>OY757904.1:55070212-55356480 GCA_963585895.1 Sepioteuthis lessoniana
AGTAACGAGTCCACCCAAACAAAAACCTACCTGTAAATGTATAAGTAAAAAAAAAAATTTCCTTCGGAATGAGACGAGACGAGCAGTATAATACACTTCTTTTATTCTCCGAACAATATATGAAAATATTACCTTTTTCCTCGCCCACCAATAAAAAAGAATTTCGGAAAAAGTATAAAGGCATTAAGTTATTGATATGGTTAACCATAAAAACTTTGGGCGGGGGGAATAACAGCACAAATGACTATGTCAGGTTAAAATGGAGACTGATTAATACTTACTTAGTTAAAACTTAAAGTTTAAAAGAGAAAGTATTAACTTTTTTGTGTCCCACTGGAGTGTCTTTTTCTTTGGAAGAATACCAGGTCATATCTGCGACAGGAGAACAGATAATAATCAACAATCCTCATAAGAATGGCGCCTATTGATGAGAAAAAAAAACAGGCATCGAAAGATTACCATGACTCGTTGTCAGTTGAAGTTAAGTGACAACGATTCATGGTAATCAGCGCTATCAGCGTGACTCGAAGATGATGATCATCATCATTATTCACGTCTGAAGTAAAATATTTTCCCAAAAGATTTCTACTTTGTTGTTTCTTATCTACATATAGATATCAACTTTTTAACTCATAAAATTTGTCTATGGTATCTATATAAAGAATATGGCTTTGTCTTTGTTTTCCTTTTGGTTGTTGTGTCTGTTGTAGTTATTTCTTTGTTTGGTTTTGTTTTGTTATACTTTGTTTTTACTGAGTTGGTCAGTAATTTCCGCTTTGTATTTGTTGTTGGGTGGCATGAGGAGAGTTTAGCTTTACCAAACTTCATTTGAAATGACTGAATTTGCTTTTTATGTCAATGGTTTTTATTCATTTAGTTTTTATTACTTTTTTTTTCAATTGGTGTCACAGTTACTGTCGAATTAAAATGAACTTAGATACCCGATTTCAAATCCTGGCGTAGCTGTTTACATTTCACATAGCGCAAATATCTTTGGGAAAGGTTTGAATCCAAGAATTCTCTCTCCAGCAACTGGTAAATAGCAAGGCAGACAGACCTGTTTAACTTGATATGGCAACTGGCCTGGAAGAAGAAAAACTGAATTCCAACCAGTTTTAAACGTGGACAGGGACAGGATCCACCAGACTTTTTTCTGCACTAGTAATAACCCAGCACAAACCAGATTAAAGCAGCCGTGAGAGAGATATTTATTGACTGAGTTTAAATTTGCGTATATTCGTTTACTGATTTGAACATTAAAAATAGAGGAAAACAGGTATGATATTCTATATATTAAACGTTTTTAAAGGCTAAAATGTTATGAACAGAAAAATGTATTTGCATATTTATGGATGAGATGCTTTGATTGACTATACGTGTAACAATAGGTTTGCATACAGACTTCTCCGTGGACACTGCTCTACAGTTGAGTGCACATGTTCAGTGTGAGTATTCAAATCAAAACATTAAAGCTATATCAACCAATATTATGGAATGCAAATGATAACCAATATCACATGGGAAACAATCGTGGAAAATCGTTTTAACTCGCGTAGTTTATGCTAATTGCGAGTCCTATCCGTTGGGTTAACTACAGATGAATTATACTCATGATCCCCACCACCACCACCAAAAAAAAGGTTTGTCCTGCGAATGTCGTTAAAAACTGCATCTGACGCTGAGACTCCAGTTCTGAAGATCTGGTCAGTGCGGAGTATCCCTTCATTGCGATTACTCTCATATACTTTCTGAAGCGGAGTGGTAGTACCTTTTAGGATCCAACCTATAAGTCAAATAGATTTTTGTCAAATTATTTGCATTCGATAGAACTGTGTGCAAAAAAATGTAAATATGAACATACAATGAACATGATTCCCTAAACTCTAGACATAAAATCACCCAAGACGGGTTGACTTGCCGTTAAAATCAATCAATAAACTATTTATGTAAGTCATTTGGAGTTATCTAATCAAACATTACGGCAAAGGTATGAGATGCATGTTTGGTTTAATGTCGGATACCCCAGTAAAAGTGTGTTAAGGGCATGAGTACGATGTGAAAGGCTAGCGGCAGGATTTAAACTTGTATCGCCGGTTCCATTTTCTACGACGATAACCGTTACACAAAGAGTGCTAGTTGTAGTAGTAGTTGTAGTAGTAGTGGTTTTGGTGATGGTGGTTCTTGATATTTTAGTAGTGATAACTATAGTGAGAGAACTAAGTGACATATGCCCATTGCTATTTTCTTAAATGGTCAAATACTTTAATATTTCATGATCAAAAGGCATTTTATTTCATTTCGACAAACAACATTTTCTGGAGGGTTTTTTGTTTTGTTTTGTTTTGTTTTTGGTGTTTTTTCTTTTCCTTTTTTCTTTTTTATTTTTTTCTTACCTAAGTGATTATTTAGTCTTCAGAGTTATTTTATGATTGGAATTATTTTTCTCCCCCTAACCAACGAGTCTGTTCGTGTTAAAATGCATAAGTGGGGCGTTTTTACAACTCCCCACGACCCTACCATTTTTTTTGCCCGTTATTATTCGACATTAAATATGTGTAAACAAATATGTTGATCGGCGCGTGATGGACTATTTTAGAAAATACTAATGATGGTTTCAATTTAATTCATCAAAGTTAGACGCATTAAATATTTCTCTTTGAACTTTCTAGTTACGTATTTTTAGAATAAATTGATCAATTTGAATCCATAAATACATTCATGAATATGTATGTACTTGTAAATCTATATATAAGGATACATACATGGTCCTGCCGTGTTGGGAAAATTTCAGTTCTTTTATTTACATATATTAAGTCCCTCATAACTTATCTGAATCCTGTATTAATCTCGCACTAAAAAATGAGTTTGTTTTCGTTGTTTAATGACATGTCAAAATTCGTGGGTTATTTAATATCGAAGCCATCTTTGTAGAAGAATAGTCACGATACTATTTAACTTATAACTGGGGGGGGGAATAAATGGGGTGTAGGATATCGGGCAGGATATGACACAAGGCCAAATTTTTAAGCGGAATTTAACAGGTTTCAATTCAGAGTTTTCCTTCTCCTAGACTAGTTGCCTCACCAAGGCTGAAGCACTTAGTCTGCCCTACTTTTTTACCCATAGCTGGAAGGAGAATAATTGGATTCATACCTTTCCCAAGGGTATTAGTGCAATTTGAAATGCAATCAGTCTCGTCCAGGATTTGAACTCGTGTCGCCGTGTCCATTTCCAAAGGGTATTAGTCTTAAAGTGAGCGTCATGGATCAACTTAAGTTTGAACTTGCTTACTTCAAGGCCGCAGTCTAGTCATTACGTTATTGTTACTCCTTACTAAAAATGTAAACTCCTTTGCATGTCTCGCACCTTCTATCATCTAGTCTATTATAATTTTATTGTTATTTACTAATCTTAGCTTATCTGTGACCCAAGCCCAGAAGTATGAGGCACCTAATTAAACTAGAACTCACGAACAAAGTACTGCGAAAATATGTGTTTACACAACCTCTTTGCACGAGTAAGATGTGACACAAGGTCAAGCTTTAAGAGGAGTTTGATTAGTGAGAATTCAGAGTTTTCCTTGCCCTAGACTGGTAACCATACCAAGATTAAAGAGTCCAGTCTGCCCGACTATTTACTCGTAGCTTGAGGGAGAATAGTTGGATGCCAACCTTTCTAAAGGGTATTAACACTATGTAAAATGCAAACCGTTTCGTCCAGGATTTGGACTCAGATCACCGTATCCATTTTTAGGAGGTTAGCTATTATAGCATGGGTGCCTCTTGAGATCTAAAAATATAACTTACTAACAAACCACTAATCGACGTAAGGTGCTCAAATTTGTGTTATGTAAATATGTCCCCGCTTTCTGTTATCAAATCAATTAGAATGGTCAAAGAGATTTTTTTGTGCCAAAAAAAAATGCGATTTTTAGCTAATTTGTTCGTGCTGAATCCGAAAATGACCTTAGTTTTTATGGTTAGCAACCGTTTTTTGCGCAACTGTAACTGCTCATAGGCTGATTGCAAAATTTATTTAATAAAGATCGGAGAAACCCATCAATTTTCGGATAGGCTTTTAATTTATGTCAGCCACCTGAAATAAACTATTTTTTAAAAGAAAAAAAGGGTTTTGGAATCAAAAACTGAAAATTAGAAGTACCGAATTTTTCCATGTTATCACCAAAATTTGAATTAATAGATAAATATATCTATAATACACTTTGGTACACCTGATAAGGTAACATCAAAATATGAAACCCTAAAATCTTCTGTTTGTAATTCATAAATTTATCTCATCACTTTTGTCCCTTCACAACGGAAGGAAACTAAGCACATTAAGAGCTTTTGTCTTCACTGTTGGAAAGAAAATCCAACCAAAGACATCTCAACTGAATGCTCCTATTCTAATGTACATCATGAACATCATGAAAATGGTTTCACCATAACATCATAAAACACATTAAGGATGGTGAATTTGTTAATTCAATGAATGACAAGGAATTAAGTGCTTGGACATCGTTTTATGATATGGTTAAAAAATTCTTTGGCAATCTCTATGAGGAGTAAGTGGAAAATCTGTTTAAAAGTCTACAGGACATCGGCGATAATATGAGTATTACGGTTCATTTTTTAACATAACCAACTAGATAAATTTCCAGATAATTGCGGCAATGTAATTGGTGAGCAAGGAGAACGATTCTATTTTAAGTATGACGCTAAACAACATCTGATGGTAAGACTCCTGTTCTGGAAATCTGAGGAGTGTGGAGTACTCCTTCATTACTATTACTCTGAGGTCTTCTCTGATCTTCAGTGTTAGTTGCTGTTTAGGTTCCATCAATGGGTCTAACATATGTTTAAAAATTACTCGTATTCGGTTGTAACGTGCCCAAAAATACTTCCAAGAAAGGATTGAACAAAAAATGTAAATGTGAACCTACAATTAAAACAATTATCTGACCTCTGGACATGAAATAGCCTTCTATGGGCTGCTATGCCACTAAAACCAATCAATCAATTAATTGATTCTTATCAAGTATCACATTATTGTGTTTTAGAGAAAGCGAAATGTATTCGACCTGTTGACAAGGGCTGCAGAATACAACAACTGTACCTCAGCAAAAAAGGTAAAACGCCATCTCAGCGAGTGTCCTGACACTAAACTGTATATGATGGCGAGGCTCTAGTCCTGAAGATTTGGGGAATGTAGAGCGCCTCTTCATTACCAGAGCACTCAGAACAACTCTGATCCGGAGAGGTAGCACCTATTAAGGTCCCATGTACAACTATTCAATCATTAACTATACTTAAAACGATCTAACAGTGAGCAAACAAATTACTGAATTGAATAGCAAATGAGCTCTATCTGCCTCATCTAGGATTTTAACTTGTGTCGCCATCTCCATTTCCAACGACGATAACCATTATACCACGGGCACCTCCTAATGTATACCTTTGTATAAACTGGATTTGGCATTAAATAACCTGAAAGGATTGATATGCCATAAGACCCATCCAAACAACCAGCCAAGTATATTAAATATCTGTGATAGAAAAGACATAATGTCGATGACGTTTGTATGTTTACACATATGTGTTTATACTGGTTGTTTTTGTGTGTTTATATTATAAGAAATCAAATATTCGTCTCATTTATGCATCGTAATAATCTAAAAACCATTTTAATTGCGTACGTCTAATAATATACATTTCGCATTAATGTTGATCAACTGACTGCGACTCACCAACTTTTACAATATTTAACAAAAATCTTAATCTTTTACGAATGACAGTAAAAATCTCTGACGAGGATTTACGTTTACTTCATATTTTTACACTAAGATCTGCACTAACATATACTCTTGAGTATATAGATATACGCTAGATAGTTTATTGATAGTTTCACGTATCTATATTCATACAGAGATGCACAATTTTATACGCTGTATACATGTATATAAGCGTGGGTAATGTTATTCTATTCTCAAATGCATATAAAAATATTGCGCTCATACGTATAGAGATGCACGCATATACATATAAACACACACACATACATGTATATATATATATATATATATACATATATGTGTGTGTGTGTGTGTGTGTGTGTGTGTGTGTGTGTGTGTGTGTGTGTGTGTGTGTGTGTGTGTGTGTGTGTGTGTGTAAGCGTACATATATATGCGACCATTATCGCGATATCATCTTGCGAGAAACGGTTGAAAAAATGTTTGCCAGACTTCTTTTGAACAGGATGTTGGAAAACGTCTGCCAGGCTATGATTCCTGAAGCGTAAATTGGTTTTAAGTCTGCAAGAGGCACAATCGACATGATTTTTTCTCCTCAAAAAAATTCTGGAATAATACCTTAACCGTAGGTACTTCTTTATCAAGTCTTCCTTGACTTAAAAAGAAGGCTTTTGACTGTATCAATCGTGAAACACTTTGAATGATTCTTGAGAAAACATGTTACTCTTTCATTTTTGACAACATGATTAAACAGAAGCACTCAGAGAGGAAGGCACGTGTTACATTTCATCAAGCTTCCAGTCGAAAATTGTGTTTAGCAGGGAGATATTTCGGCCCCGACACTTTTTTCAGTCTTCTTTACTACTCTATAGTCTCATGCCTTTCACAATTGTGACGAAAAAATCCTTTTACCGGTTTTGTAACCAACTCGGAAACCGGTATGCCAAACCTCATAGATCGTTTTTCAAAATCCTGTTCTAATCTTTTTCTTAAATATCAAGCATGTTCGGTACACAGAAGGAAAACACGGAACACGGTTAAGAGGTAAGAAAGATATATTAACAAAAGTTACAAAGGAAAGTGTCCAATATCAGTAGTCGTATTTCTAGTACTCTTGTACTACTGCTACTACTGCTCCTCGTATTAGGATATTACTACGCTCGTAATATAGTGCTGGAAGAGTCCATGATGCAGGTAAGTTTCGGTCTCACAACAAATCACTAAAGATGTATTCACTTCAGCTCTAGGGGAAGTATATATTAACCCAAATATTCTGATGAATGACACAAGTCTCGAAGTGGTCTATGGTTTTTTGTTGGATATTGACTTGAAGACCTCTTTGACATCTGTCGATGCAACGGCGGAAGTAGGGCCTTGGTTGAACGAAAATTGTTGGAAATACATCTGATCCCCAAAGTAAACAGGACACCGCTGTTCTCAGAAGAAATGCCGCGTAATTCGCCTATCTGGCTTGCTAGAAAGAAACCGGGATCAGGCTGGAGGAGGTGTGACCACGAAAACTTGCGTGAGTGGTATGCTTGAAGAAGGCGTATCCATGAGCAACGTGTAAGCAGCAAGCTAGATAAGATGAGACACCAAGAATTTACGTGGGTATCTGAGATGTTATATAACCGGAAAGAAAACAGGGTTCACTGAAGATTCGTACCTTGACCCCTGTGTGTGCAGCTCAGCTGTCTTCGACACTCCGTACTCTACCCATCTGTTCATTTTAGGGAATAAAATGGAAAGAAAAGAAGTAGATTATATTTTATACATCAGTGTTGTTGTTTTTCTCTGCAATACATTTGTATTTGTCGGTAGTAAACTGGCAATTCTTAATTCTGAAATATTCAAATTTACCCGGAAAGCATCTAATGTCTTTGGAAAGCCAAAAGTAAGGGTAAATCACGGCATCACTTTAAGGGTGAAGTTCTCAATTTACCGAGGATATGTATTCACCGCTTTGCTTTATTCATCAGAAACATGGCCAGTTCACTGCAGATATTGAAAACTTTGGGAAAGTTTCCATTAAAAAATTCCTGCAAAATGGCAAAGTTATATACCGGACACGGAAATTTTAAGTATGGTTGAATACACAAGAATAGATTCTTCGATTATGACAAAGCAAATGCACTGGATAGGACATGTTGTGCTTATGGAAAATCAAACGCCTGTTCTAGAGCGGTGCATAGTAGTCCTAAACTCAAGCCAAAAAGAAGGTACAAAGATAAGATTAATAATATTCTAAATAGCGAAAAATTGATATCATGGGCCAGGAAAAGCTAACATTAACAAGATCTGAGTTGAGAAAGACATTTAAAACCAGATATGCCTCCTTTGAGCAGAAACGTAAAAATCATGAAAAGTCGAAGCGACAGCTGAGGAAAAGAACAATGTCGTTAAAGTCGGACACGTTAATCACGTGAAGTCTCGTGAGAGACGAGAATACACGCATTTTCTGTGAGGAGAGGAGATACCGCTTACGTCATTTGTAGTAAAGCCGACAAATCATTGACCACTTTGAAAAAAATATTGTGGTATACAAAAACTTTCTCCGATTACATCATCTAGTAACGTCTACAGTCATCACTCCGTTTGTCTCTCTTCTCTGTCTAAAGGTTTTCAAGATTACAAATAGAAACTTATTTGCCTCTGTCAACATAAATATCTGAAACAATTTGTGAACATCTGCATGAATATATATTTGTAATAATACTATATGAATATATATTTGTAATAATACTGATACACACCAGCAAACGCATGCTCCCCCATGGGGGTTGAGCTGTCTAGGGAAGGAATTGTCGGCCACTGTTAGCGTAATGCAAGGCTCTTTGAAAGAATTGAGCTCTCTGGTAGCCGGTAGGGTATGAAAAAATGTAAACAAATGCTGCTGCTGCTGCTGCTGCTGCTGCTGTTTGCTAAATATAAAATACCTAAAAATTCCCTTAGCCAACGTAGTCCGCTTGTGGCCGTGTGGTCTGAAGCCTTAGTCTATCGTAAAGTTGGACGGGTTTCGATTCCGGCTTCGAGCGTCCTGCGTGTCTAGCCACACTGAAGAGTTCTGATAGAACGAAACAGTCTGTCTGTGGATGACTATATATATATATATACTCGCCACACTAGCGAGAAATGTTGAGATGCCATTAAACGATGAAGACAAACCAAACCACAAGCAAGAACCTAGCGTACATTACCATAAGACAACGAATATATATATATATATATATATATATATATATATATATAATCATATATATATATGTTTAACAACAAATATGTATATATATACATATATGTTTGTATATATATGTTGCTTGAAAAATATGCATAACATTCTTATCTGTAATGCAAATTGATAGATAGATAGATACTTGGGTCACAAAGAAGCATCTAGCATATATTTACATAAAACAATATATATATATCATCGAATATATATATATATATATATATATATATATATGCTTTGTTTTATAAAATATGTGTGACATTCTTATCTGCAATGCACACACATATATATATATATATATATATTGAATTCTTGGCTCTGTTTTCAATTATATTCACAGTTTTCAATATGATGTTATGAGAATCTATTATCAAAACATATGTGCAGATGTATCCTGTATACGTTTATGTGTGTGCATTTGTTCGTATCTTTCTTTCTGTCTTTCTGTCTGTCTTGTCTCTTTATATATGGCTGTGTATTTGCATATGTTGTGTACGTCAAGGGCTTTGTTTCTAATATGAAGTTATTAGATTCATTTCTAATGTTTTATCTGTCCTATTGTTTGAGATTATTAGGAAAGCTTAACCAAACCATAAATATATATTTTCCTCATAACTTTACAGGCGGTTGCATATTTAAAACAAAAAAATGGACCAAGCAAAACACTCATAAACTTTTTTACGCTCACGTGAATTCAATTATCCGGTTTGGCTTTTTCATAGGTGCCATGTACACTCAGGCAGAGACGCACAGATTACGACACAATTGAATATGTGGACATACTCGCACGCACGCACGCACGCACGCACACACACACACACACACACACACGTTCTCACGCAACAAAGTAACCTGTTTCGTTTAAACATATCAAAAACACATACAAGGAAAAAAATTATGAAGATATGAACACATTATGACAATTTTATGCATGTAAACATAGATAATATTTAACTCCTGAGTTAGTAGACAACTGTATTCATTCATTGTGCTCAAATATGTGGCTGGGACCATTCTCATGAAATGTTTTCTGTGCACTCATAAAGTCAATGTGCGCAAGCTATTTGAGAAACCTATCTTTAGAAGGCTATGAGTGGAAGACGACCGAGCATAATGTTACGTGACATTGACCAAATCTTAACATTTACGTTTCTTCTTTCGAACATACCAAGAGCATTTACTTGTCGAGAGTGTTAACATGGAAATTTTCAAACAAATGAAAAAATGTCGAGTTTGCATCAAAGCTAGACAATCAAAACTCTGATGAGACACAGAAAGTTTACGAAAAGGTGAGATATTAAACAGCAATACAGAGAATAAAATTGTGAAGAAGGTTTAGTTCCTTTTAACTCAGAAATGATTGGTATCAAGTCCCGAGTCTACAAAGATTTTTATAATCCAGTCTGTGGAAAATCCAGATTGGATAAAATTCCAAGTAGGTAAATCTAAACAGTAAATCCAACATCAGGAATATGTTCACTTTCTTGTTGGAGACGTCACATTAAATGACTTACATGAGTTAGGTTTTTATAGCAATAGGGAGATTAAGTTTTCCCAAAATGCAACGTCGATGATGATTTATTTCAGCCAGGAATTTTTTCATGGCTTTTACCGAAGATAATCCTGCACAAAGTGCACATCATCTGTGATGATCCTAGAGGTAGTAAACAATGAGAGCCATAGCGTATCACTCTACTTCTTTCCCCAAAAGTCTGCCCCATACATCGAGAGATGCATGCATATACATATAAACACACACACACACACACACACACACACACACACACACACACACACACATATATATATATTATATATATATATATATATATATATATATATCATTAAGAAAAAACAACAAATCAGTCACATTCGGATTATAAATGTATTTCCATCCTGTTATTCTTGTCCTGATGGAATTACTCCCAACTCCGGTTTAACTGGACCAAATAATACACACACACACACATACACACACACACACACACACACATATATATATATATATATATATATATATATATATATATATATATATATATATAAGCGTACATATATATGCGTACATATAGGTGCTGGGTAGGGTAATTAAATCCTGCATCAAAATAATATTCTAGCAAGAATCTTCTCTTTACTATATGACTTAGTCTCAGGGGAGACTTCCAAGCTCTCTTGATGTCGATTCTGTGAGGTAGTATATCTGGAGCGTTGACTTGACAGTGACCAACAATAGCAAGGACTAAGTGAAGACTGCCGTAGTAGTCATGTCGAACTTGAACGAGAATCACTAGTTCATGTACACCTAATGTATGTATATATAGACTGCTAAAAGACGTTGTAAAATTATGCATCGAACTATTTTCCCTCCAGCTATGGGTAAAATAGTTGGGAACTGTGGGCTTTTTAACCTAAATTAAAACCTGTTAAACTCCACTTAAAAATTGACTCTGTATTATATCCTGTTAGGAGGGTTTGGTTGGGTGTATATATATATATATATATATATATATAGATAGAGAGAGAGAGAGAGAGAGAAAGAAAGAGTTAGAAAGAGAGATAGAGAGAGAGAAAGTTATTTTTGTTGACGGAGCTGAAATGCTGTATATTTTGATCCTTTGTAATACCTATTATTATCAGTTAAGATAGTATAGTGTTTCAATGGAATTTTTTTCAAATATCTTTAGTTTAGAGAAAAATAGACTTTTTATAAGGATTACTTGAAGTATACTTATTTATGGGTGATAATACACGCGCACACCAACACACAAAAACATCAAACCCAACCCTATATATGAGGTTTACTCAATAAATTAGGTGTACTTTTCCTAAGTAGTTGGCAATAGCAAGCACTTTTTACTGTTAAACCTTTTCTCAAGGAAAATTAATAATGATGGGTTCTTTCATGTCCCAGAAGACATATATATATATATATATATATATATATATATATACACTGCTAATACACTTTGTAGAATTATGCATAGAGCTATTCTCCCTCAAGATTTGGGTAAAATAGTTGAGAACTCCGGGTTTTTTAACCTGAATTAATACCTGATAAACTTCACTTAAAAATTGAATTTGTGTCACGTCCTGCTTGGGAGGTTTACTGATCGCTGCACTCGAAAATTTCTCTTCGAGAGAGACTCATTTGTTTCCACCTTCTGGATGATCTTTTCGACTCGTGCTCGTAGTCACTAACCCATATTTAGCCCATTTGTGAACATTTTTGATGAAAACATGCTTTCCCGTACACATCTCGCATTCTTCTGTAAATTTCACATGGTTTGCAATTCTCAGCCGCCAAAACTTTGATAATAGACCTCTGTTCAAGCAAGGAACAAAATGTTTAATTTGCCACCATTTTGAACAGACTCTAAACTAAATATTTTTGAGAGATTAAAAAAGCATGCATACTGTTCATGAAATATGATTAGAGAGCCATGCCCCATTGGATTTGGTTGTTGACCAATCATTTCATCTAACCTCATTTAAATACATTTGCAGCCTCATTAATATGCATGTTGAAAATGTCTTGTTGCCTAAATAATAACTGGTTACTTTCTAGAAATTTGACTAGATATCTTGCCTTTAAATCATTTTAAGATATTGTAGGCTGATTGATTTGATTTTGCTGACAAAACAGCGAAAAAAGGTCTCATCCCTCTGCAGTCGGCGTATTCTACAACCCCAGCCGATTAGATTATCGAAGATAAGAAATGATAAGGTAAAATATAATGTAAACACTGAAATGGATATCCAACACGAGTATGTTTTATCAGCTCAGCAGACTGGGACCGTAGAATACACCGACAGCATCTCTGCAATGAGTGTTGTAGATATGATATTAAAGCACTTAATGATGAGGCTCCAGTAATACTCGAGTTTTGGGAAATGCGGAATACTACTTCATTGCCATCACTCCAGGGTCCGGAGTGTTAGCACCTTAAATGGTCCTATAAATCGGTCAAATAGAACTGTTTGACTTCTAAAGTTAGTGCAAAGAAATGATTTATGCTAGATTAAATCGTAAGAAATAGAACTGTTTGATAATTGACCAGTGGGTGAACAAATGACGGATGTTTGGTTGAATTGTAAGAGATTCATTCCAATACTTAGAACTATTTAACTTTGTTCACTTATATTTACAAATAATATATATATGTGTGTGTGTGTGTGTGTAAACCGGATTTGGCATTAAATAACCAACAACGGTTGATACGCCATAAAACAAAACAAAACTAGTATGTTTTATGAACTATAATAAATTTGCCTCTCTGACTTTTTGTTATTATGACCCAGTTGCCGTGATGGTTAATTATTTTATTATCTGGTTTGTTTAGGCCGCGAATTTTTCAGTTAGCTGTTAAGTTAGCTAAAATCTTTGAGCGGAAGGGTAAGTCAAATTGGAAAGTTTAATCTAGTGCACCTCGACCAGAGAACTGTCATCTACTCAGGAAGACCAAATGAAAATGAAATAGATTCATGTCTTAGCACAGGTTTCATTGGGGAAATGATAACATGGTAAACATTTGGAGACACGTGTAAGAAGACTCAATAACTTATCAAGATGATATCACCCTACCAATATCCTGTATTTAGATATATAAAAATAAGCAATTTAGAAAAGGTTATCATTTGTCAGTTGGGGCTGTTAGAAATTTGCGTTCAGAGAGTTCGGTCTGGCTGGGTGGGGGCGCTTTGTGTTTGTTCATAGACCCTTACAGATTTTCTCTCTTTCTCGCACTACTATATTTAGTCTGAACATCGAACAATAAATTGTTAATTGTTGACAGAGAGTTCTTCTTTTCTTCAAATTGTCAACAAACACCCTGACAACTTTGTTTCAACGGATCACCCCGACCGTCAGAAGTTCAAGATGGATTGTGTCATTTCCTATCTGTGGGTTTTTCAAAAACAGCGTGAGCACAGAAAGGGTTGAAAAACAAACTGGAAACACATTTGGTGCCGTTACCAGGATAAGACCAAAGTACTGTGACAACTATTGTACTGCATTTGGCGCCATTACCAGGATAAGACCAATCATTATTGTTACATTTGGTACCGCAAATGCTGTCGTGCACAACGGTATATGCTTTAGTGCTGGTAGAGGTGTTGGGTATCGAAGACCGCGATATGGTAACAGTAGTGCCGTGCCAAGATATTGTTACTTTTGGTACAGTAACCTAACAATAGCGTTAGAAATTGTAACCAACTCTAGAAAAGAGTATCACATTTGGTATCGGACCACGAATGAGTGTTATAATTAGTGCCGGGCCAAACCATATTTGGCACCGTGCCCATACGGTGTAAACCATAGTGTTACATTTGGTGCCGGAACAAATGATTGTTTTATATTTGGTGCTTCAGGCGCAGGATTCGACCCTGAAAATCCACGGCACAACCAGACGTAGGATTCAACCCTGAAAACACACCGACACCGCCATAACCTGGATTCAACCCTGAAAACCCATGTCCAAGCATTAGCACTACATTTGGTGCCGAGCAAACATATTAAGCATATTGTTTGGTACCGGAGACCAGACCAAACTATAGTGTTATATATCTCTAGAATTGGTGGATGTCATTGGCCTAATAAGTAGAGTGTCCGCCAATGGTTCGGAAGACCCGGGTTCAATCCCAGGTCGAGTCATACCAAAGACTCAAAAATGGTACTTGATGCCGCCTTGTTTAACAACCAGCACTATAAGGTAAGGATCAAGGGTAAAGTGGAGCAATCCAGGGAACTGAATGGCGCCCTCCCCTATATCACTGTGAAGTAGCTATTGAAAAGGGAGCCTTCGAGTCACCCTCGACTACGGTCTCTAACTTATATATCTCTATCCACAAATTCTGTACTACTGTAAACCGTTTATACATAATTATAAATACCAAGTACAACTAGCAAAAATAGGCGTCCTCAGCCAGGCATAAGTATTTTAATTTTAATATTATTAACTATTGTATTAAATTAGAAAGACTAACGAAACTTAATAATATATTATCTAGTTTAGTTAGTATTTCTAATTTAATATGATAATTACGAAAAGATTACACTTACTTTTTATTCTAATTGATTTCATTATAAAATTATACATGTGATTGTTTTTAATACGTTTGAGAATAAAGCAATAATATTAGAAATCAACAACACCATTTCATCATCATCATCATGTCGTGCCGCCAGCACTGATATCCCAGACCATCTCTCGCCACTTCTCCCAATCATTCATCGCCTCCGGCAGGTCTTCAGCGTTACATCCTGTGTCTTCACATAGCTGCTGTATGTAAGTTCAAGCTGGTCGTCCTGCTTTTGCTTGGCCATATGTGGGGGTCCATAGGAGTACATCACTTACGAGCTCGTCCAAGCCAGAATGTAAATAACCTACATCAAATAATATGTTAGCCTTTATTTCGTTGTGATATATAAGACATGTTGCAAAATGTTGGACACATTAATAATATGGGCTGTTTTGAGGCAAATCTATCTCTGCAAGATTTTAATAGAGACATCTTTAATAAATAAGATGATAATTAAGATTGAATGACAATTATTGAATAATTATTGAGAATATAACGTAAATAACCAAGGGAATTGTGACGTGGGTAGAGATGTTTCGTTGACAAGCACATGATTCCCATAAGATATGACTTACATTTATAATAACTTACGGCGATTGTGACCCCCTCCACACTTGTGTATGTACATCAAGTTACTTACATCACACACACACACACACATATATATATATATATATATATATAATCCCGCTAAACGATCGATCGGGTTTGGAAAATGAATTTTAAAAAGATCCTGTACATATTTTTTATTTTTTAAGTAGAGGAATTAATATTGTGAATTGAATTACCATGACGAGAAAATCCGACGAACACCTACACACGACATACTGGAACACTGGACAGCTGTTTCGACCTAATTAGGTCTCATCAGTAGTGTGTACCGTATTTTTTTGGTCATGGTAATTCAATTCACAAAACAGAGATCCTGTTCAGAATTTAATGTTACAATAAGAAAGAAGAATATTTCCGATTTTATTTTGCTATTGACATCAATTTATTTCAAAGAGTGCATCGTCCAAATACTTTGTTCTAACGACCAATTCACTTTTGCTGAAATCGGACATTTGATAAAGAAACTACCGTTATTTTATGGTAATGTACAAAGACGTATTTGGAAATAAAATAATTATGCTCATCATCAAAACGTGTGTAAGTTTCAGCAATTTGTTTCATCGCTTTATTTTACTCAACACTTACATCAAAGTCCAAAAAATTGCATATCGACAATTACTGTAAGTCTACATTTTAGTGGTTGGAAGAGAGAAGACTAAAGAGGTATGGAGGATTGGTGAGTTAAAAACATAAAATATTTAAACTTTAAAATATAATTATTTAAAAACAAAAAGGAAAGACTGAAAATTGCTCTTATCTGAATACTGAATATCTTACCCTTCTATATAATTTCTTGTACATTCCCGCAGAGATTTTCTTTAACTATTCTATAAAAGCAACAGGCTCCCTTCCAAATTCATTAAATAACTGACACTTATGAAAAGTTAGAGGATAAATTGTTTCCTTGAGCAAAAAACAATATTTCTTAGTGATGTATAAAACATATTGTAAAATGTTGGACGCATTAATAATATGGGTTGTTTTGAGGCCAATCTACCTCTGCTAGATTTTAATAGAGACATCATTAATAAATAAGATGACAATTAAGATTGAATGACGATTATAGAGAATATAACGTAAACAACCAAGGGAATTGGGACGAAAGAATAAGTTATTTCGTAAACTTAATGTACTTTCAAACAAGGCCAAGAATTTATAAAACTAAGGCCATAAATATTTGGCACCTAAAAAGGGGTGTCCTCGTGGTGTAATGGTTAAAGCGATGAACTGCGGAATCGTAGTACGCGAGTTCGTACTCCAGTCGCGCTATTACGTTCACTTTCGGGCAAATACCCTTGGGAAAGGTATGAACCCCCTTATTCTCCCTCCAGCTATGGGTAAATAGTAGGACGGACTAGGTTCTTTAGCCTTGGTGAGGCAACTAGTCTAGGAGAAGGAAAACTCTGAATTCAAACCTGTTAAACTCCGCTTAAAAATTGACCTTGTGTCATATCCTGCCCGAGCGGAGGGGTTGGTAAATAGTACCTAAAAAGGATCTTACTTGATTCTGGATTGTAATCATTTTCGACATTTGGCTTTCTTTGGTAAAGGATGAGATACTCATTGATGATCGAATCCTAGGCAAATGGCTCCTAGCGTTGCTCGCTAACAATTACATCACAAAGGGGCATTTTAGATTACGAAAATAGTTAGGAAGCTTTGCCAAGAAGAAATGAGAACTTGTTTTTTAGTTACCTTGATATTTCAATTGGTTGATTGGGTTTTATGGCATATCAACCCTCCTTGGCCATTTAATGACAAATCCTGTTAATACAGGTTGTCTTAAAATAAATGCAACAAGTCATCTTTCACCTGAGTTTTAAAAAGCTATCATGTCACTTCAGAAAGGTCAGACCATATACAAGGGCAGAAATTGATTGATTTTTCCTATAGTGCAAGTGAAATACCAAGTTCTCGGGAACGTCTTCGAAGGGATTTTTTCGGACTCCTTCCTGCCAGGTCTGGGTGCCTCGGATAGTGTAATGGTTAGCAAGCTAGACTAGCAACCCTTCACGGATAAGTTTGAGTCTTATTGGGTGCCTCAGTTGTCCGGCCTCGAGCCACATCTAAGCAAAAGGCTTAGTAAATCACATCTTGCCAGATCTGGGATCTTCTGCCTTTTTTTTGCGGTTTTTTACTGATCATGTGGTTTGAAATTTGTGTACACAAAGATAAATTTGGCTTTTCTGGGAAAACTGTCAAATTAAACTTTTTGAGAAATTTTGCTTGCACAATTTTTAATGATTTTGTCTCCAAATAAGTACTGATGAAAAATATTTTTCCTCTCTTGCCAAGGCATTGTGATCGAGGATTAATTTTTTAATACAAGGGTATTGAAAAGTTCTCGTTTCAAGTAAGAAGCAAGAGTGAAATTACCTTCTTCATGTGTTAAAGAAACTTTAGAAATGTTGTAGAAAAATTTGATTAATTGATTGATTGATTGATTGATTAGTTGGTTGCATTATTAGTAGAGTCGTAAGCACTCACATGGTTCCCATGTATATTGAGACACCTTATATATATATATATATATATATATATATATATATATAATTTTGTTAACGAATAATTTATACATAACATTTTTAAACGAACCAGAGCTCACTTGCTTGCACACAGTTAAATGGTTTCAAGGATTGCTATATTACTAAGATTTTAATTCAACATCAGTCATTTGTTTGCATACAATGAAATAGCTATACATGTATGATTGGTCCATAAATAGTTTGTAGATGATCTTATTTTTAGATGAGTTAGAGTTAATTTGTTTGTACACAAATAATAATATTGGTTGCACATAGTTAAATGGTTACTAGTAATGCTTCGAAACATTAGTAATTCTATTTAGTATTAATCATTTGTTTGCAGGTAGTACAGGGGTTTCAAGTATTGTTCATACTAATTGTTTTATTAGCTGACATCATTCATTTGCCCTCAGTTAAATCGCTCTAAGTCTTGCTATGTGATAACAATAATTTAATTTTCTACATAGTTAAATGGTTTCAAGCATTGCTATTTAATACAAATAACTCTATTCAATACTATTCGTTTATTTACACTCTGTTAAATCGTTCTAAGTATTACTATGTAACGCCAATAATTCAATTATACCACACAATAAAATGGTTTCAAGTATTCCTATCAAACAGGAATAATTCTATTCCGTATTAAGCACACGCTTGAAAGGCTTCAGATATTGCTCGCACCAAAAGTATTTTTGCACATAGTTAAATGGTTTCAAGTTTTGCAATGTAACACTAACAATTCAATTCAACATCAGTCATTTGTTTGCACACAGTTAAATAATCAAACAGTTTCATTTGATCCATTGATGGGACCCTTACAGGTACTTCCATTCCGAATCAAAGTTGACCTTGGAGTTATAGCAATAAAGGGGTATTCCTCATTCCCCAAAGCTCCAGGACTGGAGCCTCACCATTAGATGCAGTTTAGTGTCATATCCTAGCCACTTATTGTGTTATTATGTCGAGTTTTAAAGAATTAAATTTAAAAAGATGAAATAAATTTGCAAATTTCTAACTAATCTAGATATCGGAGAATGAATTACGGTTCAAAACACAAAATGACAATTATTTGAACAATAATAGACCTAAACAAAATAAAACAGACAGCTGACATTAAAAAAAATAGTAAGATAATTGATGACAATTGATGTAGTTTATGACAAGTTTGGACTACTTACGACCATTTAATATTTGGTAGGGTATCCATTAGCATCAATTACAGCTTGATAGCGTCTGGTAGTGCTTTCAACACGTGATTGACAAAGATCATGTGATCATTTTTTTTTTTTTTGCAATATCGCGAATTGATTGTCCACAACCATCGTATGCCACAATTTTACCATTTTTAAACTAAAACAATTGCTTACTTGCCATCAGCAAAGGACTAATCCCAAATTTTGTCATCAAATCGAAGAAAAGAATATTCTAATTAGATATTTTTTGGTATTTCTGAGAATTTTCTTTTTAGTAAATGATGACTTTTCGCTACAATGACAACAATAATCAGGGAAAATAAATGTTTCTTATGTTTGTCTAATCGATTGAAGTTCTGTTAAAGCTTGTACCAATTATTAAAAATGTTTCAGTTTCTTCAATATTTTTGTTTTTCTTTTTTTTATTTTGGTTTTTGCTTTGATTTTGTTGCCTTTTTTCTTTTTTTTTTTTTTTTTGTTTGTTTTTTTTTATCCAATACTCAAGTTCCGGTTCTTTTTCAATAACTAAGAAGAATCCCGATCAATCTACAGAAACGTCAAATGAATGACCTTAAGAAATGGTGAGTATATATAGAGAGAAACACCTATTAAAGAGTGGATATGTTTAAGAGAAGAGAAAAAAAATTGTATTCATACTAACACAAAAACGGAGATATACACACGGCGGTAAACACCACCCAAAAACACAACCCGTTTTTTTTTATACTGACAAATATGTTCAAATATCTATGTGCTTATATCTATGCCCAAAATGGCGCAGATATACAGAGTTAGAATTCGTATCCCCATTATTTCGAATACAAATAAATATACAAGTACACATGTAAATACAAGCCTGAACGTGCGAGTACAAATACGCCAATAAAAGGAAATGATTCCTTCTCTCCTGAAATGCATCAGTGATTTTTCCATCAACTTTCTCCATTTTCTTGTGTTCTTATTCTTCTCCAGATTCCCATGTTAGAAAGATAAAAAAAAGCATAAGTAAATACTTTATTGGACGGACTGTTTGTACAATGCGACGAATACAATGGCGAACATTGGCTCTGATGTATAGTGTGAAAAAAAATGTATATAACAAACTAGTAAAGAAACTTATTCGAGGTCTCTCTCTCTCTCTCTCTCTCTCTCTCTCTCTCTCTCTCTCTTACTTGTCCTTTTTTACTAGGTGTGGTAGGAATTTTAGATTATTATATTTTTCTTCGTTTTCTTATCGTACGACAAGCAATCATATTTACTTCTACAAAATGCTTGGCAGTAAGTCAGTTACACAGAAGACAATATCGGATTTGACTACATACATATATATAAATATCTATTTACCTATACATGTATACAATATGTACCGAACTGTTCATAGTATATGTGTATTCATTGTAAATATTTATATATATATATATATGTGTGTGTGTGTGTGTGTTTGTGTGTGTGTGTGTTAGCATATGCAGATTTAGGGGGCACACATAGCGTAACGGTCATGTTCGTTGGAAATGAGATTGGCAACCAGTGTTCAAAACTTGATCGAGGTTGTTTGCCTTTCACTTCATTTTCAGACATGACTCGATCTATTCTCGCTCTAGCTAATGGTAGTTATTTGGGCTATCTGGGTTCTTAAGCCTTGGAAAAGCAACCAATCTTGGAGAAGGAAAACTTAATCCAACTAAGTGTGCACTGCACTTAAAGACTAATCTTATGTCACATTCTAGTCATGTTAGATGGGCTGGGTACATAAATATATACATACATACAAAGGGCATTGAAAAGTTCTCGTTTCAAGTAAGAAGCAAGAGTGAAATTACTTTTTTCATGTGTTAAAGAAACTTTAGAAATATTGTGGAAAATTTTGATAAATTGATTGATTGATTAGTTGGTTGGTTGGTTGGTTGGTTGGTTTTTAACAGCATGTTAACCCGTCAAGGGTAACTTTCTACCTAGAAGTTAGGAAATTGCGTTCATTCTCCGCTCATATTTCCATTTTTGTGTGGTTGTCTCTCAAGAGATATCTTTGCACACAGTCCGATCAAATGAGAACAATTTTTAAACAATTCTATTTGACGCATTGGTATGATCCTAACAGCTTCTAGCAATGCAGGTCAAAGTAAACCTGAGAGTAAAGGCAATGAAAGGGTAATCTACACTCTCAACATCTTTAGAACAGGGACCTCACCATCAGATGCAGTTTAGTGTTATACCCAGGAGATTCTAGGTGAAGAAGTCAACAGGCGATTTTCCTTCATGACCACACTATTCTTCATGATGCAAATGCGATGCAGTAAACGACCTTAGAGCTTATGTGGGAAATTAATTCACTGATGGTGTATTCTCCAGACTAGACCCCATCAAATACAGGGTGGAACGATAAAATTGTCGTCCTAAAGAAAACAACACTACAGCTTTATTTTAAAACTTTTATTGAAAAAAATCAATTCAGGTAACTTGATTATGTAGTAGAGCTGACATCTATTCAATGTAGCCGCCTTCAGCCTCAATCACCGCCTTGATACGGATCCGGAACTGTGAGCATGCCTTTTTCATAAGCGCCGGCGGGAGCTCGTCAAATACTCGGCGGATGGCAGTGATCAGGCTGGCTTTGGTGTTGTGGGAGGTCATGTTGGTGATGTTCTCGACGTATGACCAAACGAAGTAGTCCAGCGGGTTCAGGGAGGGGGAGGGGGCGGTGGGAGAAGGGTACAAAGTTGTAGCACTCCTTCTGAAGCCAAGCCTGGGTCTATTTGGACTAGAGGGCCGGCGCCTAGTCCTGCTGCCACACCTAGGGTCTGCCACCAGCCACCTGATTGCACCAGGGGATCACCACACTCTGCAGCACATCCAGGTACACTTTGGTGTTGACTTTCAAGCCGACTTCGAAGATGTGAGGTGGCATAATCTAACCCTCACATGAAACCACACCAAAGACCATGACCGTGACCTGAAACTTTGTTTTCTTCACCCTGGGCACGTCCATGTTATTCATGGCAATCCAGATTTGCATTTTGAGGGTGCTGGCAATGGTCCTGTTGTCATAACTTGGATCGGTAGAGAGCGTGAGTTGCACAGCGGTGCATCTCCGATCTCGCTCGTTGAACATTGTGTCACTTTCAGACATGATAGAAGGCTCCTATCGCTGTTAGGATTAGTACACAACTGGCCAATTAGTAGGTGGTCTGCAACAAAAAAAGAAAACCGGTTTTCATTAAACGGAAATGGAATCATGTCGTCTTTTCTAGGGTGACAATTTTATCGTTCCACCCTGTATTTACTTCTTTTACTGTATTACAACACCCCTTTTTCGGTCAAAGGTTTTAACAAATAAAAATATCCAATACTTTCGTAGAGAATTCCCAAAAATAAAATTGCAATGATTCTTTTATGATGTAATAATATAGTATTTATTTTTAAATGGCGCGTATGAGTAATGACGTAATGAATTTATAGCAAGAAAATCATATTTAAAAAATGTGGGTTAGTCTGGTATCCATTACATATATAGATGCATAGATAGATAGAAAGATTAAAATTCTTTCAATTATCAGTATAAAAATAAATTGCATTGCGTCGTGCATAGGTATTTTGGATACAGGTCGAGACATGAGGATGAAATTGCGAACATTTTGGCGTTCTATCTGATGCGCTCAGGTCATTGGTTGACTGGATGGACACTGAAAACGAGGAAAGAATTGAATTCTATATGTTTCTCGCGAAGCAGAAATACATTTGGATTGTTTAGGGACTCAAAAGTTGAAACAGATGCTGAGGCATGCTGAAAAGTAATATATACAGAGGTCAGTATATATATATATATATATATATATATATATATATATATATATATATATATATATATATATATATATATATATAACAAATATAAGCGAAATCGTACACGACATTCCTTTGCACTTTCGTCATATTACGATCGTGCTCAATTCCCCACATCATTATTTCTCTTCTCCAAATATATACGTTTACTTCAACATGTATAGACAGGTAAGCTTCACTTTATATATATATATATATATATATATATATATATATATATATATATATAGTTGGGAAGTAAACAAACATATACATGAGGGGTGTATGTGTTCATGTCTTTAATTACATGTATGTATGTGTTTGAACGTGGGTATTTATGTCTGTGTATGTATGTATGTATGTATGTGTTTTTTAACGTCTATGTATACATGTGTGAGTGTGTGTGTGTGTGTGTGTGTGTGTGTGTGTGTGTGTGTGTGTGTGTGTGTGTGTGTATGTGTGTGTGGTTTACGTATCTGTGCACAAGTATATATGTATATATACATATATATATATGTGCGTATGTGTGTGTGTTTATATCTCTATATACATGCATATTTATGTATTTTTGCATCTCTATATGCATGTATGTGTCTGTAAGCCTCTCTATGCGTGCATATATATGTGTGTACATTCTCTCCTTAAATTTTCTACCTCTCTCCTTCTCTCTCTCTCTTGGGGGAGTTTATTACGTCTTTCTCTACTTGTACATACATAAGCACATACGTCTGTGTGTATATCTATAATTATATAGATATATATTTATTTAAGCGTGCATGTGAGAGAGAAAGAGAGAGTGGGTAAATATATGTGTATACATTATATATATGTGTGTGTGTATGTGTGTGTGTATGTTCGTGTGTGTGTGTGCGTGTATGTATTATGTGCTTGCTTATATATATTCATATATTTATTTACGCTCGTGTGTGCAAATAAGTATGTATTGTTACGCATAAAACTTTGCATGTGTGAATATATGTATAGGCGTGTCTAAATGTATATATAAATATACATATATACACACACACACATATATATATATATATATATATATATATATGGGGGGGGAGAGTGAGCGTGAGAGTCTGGATTTGTCCGCCAGCACAAGTATGTGATAGATAAGAAATTCAATGTTAGAATTTGAATGAGGACATAGCCAAGTCAATTGTCGGCGAACGGAGCAAATCAGTAACGAGTTGTTAAAGAAAGGAACGAAACATAAGACAAGAATTCGTTTAGAAACTACCTATACAATTTCATCGGTTTACTTTCAAGATAACTGCATATATAGATCGAAAGTGAGAAAAAGAAAGACAGAGAGACACAGAAAAAGGGAGAATACGTGACTCCCGATCTGCTTGACGAGTCAGATGCCTTTGCCTAAGATGTGAATGGTGGGTCATCTAGCTGAAGTGAAAGTGGAGATCTCAAATAGAAAATCTTCAAGACAGGTAACTACCCGCACTTATATCCAAGTCAGCAGGTAGTAGATGCAAGAAAGTTTGTAGATGAAGTAAATGACATGACTGATTGAGCTTTCACCTTCTCTCTCTGTACGTTTCGATGCGAGAGATGAGTTTTGTCAAACATCTTAATGGTGATCTTATATTTTCCACTCCAATCCTTAGGAAGTGAAGCAATTTTCTCGAATGTATTAACAGTTATACCAAAAGCTATAGTGTTGTTTTTCAGCTTGTCCTTTTACCGAAGCAATGATCTTCAAGCATTTCAGTCTCGAAACTAGCAATAAATGAGGATCTTTGGAACTATGTTGTCTCCCATTCGTATATATATATATATATATATTTGTGTGTATATATATATATATATATATATATATACTACCAGTCAAGAGTATTTAGCAACTCTAAAAAAAAAATGTTTTCTCATCTTAAAAGTATTATTTTGAATGAAACAAGTTGAGCATCGCAGGGGTTTTATTACAGGTCTTCCTGAGCTGCATTAAATACAAATTAAACAAATCAAAAAGAAAAAATTCTTAAACGTTTGATTCATCAAAATGTCCACTTTTGACCGCTATCACTGCAATACAGATTCAGCATTCTTTCTACTAAAGACTGTAGGTAGACTGAAGTTAGTTCTTTCCAGCTTTCCTGCTAGAGTTGCTAGATGTGAGCCACACTTGTGGGTTGTTTAGCTCTGGCTTCTCTGTCAAAATCATCCCATACCAGTTCAATCGGATATAAGTCCACTGATTGCGTCAGCTAATACATCATTTGAAGGACGTACTGTTTCTCTCTGCTTTTAATGTACCTCTCGCAGAGTTTACTAGTATGCTTTGGGTCATTATCTTGCATGAGTACAAATCCTTGGGCTACAAGCCGTGTTCCAGATGGGATCGTGGTATGTTGCAGTACGCTGTGATAACCAGTCTTATTCAATTTGTCCTTCATCTGGTGCAACTCCCCGATTTTGCAATTGACAAAAGCCCACCACATCATAAAAGAGAATCCTCATTGATTTACGGTTGGTATGATAAAGGGCGTTGCTGCTCTTTTACCAACTCTTCGCTACACATAGACCCTCCGTTTTGACTCGAAGATTTCGAACTTTCGTCAGTCCAAAGAACTTTATTCCACTGATCTATTGACCATTTTTGTGCACCTTAACCGACTAGAGCCTTTTGACATTGTTTTGCTTCCTTAAAGTGGTTTCTTGACTGCAGTTCTGCCATATAGTCCAGCTTCACAGAGTCTTCTCTTACCAGTAGATGTTGACACATTTCTTTCATGGCATTGGTTCAGTTGTGTTGTGATATTTGAAGCAGTTTTCCTTCTGTCACGCAAGCTGGTGACTCTGATGAATTTGTCCTCTGTTCTTGTTGCTTTATGGTCCACCAGCCCTTCTTTCGGTTTTGTTTAGTCAGATTTCTTTAAGTCTCCTAATTGTATAATCCACTGTAGTTCTGGGAATTTTTATTTTAGTACTAAAAAAGAAAACTCGTTCAAAACAATTTTTCAAAAGATATTTGGTTATATCATGGTCAAAGTTCCCGCGGAAGACTTATATTTCGTCTTATAAATAAAAACATTGAGGTGTTTAACTTGTTTCATTAAAAATTACACTTTTAGGTTGAGAAATAAAAAAATTTGAGGATGACCAAATACTTTTGAGTGATAGTGTATGTAAATATATATGTATATATATAAGATTATGTGAGATAATCAATGATTAATAACTACATATATATATATATATATATATATGTGCGAGAAAGAGAGAGAGAGGAAGAAATCTCATAAGAGATACGATGTAAAACTTTTTTTTTCATAGCTAAACATTCTTCATCCTAATTCCATAAACATTATGACTTGTTTACATAGGATGAATAGAACAACATTAGTATCTTTTTCAGTATGTAAAACCCTTTCCAGTTTTTTTCTAAATGCTTGTATGAACGAAACATTATAAAGGAAATAAAACAATCCTAACACTAGCTCAAGGCTTTCAAGTTATATTTCTTAGTATTTTGTTTGATATTATATCTATAGGACTAGGGTGAAGTGATAAGTCAATCAATTATACAGTTAAAGAGAAGGATTTCAGTCCTACCGCTGGGCCTCGATACACTTTGTCAAGTCATGTTTCCTAGTACGCGTATCAGGTCGGGTGTGTCTTAGCTTTTGTGGACAGTCGCTCAAGATCGCCTGATATGAGTACCGGGAAAGCCCAGCATTCGAGTCACGTGGCTAAAACTGTCTCTCTTTGGGCTTTAGGGTGCTATCTACCCAGACTCTCACCTGTTTCGGCAGGGCTCGGTTTATTGCATTGCGTCAGAGAATGGGGGAATGCTGACGAGGCCCAAGTCATTTGTGGAGCCGCCGGGCATGTCTGGGCTACGGCCCAGCGTCTGGCTTGCACGTTTAAAAGGCGTTGTGCTACACTTTAGCATGATGAGACGCCGAACAAATACAAGGACTTTTGTCATTGCTTGGCCGGTACGCACTTGGTTCAAAGCAACTTAGCTATTGTTCTAGGCAAGACTGTCGTGTTATTGAAAGTGACAATCCTCGTTGTCTTATTTTCTGTTTGATGTATTAATTTCAGTTGGAATTAAATACTTATACTTTTATTAAGTTGTCTTCTTCTTCGTCTCATTATGTGCATGTAAACCTTACAAAATGGAGAATCACTTAGATATTATTATAAAAGTTTTTAGCAATTGGATTGCCAAGGGCTATTTCTGTTGAATTGTCACTTTATGTGCTCGTTTTAATCAAAAGGAATTTTATTAGAATCGTGCGATATTGTTTTAGAATATATTTCAGGAAATCGTTGCCGAATCGACTGCCTATCAACAATTGATACAAAGGTTTCGAAATGACAGCATGTTTGCATAATATCAAAATCCCAAAGAGACCATCATTATCCAAAAAAATATTTTGAACATTTAAAGTTAACCCGGCCATTGGCCTAAGGAGTAGAGAGTTCGCCAGTGGTCAGGGAGACCGGGATTCAGTTCCAGGTTGAGTCACACTAAAGACTCAAAAAATGGTACTTGATGCCGCCTTGCTTAATATTCAGCATTATAAGGTAAGAATTAAGGGTAAAGTGAAGCAATCCAGTAAATAGAGTTGCGCTCTTCCCTACACCTATGTGTAGTAGCTAATGAAAATGGAACCTTCGGGTCACCCTCGACTAAGGTCACCAACTTTACTTACTTTACTATTAAAAATGATTTCTTACAAGTTGCATTGATTGAAAAATGTGAGTGACCAGAAAAAAACACATATGATGATATCCGTAGTGAATTGATGGAGGGTTTAGAAAAAAGCATTGGACAAATAATATTTGTGTAAAAATCTAACTTACGATAATAAGTCTACTTAAAGCTGAAATAATAATTTTCAAGTGTTTCATTACAATACCATTTCTTGTGTGTTCCCAATATTTTGAATATCTATGAAATAGTTTTTCAAAGTTGTCTATCTCTCTTGTGGATACTATATATATATATATATATATAGGGTGTCTCAAAATAGAAGCAACCCATTAATATGATAATGATTTATTAGTGAGACAAGCGTAATGGTAGTTATTTGGAACATGTCCGATAAAAAATGCATCCTTTGAGCTCGAGACATCAAATCAATGTTTTTCTTAATTTGTATCATATCAGCTTCCAGGACATGCAATCTTTTTTTGAGTTTCTTGTCTCAGTAATAAATCATTATATTTTAATGGTTTGCATCTATTTTGAAACAGTTTTGAATGATTTTGTCTCCAAATAAGTAGTGACGCAAAATATTTTCCTCTCTTGTCCAAAGCATTGTGATCTAGAATTAATAGTTGTTATAGTATACTATTTTCAAATGTGAGACAAAAAAGAACACAACATTATTAGTACTAGAGTTATAAGCAGTAACATGGGTCCCATGTATATTGAGATACTCTATATATAAATATATATACAAATGCTAGTGTGCATTTGTGTGTGAGTCACTGGGTTTAAATAATCATGCATAGATAGATAAATAGATAGATCTAAATGTGCATAACGGAGACAGAAAGTCAACGCCACTCGCTGACTGACAGTTACTTGCCTATGCAATCATTAGACCATCTCAGAAGGTACTATTAACTCAATGTTTCCGCTATTCAAACTTAGATCAGCATCTTCTCCAACACTGATATCGAGCACTCCTTATTCATATATATATGTACGTGGTGCATTAAATAAGTTTCCAGACCTTTTCGTACAGGCATTTAAAAATGTCGTAGACTCTTGAAAATTCAGTATGTTATTGCTATACATCTTATGAGATGACTGACCTATTGTTATGATTTCAGGTTCAAATCAACAGCTACAGCAGCAATTGGAATACACCCAACTAAAGCCTAATTATCACAACTGGTGAATTTCAAAAATGCAATCTAAACGTGAGGACACTATCTAAGAACGATATGCAATAAAATTCTATTCATTGAAATTCATCATTCTTAACGCAAGCGCTACTCAGACTGCTTCTCAAAAGCATCTAAAATGAGGAATAATCTGACTCTCATCCTATGATTTTTTCCCAACAGAATATGACCTCTTCAAAAGCTAATAAGTCTTTTATTGCTCCCTAAGTATCAAAGTCACTTCCCCTAAATCCATACATTCATATACTCATCTTCACAGCTCCTATTTTTCTGTCATTCATTCTATTCATTTCTCCTCGTCATTTAATCGTAACATTTGTGCCTCGTCAGAGTCAGTATGGCCTTTTTTGGCTGAGAGGTTACGTTTTATATCTCCAGCACCACCTCTAAATCTAACTAATAATGCTTAGTTAGATGGAAGTAACTGTATTCTTAACAATATTTTTTTAGGTTTCTCTATGTCACTAGTGTTGGTAACTCTACATAAACTGTTCGTTCGTCTTTTTCATTCCAGTAATCTCTTCTTAGTTACTGATACACATTTATATCAGCAACCCTTTAGAAATTTATCAATTTAAACGTCTTTCTGGGTTGTTCATCCTTACTTTCATGCGATGAAGTTATTTAGGTTTGGTTGGCTTTGTTTTTATGACATATCAACTATTGTAGGTTATTTAAGGCCGAATCTGGTTTATTTATATATATTAATATTCATGTATATTCATACAAATGATTTGTAAACATAAGTAACCAAAGTTAAATTGTTCCAAGTATTGCTATGTATCACCAACAATTCTATTAAACAGTCATTTGCTTATACACAGTTAAATAGTCAAACAGTTCTATTTCTAACAATTTAATTTAGCATTAGTCATTTGTTTCCACTCAGTTTAAATGTCAAACAGCTCTATTTTACCCAGTGATAGGACCCTTTCTGGTGCTACCACTCTGAGCCAGAGAGGACCTGGGAGCGATGGTAATGAAGGGGTACTCCGTATTCCCCAAAGCTCCAGCATTACTGGAGCTTCACGAACAGATTGTTCAATGTCATATCCAGGACACTCGTTGGGGGGGTTACTCATCAACAGAGACACATTGGGTGTATTCTACAGCCCCTGCCAAATGGGCTGAATTTTTTTTACTTCACCAGAAACGAACTTTATTTGAACTTAATTAGTAATGTTATATATGTCTAATTACTTTTGTAAGATAAATTCGTTAATTTTAAAAATCTCACCTTTCTTCACACTGATCACTTTTCACGCAAAGAATTCCACTCGATCAACCTAGTATATATATATATATATATATAACTATATATACGAGTGTGTGCGTGTATATGTGGATGGGGTGGAGGCTCTCATGATGCAACTATTATTGTCGTAAGAAAATGTTGCTGTTATCGTCGTAAGAAAATGTGTTGTATATTGACCTCCGACCCGGCCCAACATGCCATTCCAAAGACGGCGGAAGTTGAATATTCCGTTGGCGTGGGTGAGCTTGGTTGACAATATGGGACAGGGTTAAAATCCCACAGTACAGTCACAAACTGATGCACCGGAAGAGGGTGACCTGTGAACTGCATGACAGTTATTTCCGCTCGATGATGATCAAAACACGCCATTCCAAAGACGGCGGAAGTTGCATATTCCGTTGGCCATTTATGGGAAGAAATTGAGTGGACGTCGAACTATTATATAACTCAGTACACAGGAAGTTCAATCAGAGTTGGAGAAAGGATGCTGTAGAGAAAACAGCACCCAGCAGAAGGGGCTCTCGGAACCCCCGATTGAGCAGTTGGGGATCAGACGAATTGGAGATAAGATGCAGTAGAGAAAACCAGCACCCAGATAGGCTGGGCCTCCAGGCCCCCGGTTGAGCAGCCCAGGAGAACAGGAAAGAAACGCGGTTTTGGCCAATAGAGTGGGGGTCAATATGTTGCAGTTCTGTTCGGTCTCCAACTCTCACACACAACCCTTTCAATAAAGTTAGAGGTATATTTTTCTAAAGAACTGTGATACTCGTCTTTATTGTGTCGGCGTTATGATTTTGCATGCATATACATATGTGTTTGTATAGTCATGGTTGGGACTATACAACAAATGAACACGGAGATCTGCGATCAAAACCTGGATTAAGTTGTTTGCATTTCCCATAAGACTATTATCCTCGGTAAAGTCATGCATCTAATTATTCTCCTATGAGCCATCGATGAAATAGTTGAGCAGGATGGGCTCTTTAACCTCGGTATCGCAACCAATCTAGAAAAAAATTATACCTTGTGTCCCATCCCGCTCGTGCGGAGGGGTTGGGTAAATATTATATTAAGTGTGTGTGTGTGTGTGTGTGTGTGTGTGTGTATGTGTGAGTGTCTTTTTGTGTGAGTGTGCGAGTATGAGTTTTTTCTTAATACTACGTGTGTAAACAAACATATATAAGCCTGTGATTGTAAGCGTGTGTGTGCGTGAGTGATTGTGTGTGAGTAATATATATATATATATATATATAGAGAGAGAGAGAGAGAGAGATGCTTAGAGACATATGCCATAAGGATATAGCAATGAATGGAAAAAGATAAAAAATATAGAATGATAAATAAATTTTAGTGAAATTGCAAGTGCCCTTTCATCCGATATTTGTCAAGTGACCCTATCGGAAGTCATTTAAAACAATGTAAAGATTAATTGATAAAAAGAGCGGGGAAGATGAGAATATCAGCAATACCAAGGGGGGAAAATTAATCAAAACCACCCTTAGTCAAGCAACAATTATCTCCTATTGAATTTAAGGAGTGCTTTGGATTTTACTTGCACAGAGTTGGCTTATAAAATTAGATATAAAGGGCCTCTAAGACAACTAGATGTTGTTTTGTCCTAACTCTTTGCAAGACACCAAAGCACTTATCATTATAATTAACCACACAACTGTTTATAGTATTAAAATGCTCACAGATGACAGAATATATATATATATATATATATATATATATATTAACATCCAAAAGTTAAGAAACGGAACAATAGCAAATATTTAAATGATTTTTACTTGAAAAAATGTGCATTTACGAAATTTTCTCGAAATATACTTGGAACATATATGTATTTATTACATATAAAGTTATCTAAATCTTTTTTACAGTAAATTAATAGTGAACAAAAAAATACAAAATATACATTTTGCCATAGTCAAAAGTTAAGGAACGTTTTTGAATTATTGTAATTTAGGTGATTTTAAACAATACTAATTTTGATTTATTGTTAACTGTCGTACATCGTGGGAACTATTTTAAAGCAAGATGGAGACGAAAGTATGTAATTGTTTTACTCGAGAAGAAAAAAAGCTCATTTTAGCAAATCATAAAGAAGGCTAATCGTATTTTGAAATTGCTGGTATCGTAGGAAGGTCAAAAAGCGTTGTTTATCGTGTAATCAATAGATTTAAGGCTGACAAGACACTTGCACCAAAACCAACAACTGGCAGTTTTCCTATGACTACCAAACGGGAAGATTGGATGATTGTTAAAATGTCTTTAAAAGACCATTTCGATACAGCGACGTCTATTTCTCGTGCATTTTGTGAGCAAACAAGGAAATCAACCTCTAAAAAACTGTTTCCGGTAGGTTAGATCAGAAAAAAGTAATGGCTCGGATTCTGTATCGCAAAACTTTGATTTCAAAGAAAAATCAAAATGTTTGTCTAGACTTAACCTCAGAGCATATCCTGTGGACAGAGGAACAATGGAATATGGTTCACTTTAATGATGAATCTAAATTCAACTTGTTTGGATCTGATGGTAAGAGGTTTGTAATTCGTAAAAATGAGGAACGCTTATCTCCTCAATGCGTTAAGAAAACTGTGAAATTTGGAGGGTGAGCGTAATAGTGTGGGGAGATGTTTTCTTCAGCGGGAGTAGGACCCATTGTTCATTTTCACGTTAATATTAATGCCAGGGTTTATAGAGAACTTCTTCGCCAGTATGCTCTTCCTTATTTACGCAAAGAAATAGTTGAAATTCCAATATGTATGCAAGACAATGCGCCTAGTCACAAAGCTAAAACTGTTAATTTTTCTTGAAGAGGAAGGAATAGCTGATATGAATTGACCACCACAAAGCCCAGAAAATATTTCTACAGAGAATGTATGGAAAATTATAGAAGAGAAAGCTCAGGGCAGAAATCCTCAAAATATTGATGATTTATGGAGTTTTCTGAAAGAAGAATGGGAAAGTATCACTACCACCTTTTGAAAAACGTTAATTGGCTCATGTGGTCGAAGAAGCAATGAGGTGATCCAATGCAAAGAAAAATTAACTAAATATTGAATTTTTCTTTTGTTTATATATTGATCTAACAAGGATTTATGATGCGTTCCTTAACTTTTGACCAGGGCAAATGTAATTTTTTCAGTTGACTATTAATATACTGTAAAAGAAAATTTAAAAACCTTTATATGTAATAAATGCATATATGTTCTAAGTATATTTTGTGAAAATTTTACAAACGTATATGCAAATCTTTTCAAATAAAAATCATTTGAATATTTGTTTTTGTTCCGTTCTTTAACTTATTCTCGCTACGATATATATATATATATATATATATATATATATGCAAGTAACCTCTATAGAGATAGACAGAGACTAAGATATTTTATTTACAAAGAGTTTACACGTATACCAGGCCATTGGCCTAATGAGCAGAGTATTCGCCAGTGGTCCGGGAGACTGAAGTTCAACCCCAGGACGAGTCATGCCAAAAACTCAAAAAATGGTACTTGATGCCGCCTTGCTCAACACTCATCATTATAAGGTAAGAATCAAGAGTTAAGTGGAGCAATCCTGTGAATTGAGTAGCGCCCTCCCCTACACTTCGGTATAGCAGCTATTGAAAAGGGAGCTCTCTGGTCACCCTCGCCTAAGCTCGCCAACTTAACTAATTTATGCGTATATATTGCACAACGATCATATATCATTTGGTAACGACTTTTAAAAGTAAAATCTTTGCAATTTCCTTGAACTTCGTAGCTCTTTTCTTAATTCTGTTTGTATGCAAGTTTTAGTATACTCTACCTAACCTATTTATGCCAAAACTACAACTCATCATATGACATATTTGCTCAAATAGCTAATGTGCCTTAGATACATTTCTTTTATGAATGTTTTTTTTTAATATTGACGACTCCATACAAACTTTTTCATCAATTACTCATGAAACAACACAATACCCTTAGAATGGCTTATATGTAAACTTGCATTTCTCAGCAGGTGTGTTTTTATGTTATATAAGGTACAACCTTAACTACCGTTGGCGTACGTTTTTTGGTTGCATCCTGAATGTACCCTCAAGTTCCATGATAACATCAAGCTGTGCAATACGATGTAAAAGCCTAATGTTATGGCCATAAAAATGGAAGCAGAATTCCGAGTTCAAATCCAGGACGAAGCTATTTTCGTTTCCTTGAACCTTCATGCTCTTGGGAAGGCCATAAATGTACCGTTTTTCCCTCGCACCAAGTATGGATAAATGACTGTGAATATTGGGTTCTCTTGCCTTAATAAGACGTCGAGTATAGGAAAAAGAAAACTGTTTTCAAACAGGAATTACTCCGCTAAAAGATTAACCTGGTGTCACATCCAACCCGTAGCAGAAGAGTTCGAAAAATACAAACATTCAAAAGGCACCCAGTCAGATACAAATCTCTTTCACTTTCTCTCTCTCTCTCTCTCTCTATATATATATATATATATATATCGCGTCCTCTCTCTTCATTTCTTTTTCTCTCCCACTCTCTTTCACCCCCCTCTCTTTTTCTTTCCCCCTCTCTCTTTTTCTCTATCTCTCTTCCTCTGTCTTTTGCCCCCATTCTTTCCCCCATCTCCCTCACTCTCTTTCGCACTCTTCTTTTTCCCTTTTTTACTCAGACTCTTTTTCTTTCTTTCTCTCTCTCTCTCCCCCCCTCTCTCTCTCTCTCTAATTCTCTTCCTTTTTTCTCTCTCTCTTTTCTCTCTCTCTCTCTCGCTCTCTTTCGTCCCCTCTTTTTCTTTGTCTTTCTCTCTCCCCTTCTCTGTCTCTCTCTCCCTCTTTCAATTTCTCTCTCTCTTTCACTCCCTCTCTCTTTTCCTTTGGTTTTATTCCCCCCCTCTCTTTGTCTCTGTCCTATATGCGTACGTATTTTCCAACCCATGTATGTATATACGCACTCACTCACTTGCATATGTAAGTCTATGTATGACTGTGTTTGTGTATGGTTGAAGGATAACAGTTTTAAATATTTAGTGTTTATCTCTGGTGTATCATTCTTATTCTTCTATTTTTGTCCAGTTGATCAAATACAATGTATTCAAGTTATTTTTTAGTAAACACTCTTATATTCCTGCGGTTGAATAGTTATTATTAGATCATTGTCATTCCTTCAAACGTTTCCTATGTTGAGTGATATCTTCCTTCTACTTCTCAATGATCTGCACACACGGGATAACAAAGGACCTCTAATAACACAACGAGATAAAAAGAAAAAAGCATCAACAAGCACGTAAAAAAAGAGACACAAATATTGCTTCTCTTTCTTTTGCTTTTATTGTTTTTTTTTTGTTGGGTTTTTTGTTTGTTTTTTTTTTTGGGGGGGGGGTATTTGTCTTTTTTTGTTTTGTTTTTTTCGCCTGATTTACAAGAGCTTAAAGTCTTTGTGATTTTCTTCATTTAAGACCTTGATTCGATTAACTCTTTTCTAAACAAATGAACACGACAAAACAATTGCATTACAAGTGCAAGATTTTACCGGTTTGTGTCTTGATGCACAAATATTTTGCATATGGACAGGGAAATGTCAAAAACTTCACACATTGTCAGAAAGTAAACACGTTAATTCTTGTGACCGAACTTGTTCAGCCTTTACCTTCCAGTTCAGATCTCTGCTAGAATTATAAATATCTTAATACCCTGTTCAATATCAGTTTTCATTCACTATCAAATTTCTGATATCTATAATTCAATTATTATTATTCTATTCGTTGCAAGTTTTTTACACCAATTTTATCTGGTGGTTTTTCACTAGAGTTACAGAATGTCTTCTCAGGTTCCCAGGTCTTTTCTCAGTGTCCAAGTCGATCTTAACAATGCTGTGGTTTGAATGGTCTTGATTCTTTCTCTGATCTTCTTTTCATCTAGTCTTTTCCCAGGTTCTTGGTTTGCTTTGGTTTGCTTTGCTTTTATGCCATATCAACCATTGTAGGTTATTTGATGCTAAATCCATTTTTCTACATATAATCAGTTCTATTTTAAACAATTCAATTTAACATGAACAGAGTTTAAAAGTTAAAATCAGTTCTATTTCAAACAATTCAGTTTGGCATAAGTACACTGTTTAAATGTCAAAGACAGTTCTATTTTAAACAATTCATTTTAGCATAAGTACAGTTTTTTGTTTACGCACAGTTTAATGTCAAAACAGTTCTATTTCAAACAATTCAGTTTAGTTCTATTCGACCCATAGAAAAAACCCTATCAGGTACTACCACCACGAGCCAGAGTAGACCTTAGAGCGATGGCAATAAAGGGGTACTCCGAATTTCCCAAAGCTCCAGATTTACTGGAGCCTCACCATCAGATTATTTCGATTCATATCAGGACACTCGTTGGGAGAGTCTTATCCCTTTTGCAGAATTGCAATCAGTGTATTCTACCGTCCCAGTTGACTGGGCTATCAGAGACTGGGCGTACGATATTAGAGAAAAAATTGAAATAATATCGATCACAAAACTAAAAAAAAATCTAAAAACAGAATACGTAGAACAGCCCTGGAAACCTGAAGGGACTTCTTGTCTCTCAGACTCTTGTGAAAAAACATCAAAACACACCAATTAGAGCTGATTTTTAAAGATTCACCAGACACAATCAAACAAGTAGAGATGAATGAAACAAATTTAAAAATAGTATTTTTTTTTTGTTTTTCATTATAAGCATCACGCATCTTTCAATTCAAAATTTCATCCTTATGTCTTTGCTGAACATTCAAATAATGTGCATCAAGTATTCTAAGTCTGGTAAAAAATCTAAAATTTATAAAACTGTAGCTTTCTTGACATTTTCTTAGTATATAATTTAATGGCATCTTTGCCATAACAAACAGTAATTGTGATATTGAGTCTCCCTGGAAGATGCCTTTTTTTTATTTTTACCCCTGCTAAGGATTATTCTCTAGGTACTTGTTTTACTCTCTAGTTTTCCATAGCTCTTGTAATGACGTTTACCACAGGCTCTAAACATTTTCAAACATTTCATTATCTACGTTTGCGGGATTATATCATATGTCTTTTATAATCCATCCATGCAATGGCTACATTTTACGTTCTTTAGAAAGTGTTAGTCTATATATAACACATTCTTTGTGTCATTTACTAAACCTTTTTTGCTCTTTGGATTTAAAATTCAGATAGGATCTTCTACTCATTGACAACCACGTTATTGGTCCATAGTTAATAGGGATAGTTCCTTTTTGTGACTCTTTCTGAATCAAAATTGCTTCTCCGTTTTTTGTTGTTTTTTCGTCGGGATCTATGTAGTTACAGAACAAATCTTTCGTGGATATATATGAATCTTTTGAACAAGAATCTATATATTCCATCATATCCTGGCATTCTCCAATTTAATACTTTTTGTGGTGTTACATTTAGTGTATCATGATGTATTTCAGATTGTCTTTTCTATAATTCTTTATAATTCATTTGTCAATCTGGTTCAACCATTCAGCCTTTTTGTAGTGTTACTTTTAGTGAATTCAGATATATTTCAGACTTCGTCTTTTCTTTGATTTTTTGTAGTCTATTTGTCAATCTCGTTTAACCATTCAGTCTTTCTCTGGTGCTGCTTCTATTTCTATATTTTGCTCCGGAAACTTTTTGTTTCATTTTAATCCGGTTGTTCGATTTTTTTCAATAATTCTTCATTTCTTTATTTCTTTTTCTTTATTATTATTATTATTATTGATTGGTTGGTAAAAATATCTTGTTGTTTTCAAATATTGTCTTATTGATTTTTATAATCATTACTCTTTGCGAGTTTCTAACTCTAGCTTTAGATGGTGTTCTTTCACTGTGTAATATATCATTTTACCTACGATGAACCCGGCGGATGTTATTGGCAGATACATCTGGCAGTTGATAAAAATCAACAAAATAATTACCGGAAACAAGAATACACAATGAAGAACAAGAATTGCGTGGGTGTTGACCATGGCCAATGAAAAACAAAACATAGCGTGGATCTAAGCTGTGACCAATGAAAAGCAAGCAATGCGTGGGTGTAAACTGTGATCAATTAACAACAAGCAAGGCGTAGGTGTAAGCCGTGACCAATGGAAAACAAGCATTGCGTGTGGGTCACGTGGGAGTCTTAAGATTATATATGGTCGGGAATTTTGGCTAAAGTCAGTTCCCACATGCAGTTCTGACTCCCGACGACTCCTCTGTGTGCATTAACTCACTGATGAAAAATCTTCTGGAGTTTCCATTACTCATCTTAGTATTCTAGCCAATTTTAATGTAATTATTAGATGGTTTTGATTCTTCTGGTGATTTTTTATTCCACCAGTCTTTTTTTCAAGCTTTTGGAAACTGTCCCAAGTGCATCATATACAATTGGTACTATTTACCAACCCCTCCGCTCGGGCAGGATATGACACAAGGTCAATTTTTAAGCGGAGTTTTGCAGGTTTGAATTCAGAGTTTTTCCTTCTCCTAGACTAGTTGCCTAATCATGGCTGAAGAACCTAGTCTGTCCTACTATTTACCCATAGCTGGAGGGAGAATTATTGGATTCATACCTTTCCCAAGGGTATTAGTGCTATGTGAAATGCAATCAGTCTCGTCCAGGATTTGAACTCGTGTTCATTTCCTACGGCGATAACGACTACACCACGGGCACCTCCATATACAATTGGTATTACCAACACCCTCATGTTCCACCGCTTTCTCAGCTCTCAGGCAAAGGCCAAACTACTTTTTCTCTTTTCACTTTCTTTTAACTTTACTCTGTGATCCGATGGTACAGCAAAATACACTAGATGACAAATGGTCTTTCACTGGAGTTTGAGTGACAGCAAGTCTCCTCAAGTCTTGAAGACTCTTCTTTGTATTCTGTCCGATCTCAGCAATGCTGTTACCTGGATGTTCTCTGCTCGTCCTCTGGTTTCCTACTCTTCTAAACCCCCTTACTAAAATTTCGCAAATCGTTCCAAGCACACCAACTACAACTGGTATCAGAGTCACCTTTCTTTTTCAAAGCTTTTTTTGTACTCTGGTAAGTTCCAAGTACTTGACTCCCTTTTCATTTCCTTTGATTTTTACTCTGTGGTTCGCTGAGACGGCAAAGTCCACCATTTCATAGGTGCTTTTTCTTTTATTTATTTTTTTCTTTGTTAACTATCACTATTTCCAATCTTTTGACCTGGATTAGGTGATCTGTTTTTATTTCGAAATTCTTGAAAATTCTTGGCATTTCATTCTCTAGGACGGATTCTCGTTTGTGCATATAGCATTTGATCGTATGGCCGAACTCCGATTTCATGCACACTTCCCAGTGGATCACCTTCGTGTCTAGTCTTGTGCTCTTTTTGCTCTAATTTATCGTTTCGTCACTATCACCTCATAATCTAATCTTACTATTCAGTTGCTTCTTTTCAAATTTCGCTTTACCATACTTGGTCCTTATGGCGTTGTTTGGTGCTGCTATAAGAATAGATCCCGTTACTCTCTTAAAAATGTCCCTTTTGTAGCCATGTCCAGGTCTTCTCGTATGTCATTTCATCAGTTTGTCCCTTGAAATATCTGTACACTTGTTTTTCTTCCCATTTCTGTTTCTTAATTATTGTTGTTCTTTTGTTCTTTATGTTATCTATACTGTTTCTGATCACTGGGATTAGTCTTTCTTTGCTCTTTTTATATAGTCTTCGAGTCCTCGTATTGATGTATCCACTCTATCTTCAATGCTGGCGAGTCTTCTTCCTCCTTATTTTCTCGACACATACAGTCTATCAGTGTCAACTTTTCGATGTAAAGCCTTATGCATCGTCATTAGCTTTCTTGCTATTTGGTCTATTTGTTTAAAATCTTCCATCGTCCATGTTATTATTATTATTATTATTATTATTATTATTATTATTAGTTTACCCATGAGAATTTTTTTTTCAAATCAGCATCAGCTCATGGTTTCTTACTAGAGTTTGAGTAACAGCTAATCTCCTCAAGTCTTCAGGACTTTTCTCAGTATTCTGGCCGATCTTTATAATGCTGTAGTCTTGATGGTCTCCTCTTGTCGTTTCATTACACGTCTTCAAGTCCCTTTACTAATCCTTTTGGGATTGTTCCGAGGGTGCCAATTACCATGGGCATCACCGTCACCTTTATGTTCCATCGTTTTATTTCTTCGAGTCCTCGTATTGATGTATCCACTCTATCTTCAATGCTGGCGAGTCTTCTTCCTCCTTATTTTCTCGACACATACAGTCTATCAGTGTCAACTTTTCGATGTAAAGCCTTATGCATCGTCATTAGCTTTCTTGCTATTTGGTCTATTTGTTTAAAATCTTCCATCGTCCATGTTATTATTATTATTATTATTATTATTATTATTATTAGTTTACCCATGAGAATTTTTTTTTCAAATCAGCATCAGCTCATGGTTTCTTACTAGAGTTTGAGTAACAGCTAATCTCCTCAAGTCTTCAGGACTTTTCTCAGTATTCTGGCCGATCTTTATAATGCTGTAGTCTTGATGGTCTCCTCTTGTCGTTTCATTACACGTCTTCAAGTCCCTTTACTAATCCTTTTGGGATTGTTCCGAGGGTGCCAATTACCATGGGCATCACCGTCACCTTTATGTTCCATCGTTTTATTATTTTCATTATTATAATTATCAACAGTTGAAACGACAAAATCGATTGCTTAAAATGTGTGTACATGTGTATGTACATATATAAATCTTCCTTTCAATGTATTTGTGCTTGTTTGTATATTAACGTCAGTGCACGAGCGTTTTTGAATATACACATGTGCAAACGGGCATATGTATATGTGCTTATCTATGTGTATTCGTCGGTTCATGGATGTTTTCATGTATATATTTATGAGTGCACGCATGTGTTTGTGTGCATGTGTGTGAATTTGAATCCGTATGTATGTGTATCTAAATGCATGTGCATGCATGTGCTTGCGCATGTCTCTGCCATGCGCGACTGTGTATGTAGTATCGGTGAGCATATTTGTGCATGTGTATTTTCGTAAATCTCATTGTAATGTTTGGGTGCATATATGTATGTATATAGTTACGTATATATGTGCATGTATGTGTACAAACTTAGTTAAAGTCCAACATTAAGGTACTTTCTTATGTCTTTCACTAATACTGACTTACACTTTTTTGCTATATTGGGACTTTTTTTTTTTCTCTCTTTTTTTTTTTTTTTTTTTTTTTTTTTCATCCTACAGTTGGGGACCTAGCAGGCTTCAGGAATTAGAGCTCTGTGGTAGCATTAGGCGTTCTAGGCTTTTTCTTCTAAACTACTGTTAGGGCTTTCTTTACGAATTTTTAAATTATTCGATAGAAGATATTTAAAAACATTCTGCCTTGTTCGCTGACATGTGGATAGGCTTAATATCAAATTGGCTTTACAGTAGAGTAAGCGTGCCTTTACATTTAAAACGCATAGTTTAAGCATTATTTTACAAACAAAATACAGCATAACATTTTGTAAAATTCAGCATTTTAAATTGGAATTAAAGACATACTGACCAATATTGACATATTTCTTCCACTTGGCTCCTGAGTTCAAATGCGTCTTCTTCGTTTGGACTTTTATTTACTACTGATATTTTAGGTAGCTTTGGGGGCGGTCTAGTGGGGTGAAGGGGACAATTCGTTTTTGTTGGGTTTTTTTTTTTTCTTTTTCCTTTTCTGGGGGGGGGGGCTGTAGTAGCATTCTAGGCTTTTTCTTCTAAACTACTGTTAGGGCTTTCTTTACGAATTTTTAAATTATTCGATAGAAGATATTTAAAAACATTCTGCCTTGTTCGCTGACATGTGGATAGGCTTAATATCAAATTGGCTTTACAGTAGAGTAAGCGTGCCTTTACATTTAAAACGCATAGTTTAAGCATTATTTTACAAACAAAATACAGCATAACATTTTGTAAAATTCAGCATTTTAAATTGGAATTAAAGACATACTGACCAATATTGACATATTTCTTCCACTTGGCTCCTGAGTTCAAATGCGTCTTCTTCGTTTGGACTTTTATTTACTACTGATATTTTAGGTAGCTTTGGGGGCGGTCTAGTGGGGTGAAGGGGACAATTCGTTTTTGTTGGGTTTTTTTTTTTTCTTTTTCCTTTTCTGGGGGGGGGGCTGTAGTAGCATTCTAGGCTTTTTCTTCTAAACTACTGTTAGGGCTTTCTTTACGAATTTTTAAATTATTCGATAGAAGATATTTAAAAACATTCTGCCTTGTTCGCTGACATGTGGATAGGCTTAATATCAAATTGGCTTTACAGTAGAGTAAGCGTGCCTTTACATTTAAAACGCATAGTTTAAGCATTATTTTACAAACAAAATACAGCATAACATTTTGTAAAATTCAGCATTTTAAATTGGAATTAAAGACATACTGACCAATATTGACATATTTCTTCCACTTGGCTCCTGAGTTCAAATGCGTCTTCTTCGTTTGGACTTTTATTTACTACTGATATTTTAGGTAGCTTTGGGGGCGGTCTAGTGGGGTGAAGGGGACAATTCGTTTTTGTTGGTTTTTTTTTTTTCTTTTTCCTTTTCTGGGGGGGCAAAAAAGTGTAAGTCAATATTAGTGAAAGACATAAGAAAGTACCTTAATGTTGGACTTTAACTAAGTTAAAACTTAAAACAAATCCCCCCCCCCTTTATTTATTTATTTTTATTTTTTATTTTTTATTTATTTTTTTTTTTTTTTATTTTCATTTTATTTAATTTTAAAAAAAAAAAATTTTTTTTTTTTTTTTTTTTTCTTTATGTTCATTTATCTTATTATGTACACATGGGAAGCAGCATGATGTACGTTAAGGTATTTGAATAAACCAATGGACGACCAAAGTCAATACCGAAATGGGTTCTGGACGTGAGTTTGACGACTTTTCGCTCAGGATCGACAGTTCGATCGGGGAACTACTGCTGCTCCTCTATAAGAGTGGCTTCTATAGAAGAGAATAAAACAGCCATCGAAAGATAACCATGACCCACACTCAAACCACTTACACAAACCGCATCGCTCTTCGCGCGGGTAAAAAAGGGGCGCGTCCTGCTGAGGTTGGAGCCCTGGCCTCGGTGTTCGAAAAATCAGCTACAGAGCTCAAACAATCAAAACTACTAAAATGCAAGCAAACACTACAAATAGCCACATTTAACGTAAGAACCTCAAATAGAATAGGACAACTCCCAGAGCTAATTGCATCGGCCGAAGAACATAATATAGAAATAATTTGCATACAAGAACACAGATACACGCACACAGAAGATATCAAATATCACGAAACTGGCAATGGATGGTCGCTCGCCACTGTATCCGCATGGAAAAACTCTGTCAACGCCGCAGTAGGAGGGGTAGGATTGCTTATAGGACCTAGAGCACTAAAAACGCTTAATAGCATAGAGAAAATACGACCTAGGATGATGGTAGCTACATTTAACGGAAACCCCAGAGCAACAATCGTCTCATGCTACAGCCCCACCAATGTTAGTGAAGAAAATGAAATAGTCACCTTCTACGATGAGTTATCCTCATTAGTGCGTAGCATCCCGAAACACAACATGTTAGTCATTGGCGGAGACATGAATGCACAAATCGGGAAAAACGAAAACAACAAATACAGCCTCCACAACACGTCAAATAGAAATGGGCAACATCTAACAGATTTCATGATAGAAAATAGATTAGCATGCCTCAATACAAACTACCAAAAAAGAGAGGGCAAACTATGGACATACACGTACGCAAACAATACTAAAGCTCAGATAGACTACGTCCTTATAAACAAGAAATGGAAGAATAGTGCATTGAATTGCGAGGCATACTCCTCTTTTGAGGGTGTGTCCACCGATCACCGAATAGTCACAGCGAAAATACGGTTAAGCCTACGAAAAAACGCCAAACGAACAGTGACCACCAAACACTATGACTGGGCCCTATTAAACAACAAAGATGTCAGAGATAAATACGTATTAGAATTGAGAAACAGATTCGAAACACTACAAGAAAAGACGGAAAAAAGTACACCAAACGACGAATACGAAAATTTCGTCAATGCACACCTTGAGGCAGCAGCAAAATACATTCCAACAAAAATTAAAACTAAATATAGAGTCCCATGGGAAACCTTAGCGGTGAGAGAAAAACGTGCACTAGTGAAAACAGCCTCCAAAAACTATCGAAAAAACCCAACAAACACAAATGCCTTAAAACTAAAAACGGCACAAAATCAATTAGCAGGCATATATATAAAGGAACAGACAGAATACATTCAAAATCAGATAGATAAGATCAGAGACTCGGTAGAAGATAGACAATCTAGAATTGCCTGGCAAACAATAAACGAAGTGAGCAGAAGAAAGAGCACAGCCAAAGCTAAACTTAAAGCAGCAAACCAACAAGAAAGAATAAAACTGTGGAAACAGCACTTCGAAAACTTACTTGGAAACCCACCAAAAATAACACATGAACCAATCACCAGAATAATTAGCAAACAATTAGACATTAAACTTGGACCGTTCACACAAGGAGAACTCGACTCGGTTCTCAGAAAAATTAAAAATAGGAAAGCTGCAGGACTGGACGAAATTCCCCCGGAAGTATGGAAGACCAGACAATTCGACGACATACTGCTCCGACACTGCAACGCAGTATACAATCAAAATCCGATAGATAGATGGATGAAGGGATGCATACTCCCCTTCCCTAAAAAGGGGGACCTCGGATTAGCCAAAAACTACCGAGGCATAACACTTACATCCATAGCTGCCAAAATCTACAATGCCCTACTACGAAACCGCATAGAACCCAAAATCGACAACATACTTAGAAAAAACCAAAATGGCTTCCGAAGAAATAGATCTACGACCTCACAAATACTAACCATCCGCAGAATCCTTGAAGGTGTACGGGCAAAGAACCTACAAGCGACATTAATATTTGTCGACTTTACCAAGGCTTTCGACTCCATTCACAGAGGAAAGATGGAACAAATCCTACTAGCGTACGGCATACCTAAAGAAACCGTAGCGGCAATAACGATTCTCTATAGAAACACTAAAGTAAAAGTACGATCACCAGATGGAGACACAGAATACTTCGACATTGTAGCAGGAGTACTACAAGGGGACACGCTGGCTCCGTATCTCTTTATCATTTGTCTAGACTACGTACTTAGAACATCGATTGACAAAATCAAAGAGAATGGCTTCGAACTGACGAAGAAAAGAAGCAGAAGATATCCCGCAACAACAATTACCGACGCCGACTACGCCGATGACATAGCGATACTGGCAAATACACCTGACCAAGCCGAAACACTTCTGCATAGCCTGGAACGAGCAGCAGCAAGCATAGGCCTCCATGTTAATGCACACAAAACGGAATATATGTGCTATAACCAAACGGGGGACATCTCCACTCTAGAAGGAACCCCTCTTAAACTAGTAGACAAATTCACGTACCTAGGAAGCAGCGTCGAATCAACCGAAAAGGACATCGAAACGAGGTTAACGAAAGCATGGACAGCTATCAATAGGCTATCGACTATATGGAAATCAGACCTAACCGATAAAATGAAACGCAGTTTCTTCCAGGCAGCGGTCACATCGATACTGCTATATGGATGCACTACATGGACGCTAACAAAACGGCTCGAGAAGAAACTAGATGGCAATTACACAAGAATGCTGCGTGCAATCCTCAACAAGTCCTGGCAGAGGCACCCCACGAGACACCAACTGTACGGCCACCTGCCCCCTATCACGAAATCTATTCAAGTTAGGCGAACCAGACATGCTGGACATTGCTGGAGAAGCAGAGATGAACTCATAAGAGATGTACTCTTATGGATCCCCACACACGGCCGCGCAAAAGCAGGACGACCAGCACGAACGTACATTCAGCAGCTATGTGAGGATACAGGATGTTGTCCTGAAGACCTACCTAGGGCGATGAACGATAGGGAGGAGTGGCGAGAGAGGGTCAGGGATATCCGTGCTGCCAGCACGATATGATGATGATGATGATGTGTACAAACTGTGGATGTAATACACGTCTATATGAGTGTGTGCTCCATGTGTATTTCTATGCTTCTATCTGGGACTAAGTGTATATCTGTGTAAATCATCGTATATATATATATATATATATATTGTCATCCACAGAGATGAGTTTCGTTCTATCAGAATTCTTCAGTGTGGCTAGACAGGCTAGATTCCCGAAGCTGGGATTGAAACCCGGTTGACTCAAACGCACACACACACACACAAATATATATATATATATATATATATATATATATATATATATATATATATGGGGGGTGCATGTGTATTTTTCTTTTCTTTTATGTATGTGCACATGCATGTAATCATGCGTATTCATAATTATATTTGTGCAATAATATATATACATATATATATATATATATAAAGTGTTGGCCCGTTTGTGTGTATGTTTAGTTTGGTTTGGTTTGGTTTGGTTTGGTTTGGTTTTATGGCACATCAACCATTGTAGGTTGTTTAATGCCAAATCTATTTTATACATATAGATATACTTCTATTTTAAACAATTCAGTTTAGCATAAGAATGCAGTTTAGTTCTATTTGACCCATAGATAAGACCCTATCAGGTGCTACCACTCTGGGTGTGAGTGGACCTGGGAGTGATGGGAATGAAAGGGTACTCCGTATTCCCCAAAGCTCCAGCATTACTAGAGCTTCACCATCGGATTGTTTAGTGACATAAATAAGCCACTCTTTGAGGGGTTTTTATTCTATTTACCTAACCCCTCCGCTCGGGCAGGATATGACACAAGGTCAGTTTTTAAGCGGAGATTAACAGGTTTTGAATTCAGAGTTTCCCTTCTCTTAGATTATTTGTCTTACTAAGACTGAAGAACCTAGTCTGCCCTACTATTTACCCATAGCTGGAGGGAGAATAACTGGATTCATACCTTTCCCAAGGGTATTAGTGCTATGTGAAATGCAATCAGTCTCGTCCAGGATTTGAACCGTGTTCATTTCCTACGGCGATAACGATTACACCACGGGCAACTCCTGAAATGATGATGATGATAATCATGATAATCATGATGATGTCGCTTGAAACTTCTATTTACACTTCTGCTTAATTGTTTTATCCCTCTGCTGAGAAGCAGTCGATATATTCGGTAGCCCTAGCCAGCTGGGTCATCGCGTAAATGTGCGTGCATTCATATCTGCATACATGTAGGCTTGTTTATATGTAAAGGCCCACCTGTATGTGTATGTGTATGCATATGTATGTTTATATGCATATGCTTATGTGCAACTATATATGAGTATGTTTATGACAGCTTGTGTTTTTGAGTATGCACATGTATTTAACTGTATTCCTTTTTTTTCGTAAATAAGGATGTGTCTGCATAAGAGTATGTATGTGCGAGTGCATGTATCTGTGTATGTGTACCATATTCGCAATTAACACTATGTGCGAAATGGACATATATTGTTCATTACTATAGAACATATAAAGAACATAGGAATCTCGGAATTCGAAAACACGTAACGACTTCTTGTTCAGGTATGAAACCTTTTTATTAACTTTGAATAAAAGGTTTCGACGTAAGGAGGAGAGACACAATCTTCTATGCTGTCTTATTCATTTGGCCCCCAACTCAAGCGGCCCCCATAGGGCGCACGTTCGCCTCGCGTCTGCGAGCTCCAAAAGTCGATCCTTCTCGTTTGGCGTCTAGTACCCCACTCTTTTCCTCTTTGGAGGTGCCCGTGGTGTAGTCGTTATCGTCGTAGGAAATGGACACGGCGACACGAGTTCAAATCCTGGACGAGACTGATTGCATTTCACATAGCACTAATACCCTTGGGAAAGGTATGAATCCAATTCTTCTCCCTCCAGCTATGGGTAAATAGTAGGACAGACTAGTCTAGAAGGAACTAGTCTAGAAGGAAAAACTCTGAAGGAACTAGTCTAGAAGGAAAAACTCTGAATTCAAACCTGTTAAACTCCACTTAAAAATTGACCTTGTGTCATATCCTGCCCGAGCGGAGGGGTTGGTAAATAGTACCCCACTCTTTTCCTCTTCAGATTCTCACACAAACCTCCGCGCGCTTCCAGTGCGTGACGTCACCCGTACCCTGTCACCTCGGTTCGTTTCGGACTATTATGACATCTGAGTGACACCTCCATCCGCCCGCGCGCACCCACGTTAACACCTGCTTCAATGTTGCACCTAACTAACCCATGTGCTGAGTCGAAAGGTTCTCAGCCTAACTAAACTCAAAGGCATGAACCGAAATCCCTCGGCTATTTTATAACATATGTAGGTGCTCGTCTGTATGAATGAGTTTGTGTGTGCTCACGCTTGTCTGTATGCTTATGTGATCAAACGTCCATGTATTTTCCCAACCCCTCCGCCACATGAAGGATGTGACACGAGGCCAATTTTTTTAACCAGAGTGCAACTGGGTTTTGGAAACAGTTTTCCTTCTCATAGTGCAATTACCGCACCAAGGATAAAGATCTCAGACTTTCTTCCTAGTTACACAGAGAAGAGGGGAAAAGAGATGGATTCATGCCTTTCTGATGGACATTTGCACGAAAGTAAAACGCAAACAACCTCGTCCTGGATTTGAACTCTGCTCTCTGTATCCACATCCTAAGACGATGACCGGTAGGCAACACGCTTCCATCACTGCATCTGTATGTGTATCTATGTGTGTTCATCTCTACCTGTCTGTGCGTATTCGTGCATGTGTGTGCATGTGTCTGTAAGATCATATGAATGTTTGTGTACACACCCACTTATGTGTTCGTCTCTCTGTGTGTGTCAGAGAGAGAGAGAGTAAAAGAAAGAGAGAGAGAGAAATTGAATGAGTACGTGGGATGTGTGTATTCACTTTTTTTTTTTTTTTTTTTCACTTTGGGTTATTGCGTAGTCTGGCTATAAGTCGGTTTCTTAGATGTAGAAATCATAGACAAAAAATATGGCGGATAATACTGGCTTTAAATCAAATCGGACTTGGCACATTTCTCGATTTAGTGTAATCTTCCCATGGGATGTGTTTTTTGTTTGTTTGTTTGCTTTTTTTATTTTATTCTTGTTTTCTTTTTGGTTTTTTTTCGCTTTTTTTTTAAATGAACCCTTTTGTTATTAGCTTGTTTTCCTTTTCTTTTCATGTATTTATGTGTTTTATTTATCTTTATTTATTTCTTTTTTTCTTTGTTGTCTTTTAGCTTTGTTTTGTTTTATTTGTTTGTTTTTTTACCTTACATTGCTTTGAAATCCCGAATAATATAGTCTTTTTCCTCCTTCTATTCTATCCTTGTATATTTTAAATCAAATTGCATGTTTTATTTTCAATTCTTTATCTCACATTTCATCTATGTTTTAGTTTTAATCCAACAGTTTCTATTACAATACTCTTTTGGGGAAGAGGAGGCATCTTATCTCTCTTCAGAGCAATAGGCAGCATAGTCTTAGCCCTTCCGGTAGGATATGTATGTGTGTGTGTGTGTCTAATACATCACAAACTCATACGCACACATTAACGCACAGCACACACATATATACACATATAATAGACGCTTATATAATAGTGATGAGATCTAGGCGTTGACCGTTCCCAATACTTTTTGATCAACAATTTTTAAGAAAACCAACGATTGTGCAATTGCATCAACTTCTATATTCGCATGACCAAGCTGCTAACGGCTTTTCTTCTTCGTATATTATATATATATATATATATATATATATATATATATATCATCAAAAGCCAAGTCAGCTGTTGGTGGGAGCGATTTTATTTTAAGGTTTTCTTTCTTCAATATCCAAGTAATTCAAAATCTAATAAAGAAATCAATGTAAAATAATGATAAATTAAAATACAGTGCAAATAATCCTATATAAAAGAAAAACCATTATAAATCGCAAGTTTTTCGCTTTCTTTTATTTTCTTACACACACACACACTAACACACACACACATATATTTTTTTTTCTTCTGGATCCGTTTGAATTATATATATTATATATTATATATATATATATATATTATATATTATAATAAGTTTAAAACCTCGAATTTAGCCATTAGAAATAATTCCTCTCCCTCGATTGGAGTTTTGCAAAAAAACAACGTTATATATATAAATTCAAATGTCCTTTAGGAGATTGTATCTCTGATAATAATAATATATATGTTGGTTTAACCTCAACTACCCTGTCGAGGAGACTTACAATGCACCTTTCTGACACAAGTTCAATAGCTCAGCATTTAAAAAAAACATTCATGCCCAACAACACAACTACGGAAAATTCTCACCGACAATACAACAATATTAGAACATCAAAATAATAAACAAAAACTTCAGATTCTCGAAGCACTACATATTAGAAACATGCAACCAACACTTAATAGAATTAATTTTCAAACCAGTGCTAATGTGCTTAAATGTATTTAGCTACTGGCACTAATTATAGAATTACATTTAAAAGCAAACGCCATAATCTTCAAAGGCAAAGACGCCCTTACACAGTAGTAATATGCTAAAACAAAAGTTACATCACTTTTGTTATAGATCCTCCCCTGATGATAGCCCAAAGTCGGACAGAAAGTACTAGGGATACATACAACTATGGACAATGCATAAATCAATTCTCCCGAATATGATTAAAGTAAAACGGGAATTCGAACGGATCCAGAAGAAAATATGTAGACATAAAATGTCTATTATGTTTAATGAAATTTGCATTAACGAAGAAATGCTGCCTAAATATACATATATATATATATATATATATAGAGAGAGAGAGAGAGAGGATTTGGTTTTATGGCATATCAACAATTTTAGGTTATTTAATGCCGAATCCGGTTTATGCATATATATATATATATATATATATATATATGATTTATGGACATAAGTCAACAAAGTTAAATAGTTCCAAGTATTGCTATTTATCACTAACAATTCAGTTAAACATTATTCCTATTTACCAAACTCTCCACTCGAGCAGGATATGACACAAGGTCAAATTTTAAGCGGAGTTTAACAGGTTTGAATTCAGTGTTTTCCTTCTCCTGAACTAGTTGCCTCACCAAGGCTGAAGAACCTAGTCCTCCCTACTATTTATCCATAGCTGGAGGGAGAAGAATTGGATTCATACCTTTCCCAAGGGTATTAGTGCTATGTGAAATGCAATCAGTCTCGTCTAGGATTTGAACTCGTGTCGCCGTGTCCATTTCCTACGACGATAACGATTACACCACAGGCACCTCAGTTAAATATTATAAGTCATTTGGTTACAGGGAGTTAGTCAAACAATTTCTATTTCTAACAATTTAATTTAGCATAAGTTTGCATAGACCGTTAATGTCAAACAGTTCTATTTGACCCAAAGATAGGACCCTATCTGGTTTTACCACTCCAGATAAGAGTGGGCCTGGGATCGAGGACAATGAAGGGGCATTCTGCATTCCCCAAAGCTCCAGCATTACTGGAGCCTAAACATCACATTGTTTAATGTCATATGCAGGAGACTCGTTGGAGGAGGGGTCTTACCCTACAACAGCGATGCAGTCGGTGTATTCCATAACCCCAGCCGACTGGTTCAGCACAAATGTTTACAACAAAATACACATCACCAGTGTAGGAAGTCAAACAGTACATATATTTAACCAAACTATTGGTCCCTCATAATCATGACCGACGGAAGATTCCATTATATACATATATATATTATTTTATTTTATTGTATTGTACAGTACTTAGTTAGAGGGTTATTGCAATGCGAAATAATAATTATTTGAGTCTAATTTAACTTCAAAGTGAAAACTTGATCATCAGAGACTTTCTGTATAAATGAACACGATATTGGATGTTCAAATTTGAACATCCAACACCGTTTTCATTTTTTTTTAAATGACTCTGACGAGGAAGGTTTTACTTTGAAATTAGTTAGACACAAATAATTATCATTTCACTATGCAATAGCCCTCTACCTTAATACAATGCAATAGAATAAAATAATTTGAGCAATGCTTCAAGCAAATTACAAAATAATTATATATATATATATATATAGATCCAGCTGCGGGAAGCTAATATTTCTAGCCACACTGATGAGTTCTGATGGATGAAGATATATATATATATATATATATATATATATATATATATATATATATATATATATATATATAACAATGCTGTGTGCTAGGGCTAGACATTGGACATTTTTAAGGTTGTTAGTATAATAGGACATTTGTATATTCTTAATCTAAAATTCTTGTGTGAAACACGTTTTTAAATTTTGTATCTGTCAGTTTTCTTTTTGTTGTTGAAAAGTTACGATGTTTTCAATCCAACAGTTTTATCGAAAAATTAAAGGTAAACTTTGTGCATGAAAATTTATTATCGATATTGTGGTGCAATATTTAACATGGTATCTTTCAACTGAACTATATTATAATTCAAGACAAAATATCACTATGGTCTCCAGAAATATTCTGATTTTAGCGGTAGAAAGATTTAGACAAATATTTTTATGACTAAATCAGTAAAATTTTACTTTATAAGATCGGATTTTTAAATAAAACTCATCAAAAATATATGCTTTGTTATAAAAACTATTTCCTATATATCTAGAAATATCATGAAAACATTGAGACAGAACATACAATCCATGTCTATCCAAGGCTCCACATGCTATATCTTTAAAGTAATTTAATTCAGTATCAACTATCTTAAACACATATATTATCAAAATTTCTTTTAAATAGCTGATATTTTTGCACAAAAATAATTTACACTATAAGTGAGATATGTGGCACGGTGATGGGTATTCGTTCTGTGGATGTGGTTGTGGATGAGTGCCAGTCAGAGGGTCTCTTTTTCTGCTTTGGCGCGAACCCCACGCAAAGGGCTTGCGCGCAAGATCTCTCACGAGACTGGAAGAGGGGGAAGGAAGTTAAGATCCCAGGACAGAACAGAATAGACCAGGGCAGTCGGCAGAAGAAAGCAGGAGCTAGAGCCTGTGGACTCAGAGGCTTGGTTGGCCAATGTGAGAGGATGAATTATCGTTCCTAGTGGCTTTGTTGGAATTTTGCTCGAATATACGCTCGCAATAGTTCACAAATCCACGGAAAGCTACGCAGAAGTGTCACAAACTTATCCCTTCTTACGCTTGGAGCTATCTGATGTCAGTTTTTGATTGTTCTCTTTTCTTCTATCCTCTCGGTTGTGTATGTTGTGCTTGTTGAGTCCGTAAAGAAATGTGAAGTACCCCTGGCGGGAGATGAGAGAAACCACTAGATCTGACGGCCATAAATGGCATATATAAATGACATATAAATGACATATATAAATCCATTGTTAATAGCAAAAATTCTAGTCAAACTGCGTGTATTCATTTCATTTTATTTGATACTGCTATGTGCTATGAATACTTCACCAGTGTTTTGTCTTGAAAACTTTCAGGAGTGATACAGTTTTTTTTTGGGGGGGGGGCTTTTACCTCTTTATCAAAAGTCTGAGAGATATCAAATTCTCTCCACTACTTGACTATTAAAAGGTCATAAATGGATTTCTAGTGAAATTCTGACCCATAAACATGTGCCCGTTTTTTTTTTGTTTTTTTTTTCATATTTTTGGCAAATTTGCAATATTCGATCTAAATATCCATGAAACAGCCTATTTATCCCTCTGAGCTGCGCTTAGGCATTTAATTATTTGGAATGTAATGATCGGTTTTACATTCAAATTTATAATGAAAACCGTTATTATTTTCCAACCAAGTTTCTTTGTTATATTTTTAACAGCAACTGTACGGCCACTTACATACTATTGCATAAACCATCTGAGTAAGACGAACAATAAATGCTGAGAAATGTTGGCGAAGTAAAGACGAACTTATAAGCAACGTTCTCCAATCGACTCCTACACATAGACAGACCAGCAAAATCTTCCATTCTTCAGCTCTTTACAAACATTGGATTCCATCAAGAGGGTCTAGGAAGAGCTTTGGCCGATAGGGACAGATGATGAGAAAAAGTCAAGGGAATCCGTGCTGTCGGAATGCATTAATGATGATGATGATGATCCTGTTTACCCAATCAGGATATGACACAAGGTCAATTTTTAAGCAGACTTTAACAGGTTTGAAATCAGAGTTTTCCTTCTCCTAGACTAGTTGCCTTACCAAGGCTGAAGAACCTAGTTTTCCCTACTATTTACCCAAAGCTGGAGGGAGAATAATTGGATTCATACCTTTCCCACGGGTATTAGTGCTATGGGAAATGTAATCAGTCTCGTCCAGGATTTGAACTCGTGTCGTCGCGTCCATTTCCTACTCGATAACCATTACACCACGGGCACCTCCTGAAATGATGATGATGATAATCATGATAATCATGATGATGTCGCTTGAAACTTCTATTTACACTTCTGCTTAATTGTTAAGCCCAGTTTTTCTATCCCGCCTTTTGTGTTTTTCCTCCATTAATAGATAAACTGGCCTCTCTTAAAGTATTCTTTGCCTAGGGTTGATTTTTTTTTTTTTTTAAATGTTCACTCTCTGTTGTTTCGATAGAAGTAATGAATCTGAAGCGACATAGAAATTTCGATAAAAACACAACCCTTATAACCTCCTGTCAAATAATCTATTAATCATTTTTGTATAACGAGACTAGGTTTCCATATCAGTAGGATTTCAAGTGCAGTCGATCCCATTTTGTTTGTAGTCAATTTTTTTTTTAATACTCATCTATGTTTTTATGCGTTTGATCGATTCTTACTTCTACCTCTCCTTATCTAGTCATCCCTCTCTATTCCTCTTTCTCATGCATACACACACGTACATTCTCTCAATTTATCTCTCTCCCGCAACCTCACTTTCAATCTCTCTCTCTTTCTCTTTCTCTCTCTGTCTATCTGTCTGTTTGCCTCTCTCTCTCTCTCTCCGTCTATGTGCGTGTATATATATATGTGTGTGTGTGTGTGTGTGTGTGTGTGTATATATATATATATATATAACTTTTACCTCTCCTTATATAATCTTCTCTCTCAATCTCTCTTTTTCACACACACGCTCTCACTCCTTTCCTCCCACTTTCTCTGTTTCTCTGTCTGTCTGTCTGTCTGTCTGTCTCTCTCTCTCTCTCTCTCTCTCTCTTAGTGTATATATATATATATATATACTCTAGGTTTGATGAGAAAGTATCAAGGCTGAATATTTAAACTTTTCCCATTCTATAATCTATGTGCACAGCAGAGTAATTTATTCAATGAAATGATTGATTTTTACAGCATATCAACCCCTCTAGAGCTATTTTAGGCCAAGAAGTTAGTGAATCGTGTTCACTGTACATTTATTTTGTATAGAGGTTTTGGAAGAGTTCTTTTTTCTTTTCTTTTTTTTTTTTTTTTTGCATATGTTCATTTTGAATAGAAATGATTTTTAAACCAATCCATTTGACCGAAATATGGAACCCTAACCCTAACCCTGCTACTCCAGGTCAAAGTTGATCTGGGAATAATGGAAAAAATGATCCAATTGTCCCAGATCTCTTTAAATCGCGCCTCACTATCTTATGTAGTTTAGTGTTATCTCCGGACACATGATTTTGGGGGGTGTATGTTACTCCTCATCAAGGGATACAGTCAGTGCACCTTAAGCCTTATCGACAAGGATAATTTATATAAGGAATCGATGATGTTTAAACTAATGCCTAGATGTCTACGTTTCACCAACATGAGTCAGCGCTAAGTCCCGAAAGGTTATGATCAGTCGTCATGATACTGGTCGATCATCCATTTTGACAAAACTCGGGATTGTACAAGTGCATGAGGATCTCTTGCTGCTAGATTTGGTTGCATCTTACTTATCTTGCTTTATAATCTTAAAAGTCATCTAAAGTTTAAGATTTGGAGATGTGGAGAGCATTAAAAACACACGGGGATGTAACATTACATCATATCAGCACAAGATTCTTTTGCTCAGTTGGTTGGGGCTATAGAATACACCGACTGCATCTCTTCAAACAGGTAAGATTCTCCCAACAATTGTAATGGATATGACACTAAACAATCTGATTGTGAGGCTCCAGTAATTCTGGGGCTTTGGGCAATGTAGAGTACCCCTTCATTGCCATGTCCACTCTGGGCCGGAGTGGTAACACTTGACAGGGTCCTATCTATGGGTCAAATAGAAGTAAACCATGTACTTATGCTAAGCTGAATTGCTTTAGATAAAATTGTTTCGACATTTACACTGTGTACTTATGCTAAAATGAATTGCTTGAAGTAGAACTGTTTTGACATTTAAACAACGTACTTATGGTTAACTGAATTGTTTGAAATGGAACTGTTTATTTGTATAAAAATGGATTTGGCATTAAATAGCCTACAAAGGTTGATATGCCATAAACCCAAACTAACAAATAAACAGACACAATTTTCTTAGAGGTTTTTCAGCCAATGGAAAACTCACCGTAATGGTATGCCAAGATAATTTTCTTTAAGTGAGTTCATGCCTTTTCAAAGGCATTGACGCAAAATAAGAGATTCGTCATGAATTTCAACGCGATTTATATATATATATATATATATATATATATATATATATATATATATTTGTGTGAGTGTGTGTGTGTATGTGTTCATATATATATATATATATATATATATATATACATACATAAAGAATATGTATAGAAAAAATGAGAAAATCTGGATTTTTGAAGTCTGAAGATCAATGTTATATATATCTATTATAGCCACCTTGGCTTTTTTTATGAATTTACTCTGAAAGAAGATTTCTTTAAAATGATATTCTGCTAATCTCTGTACACCCAAAAAGTCTTCTGTTTCTTGTATATTTTTTTAATTTTATTTTACATATCTCTCCTCAACTACTCTTCTTTTTTTTTTATTTGATTATTTCTCTACCTCCCTACTTTTTCGTAATCCAACATCCTCTCTCATGCAAACAGCTATCACGACCACAAAAACTAAATGTGAGGTGAGATGCACCAGAATAAATTTATATTATATAACTAATAATATTATTTATTTAAAGTTTCTATCGTGAATTTGTTTACAAATTATTAATTTATTTAATTATATCATATTTAATTATCGTTAGAAATTATCTTAATAAGGTAGTGTTAAATATATTTTTATTGCATTTGCATATCTTGTTTGTAATATTATGTTTGCAATATCTAAGGTCAAATCAACACGTTTATAACTCTAGTTCTATTTGTGTCTTCCTAGGACTTTGGAAAATGGAATTAAAGGTGGGGGGAATGTTTTATCTGTTTTTGATATAACGCGTACTCCGTTAAACAAGAAATAACAGTAGTTTTCTTGGTGGTAAATAATCAGACACAGAAAGCAGTCATATCATATTCGACAAACGGTGTCGGTCGAATCGATATTTGTCATACGTTCCACCGAAATGATGAGTGTGGCACAAGGCCTCATTTTAAGTGGGTCCAGGTGCGGAGCCGTTGCCCAGACGCACTGAAGAGCACTAAAATACCTCGGGAACCGTCGGCATTCCCATAAAAGAAACGTATCAGGCGCCAGGCAATAAGCCAATCTTCTTCAAGCAGGGTTAGAGCCCGGGGGGGTCGGCACTCTGAGACTCGAAAATTCTGGTCTTGGCGCGCCCGATATGAATGTCGGCTTCTCGGAATCCATGTCAAGCGGCCTCGACCGACCGGAACCAGGACGTACCCGACCAGATACGTGTACTGACCAACACGGCCAACCGAGGTGTGTCCCGGTGTCGGTCGAATCCTACACTCATCGTAATTCATTAACTATATATACATACTAGAATATCACACTTTAATACAATGGGAGATACAGGTTTACCTCCAAAACAGTTCTGTTGATAGTTTGTAATAATATGTAATTAATATCTAAAGTTCATAACTTTGTTTCTATTTGTGCCCTTTTAAAGTCTGAAAATGAAATTAGAATTTTTCATATCGGGGTTATTCTTGAGAGTAGTTACAATAAAGATTTTATCAGATGATCCTTCAGGGCTCAGACATGGTTTCGGGGCTTTCGTATCATTACAACTTACCGAAAGCGCCCCAACTATATATAAAAACCCATCATATATATATATATATATATATATATATATATATATATATATATATATTGTAATAGCAGTCAATGATGATGATGGTCTAATTAATTCTTCATAGTAATATCCTGAATATTAAGAATTTAGATAATCAAAATATGATGTTCTTCACGAATGCTGATACTCAAAAATTATCAATCAATTGCAAATTCAACTGAAATTTGCTCTATGCCCTAAGTTGAACCATATTAAGCATATTGCACTAATAACATCGTTATGATATGTTGTTCTTTTTTCTAGCTTGCATTTATATATATATATATATATATATATATATATATATATATATATATATATATATATACGAGGTGCCTTCAATAAGTTTCCAGACTTTTTTGGTGCAGGCATTTAAAATTATCGTAGGACTCTTGAAAATTCACTATGTTATTGCTATACATCTTCTGAGATGATTGACCAATTTTATTATTTCAGGTACAAATGAACAGCTACAGCAGCAATTGGAATACACCCTACTAAATCCTGATTGTTACAGCTGGTGAATTTAAAAAATGCAATCTGGACGTGAGGACACTTTAGAAGAACAATAAAATTGTGTTTTAAACTTGGGAACAATGCCACAGAAACGTATGGAATGCTTCAGGGTGCTTTTCGAACATCTTGCATGAATCGAGCATGAGTTTTTGAGTGGCATAAGAAATTCAAGAAAGGTAGGGAGTCTGTTAGGGATGAAGAGAGGTGTGGGAGGAGTAAGGAACTTAGAACACCAGGGCTGATTAGCCAGATAAAGAATTTCATGGATAAGAACCGTCGTGTGTCTATAGAGACAATAAGTGCATAGTTTGTTGTCAGTGTGGGAACTGTACACACAATTATTCGCGAGGAACTGAAGATGCGGAATATTTGCGCGAAGTTTGTCCCAAGGGTGCTCAGAGAAGATAAAAAAGAAAGACGTTGTCATTTCAGCGGGGAGATGGTCGAGCTGATCAATTCAGATCCCTCAGTTCTTGATGCTCTGGTGACCTGTGATGAAAGCTGGATCTAATGCTATGACCCAGAGACCAAGAGACAGAGTTCCCAGTGGAAGCATGCTGCCTCTCCCAGACCCAAGAAGGCCAGAAAGAGCAAATCCACCCACAAAATTTTGATGATCCCTTTTTTTGACAGCACTGGCATGATCTAGATGCACTGGGTTCCCACTGGACAGACAGTCAATAAGGAATACTATGTTGAGGTTTTAAGGGAGTTCAGGAAGAGATTCCGTCGGAAGAGGCCAGCACTCTTCAAATCGGCTCAGTGGCATTTCCACCAGGACAATGTACCAGTCCACAAATCCATCTTTGTCACAGACTATTTGACCAAGATGGGCATCAAGACAGTTTCTCACCCTCCCTATAGTCCAGAGCTTGCTCCCTGTGACTTTTGGTTATTCCCTAAGCTCAAGGAAAAACATCGAGGCTGTCGTTATGAGACATGTGAGGAGATGAAAGAGGCTGTGACGAAGGTCATTGACACGCTCACACGGGAAGCCTTCCATGGGGCCTTCAAGAAATTGTTGGAACGGTACAACAAGTGCATTGCAGCTGGAAGAGATTACTTCGAAGGGGACTTGAGTTTCATGTGTGTTCTATTGATAAAAGTGCCCATACGAAAAGAAGTCTGGAAATTTATTGTGTGCTCCTTGTAGATAGATAGATAGATAGATAGATATCAACCCCTCCGAATTAGCAGGATGCTACACATGTTTGATTTTTAAGTTAAATAAGTTTGAATTCTGAGTTTTCCTTTTCCTAGACCAGTTGCCATACCAAGGATAAAGAACACAGTCTGTCCTACTATTTCCTCATAGTTGAAGGAAGAATACCATTATACTGTAAAATTGATTTTTGTGCATTAGGTGCAAATTTTGATTTAGTTTACTGGTAAAGTTAATGTAACATTAGTTTTCTCAAGATAATTTTATAAACATTTAATCCGTTTACATATCGGATTATTAGTAAATATAATTTTATGTCTAGACTGGCTAACGATTTAATTTTTATATCTATATTATCTATTATATTGACTAGATCTACAGAAATTTTGACATGGGTATTGCTTACCCAATCCCCCCTCACAAGCAGAATGCGATACAAGCTAAATTTTTTTTAAACAGAATGGAATTCTGTTTTCTGTCTCTATGACCGTTTGGCGTAACAAGGTTAAAGAGCCCAGTCTACCCTACAATTTACCATAGATGGAGATAACGCAGTTAGATGCATACCTTTCTCGAGGATATTAGTCCTATGTCAAATGCAAACCACCTCGTTCAGGATTTGAACTCGGGTCACCGTGTCCATTTCTTATGGTGATAACCATAACAACATGAATGTCATATATATATATATATATATAGATGATGAAAAAATTACTTATTTTACACAACAGATATAACACATTTCTATTTTTTCTCAGCATAATTATTATTTGTCACTGCTCTTAACCTAATGTTTCATATCAATTACTTTAACCTAACATTATGCACTGATATTCATGTAATAGTTCCGAGTCAGGTTCTACACACACATACACACACACACACACATATATATATATATATATATATATATATATATATATATATATATATATATATATATATATATATATATATATATATATATATATATATATATATATATATAGCTTTTTTTTCTGTTCTTGAATGCATAGCTTAACACCTTCAATGCTGGCAATCTTTTTTAGCCAACCAATCCTATTTGCCGCACATAAGCAGCGTTGTCACACGTGTTATTTTTTATGCATTGTTAACAACTCCCAAACTCGCCTATCCAACGCCCTCTGTTCCACTAGCACTCATTCTTTACAAAGCACACAATACACTTTATTATTTTACTACTGAATAGCTTTATATCTCTTATCTATGCATCCAATAATTCCTTGGCGTGTGAAAATAATCCTTAGTTAGCTTAGATTCATTTCAGCCTGCTTCACAATATTATTTTCTTGCAATTATTTTTTTTTGTTTTTTATTGTTCTTTTTATTTGTTTGCTTGTTTGTCTGCGTGTGTGCATGTGTGTGTATGTATGAGTGTACTTATGTGCGTGTGTGTGTATGTATGTGTGTACCTGTGTGTGTGCGCGTGTGTGTGTGTGTGTGTGCGTGCGTGTGTCTTCTTCATTTGTTATTGATTTTATCATGGCTTCTTCATTGTGTTCCAGCACAAATTATACTGTCCTAATCTACAACTCCCTCAGCTGTGGATAAAAGTATAAGGAAGACAGGGCAACTCGACAGTTGGAATCCAGACAAGGAAATGGATCATTCTGTATCTAAAACTAAGAATTGATGCCCGTCGTCTCAGCTTCGTTTTGTTAATTCGTAAGACCATATTAGCGCCAAGCTACATTGATGGCATGCAGAGGAAGGGGCTGTTGTGTTGTCAGATTTTGTACAACCTTGCCAGGACCTGCATCTAATTCCGGGCATAAATTCAGATGCAGATCCAAAGTCCCACGTGGCTAATCATTATCCATCGGCTACTGATGTCCATTTTATGGAATATAAGTAAAAATAAAGTTAGCGACCGCAGTCGAGGGTAACCCAAAGACTCCCTTTTCAATAGATACTACAACGAGGTGTAGGGAAGGGCGCTACTCCTTTCCCTGAATTGCTCCACTTTACTCTTGATCCGTTCATTATAATGCTGAATGTTAAGCAAGGCGGCATCAAGTACCATTTTTGAGTCTTTGGTATTACTTTACTTGGGATTGAACCTCGGTCTCTCGAACCATTGGCCGGTAATATAACACGGTAAAAAATCTCCACCCCGTCGGACAGGCTTAGTATGCGCTGATTGTATCCCCTGGAGAGTAATAAGACCCCCCGCTTTACAAATATATCTTGGGTATGACGCTAAACAGCATCTGATCGTGAGGCTCCTGTTACAGATATCTAGGGAGGTCGGCGTACTCCTTCATTGCCTTTAATCCTAGGTTTACTCTTATTCTGAGTGGTGGTATCTGTTAGGGTCCCATCAATTGGTCAGATAGTTCTGTTTAAAAGTTATTTGTATAGGTTCGTGAGCATAAAAACTCTTAAGAAAAATTGTCTGTTCATATTCACAAAAAATTGTGAATATGTTAATGTACAGTGAACGTGATTCCCTTAAAATAACACAAGACGAAAGGATATGCCGTTAAGTTTAAACAACCAATCATTATTGTCCTAGCCGGCTGGGACAGTAGAATACACCGGCTGCATTTCTGTAGAGGGGTAAGACTTCCCCTACGAGTCTCCTGGATAGGACAATAAACAATCTGATCGAGAGGCTCCAGTAATGCTGCAGCTTTGGGAAATTCGGAGTACCCCTTTATTGTGATCGCCCCCAGGTTCACTCTGGCCAGGAGTGGTAGCACATGATAGGGTCTTATCAATGGGTCAAATAAAACTAAACGGTGTGCTTATGCTAAACTGAATTGTTTGAAATAGAACTATTTTGACAATTAACTGTGTGTAAACAAAAAACTATAATTATACTAAACTGAATTCTTTGAAATAGAATTGTTTATATGTATAAAGATAGATTTGGCATTAAATAACCTTCGACGGTTAATGTGCCATAAAATCAAACCAAACCAATCATTGGTTGAAATTCATGTTGATTTAATCCAAAAACATTAAAGTTGAATATGAATTAAACAACAGGGAAATCGAAAAATTAAACGAGGAATGAGTTCTATGATTTGGCATTTAATACTGACAACCATATTATCTCTATTGAAATGAGAGCAAATGGAGTGATTGGTTGGATTGTAGGAAATGTTATTTCAACTCAGGGAAATGTTTTAAAAATGTATAAAACCCTAATAATATCTTATATAAAATATTTTGCTCAGACCTAATCTTCTGTGTCTAGACATGGAAATCGGTTACAAATATCATAATTGGAGGGAATACAAAGATAAAAAAACAAGTAAAAAGATTAAATGATTCCTGTTAGTGGGAAAAATTAGGATTATATATTTTACAAGAAATAAGAATGAGAGGTGATCAAATTAAAATTTTCAAAATAATGATTTTTCTATTTATCGTACTGTTGTATAAGGTGATGAGATCAATCACTACAGTACATATATAAATGCAGATACAAAACACAGGCAGAAACAAATACACAGGCTACTCTGTTGTTCAGGTACGAACGATCTTATTAACTTCTGATTTCGGTTCTTCGACACGAAGAGAGAGGCACAATTCTTACTATGCTGACCATACTATCTGAACCCACAAACGCGCTGCGTCTCCCGTGATGTTTAAGATCTCTGTCGGTAGAGATCCGAAAAACCCAACTACATCTTCAACGGTCAAAATCCAACTCTCAACTTCTAACTCAATGACAGGAACTCAACTTTCTGCCTGCATGGTCCAACTGTCGTAATTTTTAAAATCCTCAAATTCTCAGCCGATCTCTTCTGGGCATGACGTCATCCATACTCCAGCCCTATTTCCTGTCTTGGGTTTATTATGACAATGATGATTATCATATTCTTTGCGCGCGAGTGTAAACTGTACCCAATGGCTATGCACCTGAACTCTTAACCCGAATAGTTCAAAACCTAAACATACTGAATGATAAGATATAATTAATGAAAATGATTAAAATAAAAACTTATTTCTTAATTATATAACAGTACACATTTTTTTTCAAATGGAATTTTACAGTATTCAAAATTGTTTTCAAAAACTAAGTCAATTCAGCATTATTAAATGACCCAGTCGGCTGGGACCGTAGAATACACCGACTGTATCTCTGCTAGGGAGTAAGACTCCCCCTAATAAGTGTCCTAGATATGACACTTTGGGGAATGCGGTGTACCTCTTCATTGCCATCGCTTCAAGGCCCACTCTGGCTCAAAGTGGCAGCACCTGATAGGGTCGTATGTAAAAGTCAATTAGAACTGTTTTACATTTAAACAGTATGCAAACAAATTTCTTTGCTAAATTGAATTGCTTGAAATAGAACTGCTTGGTCATTTAACTGTGTTTAAACAAATGACGGATGTTTAATTGAACTGTTGGTGATATATAGCAATGCTGTGAATCATTTATCTTTGTTGACTGATGCTAAATTGAATTTTTAGAAAAACTACTGTTTGATCATTAACTGTGTGTATCTTCAAAATGCATTTATAAATCATATATTTAATATAGATGTAAAAACTGAATTTGTGATTAAATACCCATTGTCATCATTATAATCATCATCATGTCACGTCGCCAGGAGGGATCTTCTTGACCCTCTCTCGCCACCCGTCTCTATCATCCATTGCTCCCGGTAGGTCTTCAAAGTTATATCCTGTATCGGCACAGAACTGTTGTATATAGGTTCTAGCAGGTCTTCCTCCTTAGCTCGTCCATATGAAGGGGTCCACAGGAGTATGTCGCTTATGAGTTCTTCCTTATTTCACCAGCAGTGCCCTACATATCTGGTTTGTCTAACTTGGATAGTTTTCGTGATGGGTGGTAGGTTGCCGTACAACTGCTGCTCCTTTGTGGAGTGCTGCCTCCAGGACTTGTTCAATATTGCTCGCAGTATTCCTGTGTAATTGCCGTCAAGCTTTTTCTCCATACGTTTAGTTAGCGTCCATGTAGGGCATCGATATAGGGGTATCAACACGACCGCAGCTTGGAAAAAACTGCGTTTTATTTTATCAGTCAGGTCTGACTTCTATATGACCTATAGTCTTTCGATAGCTGTCCATGCCTTTGCTAGTCGCATGTTGATGTCTGTCTCGGTTGATGAGACACTGCTTCCTAGATAGGTGAACTTGTTCACGAGTTTCAGAGAACTACCATTTAATGCGGAGATGTCGCCTCTTTGATTAAAGCACATGTATTCCGTCTTGTCTGCGTTGACATGGAGGCCTATGCCAGCAGCTGCTCCTTCCAACATAAAAAAAGGTTACTAAATGAGAAATAACCTAAACGGAGGTTGGAAATGAAATGGAAACTTAATAACATTAAACAGATACAATACTCGCAAACAGCGTGAAGATGGTATCCATTGCTAATGGTGACAACTTAGTCAGCAAAAATACCCACCCTCACAATAAGTCCAACGTATTTATGAGGAATGTGACTTATCCATTAATGTTCACTGGTAGGGTATATAGCAATAACCAAGAACAGTTGATATGCCATAAAACTCAACCAAACCAAACCAATATTAAATTGTTAGAAAAAAGTATCTAATCAAAACAATCATAGGTGTGAAAATTCATAAGATTACATTCGATGATTTCAGAAATAATGGAAAGAAAAAGAATCTTAAACGACATTTCTAAGAACATTCGGGTGCATTTGATCTGTATATAGATATTATACTAAGAGTATATATTCGGTATAAGAATTTTTTCAAAGCTTGATGCAAAAATATAGTAAAAGTAGAGATGCCTCAGGAGAGATAACAAACAAACGAATGATAATTAGCAATGGAATTTAGCTTAGAAAAATTTGCCATGAACAGTGGAAAAAAGAAATAACGAAAAGAACTGCCGAATCAAAAGAATCAGAAAGCTCAGAGAAAAGGAAAAAGTACTGGGGAATGTTGGAAGCGGATACCATCAAAAAAGAGGAAATAAAAGAAAAAATAATACCTTAAACGAAACCAAGCTCTGCAGCAAAAAATGCCATCATCATCTGGGCAGTAAGACATTAGAGACTATTCTTAAATTGAACAAGGAAGGAACCCAGACCAAATGACCAGAGGACAAGAAAGTTGATAGCGGTACTCGACGCTTGACGTCCGAGAGATGACATAAGACTGACATTATATGTCAATAAAGAAGGAAGAAGACTCGCCAGCTTTGAAGATCGCGTGGATGCAGCAATACGAGGACAACATTAAAACCAGTAAAGAAAGGCGAATTATAGCATATGGCAATAGCACTAACAACATAATGTCAAACAGAACGACAACAAAAACTAGGAAACATAAATAGGAAGAAAAAAAACATATGTATTGATATTTCAAGTAAAAAATTGGCGAAATTTCACTCAAGAAGATTTGGATATGGCTCCAGAAGGGAAATCTTAAGAAGAAACCGAAACTCTTCTAATAGCAGTGCAAAAATACACTACCATAGCGAGTTATGTTAAAACCAAAATTAATTATACCGATCAGAATAGCAAGTGTAGGTTCCGTGGTGACAAAGACGAAACAATCACATAGGAGAACGTAGCAAACTAGCTCGAAAGGAGTATACGATTAGATACGACTGGTTGGCGAAGGTGATCCACTGGGAATTGGACAAGAAATTAAAATTTGTCTCAACTACTGAATGATATATGAACAAACCAGAATCTATCCAAGAGAATGAGACGTGCAAATTTCTCTTGGATTTCGAAATAAAAAAGATTACTTCATACTGGCCAGGAGGTCGAGCGTAATGATAATTAACAAAAAAAAACGACAAACCTTACTGTGGATTTTCCTATTCCAGCAGACCACCGAGTGAAAATAAAAGAAACCGAAAGGATACACAAATACTTGGACCTTGCCAGAGAACATGAGAGTTATGGTGATGCCAATTGTGAATGGCGTGTTTGAAATACTCCCCAAAAGATTGGAGAGAAAATTGGAATTGTTGGAATTCGGTGGATGAATCGAGACTATCCAGACTATTGCTCTGTTAAAATTGGCTAGAATACTGAAAAGAATCCAAGAGATCTGAAGAGAATTTTGGTCACTCAGACTGAAGTGAAATACCACAAGCGTTTGCTGCAGTGAATAAATAATGATGATTATAATCTTCAATATTTTAAACGTGTATCTTTTTATGGACCACTGATGGTATTTCCTCATTGGGAGAATACTAGATCCGATCTGGGATAGAAGCACAAATCAGTTATCAACCCCCTGGGTCTAGTAATAGCCACATAATACCACCCATGACAAATCTTAATCCAAAATCAAATCAATTACAGATCTGAGTCTCATGATCGGCAGGTGCTCCTTTGATAGCCAACTTGGGGGGACCTACAGAGCATCCTATGAATTCTGATTGTTCTAATTTCCGGAACATAAAGATCAAAGCAAAAATTCAACTGGGAGGCACCAACGGAACAAATGAACAAGAGAAGACAACATAAATGTAATTTTAAGAGCAACCCCGCAAACATTCCCGAAAGGATTGGAATCAGAGGTAGAATCGAGACCATCGATTGTTGAGATCGGCCAGAATACTGAGAAGAGTTCTGGAGATCTGAGGAGACTTGCTGTTTCGCAGACTTCTGTGAAAGACCACTTGCTAATGCAGATGTGAAAACTCGCATGGAGTAAAATGATGAAAATAATGATAATTTTAAGGGTTTTTTTTATTTTGTCATGAAATTCTCATTTGAAAATGTTTTATATTTTTGATAAGATATTTGGTGAACGTTTCGTTTCACGTTAAAAAATTCTACCTTTTCTTTCGTAACATTATTATTTTTAGCAGCAGCAGTAGCAGTAGTAGTAGTAGTAGTAGTAGTAGTAGTAGTAGTAGTAGTAAAAATAGAATTAGTCGTGTCTTTTTATTATTAGGTTAAGCGAACAAGAGTAATCTTATTTAATACTTTAGTTTGTTTTTTCTTTCCTTTTTCTTTTTTTTTTCTTTCCTTTTTCTCTTTTTTGAAATTACCGATTTTTTTTCTTTTTCTTAATCTTTTTTGTTTGTTTTGTTTTGTTTTGCTTTGTTTTGACGGGAGGTGGGGTAACTGATTTTTTTTTTTTAATTGTTTTTTTTTTTCTTTTTTCTTTCATACTGGAGGTTTTTGAACTAAGTTTATTTGATCATACTCTCCAGTGTCGTTCATTTTTAGGGAATGACATGGAGAGAATATTCATTTCCGTCTTCATCCAGCCTGAGTCCAACACCCCCACCCTTCCAACACACACGTACACTTGCTTCACAGTCCCTCCCCACCACCGATCCATCTGCCGAAATGAGTTTTATTTGATAAGAACGACCACCGCCATCATTTTGAACTTGCGCGTTTCTGAATGGACACCTTTTTTTTTTCATCCCCCCCCTCTCTCTCTCTCTCTCTCTCTCTCTCTCTCTCTCTCTCATCAAATGAATAAATCTGGTCTGCCTTACTTCAACTCTGGTGAACAGTGCACATCGAATGAAGCATCGAAACTGTCGATCAGGATCTCATTATTGAAATCTAATTATCCCTTTCATCTTCTTGGCTTTCTTATTCTTTCTTATTCTTTTTTTCTGGTACTCAGCGTTCTTTTAACACTACATTACATGCTTATGGCGGTTTTGTTAATATTTTAATTATTCCTTTACTATTCACTTACCATATTTATCCTTTTTTTTCTATCACTCAGTGTTCAAAGGTCTCCATAGGCCTAATCTTTCTTTCTTTCTTTCTTTCTTTCTTTCTTTCTTTCTTTCTTTAGTTTTTTGATTACGTCTTTACTAAGTTATTTTTCGGTTCGCTTTGGTCTTCATATTTATGTTCCTTTCATCTCTTAGTTCTTTTTTTTCTGTCTGTCTGTCTTTCTGCTATCTCTCTCTCTCTCTCTCTCTCTCTCTCTCTCTCTCTCTTGCGCTCTTTCTCTCTAACACACACACACACACACACACACACACTTTATTATTGTTCTTTTCTTTTTCTTCCATCTTTCCCCCGTTTTTAATTCCATGATTTCTGGCATTTTTCTGCTCATTTCAATCATGATATCTATAGTTCCTTTCATCTCTCTCTCTCTCTCTCTCTCTCTCTCTCTCTCTCTCTCTCTCTCTTATATTATCTTGTTTCACGCGATATTCTCAACTTTCCTTGTAAAATTTTCTCTCGGTTTCTTTTTTGTTTATTTCCTTTATCGTCGTTCCTTTCCTCCCTTCCTTGCTTCCTTCCTTCCACACTCTGTCCCTTCACATATGTATCTATCTGTCTACAAAGCTCATTACCTCTACTATTTTCTTTTAAGTTGAAAATCTATTTTAATTTGTATCTTATTTCTCGCGATGCTCGAAAGTTTTTTGAGCAACATATCCCCACTCTTACCCCACCCCACCCCACCCACCTCTCTCTCTCTCTCTCTCACTCTCTCTCTCTCTCGCTCTCTCTTTCTCTCTCTCTCTCAAAAGTAGCTCCTATTGCTTATTTACGTGGATTCCATAACTTTTTAGTTCTCACGATCAAATCTTTCTTCTGAATCTGCTTTCGACAATGTATGACTCTTCTTTATTGTCTTGCCTTACTTCGTGATTTTTACCAATTTAGCTGAGAATTTTATGCTTTTTACTTTTCCCAGTTTGTACTTCTATTTTTTTTGTTTTTTTTTTGTTTTGTTTTTTTTTTAATTCGTTAATTTTTGCTTTGTTTTTCACCTTCAGTTTATTTCCCTTTTTGGCTTCATCGATTTTACACTCTTTCGCCTACTTTTTTATTGAGTTTTTCATTCGTCCATTAGCATTTTCTCTCCTTTTACTCATCAAATGTTCTTTTTTTTTTTCTTCGTCTTTCCTTTATACTTTCTATTTAGGTTAATTTGTTTCTTTCCGCCTCATTTGTTTTCATTCACTGTAATTTTGTGTTTCACTCTTTCTATATTGTTCTCCTTCGGTCTCTCTCTCTCTCTCTCTCTCTCTCTCTCTCTCTCTCTCTCTCTCTCTCTCTGGTTCTTTTTATTCTTTTCTTTGCAGTTTTCCTTTTCCTGACCCTGTTTTGGTTTTGGTTTTTCTTTACTTTTCCAGAATTTTCCTTTATATTTATTTCTTTTAATCTTTCCTTTTCTTTGAAATCTCTTATTCGTTTCCTGTTTCATTTTTCCATCTTTTTTTTTCTTTCTCCTTCTGCATCTCTCTCTCTCTCTCTCTCTCTCTCTCTCTCTCTCTCTCTCTCTCTCTCTCCCTCTCATGCGTCCGTTCTTTCTCCTTTCTTTTCATTTATTCCTTAATCTTTCTTCCAAAGCTCTTTGTCCCAATAATTTTTTAAAATTTTTTCTATTAATTATTTTACTATTTCTTTCTTTTTAATCCATTTCTTCACTTTTTCTCTCGAATATTTCTTTCGACTTATTTTAAAATACTATTTTTACATTCATTCTCTTTTCTTCTTTTCTCTTTTTCAGTCATTTAATTTTTTCTTTTTTTTTTCTTTTCTCTTTATCAGACATTTAAATTTTTCTTTTTGATTGTTTCTCGATCTATCATAATTTTCTTTGCTTTTTCGTTTTGTTTTTTCATTCTTCTTCCTTCTTCTTCTTTCATTTTTCTTTTTCACTTTTTTCATTCAAGTCTATTTTATTTTTCATTTTTATCTTTCTTTAATTCTCCTCAGGAACCGTCTCTCCTTCTTTCTCCTTCTTTTTATCCCTTCCTTATTCTTCAATGTTTTTCTTACCTTGTTTTCTCTCGAAAATATAAAACCTTCTTTTTTTTTTTTTTTGCTTATTTTCTCTTCTTCCAGGTAATGCACAGAAATTTTTGTTTTCTCATTTTTTTTTTTTTTTTTTTTTTTTTAGGGGGAGAGTTTTTTGGGTTTTTTTTTTTTTTTTTTTTTTTCGGTGGGGTGCTTTTTTTCGTTCTTATCTGTAAAGTTTGTATTTCCCTGGAAATGTCTGAATTTATCTCCTTTCCCCTTTTCAGGTTTGTGTGTTCAAATCAAGTTATATTCTTTCGAGTGGCTCTGGCTTCGCCCCTTAGAGAATATTGCTATGTGTTCCTTACTGTATAACATCTCCCCAGCCCGCATCTTTCAGTCAGCATCAGCTTGTAAATTAAGATTAACACCAATTTCCTCCTCTGCCTGAGTTGCTCTTCACCAAGAACCTGATTGCATCCTCGTTTCTTTTCGCAAAACTTTGTTGAACATTCTTGTATCGTCTGTTTGCTTTTGCTTATCTATTAACATTTCTCTCTACTTATTTCTTTCAGTTGTTTCATTCTTCTTTTGGGTGTGCTGGATGTTTTTTGTTTGTTTAGTTGTTGTTTTTTGTATTTTTTTTTCGTTTTTTTGTTTTTTGTTTTTGCGAGGGGGGTACATTTATATTTGACTGCTTATTTTCAGTGTTATCACCTTGTTCGCAAGTCTGATAGTTTAGTTTTGTAATAATTAAACAAAAAAGTAATGAATACAATCTCATGGTCAATGGACAAAATTTCGATTGCTAAGACAGATAGATAGATAGATAGATAGATAGATATTAACATTCTTAGATAGATAGATAGATAGATAGATAGATAGATAGATAGATAGATTATGCCTATACCTGCCGATGAGGTTGTTATGATTATCCTTTAAATAAGCATGTACACCAATATAGACATTTATAAAATTTCTCTAAAACGTAGATTTTACAAAGTACATATATATGTGTGTGTGTGTGTGTGTGTGTGTGTGTGTGTGTGTGTGTGTGTGTGTGTGTGTGTGTGTGTGTGAAAAAATAAAATTCTAACGCTGTTAAGGTCAATACCTGATCTGGTTAGAGTGTGTAAATGCTAGGAAAAAGGTGTTCTAATAAAATATCCATTCTTCAACTTGAAATAATACATATGTACGATCGTATGCATTCGAGAGTAGAGGGTTGTGTTTACGCCCCAAAAAGGATACATATTTGGCAAATATTGGCCATGAGTGCTGCTGATACACCTCTTATTTTGGAACCTGCACACGAATTGATCTGTAAATGTGATCATTTTCTGCAAGCCAAATGTATATCGTGTACGTTTAATTTTTAATAAATCAAGCATACTGTAATGTTATTCCCGGTAAGTTTCCTCAGAAAAATTGAACGTCAAAAACAGCGAGGTAATAAGACGTTTTAACATGCTCGCAACGGAAATGCTGTGTGGAAATTATTTCGACCGTTTGGATATAAAAAAATAGACACATCACACATGGATGATTGTTATTCAATTGATCATATGTATAGCATAATCGTTATTGTTATAACAAGTAGAATCGCTGACCCGGGTTCAAATTCTCGAAGAAGCTGCAGGGGCTTCACTTGGCGCTTATACCTTCGGAAAAAAATGAAATCTATCCGGCTAAATAGATAAGTCAGGCGGGTCTTGTTCTTTAAAATTGATAGAGTAACCAATCTCGTATAAGAAAAATTCTGAATTCAAAACAACTCTACTTACTTAGCTTGACGTCTTATTACATCATGCTCGTAGCGAAAGGGTTAGGCCAATAAGTGTCGACTGCCTGATCACACTTTCTGTGAAATTTTGACATTGCATGACTGTACTCTTATCTCCCACTTATTCCGGATTCAGGCATTGAAAATATTTTGTTCCCAAAGCTTAAATGAAACTTGATTTTAGAAGATAGAAGAGATGAAAAATACGCTACGCTATCTGCATAAGATTCCTCAAAAGGGTTTCTGCAAAAACTTTGGAATTTACTCACAAAAATTCAAGCGCATAAAAAAACAGGTACTTCTCAGGAATATAGCAATACTAGATTTGAATTCAGTCGGTACAAATATTTGCATTTCATAGGTAACAATCGGAAGTTACATCCGAATAAATTATCCATTATAGGTTTTCATCTTACTTCTAGAAATGATAGAAATAAACGATTATCATTGTTAGGGAGCAGACCTACGAAAGAAATATCAAAGTTATTCCATTCGAGAGATAAAAAAAGGAATTACTTCCCAGGGACAGTCCATTGTAGGATTTGTAGGGACCGAAAAAACGGAGACATGTGAGACGAAAAAGCAGACTTGGAATCCCCCATGACACAGAGTGGACGGACAATTGACTGGTGCCCAGAAAGTTAAAGCAAATTGTTCCCGGTCATTAGACGTATGCCTGTCGTTAATAAACCTAATTGTTTTGTTGTACACCCACGAATCCGTCTCTTTTCACTTTTGTTTACATATTTTCTTTGTTCATAAAAACGTAACAATTAATTTTATTCAAAGTTCATTGAGATTTAAGAAAATACTAACATTACTTTAAATTAGTTAAATCCATACCTAAACTAATTAAAAGCTGATATAAAAGCTCGAAGAGGAACAAGTCATTATTAAATGTAATTTTTTGTCAATAAATTCCATCGTGTTGTTTCATTCTTCATTTTTATCTGCATGGCTTGAAAAAAATGATACCATTAATTAAATTAATCTAATCTAGTCTATTTAAGAGATATTTTATAAAGCCAGCATTTTTGGCTGTTTAAGAAAACAATGTCTGGCATCTTATCTGTTATTACTTTATTTATAGCTCAAAAACAGTCTAAGGTGAGCATTTTCTGAGCGTGCTAATTTTATTAGTTATACCACAGGAAATACAACTTCTTCCATAACTGGAAGAGAATAGCAGTGATGTTGTCTCGGAAGAGAAGAGAACTGTTTAGAAGAAGGCAAATCACATAAGGTTGGAAGTAAAGCAATAAATTTAATTTTGTAAAACATCAAAAAAAATAGGAAGCATTCTCTCTCTCTCTCTCTCTCTCTCTCTCTCTCTCTCCCTCTTGACCACTCATTTGCACATGCACGGTGCACGTGATGTAATGGTTATCGTCCTAGGAAATGACCACACCGACCCGAGTTCAAATCCTAGACAATGCTGATTGTATTTTCCCACATATATATATATATGGAAGAAAATAATGAATAGGAATCCGACAGAATGGAGAAAAAATAAACAAAAATAACTAAACCAAAAGTGATGAATTTATTAAAAGGTAAATCGACGTTAAAACGCTTCAGTTTTAATGATCCTTCATCAAGACTTTAAAATAGTGAGACAGGTGTTCATCCATTAAAACTTGTTTCACTATTTTAAAGTCCTGATGAAGATTCATTAAACAAAAACGTCTTAACATCGACTTTCCTTCTAACTAATTCATCACTTTTGGTTTATTTGGTTTTTCAATTTCTCTCTCTCTCTATATATATATATATATATACATATATATCATATGTCAGACATTCCTGGTGTTTTGATATTCCTTTGTCACCAACCAGTATAGGAAAAGAATATTTCTAAACTGCAAACCAGAAATTGAATTCCCTAAGACAATCCGACTTTCTTCAAACTTGTTCTGGCAATACCTGCTACTAGCGTCAAACCGCTGTTCTTGCTGTCTTTGGCATAGAGTCATTGGTGCCGAAAAAAAGAAGTTGTAGCAGGGGTCACTGCGAGTCTTCCGTAAAACCTACGTAGTCCTGCTTTTTAAAATTCATGTGCAGATTCATAGTTCGGTAAAATTTACGATGCAACCACAGTATATATATATATATATATGTGTGTGTGTGTGTGTGTATAATCAAACGACACCACACCACACCTGAAGCACCGTAAGTACCATTTTCCTCCATCAACCATCACACCCACCACAATATATGTACCATTTTTCTCCATTAACCCCCATACCCTTCTCCATACGCCGCCACTATCTGTTAAACATAATTTTATGAGCGTTGATAATAGGCCTCAACACTCTACAGTCATCTTATCTACCACGTACACTCTTTTACTACAATTGCGTATAAGTCTTACAACGTTAAGACAAACCAGAAAACTATTAAAAGTAATCATCACAACCCCCTCAACTGTTACCCATACCTCCCAAACCCACCATCTATTTCCTTAATTCTATAATGACAACACTTTGCTCTTTAGTTATATTCATCATCGTACATAAAAGTACTAACTACAATTGTAACCCTTTCATTATTTTCATTATGTACGTACTATCACAGATAACGATAGTATATATAATATTTATGCAAATTTTCATCAAATTATTATTATATTCTGGCCCAAATCTCTTCCCTATTGTCACGCAATATCCCACTGGGAGGAGGGAGATAAAATTAATACTATCCTCCCGCTGAATTAGCAGTATCTAGCCGTCAAAAAAAGTGACCGTTAAGGGAGAATGCGGGTCACAGAGGGGATAAACAGATGTTGGTACTTGGTGACCTTACCCAGGTCGCCGGACACCAAGAGGAAGAAGAGAGAAGCCAAATGGTTGGCCGGGATCCCAAAACGGAAGTGGGGACTCCCCTCCCCTCAGCGGAAGTAAATAATAAGAAAGGCAGTTTTTGAGCAGGGTTCGTAGCGGGCAGACGAACCATATCCATTTTACTCCGGGTGGAAGACAAAAGAATTACTGAGACAAGAGGGACCCCAGGTTCTTCAAGCCAGTGTAAAAAAAAATAGAACAAAGTCTATTAGCCTGCGAAAGAGGAAAGATTCTCCAGTGGAACCCCGTCGAAAAATAAGATAAGTAACTTCGGGGACATTTCTCCTTTATACCCAAATTTTGTATACCACTCTCTCTCTCTCTTAATTTGAAGAAAGACAAAAGTCAAGAAAAGACATTTATATTCGTGGACTGTCCAATTATTATATGTTTTGCCACTTTAAAAGTGTATATAACTGTAGTAAAGGAATTCATGTATTTTTATGTTACCACCTGGTCTAAGTTGTTCTTTGCCGTTCTACTACGAATTTGTTGTTGTCACATTTTCTTTTCAGCTTCTATTCGCCTTATGTTATCTTGCTTAGAATTGTCCTATTAATTCCTTTAAAATATCACACGGGAAACCGGAGTTGCCGACTACTACAATATAATATTATTACGACTAAAACCTATAGGTCCATATTCTTCCATTGTCTCGGGGAAGGAAGTTTAGCGGCCTGGTGGGTGTGTGATAGTGTGAAATTTGGAACCCCTTTGCCAGCGGCGGTCAGTTTGGCTCTAAATTGATCCCTCACGTAATATGCCAGTTCTTATATGCCTGAGAGAAAAACTCTGAACGAGGACTTATTCTGTAGGGGATAAAGTGCCAACCTGCCCCGTCTTCACACGTGCGAAAATAAAGTCCCATTTTGAGATTTTAGTCAATTTCGCGTCACATCTATGTATAATACCAACATTGTACAATATTCCATAGTATATTGCAATACAAAATATCCCTAACCCTTGATATTCATTGTGATCCTGGTCTACCATACAATCATCATGATGATGTCACGCTATCAGCGCCGATATCCCTGACCCTCTCTCGCCACCCCTCCCTATCGTCTATTGCTTCCGGCAGGTCTTCAGGACTACATCCCGTATCGACACAGAGCTGCTGTTGGTAGGTTCAAGCTGATTGTCCTGCCTTTGCTCGTCCATGTGAAGCAGTTCACAGGAGTATATCGCTTATGAGCTCGTCCTTACTTCTCCAAGAGTGTCCCGCATGAGTGGTTCGTCTAATTTTGATAGTCTTCGTGATGGGTGGTTGGTGCCCGTACAACTGCTGCAGCTTTGTGGGGTGCTGCCTCCAGGATTTGTTTGATATTGCTCGCAGCATTCTTGTATAGTTGCCGTCAAGCTTTTTCTCCATACGTTCAGTTAGCGTCCATGTAGTGCATCGATATAGCAGTATAGACACGGCCGCTGCTTGGAAGGTACTGCGTTTCATTTTATCGATCATCGAATTTTATAGGCTTGACACTTAAAGTGGAGATAGCCCCTTGTTGTTTTAAACACATGAACTTTATTTTATTTGTGTTCACGTAGAGGCCGATACCTTCTACTGCTTGCCTCCAGCAATGCAAGGGGGATTCGGCTTGGGCAGGTGTATTTGTAAGAAGGACTACATAATCCGCGTAGTCTACCATTGTTTCTTGCTTTTTATTTTTTTAGTATGAAACCATTTTATTAGATCGGTTTATCTTCGAAGTGTGTCAGTTTTCCATTAAAAACAAAACTGTTTACTTTGGCGCAAAACGAGGCACCCAGGAGCTTTAAAATTGGTATCTGTATTTCTGCAGTTTTTACTAATTAGCGCCTTCATTTTAGACGCAGAAAATAATATTTGAATTGCCGAGCAAAAATTCGAACGATCAAACTCAATAATTCCTGTTGGAATTCGAGTAGCCATCTTGTTTCTGGTTGAGCGATACAATATACTCCTTCTACTTTACAAGGCTGCATTAAGTCGGTACTCTATTAATTTGACATTTTTTTATATGTGACTCGGTGGTGTCTGATTGGATAATTTACTGCTTCTATTTTAGTCGCCTTTCATTGGCTAATCGACTGTTCCTGCTGATGGGAAAGTCTATAAATATTTGCCGACAATTTGTAGACGGCCGATACACACTGAAATCCCCCAAAAAACAATACAACAATTTCTAAAAAAAACAATTAGAATCATAAGTAAATCTATAAGTTTTTATCTAATTTGGACCCGATCTAAATCTTATAGTTAAAGCGATTACATAAATCAACCTTTAGTATGTATTAGAGAATTCTCTCATGCTGCTCTTTTTTCGTCATTATTTCAATTGAGTGAATTTCAATTACTTTCCAGACCGTGCAATTCTTTCAGAATGTGTTTTATTATCACTTAATTAGATCAACCAGAGAAAATATAACGTTTTCACCCTTTCGAAAAAGCTTCTCCCGCTAATACATTCTTTTCTGCTGATTTTTAAGTTTAGCTTTATGCATATTAGCGTATAAATATACTTCACCTCTACATAATGACTTACACACAAAAAGATCAATAACACACACAAAATATATCATCTAGTATTGAGACAATTCAAACTTCTATTAAGTTTTTTATTGTTAATACTATATTGGAGCATATTATCACTCTATTTAATTTCACCCTTTCTTACCAGAAAGGAGACTGTAACTTGAATTGTTGTTCAACAAACCTTTCAGTTAAGTTAAAGAAATAAAATTTATTAAATTTGTAGAACTGTGTTGTATCTAATCATTACATACTTTTCCTCTCCACACACACACACACACACACACACACGTATATATATATATATCCATCCCGTGAGAGCCTCTTGGTTTGATGATTGCATAAGCGCCGTTAACTCTATTAAAACTTACATATCTCTCTCTCTCTCCCTCTCTCTCTCTTGATATATATATATATATATATATAGAGAGAGAGAGAGAGAGACTGTGACATCGCAGTATACAAGTTCGAACTCGTTATGCTCTATTAGCTTCACTTCCGGACTAATACTCTATGGAAATTTTTCATTGCTAAATGGCATATCAACCTGCGTTGGTTATTTACTGCCAAAATATATTTGTAGAAGAACAGTAGCCGTATTATTAAACCTATAGATGGCAGGATTAGGAAGTTTAAACCTTTCCCAAGGATATTTGTCCGAAAGTGAACGTAATAGCGCAACTGAAATTCGAACTCGCTTACAACAATGTCGTAGTCCACTTTCTCATGTTAATCACTTGCATCTAATTCAAGGAATAATCCGGGAATCAGAGTTTGAGTTCATTTTTACAGCTAATCATCATAATACTTGCAATCATGATTCCAAATTAACTTTATTAGCAAGTCGGATATATTATCACCTGGGTCATTGGTGTCATCAACGTTGTCAAGTCTCTTGAGAATAAACGATTTCATTTACTTTTCGTGAGATGTGAGCCAGTGTCTTCAATAAAGTAGAGTTGTCATCTGCAACATCGGTATCAAGTGATAATCATGCAAGAAGATCCACGAGGTCATGACGTCATCTTCGTACAGTTTGGTTAAAAAGTGGTCAGCTGAATAAATGATGCTTGATATGGTCTGTTTGCTCAGCAATAGCTGACTCTAAAGATGTAAATTTCGGAAACAGAAAAAAATTATACTGCCATGAATTTCAAATATTCCGTGTAATCAAAGAATTGAACTGTTGGATGCAAATTTATTTGAAACTGTGTAACTTATCATCTGGATATTATCAATCAGATCTCTTTCTCTCTCTCTCTCTCTTTCTCTCTCTCTCTCTCTCTCTCTCTCTCTCTCTCTCTCTCTCTCTCTCTCTCTCAATGTATATATAGAAAGAGAGAGAAAGATAAAATGCAGTCTTCGGACAATTATGACTTCTTTTTTCAGAAGACATAGAAAACTATATGCAATGATGGCCCAGTCGGCTGGGGCTGCAGAAAACACCGACTGCACCTCTGAAGAGGAGTAACCCCTTCCCACAACGAGTGTCCTGATGTGACACCAAACAATCTGATGGTGAGGCTCCAGTAATGCTGGAGTTTTGGGGAATGCAGAGAATGCCTTTATTTCCATCGCTCCCAGGTCTACTCAAGCCTGGAGTAGTAGCACCTGATAGGGTCCCATCTATGGGCTAAATAGAACTAAATCAGGTACTTATGCTAATATGAATTGTTTTAAATAGAACTGTTTTTACATTTAACTGTGTGTTAACAAAAAACTGTACTTATACGAAATTGAATTGTTTAAAATAGAATTGTTTATATGTATACAAATGGATTTTGCATTAAATAACCAACAGTGGTTGATATACCATAAAATCAAACCAAACCAAACTATATGCAATGAGACAAACATAAGAAGGTGAGATTCTGATTTTTTGGAGGACAGCATTTTAGTACTTTTGATTTCTGAAAAGCTTTTTAAACGATTATTTATTTCCATCTTTATAATACATATATTCTATCTTTATAATATATACATAAGTTGGCCGACCGTCTTCGAGGTTGACCCGAAGACTCCCTTTTCAATTGCTACTACACCAAGGTGTTGGGAAGGGTGCTACTCCTTTCCCTTGATTGCTCCACTAACCCTTGATGAATATTTTATCATGCTGAGTGTTAAGCAAGGAGTCATTAAGTATCATTCTTTTCGTCTTTGGTATGACTCGACCAGGGATTGAACTATATATATATATATATATATATAGTTCTAAAATTATATATAACCATAACAGAAAATTGATACATAAATCACATATGGATAATAAGAGGACAAATATAGTACATTGTAATTGTAGAAACAAAGATGAGTGCCCTATGGATGGAAGGTGTAATTCCGAAAATGAGCTATACCAAACAAACATTTTCCCCTTGGAAAGTTATAAAGAAGAAAAGGTATTCTTCGGAATCTCCGCCAGAAATTGGAAATAGATTCTATAACCATAGACATTCTTTCAATGATCCGCTGCTAAGAAATCAACTCTATCGAGTTGGTTTTGGTGTTTTAAAAAATAGACTTACTCCACTAATAAAGTGGAAATTTATCAAAAAGTCTTCGACGGCGGAGAGCTTCAATAGTAGGTGTAACTTTTCCCTGGAGGAAAAAATAGGTATAATGAAATACAAAGCCACTAGCCAGTGATTAAATAAGCAAAATGAACTAATATTCAAATGACATAAAAGTAGATTTTAACTAATATGATTATGGTTTTAAATAGAAAAATAAAAAGGAATTATTGGAGAATGGAGATTATGCTGACAGAATGAGTAAATGAAAGTCAGAATATCAAATTTTAAAGTAGATACGGTCAAGAATAAAGTAACAATATAAGAAGAAAAAAAATAATAGCTATAACAATAAAGGCTTATTAACATAAATTAGATCGGCTTTAGAACATGGCTGTTCTCTAATAAAAAAATCTCTAAGTCGCAATTTATCATGGGATAAACAATAGGATCTAATACGAGTTAAATCGGCTGTAGTTGGAGGTAAATAATAGAATATTGAAATATTAAAATATCGATACACAAATTAAAGAGAGAATAAAGTAACTAGTGATGAAAGGATAAATAACCCCCGAAGTAACCCTTTTAATAAATGAATAGCCTGGAATTAGAAATTTAGTTCTTCATGGCACCCCTAAATGAGATATAAATAAAGAAAAGATTACATAGGTAGATATTTTCTTAAAATAGATAAGGTCAAATATGAAAATATACTAGTAACCAACTGAAAAAAAACACGTGGACAATAAATTAAAAAAATGAAAACAGAATAACTGAAATTCGAAACAGAGATTAAAATCCAAGACATTGGAATAGCGACAATGTTTAACCCGGTTCCCTTTAATGTTCTACCTCCTATTAACTGTTTCTTTTTCAGCCTTTGTTTTTTTTTCAGCAACATAAATACATATTTTTTGTGTTTATGTGTGTCAGTGGTTGTCTACGTGGTTGTCTTCTTTCGATTTCATCTATTTCTTCTTTCTGTCTTTGATTTTCTTGCATTTCTAATCTTTTTTTACTTGTTTGTAAACCTCATCATCAACGAACCCGTTAGGTTCCTATTGTAATATTGGTCCATGGTGATATTGGTACTTCTATTCAGGAAGAAAGAAAGGATTGTAAATAGTACTTATTACTTTTCTTTTTTATATTGAGAATTTGGATGATTAAAAAAGAATTGTAGCGCGAACGCATGTATTACATTATCATTAAATCTTAAAATAGACTGAAAATCATTTTATTTTATTTTATTTCATAAAAACTATTTCTCTAATGAAAAATGTTGCTAGATTAGGATAGCTAGCACATAAACACTACACAAACGCACACACACACACACACATACACACAGATTCCACACACACACACACACACATATATATATATATATTTATATATATATATACAGGATCACGCTGTCTCAAGATTACAAACGTATATGATCTTTAGTAACAGCTTGACTTTTACTGTGAACGCCTTTTATAATTTTCAGTTTAAAACCAGAGGGATTTGAATTTCAAAATATTGCACAGTATAGGTTGAAATGCAGTTAAAGCTAATGAACAGATGTTTCGAAATATAACATATAATATAATCTTACATAGATAGATTGATAGATAGCAGAAAAGTTCATACGCTAACCAAAATACTCTCGTTGAATGTGAACAAATGAGGTTTATCTTTTCCATAGATATACTTGCAATTCACACACTTCTTTCGTCGCTGTTGGTGCTTTGATCCCATTGGTTAAAAAAGTTATCAACAGCAGATATGAACTTTTCAGCCGATGAGCTTTTCATATATATGAACAGACAGAAAAAGGTAGACATAGATAGATAGATAGATAGATATTAAAAGACTGAGATAAAGAAATAGATGTGAGTTGACAGATATTAACTGACTAAGATAGAAAGAAAATCCCCCCACACACACATATATATAAGATGCTACGCAAAAGTTTTGAGAAGTTGAACAGAATTGAATTTAGTTGGAACATTCTCATAGAATCCAAGAAAACTCGCTATAGCCGGAAGTAAATCTCAAACGAGACGGTAGAAAATCAATCTGATTTTTTTAAATTAATGATCAAATTCACTGTAATTAAGGGTTTGCATCAATTGTATGTGTGCATCAGTGTGTGTGTGTGTGTGTGTGTGCTTTATCCTTATTAGGGAGAAGGGACGTGTTCTATTTACATCTCACCTCTTTGCTACACGCATCTCAAATTTTATTAAGTTATACCATGGAAGAATAAGGCGTTTCACGAGAAAGGAGACAAGAGGGTGGATCTTCTTCTGCTCGTATGAAGTAATTTATTAATCTCAGCTTAGTTCAGTTGAATGACAGGTGCATGGGTCATGAGTGAGAATCGGAAACATTACCAATGGTCTGCCAGCATAGCAAGTTAACCATTTCTATCTGTTCGTATGCACTTGGCACTGAATTGATCTGAATTATTTTAAATTGGTTGCCTGACAGTTTAATAGAATTTAATGAGTCGAATTTTTTTAATCACAGCCCGGAGATACTGTATTTAATCACGGACAATGAAAGAAATTTTGTATCCGAATCAAAAGCCAAAATGAGTAGGGTTGGATATTTGGCAAATATCAGTAAAATAACGGCAACATATGTTGTATAGCAGCGAAAAACGACATCACTCATCAATAAAACATAATCAATTTCTCTTTTATTACCCAATGAACGGAGGAGTAGAGCAAAAGAGGGTCAAAGGCGTTTGAGCAGCACGTACAGGAGTTAACGGGTAAGGATCTTTGGTAGACCTCTTCTCCTTTGGATCAAAATTTTCTTGGTTATATAATATTCCGGACACCCACGCAATTAATGTGGCCACTTCTCTCTCTGGCATGTCACCCACGCTATTTCTCGTGGTCACACATCCTCCAGCCTGTCATACCTATACAATGCACGAGGACACACCTCCTTCTAGTATGCCACACACCCTATTTATGCGGCATTTCCGTCGAGAACACCAACGTTCCGTCTACTTTCAGTACCAGTTGCAATTCTTGTTATTTAAGTTCAACCAGGGCTCGACTTTCACTGCTGCATCGACAGATGTCAAAGGGGTCTTCAAGTCAATATCCAACTCTTAGAGATGGCGTACCCTTAAATTGCCCTGTCATAATTAGTCACCCTACAAATTCAACTTCACTTACTTGGCTATAACGAATTCAATGTCAATTTACTTTTCATGAATGGTCAACATATGTGTGCCACGTGTGAATACTTTTTTATAGCAAAAGCCTTTACTTGATCTTAAGACCCTGTGGTTATCTACGTAAAAAATGGAATCAGGGAGCCATGTTCAAATCCGATACTAAACTGCTTTGCACTGCATACTAATGTTCTTTAAAAAGGTATAACTCTATCTTTCAAGATAGGGGTAAATTGTCAAATAGATTGCATTTTCTTACCTTGGTAAAAGCTATGGTAATAGAAGAAAAACTCTGAAATCAACCCCCCCATCAGTGTGGTTGGTTTACTGGCCGTATCAGAGGGAATAAACTTGACCCTTTGGAATTCGCCTTTATTTTTCCCACTAGTTATCACAATTTCTGTGGCAACCCTAATGCCAAGTCTTATGGCAACTTAAATTTCCCTGAAATAACATTGGTGTTGATAAGAGGGAAGATCTGCTGAATAAGTAATTACTAGTCTTCTATCCAGCTTTGCCCAGTCCTGTACAGAGATCCAGATGCGGTTCCATAGCCTTATAAGATAGGTGGATGCCAAAAAAGAAATCAGCAGATCCAGAGTCTATTAGCTTCCAAATTCTATCAGTAATAACATGTTCCATAAAGCAAACGGAAAGAAGACTTACCATTCCACACATTCAACCAGCAGTAAAATGGGAGGTGAATCATGCGTGAAAATGTAATACACTGAATTGAGACCAAATAATATGTTTCAATTTAAGGAAAATCAACAGTACAGTTAATATACCATAAACAATCACATATAAAGATTTATGCGTGACCGTAAATGATTATATATAAAATCAATATGTGTACAGGTTGCAAAATAAGGGGTGTATCAACATTACTCGTACTTAAGTTGATTGCCGTAAAGGATCACATATACAGACCAAAATGTGAACAAGTTCCAAAATAAGGGGTGTATCAACATTACTCGTATTTAACGTGGATTGCAGTAAATCATCACATATACAGACCAAAATATGAACAGGTTCCAAAATAAGGGGTGTATCAATAATACGCCGAAGACAGCTGGATTTCAGAAAATGGTTATACATAAAATCAATATGTATACAGGTTCCAAAATAAGGGGTGTATCAACATTACTCGTACTTAACGCGGATTATAGTAAATTATCACATATGCATATCAAAATGTGAACAGGTTCCAAAATAAGGAGTGTAACAATAATACATACAATATAGCTGGATTTCAGTAAATGATCTCACATAAAGATCAATAGATGATCAGGTATTAAAATTAGGTGTGTATTAACAATATATTCAATATAGCTGTATTACAGTACATGATCATCTATAAAGATCAATATATGAACAGATTCCAAAATAAGGCGTGTATCAACATTACTCAGTCCCCATATAAATACAATGTGAATCCGTTTTGGTTGTTTACACAGACTTGTACTCTCGTATACATACTCAAAGGTTTATGAATATTAGTGTTACTACGAAACAAGATGGCTGGAGAATTTCATATTTTGGTCAAAATATCTACTACTGCCTGGCATGCACATACTGTACCCAGATTAAGATCAGCGTGTTTTACAGATTCTTTTGGATAGTTTCAAGGGCTCCAACTATGATTAACATTACTGTCACCATTATAATTCCTCTGGCAAAGTCCTGGTATTTATCGAGGTTTTCATTTTAACACTCTGATCTGCTGAAACGGCAAAGTCTACAAATATGCATATTTTTTTTTATGAACCAAAATTAGATGTTTTTTCTGACCGGGATTCGGTGATTCTTTTGTTTCTAAAAGTCCGGGAGAACTTTGTGCATCTCGTTTTCTTTGTTCATGTAACATTTCTCAATCGGGTCAAACTTTCGTCTCTAGCTTAATCTCACTAGATCCCCTTCCTAAATTTTTCATCTGTGCACCCGCCTACCTTCTGTGGCAGTTCGCTGCATTTGCTTATTATGTGATTGATGATTTCATTTCTCTTTCTACAAAGCGTATTATACAATAATTATATCCCTCTATATGAGGTTTTTTTTAAAGGAGTTTGAACTGGTGTTTTTTTCCCCTAAGATCTGATTGACAGCAAACTTCCTTAAGTCTCAAAAATTCTTCTACGTATACGAGTGAATCTTAAAAAGGGTGTGATCTGTATAGTCTCAATTCTTCTTCTGAATTCCAGTTCTCCCCAATCTCTTTCCCAGGTCTTTGGAGCCAGTCCTAAGGGCAACAATTACTATTGATATCACCGTCACTTTCATGTTCCACAGCGTTTTCAGCTCTTTTGGCACGATCAAAGTATATATTTATCATTTCGCTTTCTTTTAGTTTCACTCGATATTCAGCTGGAAGGGCAAAATCTTCGTGTTGAATAGTTCTTTTCTTCTTGTTTTTTAACTTTTTTTCTGGTCTTCTGGCTGGGATTAAGTGATCCATTTGTATCTCAAAGTCCCAGAGAATGTTATGCAACTTATTTTCTGGGATAGATTCTGGCTTATGCATATACCATTTGACAGCATGATTACTTTTTTAAATTTTCGTCTCTGGCACAACTCCTAGTGACTCACCTTTCCAATTCAGTCATGCCTACTATTGTATTTCTTTTTTACTAGTTTGTTGCATTCGCTTATTATGTGATAAACTTTTTCATCTCTTTCACAAAACACCCTATTCTTGCTATTCTGCATATTATCAGTAATTGTTTTGACGTAGTTGGCATTTTTTGAGCTGCTATCAAAAGAAATCCAGTTTCTCTCTTGAGGTATCCTTTTCATAGTCATTTCCAGGTCATCTCATGATCAATTTCCTTAATTTGTCGATTGTAGTATTCATTTATTTGTTTTTCTTCCCGTTTTTGCTCCCAAAATTTTATTACATTACAGTTTGTTCTTAAGTTATTTGAGTTGATATTGCTGTTGCTGGCTGCTGTAATCGGTCTTTCTTTGCTATTTTTCTTTTCATTTTTTAGATATTCCTCGGGTCCCTGAATTGTTGTATCTACGCAATCTCCTATGCTGGCGAGTCCTCTTCACCTTCATCTTTCGAGTGTAAAGACATATTTATCAGTGTCATCTTTGACAACTGGTACATCTGTCTGAGTTTCCCCTTTTCTATTTTAAGAATGGTCAAGAGTATCTGAAAAGAAAGATTTCTCAAGTACTTGATACGGAAGCCAAATATGGAATAATTTTTTAAACGTTATTTTTAGTTTGATTTGCCTAATATTTGAAAAAAAAACGCGATAAATTTAAATTTTCAAGATTTGGTCTATCATTCAAGTACGTTTTTATTAAAATTTAGCCCAATATGAGTGAGCAAGAAAAAAATGACAAAGAATCTCTGATTTGCTTAAAGCAGAAACCAAGCCAAGTTTTCTTTGTCTACCATATACAAAACAAAGACAATTTTTTTCAGAAAAAAGAGCTATTTAAAGAAAAGAGGGAGTGAATGATTAAACAAGAAACGAAAAGAAGGCTTTTAAACTGCTCTCGCAACGACGATTATGAAGGACCCCACAACGTCTATTAGAAAACGCGCTAATGAATTTAAAGTCATCGAGAAAACTATGAGGACAGGAATTAAACAAGATTTAAGTCCATATATTTAATGCTCCATTAGTACGGATAGTGAATGAAGCTATATTCATAGAGACAGAAATGAACAATGAATAAAACTTTAGTTCTACATAAAATAGCTTCGTTGGAATTCAACTGACATCAATTTTCTTTTGATAAAGTGTAAAACAGCTGCGCGACTTTTTGTCCTTTAAGATCCTTCACGCCCTCATTACCCTTAAGATGAGTTTCCAGAAGTGTCGTCAGGAGCTAAGTCTGTTGAATATGTCATCAACATCATGATGTCGGGCTGCTAGCACGGATTCCTTAAACTCTCTCTCTCTCTCTCTCTCTCTCTCAGTCTTGCCATTCATCTCTATTATCCATCACTTCCAGCAGGTCTTCTATACTGCATCCTAAGTCCATACAAAGCTGTGGTAGATAAGTTCCAGTTGGTCGTCCAACACTGGCGCCTCTGTATCAAGGGGTCCATTGAAGAACGTTGTTAGTGATTTCGTTCTTACTTTTCCAACAGTGTCCCACATGTCTTGTCCATCTTATTTGGATGATTTTAGAAATGGGAGATTGGTATCCGTTTGTGGGATGTTGCTTCCAGGATTTTTTCAGTATAGCTCATCGCATACTTGTGCAATTCCCGTCTACTTTTTTCTTTGTATGTTTAGTTAGCGTCCATGGGATGTATCCATATAGTAGAATTGATATGATTGCTGCGAGGAAAAAAATTGCATTTTATTTTGTCGGATAAGTTTAACTTCCATATGTTCGATAACCTATCGATAGTAGTCCGTGCCCTCGCTAGTCGCATACTGATATCAGTTTCAGTAGATGAGACGCTGCTTCCGAGGTAGGTGAACTTGTCCACTAGTTTCACAGAACCACCATTTGGGGTGGAGCTGTCTCCTTTTTAATCAAAACACATGTACTCTGTTTTATCTGCATTTACATGGAGGCCAACGCCATCTGCTGCCTGCTCCAGACTATACAGCAGGGATTCGGAGTGGGTCGGTGTATCTGCCGCGAGCTCTACGTCATCTGCGTAGTTTGCATCCGTAATAGTTTGTACGGGGTATCGTCTATTTCTTACCTTTTTTAGAGTAAACCATTTTTCTTACATTAGATCTATCAACGTCCGAAGTACATAGTCTAAGCAAATTATGAATAGATATGAGGTTAATGTATCCCCTTAAAGAATACCAGCAGCAATGTCAAAGAAGTCTGTGTCTCCATCAGGTGAGCGAACTTTTACTTTCACTTTTTTTATAGAGCATCATTATGGCTGTGATAGTTTATTTGGGGAGACCAGGCGCTAGAAGTATTTGCTCCATCTTCCATCTGTGTTTAAAGTCAAATTCCTTGGGGAAATTTACAAATAAGAGTGTTTCATCAATGTTTTTGAACGGTCTCCTCCTAAAATTCGATGGATTGTTAGAATTTGTGATGTCGTGGATCGGTTTCTCTGAAAAGCATTTTGATTCTTCCTAAGAATTTACCCAATTTCTGGTTCGATGCGGTTGAGTACCATAATAAATCTTAGCCGTTCTGGAAGTGAGAGTTGTACCTCAGTAGCTCTGGGCAATTCCGGGTCATCTTTCTTGAGGAAAGGGGGATGCCGGTTTTGTTCATCTCTCTATTGTGTTCTGGTTATATACGGTATTACAGTATTGGAACAGTAGGTCGTCTAATTTCCTTGTTTTCCATACATCGGGTGGTATTTTTAAGATAGGCAATTTTCCTGTTTTAGATTTTTGTTAGTACAACGTCGAGTTCTTCTTGAGTAAACAGTCCAGGTTGGATATCTAATTGATTATTGATAATTTTTGTGATAGGTTCATCCGTACCTTTCGAGGATTTTCCAAGCAGATAATTGAAATTTTCTTTCCTTATGTGTATTCGTTCTTCTTGGCTGGCAGCTTTTAGTTTAGGCCTGGGAGTGCTCTGCCTTTTACTCACTTCATTTACTATTTGCCACGTTAATCGAGATTGTCTATCTTCTACTGAATTTCTAATTCTATTGATCTGGCCTTTAATCTAAAGCTGATCCTCAAAAAGTATCGGCACTAATGATCAAAAAATATCGAGATTGATGATCAAAAAGTTTTGGCAATCGTCTCAACATCTAGATATCATCACTTTTTTGTATATACATATACCAACTCCGCCGCACGAGCAAGATGTGAGAGGGGTCAATCTTTAAGAGGAGTTTAAGAGATCTAAATTCAGAGTTTTCCTTCTACCAGACCAGTTGCCAAACCAAAGCTAAAGAAACCAGTTTTCCCTGTCACTTACTCATAGCTGGGGGAAGAATAATTTAGTCCTATATTTCATGCAAACAGTTCAATCCAGGAATTGAAATCGAGTCACTGTGTCTATTTCCTAAGATCCTATTTTCCCAACCCCTTCGCTCGGGCAGGATATGACACATGGTCAATTTTTAAGCAGAGTTTAGCAGGTTCAGAGTTTTCCTTCTCCTAGACTAGTTGCCTTACCAAGGCTGAAGAACCCAGTCTATCCTACTATTTACCCATAGCTGGAGGGAGAATAATTGGATTCATACCTTTCCCAAGGGTATTAGTGCAATGTGAAATGCATTCAGTCCAGGATTTGAACTCATGTCGCCGTGTCCAATTCCTGCGACGATAACCATTACACCACGGGCACCTCCATTTCCTAAGATGATAACCATTACACCACGGCGACATTCAATCACTTTATCATATAAGCGTCTTCATTTTATTTTTCAAATTTGATAGTTTTGATCAAACCATGTGTGTGTGTGTGAATGCGTGTGTATGCCTGTGTGCGTGTTGGCAGAGCTTACATTATACTGATAGCATCCTGTGCTGATCTGAAAAACCTCCCTCCCTCCTTCCCTCGAAATTTGACGTATATATGTTTGTTTTGTAAGAGACAAATAAGGAGAATGGAGGTAACTGCAATTAATTCTTGTTCCCATAATCCGATGTTGTTCTTTCTCTTCTGAAAGCTGTTTTCAATCCAATTACTTTTATTGGTAGAAAATTATTCAAATAAAAGGGTATAATGAGAAAACTTTCAAATTGTTCTCTCGCAAACTGATTATATATAATTAAATTTCGTGGAACTAAAAAATTGACCAATTTTTAGTTCCAATTACAATTCTGCGGTAGTATTTCAGTAAAAAAAAATGGTGTAAAGGGATTGACTGGAACAGGTGTCTCGGCGCAATTGTTACGGAGAGAACCTGTGTGCTAAGAATTATTTTTGTAATCTGGTTCGCCAACTGATTCGTGTAGTAAAATCGTAGGTAAAAGACGTTTAGATTTTGAATTGAAATATATAACTCGGCATGTAATATGTCTGTGATAGTTGTCTACATTCAACAGGTACTCGAGGTCACTGTTCAAACTCCGATGAAACCCAGAATTTTTAAGGTTGCTTTACAAAGATGCCAAACCCAACCCATCGAGAAGAGTGACACATGACCACTTTTTTTAATTCTGTTCCTTACGTTTGATTTTTTGTTTTACTAAGCTTTGAAAATAAAAAGAAAGCATAATATTCTATTTTGACTGTGATTGTTTTAATACTTTGATTGTATTTGGCATTTTACTCAAATTGTTGTTTTTGCTTTAAGCTACGATTAGTCGAAAGTTTTCTCTTCATTTGTGATTCTTCTGTTATTTGAAGCCAAACAACAGACAAACCTTAACTAAAACCTGACCGAAAGCCAAAAGATTACCAAAGTAATTTATATATAAATAAAAACATTTATATATATATATATATATATTAATTTAGTTGAGTCAGAGTTATGGAAATTCTGACACGTTATTATATTACTACTTGCGAGTTTTTCGCACCAGTGTTAGCTAATAGTCTTTCTCTTGAGTCTGTGTGACAGCAAGTCTCCTTAAGTCTCTAGGACACTTCTCGGTATTCTCGCCGAGCTCAACAATGGGGTAGTCTGGATTGTCTCGAATCGTCATCCGATCACCAAGTCTTCCAGCCTCCAAACTAAACATTTAGAGATCATTCCATGTGCACTAACTACAATTGATATCCCCATCACCTTCATGTCCCATAGCTTTTTTAGCTTTCCCTATCTAAGTACTTGTCTCTCGGTTCGTTTTCTTTGATTCTTACACAGTGGTCAGTCGGGACGGCAAAGTCTACTATTCGAAAGGTTCTCTTTTTCGTGTTAATTATCACTAGATCTGGTCTTCTAGCCGTTTTTATCTCAAAATCACAGAGAATTTTGTGTGTCGTATTCTCCTGTGTGGATTCTGGTTTGTGCATATACAATTTGGTCGAATTGTTAAATTTGAATTTCTGGCACAATTACTAGTTGATCACCTTCTCCACCCAATCGTGTCTAGTCTTATACTCTTTTTGCACTAGTTTGTTGCATTCGCTTATTATGCTATTAATCAGTTCGTCTCTATCACCACCTTACCTATACTTGCTATTCTGTTGCGTATTGTTATTATTATTGTTATTAATGCTCATTTGAGAGTTCTTCCCACCAGCGTTAGCTGATGATTTTCCAATGGAGTGGGTGACAGCAAATCTCCTCAAGTCTCCAGAACTCTTTTTAGCATTCTGGCTGATCTCAACAATTCTGTAGTTTGAATGGTCTCTACTCGTCCTCTTATTTCCAAGTCCTCCAGTCCCTATTCCAATCCTTTCGTGGCTGTACCAACCGCGCCACTCACAATCGGCAGGTTCTCTTTTTTGTTGACTATCACTATGTCTGGTCGTCTGGCCGATATTTGGTGATCTGTTTGTATCTCAAAGTCCCAGAGAGTATTGTGTGTCTTATTTTCTTGGACGGATTCTAAGTTGTGCATATACCATTTGTTGTCTGGTCAAATTTAAGCTCCTTGCACAATTCCAAGTAGATCTCCTTGCACACCCAATAGTGTCTAGTCTTATACTCTCTCTCTCTCTCTCTCTCTCTCTCTCTCTCTCTCTCTCTCTCACTCTCTCTCTCTCTCTCTCTCTCTCTCTCTCTCTCTGTGTGTGTGTGTGTGTGTGTGTGTGCTAATTTACTGTGTTCGCTTATTATGAGATTGATTGTTTCGTCTCACCACAGAATCTGCATCTGCTATTTTGTTGCGTCTTGTCTATTCTTGCTTTGACATTGTTAGGCCTTATGGTGTTGTTTTTTGCTGCTGTTAGAAACAATTCAGTTTCTCTCAAAATGTTTCCCTTTCTTTGCCTTGTCATGTGGGATATCGCTTGTTTGTCACTTGAAATGTTCTTAGTGGTTTTTCTTCCCATTTTTGTTTTCTGGTTATTTTTTTTTGTTGATCCTTGTGTTGTTTGTATTGTTTCAAGTCACAGTAGTCAGTGTTCCTCCGTGCTTGTTTATGTCGTCTTCTAGTCGTTGAATCGATTCATCGACGCTATCTCGGATACTGGTTAGTCCTCTTTCTACTTCTGTTCTTGATACATACAGCCTGTCAACGTCATCTCTGGAATGTAAAGACTTATGCATTGTCATGTGTTTTCTTGTTCTCTGGTCCATTTGTTGGTGTTCTTCCAAGGTCCACTTCAAGAATGGACCTGAGTATCTTACGAGAACAACCCAGGTGTTTATCCCTTTGATGAGATTTCTGCTGTGTAGTTTGGTTTCGAGTAGTTTTCTTGTTCTCTTGAGGTATTTTTTTTTCTATCATCTTCGCATGTTTATCGGTGTCCGCTTCCAATATTCCCAAGTATTTGTAGGTTTCCTTTTTTTCTGAGCGATTATTATGATTATTATTGAATAGAGTAAGACAGAATTTATAGGGAAATCAAAAACAACATAATATAAACTATTGCACGGAATCACATCATTAAGTAATATTTAAAAATTTAGTCATACAGATCAGTTACGTCTGAATAGTGAGTTGGATTCTCACTAAGTGCTTCATACTCGCTGCTTTGTATCAAATCTAAAATTGTGCTTACTTTTTAGAGTACCATGCGTGAGATAACAGATAGCTTGTTAAGCTACCTGATCATTATAAGCGAATTTGATTGTCACAGAGTACTGAATACTCCTGGCCATGTTCTAAAATTTATTTAAGCTTAATAAGTAAATACTGACTGTGGTATTAATCCTGCCTTAACATGTGTACACGCTGTAATATATGTTATAGTGTAGTTACTTACAATAATTTCGGTTTATTCTCTATTTAAAGTAATTAATCAAAATAGAAATTTTCCAAATATTTACAAATGCGTTTTAAAATAGTTATTATATTATATTAGTATATTATATTGTTATATATTATATTATGCATTATATTCTTATATTTATAAATGAAAATTTAAAAGTGGAGATTAATCTTAATTATATTTTTTTAAATGCCCTAAAGTGCATCGCCGTCATTTTCAGCTTGGCAAAGACAGCTGTGCGTTCACATTTTCTTTAAAGACGACTAATGTCTCTGTGCACACAGTTTTAGTTTTCATAGAGATTCTCTTTTAAGCTACTCAGTTGTCTGTGGTTTGTTGCCGTACAAAAGCTTCTTTAGATAAGTACCCATAAAGAAGCGAAGAGCCATCAAATAGGGATATTTCAGGGTCTTCAGCAGTGTTAGATTTAAACTTGATGAACCTCTAAGCGACAAAATACTTAGAGGTTATTTCTTTCAAATCATACTAGAACTTTAAAGGCACCTCCCACCAGAAATTCTTTTTTATTCTTTAAGGCCCTATTAAATTGTGAAGCCTAAGTCATAATTTGTTTAGCTTATACTGACACAAAAATCCTTTTAAAAACTTTTTGAAGGTAAATGCACTGGTAGGTAAAAGAAACAAGCCTGGGTTATTTTTCGTTAATTTTTAAAATCTCACTTTAAAAAGTTAAGTTTGATACTTTTAATGGATTTTTACATTTTCAAAACCTGACAGTAATCAATTATCAAACAATTTAAATGAAAATGTAATGAAAAAATTAAAAATAAGAATTATAGGAGAGAAATAGAATGGAATGCAATATAAAAAGATTTTGGATATCTTGAAAAGTGAAAAAATACATAAATCCTTGTCTGTAAAGAAAAATGGACAGTAATATGTAAAAACCGGTTCTACCACAAAAAAGAATGAGGTTTTAGTTGTCCAAAAGTTATCAGGAAAAAAGATAGCTAGTTAATAAAATGTGCTGCTCTCAGAGACCCAAGGAAACCCAAGAAAAATTTGGCTAAAAGTATATAACTAGTGATGGGATAAAAAATTCATAAAAAGATAGAAAAAATTGGAATTATGTCAAAAATATGAGCTGAGAAGTCTTTGCTATCAAAAATGAATGATTGATTGATTGATTTTAACAGCTTGTCAACTTGTATGGGGTTATTTTATGCCTAAAGTTTTGAGAACCATATTAATATTATGTTCATATTTAAATATTTTATGTAGCTTCTTAAGATTTTTTATATACCGTCTTGTTTAATGCAAATAATTCCGAAACATATCTGTTTGATCTATGGATGGAACCATAACAACTATTACCACTCTAGGTTTAAGTGGACCTGGAAGTAATTACAATGAATGGGTACCCTACACTTCTCAGATCTTCAGTACGGAAACCTCACCATCCGATGAAGTTAAAAGATATACTCAGGACACCCCTCTTTTTGAAGAGGGGATCATACCTCTCTACTGGCCGGCGCCGAGTCCTGCTGCCACACCCAGGGTCTGCCACTGGCCACCTGATTGCACCAGGGGATCACCACACTCTTCAGCACATCCAGGTACACTTTGGTGTTGACTTTCAAGCCGACTTCGAAGATATGAGGTGGCATGATGTGGCCCTCACTTGAAATGGCACCAAAGACCATAACTGTAGCCGGAAACTTTGTTTTCATCACCCTGGGCACGTTGAATCGTCCGGATTTGCATTTTGAGGGTGCTGGCAATGGTCCTGTTGTCAGTTGAGAGCATGAGTTGTACAGCGGTGCATCTCTGATCTTGCTCGTTGAACATTGTGTCACTTTCAGACATGATAGAAGGCTCCTATCGCTCTTGGGATTTGTACACAACTGGCCAACTAGTAGATGGTCGGCAACAAAAAAAGAAAACTAGTTTTCATTAAACGGAAATGGAATCATGTGGTCTTTTTTAGGGCGACAATTTTATCGTTCCACCCTGTATTACCTAAGCAGTTCAATTTTAGCCGTCAGTAAGTTGAGAGAGTCGGGTCGATCAGAAAGGGCTGCAGTTGGTCGGAGAGATTCAGGTCCAAGAGATAAGCGGGGTGAGGAAATGGAAGTCGGTGTTTTGATTGTTCGTCTCCCTCGAATGAGACCTATCGCGCTTCTAAATAACAACTATTGTCTTTCACTCTATCTTTCTCTCTCGTTTCGGATGATGACTGCTATGAAATGTTACCGTCAGAGAATAAATTTTTGTGTTGGAAATAATGGAGTCACTTTGTATTTGAGAAATATAACATATATTCATATTGAAAATGGTGCCATGTCAGTGAGGTAACGTTACAAAAAAAACCGAGCGGGAATTTTCACTAAGGACGATTTGATAACTATGAACTAAAAATGAGATGCTAATAAGTAAAGTAGAGTTAGCAACCGTAGTCGAGGGTGACCCGAAGGCTTCCTTTTCAATAGCTACTATACCAAGGTGTAGGGGAGGGCGCTACTCCTTTTCCTTGATTGTTCCATTGATCCTCACCCTATAATGCTGAGTGTTAAGCAAGGCGGCATCGAGTACCATTTTTTGAGTCTTTGGTATTACTCGACCTGGGATTGAACCCCGGTCTCCCGAACCATTGGCGAACACTCTAACCATTAGTCCATGTTGTTACAACTAAAACCCAACGAGTTCAAGAGTTGCCAAGTTTTAATTGTAAAACTTAATATACGAGTAAGTAAAAAGTATGTAATGTTTGCGACCATAGTCAAGGGTGACCCGAAGGCTCCCTTTTCAATTGCTACAACACCGAAGTGTAGGGGAGGGCGCTATTCCATTCCCTGGATTGCTCCACTTTACCCTTGAAACTTACTTTATAATGATGAAGACGGCATTAAGTACCATTTTTTAGTCTTTGGTATAACTCGACCGGGGATTGAACCCTGGTCTCCCGGGCCATTGGTGAACACTCTTCTCATAAGGCCAATATACGAAATGACCCAAAAATTCCGGCAATATATCGATGCCCAAAATTTAGGTGTATTAAATATGCATATGAGTATATATATATATATATATATATATATATAAGACTCGGGAGATGGTTTCCTTTCAAAAAATCAGGGTAAATTTAAAACAGTTTTACGTTTACATTGATTTTTTTATCACTGAATTCGATAAAACCACTGTTGAAGCAGTATCTATATTCGAAAAAGATTTCTAATTAACAGGTTTCAAAAAAGTTTACAAATCTACGGAAAGTGTGGGGATTTTTAAGACCAACAACCCTCAAGTCGAAGACTCCACAAATCCGGGTCGTCGTTTAAGCAAAAGAAAATATCCTGAAAAATTGAATGCCAGTCTTGGTTTGTTCGTTGGTTCGTTGGTTGATTGGGTTTTATGGATATATAACACTAACAATTAAATCTAACATAAGCCATTTGTTTGCTCTTAGTTAAATGATTAAACAGTTCTATTTGATCCATCGATGGGACCATAACACTTTGAATCAGAGTGAACCTGGGTGTAATGCCAATGAAGATGTACTCCACCTTCTCTCGAGCTCTAGGACTGGAGTCTCACCATCATATAGTTTAGTGTCATATCCAGGATACTTGTTAGGGGTTCTCACCCTTCTGCATAGATGCATCCCCTGCCAAGTGGGCTGGAGCAATCCTGATATATAGTTGTCGAGCTGATGATTAATAGACAAAACTCATTTTTCTAGAGGAAATTAAACGGATTTTAACATTAGAACTTCTCATCTACTCCACAATGATTGGTTTGTATTCAAGTCAACGGGGGCGCCATACATTTACGCACCAAAATTATCAGTTATATGATTGGACCGTGTCACGGTTGACTATGAATGCAATAGTATTTTTCCTGCTTCTATTTGATGCCGGTAAAGTGTGCATTTATTCAAGCTTCTCCACCAACGGACAGAATGCGACACAAGGTCAATTTTTCAGTGGAGTGCTGTCGGTTTGAAATCAGTCTTCCATCTCTTAGACCGGTTGCCCTACCAAGGTTAAATAACTCAGTCTGTCCTACAATTGCCCATAACTGGGGAGAGAAGGGATTGATACATGCTTTCCCACGGACATTAGTATATATATATATATATATATATATATATATATATATATATATATATATATATATATATATAAATTGTAAGCGAGTAGTTTGTAGGTAACATTATCTTTAAATAGGACCGAGATCATTAGGTTTGCACACAATTAAATGCTTTCAAATGTTGTTATCCAACTTTTATATTTCAATTAGATTAAGGGTCTTAGTAAAATATTGCAAGTAATGTGATCACTTCTGCAGTCAGGTTGTGACTGCTTAGCCCACTGGATCCCGTCCTCAAGCATTACGGGGCGCCAACAACGGACAAGTGGTCTCCTTGGAGGGGGTCAAACTCCTAGGCAGAAGTGCAACCGGCGTATTCTACAGCCACAGCCGACGTTATGGATGTAACAGTTAGCAAATTAGTCAAAAAACTATTGTTTGTGAGTTCGATTCGCAGTAAGTGTCTAGCATTTCTGTCCTTGTGCCAAATAAACTCAGCTTTATTAATACTCACTCACTTCCTCATACACTTCTTCGTCAACGCCAGTGATGCATCAGTTTATCAAAATATTTGTTGATGGAACACTGTATATGGGGAGGTGTGTTTATGCCTTTCGTGAAGAGGATAATGCAAAACTAACCTAATAATTCAACGGCAGCCTCTGTTTTAAATTAAAAGTGTAGAATTGTTTTGTTTTTTTATTGTTATTTCATATGTGAGTGGAGTATCTGTGCACCTAGCATAGCTTTTCAAAGTATTGTTCATCGATATTATGGCAAAGGGGGTGGGTAAATACATTATCTATGACTTCGAATGATCAAAATCTAATTTGCTATTAGAGTTTATAGTAATAGGAGAATTGTCAAAGCTGTTGATTTATTTACAGAAAAATACCCAGGGTTACAGAATTGGAACTCTCATTTAAGCAGAATTTTACGAATAATAGTTTACGTGAAACGTTACCTTCTACTTCACAAGGAGTGAGTGTTCCAAAATGTTGTTTAAGTAACCAAATGCTCGAGAAATTTTGTAACTTAATGCAAATAAAATCCACAGAGCTAATCATTTTTTCCCAAAAACCAACAATCGGTCAGATTAAGATAACAAAATTATTTCCATCCTGTTAAAAAGCATAGATATAAATCAATGCTCTAAAAAACTAACAGGACTTCTTTGAATCAAACAAGAAAATGGAACAATGTTTTTTTAACAGTATGGAAATAAATTTATTATCTTAATATGACCGATTGTTGTTTTTTTTAAATATATATATATGTGTTTGTGTGTGTGTGTGTGTGTGTGTGTGTGTGTGTGTGTGTGTGTGTGTGTGTGTGTGTGTGTGTGTTTTGTAATCCAATAGTTTGTCGGTAACTTTATCTTTAAACGAGTTCTTCGTGGATCAGCCAGTTTTGGCATTGAATGGTAATTTTCCCCTCCCTGATTCTGCAGAATTAGGGCCTTACCATCAATTCAGTTTTGCTTCATGCCCATGGCACCTCATTTGGTGCTGGGATCTTACTTTCTGCAAGGTATACAGTCATCCTTAAGTTTGGGATCAACTCGAGAATTATTTGTATATACAAGATAGACAATTAAATTTACATTGGTCCAGCTTGATGATACAAGTAAAATGAATGCTTCCCCAAAAAATATTCGTTTCTCCAATATGTTTAAAATAATTTTGGTTTGTATGAGCGTGTTGTCAAGAAACTTGAAAATCACAAAGGCTGCACCTGTGACATTCATATTGAAATCTTTTAGACAAGTAAAACTTTGAACTTTTCCTTTTTGATGATAGTTATAGCTGAGTAGAAATGAATGCAAGTCTATTTGTTCCGATCGATATGAAAGAAAGGTTAAAATATGTTCACTATTCACAATGGACAGTTTATGAAATTGGCTGCTTTGCTACACTCAGAACACGTACACTCAATAATTTTATACAAAGATATAACTACATTGACTGATAAGTGTTAGTAAACTGAAAATGTATACAGATTTATGGACAGTTATGAAAATTGTAATTGAAGAGAAAACTGTGGTGTAGTGGCTAACGTGCAGAATTGCTTCATGGCTGTAAGTAAGTTCGAACTCCAGTCGAGTTATCACGTTCACTTACGGACTAATAATTTGAGGGGCAAGCATGAACCCCTAATTCCTTCAGCTATGGGTTAAATAGTACCACGAATTTTCTTTAAAGATGGCTTAATGGTTTCTTTCTTTGTTTAAAGGCATATCACCCTTTTCAGGTTATTTAATGCCAATGCCATTCTTCCAAGATTAACAGTAGTAGTGCTATTTAACCCATAGCTGGAAGGATAAGGGGGTTAATACCTTTCCTAGGGGTATTTGCCCGAAAGTGAACGTAATTGCGCGACTGGAGTACGAACTCGCTTGCTACGATTCCGCAGTCCATCGCTTCAACCATTACACCACGAGGACACCCCCAAGATGGCTTAACAAAGAAACAAAGAGTGTCAAGATTTTCTAGTTTTCTTAATAACCAAACCTCAAGAAAAAAATTTAGTTTATACGTATTTTTAAACATATGTGTATTGATTGATTAAATGATTTTAACGGTAAGTCACCCGTCTTGGTGCTATATACTCAATCAAACATGATTTACGAACTTCAATGAACGAACGAAACACTTCTTTATAAAAAAAATATATCTCTCATTTTATTCTTAAAAGGGGCCCACAGTTTGTTGTTAGTTTGAGAGATAGATAGAGAGACATATACTCAGAGAGGGAACTTCTTCTTGTCCCATATGTTCTTCCGGGAGCCAGGAGGTGCCAACGCTTGGACCCGTTTGCAAGCCGTGTCGTCAGAGACGACATAACCCTCTGATCGCCTGCGTGTCCCTGGCTCGATTCTCGATTCTCTGCCTCTGTCTAAATCTAACCGCGTGCTTCCCATCGCGTGGTCTCCTTCCGGTTACACACCTGTTGGACCAGACTGCCCTGACGCGCTGCCATCCCCCTGTTTATTTATCACAACGTCAAAGCACACGGGATCACTAGGAATGAATCGAAAATCCATGGCATATGTTATATAACATTGGTTTAATTTACGCCAAGCTATAGGTGATCGCGTTCATTAATCGTTGCTATTTACATTTTTGTGAAGCCCTCTCTGGCGAGAGTTATTGTTTCTGTTTTTGCTTGTTTTTTGTTTGTTTTTTGGTTTTTGCTATTTTTTTTTTTTTTCACAAACAACTGGTCATACGCACAAACAAATAAACAAAACACTTTTACTTACCCAAGCATTTCAGCAAACAAATAATTTACTTCTCCAATTTGGCACACGTTCTCATACGCATGCACACACACACAGAAGCAAGCAACCACATGAAGAAATTTTCGACTAATCCAGTGATAAATTTTGATGTTTGTTTTAACCAGGATTTGAAACAAGCACACTCTAAATGCCTCGACATGGTCTGATCTTCTAAACGAATGGTTTCCTCTTTCATTTTGCTGCCCTTTTTCATCTTGCTTTTTATTTTGTTTTTTGTTTTTTGTTTTTTCTTATGCACTTTTCATTTTTACGGTCGTTTGTTTTTCTTTTCTTCTAATTCTACTTTTCTCAAATACCGTAAGCAATTTGAGGCTTTTGTGCCATATCTAAGCAAAGTTTACTAAATAACAAAAAGATGTCTCTCGCCACGAGACGCTATAACCGGCTCTTTTCTCAACACTTCATATCTTACTTTTGAACGCTATGAACTCATTTACTTACAACTAATCTTTTATAAAGAGACTCTCTTCTTCTTGTAAAATAGGTAAATAAATATTTCCTCTTTTCAAAAGTCGTGCCATGATTGTACCTGTTCACCTTCCGACTTACTGTGTTGACAGATTATAATCCATTTTTCGTTTTAGCTGGCAGGGAGCGGTGTCTCTTACTCCCTAGTCAGCCGGGTATAACATTCGTGGTAATCTATCCACACGTGACCAAAGCGATTTATTTCTGACTCACCAATGCTAACGCCTCTCACGACACCATACTTCCTTTCTTCTTTTTTTTTATCCTTAAATCCTACCCAAACTTATTGCAACTATCTCTTACCACCTACTTTCTCGTGGTGTCCTCGTGGTGTAATGGTTAAAGCGATGAACTGCGGAATCGTAGTACGCGAGTTCGTACTCCAGTCGCGGTATTACGTTCACTTTCGGGCAAATACCCTTGGGAAAGGTATGAACCCCCATATTCTCCCTCCAGCTATGGGTAAATAGTAGGACGGACTAGGTTCTTCGGCCTTGGTGAGGCAACTAGTCTAGGAGAAGGAAAACTCTGAATTCAAAACCTGTTAAACTCCGCTTAAAAATTGACCTTGTGTCATATCCTGCCCGATCGGAGGGGTTGGTAAATAGTACCACCTACTTTCTTCAATAATATAATTTTACTGGTCATTCTATGCGCTTAGCGTGACGGTTATCACCATATGAAATGGAATTAAAATCTCGAGTTCAAAACCTGGACGAGACTGTTTGCGTTTCACTTCCAGCTAATTCCTTTAGAAAAGGCATGAAACCTTCTGCACCACACACTAATTAGTGAAGTGTAGTTGGGAAATAGTCGTGCAGATTGCGTTCTTTAGCCTTTCTTGAGCAACTTGTCCAGAATTAGAAAAACTCTTAATTCAAACCAATAGAATTCACTTTAAAATTGACCTTGGGTTGGGTAAATACATTATCTATGACTTCGAATGATCAAAATCTTATTTGCTATTAGAGTCTATAGTAATGGGAGAATTGCCAAAGCTGTTGATTTATTTACAGAAAAATATCCAGAATTACAGAATTGAAACTCTCATTTAAGCAGAATTTTACGAATAATAGTTTGCGAGAAATTTTACCCTCTACTTCACGACGAGTGAGTGTTCGAATTGTTGTTTAAGTTACCAAATGCTCGATAATTTTTTAACTTAATGCACATCCTGCTTTTGGTGAAGAGGTTGAGTAAATGCCTCCTACTTCTTTTTGTCCTTCTCTTTCTTTTCATTTTTTCTACCTCAATATTTTCTTCATCGATATTCCCTTACTTCATTTTGCACTCTTTATTTTCATCTCTCTTTCACTCTCTTTCTCTCTCTCTCTTTCTATCTCCTCCTCCTCCTATGTAATATAAATAATTCACACTCAGCTGCATGGTTTCAAATAACTAATAATAATATTCCTTTGTAAATGATTGACCCATAAATGGGACCTTAACTGGTACTAACACTCCGGGGCAGAATTGACCGCGGAGTAATGGCAGTAAAGAAGTACTTCACATTCTCCAAGCCTCCAGAACTGAAGCTTCACCATCCAATGCTGTTTAGTGTCAAAATCAGGACACTTCTTGGGGATCTTACCCCTCTGCAGAGTTAATTCTATAGCCCCAGCAAACCTAATGGAAAAGGTTGAGTTCAAGCCTTTCCTAAAGGTATTGTGTCAAAGTGAGCTATAAGTTCTTCAGGCAACGCTTTTTCTCTTTCTGTCTCTTTCGTGATATATATTTATATATATGTGGTGTGTGTGTGTGTTCGCGCGCGATGATCTCTCTCTCTCTCTCTAAACATATATATATATATATATTCGCCTTCTCTTCGTCTTATTTCTTTTTTCTTTTCAAATATTAAGCTTCATTTTTTTCTACATTTTTCTTCATCTTTTGACATTTAACGACTGCCCGATGAATTGTGACCTGTCATCTTGCCAAAATCGTTGTTTTAGTTTTCACTCCCAAGACGCATGCGTGACACGTGATTTATTATGGTTGCCGACCCGCCACATATTTTCACTCTTTAAAGCATTTTATCCGTAACAGCAGTAATCGCCTTGGCATCATCAGCGACAACGACAGTAAGAATTGTAATAAAAAGGAACCAATAACAGAACTAACGAGAAGAGGGAATTGATCCTGCGTCGGGCTAAGAAATTATTTCTTTTATGACACAAAATTTAAATGAGAGAAAAAAGGACACAAAATTAATAATGAAAAAAATAAATGAACGCTGGTTGAATCGAAGAGAATAAAATGTGGGATAATTCGTCTCGAAGGATCATTAAACCTCACGGGGATTTTATGTCATCAATGTGTCCAAGCAGAGGTATAATTATGTGTGTCTGTGGGAGGGTGTCTGGGCCCAAATATGTGTTTATGCTGTCACGTGGATTTAATCGATTTTATAATTACGTGCTCGATTGCAGTCTGACATGCGTATGAGTGCGGCTGTGGGAATTATGCTAGTGTAAGCAGATTTGAGAATATGAAAAATTAAGCCGTAGTCCAGATGTCGAACACTTTGCAGATAAACAGGAGATGTCTTGACGTACACACTAACACACGAATCAAGGATATAAACATCTGAAGGGCGCATGATCCAACCCGATGCAAGTGCGACCACCATGTGTTTGCGGTACTTGTTTAGGATTGATGCCAATTCAAGAATGCGAATAGTGTACAAATTATTATGACGTCACAGATCATTATCTATAATATGGAAACCTACATTTTAGACTGAACTTTATAAGGTTATCGTCGTTGGAAAAAGATATGGAGATCGGAGTTCAAATCTTAGACGAAGTTGTTTGCATTTCACATAGCTATAATATTCTTATGAAATATATAAAACTAACAATTCTTCCTCTAGTTATGGGCAAATAGGAGGACATTCTGGGCTTTTTAGCCTTGGTAAGGAAACCAGTGAAGAAAGTGAACTCTGACTTCAAACATGTTAAGTTTAGCTTGAAAATGGCCTTGAGTCGAATCCTGCTCGTGCAGAGAGGTTGGTTAAATAGATATATGATAATCTACATTTTATCAAGTGCACAGAGCTGATTTTCTCTTAAAAAGATTCCCATGAAGAAAAAAAGGGATTTGGTTTTCATTTATGGTATGAAAACTGATTTATTCACCAATTATTATCTGTCTATAAATAGTGTAATTTTTTGTTCGTTTATTTATTTCTTAGTTCGGTTGTCCATAACTTCTATTGAGATCAGAGTGTAGTATCGATGCCCTCTGTCTCAGACCAAAGTGTTTATCCCAAGCATTACTGACAAGAATTAGAACGTAATGTTTGTACCCGTGTAAGTTTAATAAACTAATATCTTATAAAAAAATCAAAATTTTTAAATTTTTAAAATCGTCAGTGTGTATTGACCCAACTCTTCCGCCACGAGCAGTATGCGAGATAAGGTCAATTTTGTACGAAGTAAAGCTGGTTTAGATTCAGAGATTTTCCTTCACCTAGACTGGTCGCTGAACCAAAGATAAAGAATCCAGTTTTCCCTATTATTTACCGATTGTTGTGAAGGGTACAGATTGATTCATGCCTTTACCAAGAGTATTAGTGTGAAATAAAATAGCCTCGTGCAGGATTTGAATCTGGGTCATCTATTCCCTACGACGATAATTGTTAAGCTATGAGAGCCTCCTCAGAAACCAGTAATATTAAATTAGGAGGACCGCAAGAGAGCGAATGACATAATTGTTCTGTTGGGAGGTAATAAGTCTTTTATAAAGAATACTTTCTCGTGGGTAACTTGGTTAAAACGGTGATGGATCCAAACATAGTCACCACGCAGCAAAATTACAGGGTAATCGTTGTTTTCGAACATATTTCTTTTTATATCTCATCTCACACATCTTGATTTATAGTATATGCCGACTACATCTCAACAGAGGAGTAAGACCCGTATCCCCAACGAGTGTCCTGGATATGACACTATTCAGTCTGATGGTGTGGCTCCACTCCTGGAGTTTTGAGTAATGTGAAGTAATCCTTTATTGCCATTACTCCCAGGTCCACATAGGCCCGGACTTAGGGCGCCATCTATGAGTCAAATAGAGCCGTTTAATTATTTAACCAAGTGCAAACAAATGATAGATGTTAATTTGAATTGATCTCTTGGTTTAGTTTCTTTTTAATGGCATATCAACTTTCGTGGGTCATTTATTGCCAAACTATCCTTGTAGAAGAACAGCAGTGATGCTATTTAACTTAAAGCTGGGGAAAATGAATTGTTAGTGCTACATAGCAATACTTAAAACTTTTAACTTTATGCAAGAAAATGATTAAAACTAGATAGAATTATTAGTGTTTGATAACAATACTTGAAACATTTTAACTGAATGCAAAAACAAATGAGCTCTGACTTGTTTAAAATATTACGAACAAACTATTCGTTTACATATCATATATATATATATTGTCATCCACAGACAGACTCTTTCGTTGTATCACAACTATTCAATACGGCTAGACAAGCTGGGATCGAAATCCACTTGACTTTTCGCTAGACATGATATTTAACCGCTCGGCCATTTCACGACATACATCAAGTCAGAGGTTATAACGCATATGTTTTAACTTTCGTTTGTTTACTTTTTGCGCTATCGGATACCTGAGTTCTCAAAAACAGGATTTAGCATTAAATAACCAACAAAGGTTGATGCGTCATAAGACTCAAGCTGCCATTTACTTTTTCGTATTTATTGCTGTTGAAATGTCCGGTGCCGTAGACCCTGCAACAGTCCCACTAACCTACTATATTAATTCTCAGATGGATGGCCATAGGAACGGACCCTGTAAGATTTGAGGCTATTTTAGAGATTTTTGATGTCGATGGCTCAGTATAGCTTGTTTGAAGTTGAGAGCTAAGAATAGATACCGATAATCTTCTGATACTTATTCATTTCTTCATTCTCAGTTATGTTTCGAAATTAACGATATTTTTCTATCTCAAATAGTTTTTAAACCAATGTATTATTGATTTATCTATTTATTATTATAAAATTTTATTAAACATTTTTAACTGGCATTCGGCCATCGCAGGCATCAAAAATATTTGTTACGCAAAAGGTCATCATTGTTTTGGACATATAGTGTTTAAGTACCTTTTTGTGTGCATTCACTTTCTATGATATTAACTATGATTTATAACTGGAAATCTTCTCAACGAAGGGTTTGCATTTACCCAACACCTCCACCATGGACAGGATGTGACACAGAGTTGATTTTTGAGTACAGTTAAATAGGTTTTGAATTTTCCCTTCTCCTAGACTGGTTTCCTAACTGAGGCTAAAGAATCCAGTCTGCTCGACCAAATTAGGGAAGAATAGATGATTCATGCCTTTTCCAAGAGCGAAATAAAATTCAAACAACCATGCACATCATTTGAACTCAAATCACTAATTCCATTCCCCGTGACGATAACCATAACTCTAACGGCATTTATACTACAAGGGGTTGCTGAAAAGTTCTCGGCCTGACCGAAAAGGGTATTACCTTACGGAGAGTTAAAGGAATCTAAGAGACAAGTTTTGTTGAACGAAGGAGTGACTATGTAGTATGCTGTGTATGTTTCATGACTTGAGGTTCTTCTTTTCAGCAGTCTCTTGTTTATAGAAATAATAAAGGGTAAACATTCCTTGAAATGTGTATCTTATCTAAGCCTGTATATTACTAAATAAAGCGGAAAATGGAAAGATAATACTGAAAATTGTCTTTTCGTGGCTTCTGATCAGAGGCGGTTTGTCTATATGAAACAGTAACACCCGCTATTTTAATACCCGCTCGTCCATATGCACAGTCGAACTGCAGCAACACCCTATTTTTGTAGCTGCTCCACTACATGCACTGTGAAACTGCAGCAAAACCCTATTTTTGTAGCAGATCAACTATATGCTCAGTGAAACAGCAGCAACACCCTATTTTAGCAACTGCTTGTCTATATGAACTGTGAAACTGCACCAACCCACTGTTCAAATAGTGAATCGTCTATATGCACTGTAGAATAGCAGCAACCTCCTATTTTAGTAGGGATTTGCCTATATTCACTGTGAAACTGCAGCAATCCCCAATTTTAGTTGCAGCTCGACTATATGAACTGTGAAACTATGAAACTGTAGCACCTACTATTTTAGCAGCGGCTCGTCTATATGCACTGTGAAACTTTAGTTACCCTATTTTCTCACAATATATTCAAAATCAGCTACCTGTGGGAATATTTTCTGAAGCTGCAACCCCAAGAATTAATATCTGGACCCACCACTGTCTCTGATAATAAAGATTAGCAGGAAAAAGAAAGAGGATTCTATTTATTTGGACCAACCATCCCAGAGGAAATACTGATATTGATAGTATCATGCATGCCTGGAAATAAGTTTTTAATTCCACGCACATTCTTACTGTTCGTGAACGTTTCGTTTTGTTTTTTAAAAAAAAACGAATCTCTCGATCGACACAAACAATAAACTAAAGATAATTTCCATACATTGTATTTTCCTTATTGTAGGAAGGACATAAGACGAGTCGTATCCAATGTTTTGCAACATGTATTTTCATCCACGATAGTTTTTTTTCTCAGATGTATCGCTATAGAAGTTGCATCCAAAGATTTTATGCTTGACACAAATAATCTATCACGTATAATATTAAAATATGTTCCGTTATTTACACACACCCACATTATATATATATATATATATATATATATATATATATATATATATAATAACCCCTTTGCACGAGTAGTATGTCACACAAGGTCAATTTTTAAGGGTAGTCCTACAGGTTTTAATCCAGTTTTCCTTTTCCTAGACCGGTTTTCATACCAATGTTAAAAAGCGCAGTCTACCCTACTGTTTGTCAATAGCTGGATGGAGAAGAGTTCTTTTCATATTTTTCCCAATATTATTTGTGCTTTGTGAAATGCTAACAGCCTCGTTCAAGTTTTGAAATCGGCTTGACGTGTCCATTTCCTACGTCCATAACCATTCAGAAATTATGGGATTATCTATGTATGGATCAATACTTTCTTTTAAAGTACAAGGTGCCTATTATCAAAATATTCCTTACTGAGTCTTTACTTAAGATATGTTACCTATCCGTATGTTTGACATAACATTATTTCCAAGTTAATTTCTGCTTATGATCAAAGTGTAGTACCTAAGGATTCTGCCTAGAATGAAAATGTTACTTCTTAGCACCTTTGCCAAGGGTCAGAGTGCAGTATCAGTGCATTTTGCCAACTATCAAACTGTCACTCCTGGGCAGTTTTTCCTAAGATCAGTAGACGTACCCATTTAAATCGCCGGTTAGTATATGATCTGTAAGGAATGACAAGAAATTAATGAGACTGAATTTTTTATTTTTCTGGTTGGCAATCACCCATCAGCTGGGGCAGTAAAATACGCTGACTGCATCTCTGCAACGATATTACACCCCGTCAACGAATGTCCTGTTTATGACACTAAAACATTGGATGGAGAGTCTCCAACCTGTGAGCTTTGAGAAATGTAGAGTTCGCTTCAATTTCTATTACTCCCAGGTCCACTCTGATTTGGAGTGATAGTGCCATTTAGGGTACCATTAATGGGTCAAATAGAAATCTTTAATGATTTTCTATACTTGAAACCATTTAACTGATTACAAACAAGTGTCTATTTAATTGAATTATAAGGATTACATAGCAATACTTGAAACCATTCAACTGTGTGCAAATAAAAGTATTACTGTTTGATAGCAATACTTGAAACCTTTTCACTGTGTACAAATAAAACTATTAGTGTTCGATAGCAATACTTTAAACTATCTAATTAAGTACAAATAAAATAGTTGTGTTAGATAACAATACATGAAACCATTTAACTGTGTTCAAACAAAGGAGCTCTGGCTCAGTCTAAAAAATTTTATCCACAAAAATCGTTTAAAAATCATACATATTTAATATATATGTTTAAACAGTGTTTGGCATTAGATAAGCAATAAAAGCCTATATGTCGCAAAACATAACCAACCATCTGGTTGGCAACCAGACTGAAAACCAACCAATCAATCTGAACAACATAAAAAAAATTTTAATTCATTTTTGCACTTCAGAATTTACATTCAAGTGAGTAATCTGGGATTGTTATGAATTCGTTTGGTTAAGAGTCATGAAAAGGAAATTCATCGTCAAATTATCCGTCTAACTTCATGTCTCACAATAGATTTCTGACAATTGGGCGCTTCATCACTATTACGTCCCTTGCCACAGCACACTCTCTGTGAACTAGGTTTCAATCAAACAGATTATTCCTGTGGTACCAAAGCTCCCTTAATCCGCTGGTCTAAGACTTTGTGACTATTTTCTGTTGCCAAAAATCAAAATCCAATTCCACAGTTGCCATTTGAGAACTGTTAAGGACACGAAACAGGTGTGGACGAACCCAATGAAGATAATGTCAGTTGAAGACTGTTTCCTGGGTGGGAAATAAAGACACAGTGTGTGGCTTCTCAAAAGAACTACTCTGAAGATAAAGCTGATTGATTGTTAAGTTGATAATTTTTTAAGGATTACGCGGTCTCATTACTTTCTACACAGATCCTATAAGATATGAAGACAAAAACTATTTTTGATGAGTAAACACTTGATATTACGGCACAAATAAATATCACCTTGTCACCGGAGTTTAGAACACGTTGACAGTATCCCCAGTAGAGAGGTAAAACCCTACAAAAAGTGATGTTCTGTGAATAGCACTAAACTGTATCTAATGCTTGGACCATAATTCTGAAGTACTGGAGAGTATGGAGTACCCCTTCATGGGCATTAGACCTGGTGTGGTTAAACCTGTTAGGAGCCCATCTGTTTGTCAAATAGATTTGTTTAAAATTATTGCAATTCTATAAGGCCGCGTGCAAAAAAACGTTTTAGAAAAACAATAAATACAATGCCATTACTCCCAGGTCCACTCTGAGTCGGAATGGTAGTACCTGTTTAGGTCCCTGCTATTGGCCAAATACATATGTTTGAAACTTATTTATATTAGATAGGAATACTTAAAACCATCCAAATTATTTGTATTTCATAGGAATACTTAATACCTTACAACCGTATTCAAAAACAACTCTTAGAAACAGCTACAGAAAAATGTAAAAGTAAACGCGCAATATACGTGATTCCCAATCTTATCTGCATAAAATAACCCGAGACGAATTGACACTCCGTTAAATCAATCAATCAATAAAAAATCATAGAGATTTTCTGACGATTTGAGGCGTGCTTAGTGTAAGGGTTATCGTCAACGGAAATGGAATCGGCAATCCAAGATCGAATCCAGGAAGAAGCCGTTTTTTTTATCTCCCCAGCGCTCTTGGTCAATGTATAAATCCCTCTGTTCACCCTTTAACAATGTTTAAGTAGTCGGGCAGAATAAGTTTTTCCGCCCTGGCTAGGCAACCAGTCTAGGCGAAGGAAAACTCTAAATTGAAACCAGCTTTACTCTGTATAAAAATTAACTTGGTGTCGCATCCTACTCATGGCGAAGGGGTTGGGTATATATATACTGATGATTTTTTCATCTTAAAATTATAATTTTGTTGTATATTTTATTAGAATCACACGGCTAAAGTTATTCTGTTCTAATTCTAGACAGTGTTTCCAGAGATAAACACTTTAATCTTTGACAGAGCACGCAGATGCTACCCTCTGATCTTAGCAGAAGCCAAACTGAGAAAGAAACTAACAAAAAGTTACACCGCTGAGGGACAGATAATCATTGATGAAATAAATGATCAGTTTTCTTTCAATGAATGAAAGCTAAATACCTTTTGTCGTAATGGAAATATTTTTATCTTCTATCTAAAGCATATTGTAATTATAGAGGAACCAATTTATATTTTCGCAATTGAGTAGGTAAACATCAATAAAAGCTTTTCCTTGTTCAGTTATTCTTTAATTAATTTTAAATCATTCAAATTTTCATGTTTGATTACAGAACATTTCAACCAGTTCATCCTACAATGCAAAGTAACAGTCTAAAAATCGATTTAAAATTTCATCTAAAAAAACCGCCCAGTTAACGGGGCTTAGAATACGTTGATTGTCTCCCTGGTAGAGGGTCAAGACCTCCCCCCACTAAAACCCTGTCAGGTGTATGACATTAAACTGTATCTAAAAGTGAGGTTCCAGTTCAGTAGATCTGGAGAGTGGAGAGTTTCCTTTTCAATGCTATTACTCCCAGGTCGACTCTCGTCCGAAGTCGTAATAATACCCATTATGGTCCCATATATGGGTTAAATAGATCTGTTCAATAATAATTAGCTCTCATAATAATGCTGGATATCATATAACTTTAAATTATTTACGCTCAGTCAGCCACCCCAGTCGGCTAGATCTGTAGAATACATCGACTGCATCTCTGCAGAGGGTCAAGACCCCCGCCAACGAGTGTCCTGGATATGACATTAAACAATCTGATGGTGAAGCTCCAATAATGCAGGATTTGGGGGGAATATGGAGTACCTTTTCATTACCAGGTCCACTCAGGCCCTGAGCTGTTGCACCTGATAGGGTCCTACCTACGAGTCAAATAGAACTGTTTGACTTTTAAACTGTGTGCAAACAAATGACTTATGCTAAATTGAATTAAAGTAGAACTGTTTAATCATTTAACTCTGTGTGTTCAAATAAGTGATGTTTAATTGAATTCTTAGCAATATTTGGAACCATTTAACTTTGTTGACTTTTGCTAAATTGAATTGTTAGAAATATTTGATAATTTGACTGTGAGCGTCTACAAAATTTGTTAACAAGTCACGTATCTAATATATATGTACAAACAGGATTTAGCATTAAATAACCTACAATGGTTGATATGCCATAAAACCAAACCAAAATAAACCCTGTCAGAGGGGCATAGAATATGCTGAGTCTTGAATGTTATTTAATGACTAGGTCACTGAAATAGAATACTCAGAGAAAAGTTTATTAATTTAAGACTTCACTCTCGCGAAAATCAGCCCTGTTAATTGGGCTTTAAATTCGGTGAACGTATCTTCAGCAGAGAGTAAAGATTCCCCACCAAATAAAAGCAGATATCCTGGCTTTGACTCTAAACTGCGGCTGATGGTGAGATTCCAGGTCTGGGAATAGTAGGAGACTCTTTCCAGGTTTGGTAGTACCGATTAAAGTCCAATCTAGAGGTCAAATAGAGGTCAAATAGATATGTTTAAAGATTATTAGTATTCGAGAGAACTGTTTGTAAAAAATTTAAGAAACAACTACACTAGAAAATGTAAATATAAACGTACAATGAATTCGATTATCTAACCTCTGGGCATAAAATAGTCCCAGATGGATTGAAATGCCATAAAAATGAACCAAGCGAACCGGTACTACCACTTCATTCAGTGTGTACCTGAGAGTTATAGCCATGAAGGAGTACTGTATATTCCCCAGATCTACAGAACAGAAGTCTCACCTTAAGATATTTTGTTGATTTACGATTACATTTAAACATACAAATATAATGAATATTTTAGTAATATATAGATGATTTACTGACTGCTCTATTTCTACTATCTCACTCTGTTTATGCCTGGAGACCAAAGATTTTTGGCTCTTAGATTTTGTTCCCGAAAATCAACTTTATAACGTGTCTGATCACGGATCTATCTTGAACAAAAACACTGTTTAAAAAAGAAAATAGGTAAATTATCCGCCCTCAGGGCAAGAGCAACTAAAATCAGCAATATCTCCATGATAACGTTCTCCGAAAAAAAGAAGTCGACGTTCAGCATAGTTACTTATTTATTTGTTTCCTATGGTTATCAGGTTTTGAAAGTGGGGTCTGTAGTTTTTCATAATAAAAACTTAGCCGACTTCTTGAAGCAAGTAACAAATAAATACAAATGTAATAGAAAAGCAACAACAAAAAACACAACCAATACTTGTTCCTCATAAATCTCAAGATATTAAACATTTATATTTCAAAGAATTGAGTTTCCGTTATAACAATCTCGCACACTTCTGTAAGAAGGTTCGATACTTTCATTCCATTAACCTCAGTTTCCTCCTTTTCTTTTTCACCCTCTCTCGGCAACCAAATTTTCTGAAACCTTTTGTACAGCCTGTCATATTCTTATATCTAGAGGCTTGAAAGCAAAAAGCAGACCTCGCGGAAAATGTACTAGTTGATAGGTTGGTGGGTAAGTAGGTTGTAGACGAGTACAAATGGCAGTCTGCCTATCTTTTGAGTTTTTCTTCGTTATGATTGATTGTGTTGTGTGGTATTGTTTGTATTGTGACTGGCGTGCGGCGATACACGCTTCCAAATTGAAAAACGGCGCTCTCCCGTGTTTTATTGAGGAGATGGCATCGCCTTTCTCAACGAGAATCACGTTTCGTTGTTTTTGCCTTCTTATGGATTTTGCAACCGAAAAAGTCTTCAAGCCGTTTTCACTCTAAACGGCTGATGTCGTTTCTGTTAATGGTTTTCAAGGAGGCGCTTTACTTTGTTCTTTCAATAATGTTTTCATGTTTTTTTACCTACTTGGTTCTTTGTTTAGAACTTTACTGGCGCCAGATCTGTCTACTATGAGAACTGTAAGGTGTTGTGAGGATGAAATGAGGTAATGGATCTATTTGGCGTATTCGTTATGTTTGTTGGATTCATAGATCCAGAACGAGTCTTCTCTCATTACTTGCGTTAATGCCGAAATCCATAGCATCCTCAATTCATAATTTAGGCCTTCGGAAGGAAAATCGACAAGTATATGAGACTGGTCAGGTGTATGGACGCCGATGGAGAAAGAAAGGAGAAAGCTATACGGAGAACTATTGATGAGGTAAAGAGATAATCAAGAGTGTTGTGGCCCAAAAAAGGAGAACAATCGGTGAAAAAGTAGCTATTCTGGAGACAAGCTATTTTTATCAGCCTCAGATGGTGGATTGATAGTTTGATTGATTAATTTTAAATGGCATGTAAATCTGTCTAGGGTTGTTTTATTCCTTGAGGTAAGGGAATCAGGGTCATTGTATGTACATATTTACATTTCTATGTAGTTGTTTCTTTATGTAATATTACGGACGGGCGCTATCGTCAATCAGTGACGGTGTCACGAGACTAGTGCGTGCGGGCCGAATGACCTGCAGAGTTTGACGTGATTTTAAAATAATCACAGATGTATTATCACGTGTTTCACGACAGTTTCACTGGTGACATCGAACATTCGGGTATCTTCGATTTGTGCCCCAAAATCTCTATATAAGAAAATAAATCGGGAGATTTTGGCAGAGTTGAAGGCAGCTTTCAAAACAGGCGAGTCAAAGGTTCCGAGGCCCCGACCCGTCCTACCCAGTTTACTATGACAGGCGTGTGTCAATAGCCAGCTCTCATCCACACCGCCGTCACCACCAAGAGGAAGGGAGAAGAAGAACGTAACTAAAATGAACTTTTCGAGTTGCAGCGATCATAGCCCTAAGTGAATAACAAGCGACTGCTATATTTTCTTCCTTTACCTTCGAGTTTGAGTATTTCTTTTTCTGCGGACTTCTTTCTTTACAGCACAACACGTTGGTCCTGTGTTACATTTAGTTTTTTGCTTTTATTGAATTGTATTCTATTTTCGTTGTGGTATCATCCCTATTTCGATACACAATGGACTCTTCAAATAAAGATATAAAAGTTGGTAGCAATGCTGTTTCCCAATTGTACCTATCCAGTAGATGGGACACACTTCGGCCGGCCGTGGTATCAATGGCACGGATTTGGTCGGATGTGTCACGTCTCTGGATACGGTAGTCAGTCGAGGATGGCCTGCGCGAGTGCCAGCGAGGCCTAGCATTCACGCGACGCGGCCAAGATTGACATTCACCGAGCCTCAGGGGGCCGTCTCCCGGGCTCTAACCGTCCTCGGAGGGGCTAGGTGTATCGCCTGGCGCCTGAGGCGTCCCTTTTAAAGGGAATACCGACAGGGCCCGATGCATTTTGGGGAATGCTGGGCGCGTCTGGGCTACGGCCCTGCACCCGGAACCACCTTAAAAAAGGCCTTGTGCCACACTCACCCGTTTGGTGGGGCGCGCTACAAATACCGTTGGTAGCAAATAGTAACATTGGCGAAATTGTATTACTTGTTTCTGTAATATATAACTTTTATTCTTACCTCTAAGTACGTGTTGGTCTTATTTATTTTATGCCTTTTCCCGAGGACATAACAACTTGGTTTTATTTTATTTTGTTTAATTTTTGCACACAATCTAAGAGAATACGAGTAATTTTTAAACAGATCATTTTACCATTTGATGAGACTCTAACAAGAGTCAAAGTAAGCATTGAAATAATGGCAATGAAGGGGTATTCCACACTCTCCTGATATCAAGAACTGGGGCCTCACCATCAAATGCAGTTTAGTGTCGTACTAAGGACACCACCTTTGGGAACAGGGTGAGTCGCCCTTCTGCAGGGAGTACAGTCTTCTATACCCGGCCGACAGCAAAGGTCATGTGAGTGTGGCTCTGAATTAATAAAGATATTTGAGCCTTTCTTACTGGTTCGGTAAGATTCGTTTCCATACTAGAATAATACAGTGGGTCCGGTTTTAGATTAAAAGCCCTAGAAAACCAACAGAATTACCAGATTTTATTATTGGTGTAAAATACAAAATAGCAGTACGAAGAAAATCGATAAGTTTTCCATCGATCTATACTCGCTACACGTTTGCTCTTTTCTATACGTCAGTATACTGAGTAAAATAAACATACACCTTATATACATCTTATATACATGTGTGTGTGCGCACGCGTGCGCACGCGTGCGCGCGCGCGTGTGTGTGTGTGTGTGTTTGTTTGTTGATTCCTATACGTATAAACAAATATCAAACTAAAAACAAATTTTAGTAATTTTTTTATAACGAGTTTAAAATTATCGATTGGTTGGCTATATTAATATGTTTGCATGGCGAAAACTGATATACCTATCTAGGTATCTGCACGTGTGTAAGCGCGCACCTGTTTGCCTGCGCAATCGTATACAATTTCTCCTGCATAAAAATGAGCTTTCATAAAAGTAAATAAGTGTCTGATTCGGAAAATTTGTTTTTAATTTTTACTTTATAAAAAAAATAAGAAAAAAAAAGTTTGGGCAAAAATTTATCTGAATTCAGTTGAGAATGGTAAGACTATTTGTAATGGCTGAAATAATTGTGTTTTATACTTCCTTCTCTGTTTGAACGGCTGCCGTAATACAATCTTCTTGTCTATATTTTTCTTTGGGTCTTATGCCAACAAAATAACTTTTTAGTAAATGTTAGAAAACCATCGCCGTTTTCAACTCAATTTGTTAAAAAGGCATCTCATTCTGCTGTAGTTCTCGACAAACTAGTCTAGTAGATCAATAATTACAGAGTAACGAGTTTGATCCTCACTAAGATGTCTATATTTATGGCCTGATACTTTTTTTTGTTATGGCGCTTCACATGGTGTAATGATAAGTATGCTCAACTAGAAGACCTTTCATAGTGAGCTCGAGCCTCTTAATTCTAGCCGTGTGTCGAACCTAGCTGAATAAATGATTGCTACTGAATAATGAGTTCGAACCTCACTATATACCACATATTTGCACTTTAGCCAAATGTAATTTATGCTTAGTTATTTTACCTCCAATGTTAAGCAGTCAAGAGCCTGCTCAGTACTTATATGACATTCAGTTGCAATGAGTCTTCTCAGTAAATAGATGATATTTAGCGGCAATAAGCCAACTCAGTACTTAGATGGATAATGATAAGCCACAATGAGCCTACTCAGTACTTAGGTGAAATTAGGCTGCAATGGGCCTACTCAAAATTTAGAGGTTATTTGGCTGCACTGAGCTTTCTCTGTACTTTGATAACATTAAGCTACAGTAAGCTTACTCACAACTTCGATGGGTGATGTTAAAATACAATGAGCCTACTAACTATTTAGATCACATTAAGCTGAAATGAGCCTACTCAGTACTTTGGATAGGTGATGTAAATCTGCAATGAACATACTCAGTACTTAGATGACATTAAGCCTCAAGTGCCTGCTCAATACTTAGATGAAGTTAAGCTACAATGAGCCCACTCAAAACTTAGATGACGTTATACCTCAATGGGTCTTCTCAATACTTAGATTGGTTATCTTAAGCTGCAATGAGCTGACTCAGTACTTACATAACATTAAGCTGAAATAAGTCTACTCAGTATTAAGAAGACATTAAGCTGCAATGAGCCTTCTTAGTATTTAGATAGGTGATGTTAAGCTCATCATCATCATCATCATCATATCGCACTGGTAGCACAAATATCCCTGACCCTCTCTCGCCACTCCTCCCTATCGTTCATCGCCCTAGGTAGGTCTTCAGGACAACATCCCGTATCCTCACATAGCTGCTGAATGTATGTTCGTGCTGGTCGTCCTGCATTTGCACGGCCATGTGTGGGGGTCCATAAGAGTACATCTCTTATGAGTTTGTCCCTGCTTCTCCAGCAGTGTCCTGCATGTCTGATTCGTCTAACTTGAATAGTTTTCGTTATAGGGGGCAGGTGGCCGTACAGTTGGTGTCTTGTGGGGTGTTGCCGCCAGGACTTGTTCAAGATTGCACGCAGCATTCTTGAGTAATTGCCGTCTAGCTTCTTCTCCAGCCGTTTTGTTAGCGTCCATGTAGTGCAGCCATATAGCAGTATCGATGTGACCGCTGCCTGGAAGAAACTGCGTTTCTACAATGAGCTTACCCAGTACGTAGATGACATTAAGCTGAAATGAGCCGACTCAGTATTTAAAAGATTTTTAGTTGCAATAAGCCTAATCATTACTTAGGTGGATTATGTTAATTTGCAATCAGTCGACTCAGTCCTTAGACGGGTAATGTTAAGCTATAATGAGCCTACTCAGTATTTAGATAACATTAGGCTGCAATGAGCCTACTCAGTACTTAGATGTGCGATGTTAAACATCATTGATATGACACTAAACTAAATCTGATAGAGAGGCCTCAGGTCTAGAGTTGTTAGGAGTGTTATAGAAGCATGAGAGACAGTGTTCTAAGTGCAGTGAACTATGGGATAAATATTTTTCTTTCTTCCTATTTTTCCTTTTTATTGGTATATCAGCTCCCGTGGGTTATTTAATGTCAAACCCATTCTTACCGAAAAACTGACGTACTATTATTTAATCCATAGCTGGTGGGATAAGTGGGTTCATGCCTCTGCCAAGGTCACAGGTCTGTCCAGCACGTTAATCTCAATATCACGCAGACTCCCTCGGATAAATATGTGTAATAGCATATAGGTTTCATAGCTCAAGCCCATTTCTTCATGATCAGAAACCCTGTCGGGGTTGGGGAGGAAAATACGCTGATTGCATATCTGGCCGAGGAGTGAGACTACTACTACCATCCTAAAAATGGAGTTCTCTCATCATACCACTTAACGGAATCCGAGGGCAAGAATCCAGTTCCGGATCTCGGAAAAAATGTGGAGTCCCTAATTCGTTGCCATTACTCCCAGATCCACTATTACTCAAATTGGTAGTATCTGTTAAGGTCCTATCTATAAAGCAAATTATTTGCTTGCAAATTATTAGTATTTGATAAGAATACGAGGTGCATACGATAAGTTTCCAAACTTTTTTCGTATGGGCATTTAAAATTGCCATAGACACTTGAAAATTCAGTATGTTATTGCTATGCATCTTATGAGAAGACAGACCAATTTTTATGATTTCAGGTTCAAATGAATAGCTACAGCACGAATCGGAATACACCCTATTAAAGCCTGATTGTTACAGCTGGTGAATTTCAAAAATGCAATCTGACACTTTAAAAGAACGATATGCAATAAAATTCTGTTTTAAACTTGGAAAAAATGCTACAGAAACCTATGGAATGCTTCAGAATGTTTTTCGACCATCTTGCATAAATCAAGCATCAGTTTTTGTGTGGCATAAGAGATTCAAGGAAGGTAGGAAGTCTGTGAGGGATGATGAGCGGTGTGGGAGGAGTAAGGAAGTCAATACACCACAGTTGATTGGCCCAAGGGTAAGGGTTAGGGTTACTATGTTGAGGTTTTAAGGGAGTTCAGGGAGAGATTCCGTCGGAAGAGGCCAGCACTCTTCAAATCAGGTCAGTGGCACTTCCAGCAGAACAATGCACCAGTCCACAACTCCATCCTTCTCACAGACTATTTGACCAAGATGGGCATCAAGACAGTTCGTCACCCTCTCTATAGTCCAGATCTTGCTCACTGTGACTTTTGCTTATTCCCTAAGCACAGAAGCTATCGTTATGAGACAATTGAGGAGATGAAAGAGGCTGTGACGAAGGTCATTGACACGCTCACACAAGAGCACTTCCATGGGGCCTTCCAGAATTTGTTGGAACGGTAGAACAAGTGCATGGCAGCCGGAGGAGATTACTTCAAAGGGGACTAAAGTTTCATCTGTGTGTGACACTATGAGTTGGATATATGCACATACATGTACACACACGTGTGTGTGTGCACCCATACATGTGTGCGTGTGTGTGTATATATATACGCCCACGCACATGTGTGCACACACACACACACACACACCTACATACACACACGCACATATACACACATATATATGTGGCAAGATGAGTTAGATTCGGCCTGTGTATCAAATTTCAAATCTTAGGAAAACCCATTAACTAGATTAAGGAAATCTAGATAAGAAAATGTTTATACGTATGGCCACGGAAGTGGGTAAGTGTTAAGTACTTGTCTGGTACTGGTTAAAAACTTAAAAGGGTCTGAATTTAATGTCCCTGTCTAGTAAATATTTTTATATGTCCAGTTTTTTTAAGAGAAATGGCTCTCAAAAAAAGTTATGGGTTTATTCGTGGGTGTCTCATTAGCCGAAAATAATAATGAAACATTCTGTATATATACAGGTGCATTTTGGGTCCAAGAGTCACACTTGTTTGGGTTCGAGGAAAGTTGATTTGGCCGGGACAAAAAAAAACAACGAAGCGACATTACCAGCCGGACCCAGTTAGTCAAGATAATCTTTTTCCTGCCGAAACTCAAACTAGAATTAATTATCCACAAAGTGTTACACGCTCCCCATCCTCCCTTGACGTTTTAACAACAGGTTGTTGTTGTGTTTTTGTTCTTTTCTCTGTGAACCTGCTTCTCGCTTGATCCGGCCCTACATAAGTTCTCGACGGGGACTTAGTAACTTATGCAACGAGCTGCAGAAGCGGGTATTATCACATGTGTACTATCAATCAAAGTGCTCATACGAAAAAAGTCTGGAAACTTATCGTATGCACCTCGTACTTGAAACTTGGAGCACACTTGGCGTAACAGTTATCGCCGATGAAAACGGAATCAGCGACCCAAGTTCATATCTCCTTTGCGATTATCTTCATGTCAATACCGTTGGGAAAGATATAAGTCCATCTTTGTTCATAGTGGAGGGTTGGATAAATATCTACTTGAAAATATAACTTGGCGCAAACAAATTATTAATATAATTATTATTCAACAGAAACAGGTTAGGTTTTGGTTAACGTATTTGATTTAATGGCATGTTAACCGTGGATGGTAATTTAACGCCAAATCCTGTTTAGATATATGATTTTTCAGTGAATATTTTGTTGGTAACAATTTTAAATGAGCCGATCCTCATTTGTTCCCACACAGTTAAATGGTTTCAAATATTTACTATCAAATACTAATAATTAAATTGGATATTAACAAATTTGATCGATAGATGGGACTCTAACAGGTACTACCACTCTGGGTCCGATGGACCTGGAAGTAATGACCATGAAGGAGTGCACAACATTCCCCAAAACTCTGGGACTGGCGCTTCAAAATCAGATGCAGTTTAGTGTTATATTAAAGACACCTCGTTGATAGAGTCTTACCCGCCTTCGGAGATACAGTTCTACAGCCCCAGCCGATTGTACTGTCTAAAGAAATACTTACACGAAATCATATAATAATATATACATAATTAATATCACAAAGAGATGCTTGAAGTCATATAACTGAGCGCAAATTATTTCTATTCAGGCGAGTTACTTAAAGCTATTTTTTATAGTTGATAATTAACGTAAGATACTTAAAACTCTATCATTGTTTGAAAAAATATGACTGACGACAGCATTCGAGAACACAAACTTGACATTCCGTAAAACCAGCAAACTAACTAGCCTTCTTGATCGGAACCTGACCTTTGGAGCCCCCGTGTATATGTGTGTGTGTGTGTGTGTGTGTGTGTGTGTGTGTGTGTGTGTGTGTGTGTGTGTGTTTGAGAGAGAGAGAGAGAGAGAGAAAGAAGGAGATTTCCGACTCAATATACTCATTTTTTTCCGCTTTTGACAGTTTCTTGTTCTATACATTTACCTGCCCAAATATTAATATATATTTGTTAGTGCTTACATTTAACTCACAAATCTATCTCTTCTTTTATTTATTTTTTATTGTTACTATACTTCTGTGCGTTTTATTTATATGTGCTCGACATTGATTTTTACCAGCAAACTATACCAGCCCATGTTTGCTCGGGGATTAACAATATAACATTCTTGTTTGTGACGAGCACTGACTAGATTACAATCATCAAAAAGTGTATATAACAATTGTTGTTGTCTGCACATAACTTTTGTTTCTAATCCAAGAGAAAATTCGAATCGACAAAAATATCAAGTAAATATTTTTAGATTTGTTTTTGTTTTTGTTTGCGTTTTTGTTTTGGTTTTTTGTTTTTTGTTTTTTGTAATTTCTGTGTTGTCGTTTTTTGTTTTGTTTTTTTTGTTATTTCTGTGTTGTTGCTTTTTTTTTTTTTTTTTTTGGTGGGGGGTTATTATTTTTGTGTTGTTTTTTATGGGGTTTTTTTCTTCTTTAATTTTTTATACAATGCGGTTTAACATGTTTTATATCTGTTTATTTTTAATCTTCTGTAATATTTCCGAAAAGTGACTACATATGGTCGGGCGTACGTCAGTTATTAATGTTTATAATTCAATCTGTTTTCAAGAGATATTTTCTAAGATTTACTTACTATGGCACAAGGCAAAATAACATGAATAGTCTAAGTGATAGGCTCTTCTGCAGTGAAAATCTTTTGTAATCTTTGATTTTTTAAATAAACTCGAAAACAAAAATCAATCGTTGCCAGAGGAATACAGCCTAGCCTAAGGGATTTAAAATACACTGACTTTATTCCTCCAGAAAATTAAGACTCCCCAACAAAGTGGGTGTAGCGGGAGTGAAACTAAACTGTATCTGATGGTAAGGCTCCAGTTCTGAACATTTGCGGAGTGTTGAGTACCCCTAAATTGCCATTCTCCAAAATCACTCTGACCCGGAGTCATTGTACCTGTTAGGGTCCCATCTATGGGTCAAATAGATCTATTTAAAAATAATTCGTATTCGATAAACAAGATGTAAAAAAAAAATCTTAAAAAAACAACTACACAAAAAATGTAAATATAGAACGAACTATGAATGCGATACACTAACGTCTAAGCATAAAATAACCCTCTACCAGTTGAAATGCATCTAAAACCGATCACTCAGCCTAACAGCTACTACTACTAAGAGTCAGAATGGACCTGGTGTCGAAATTATTTTTTTAATGATGGAGGCTTGTGTTGACGGGATTGTGTTGATGGATTAGTGACATGACCGGAGCTAACACCGTTTTTGACGTTGAAGCGGGAAATAGGAAACTATTTTGGAGAGAAGACTTTGATGGGAACAGACCGCTCAAAAAGGAGCTCCATGCTTGACCCTGAGAACGATGTGATGTGAAGAAGTTTTCCTCTGAATAGGAAAAGTTCTAATGGCTGACTGAAAGCCTGATGGAGTTCTATCAGGTATCCTTTATCAATAGCTAAATCTTCTTGTTGAATGGAGATATTTTTAATTGTTGACCTGAAGAAATTCTATCGAGTTTCAAATTCAATTGCTGAGTCTTCTATACGAAAGGAGATATTTATAATTGCTGAACGGAGGAAATTCTTTCAAGTTTTCTACCGTGGAATTGCTATGTCATGAACACAAAAATTATGAATGCAGAACACAAGGTTGTTAGAGTCCACCCCTTTCAAGACTCTTCATAAAGGAACTTTCTAAAAAAACAAATTGCTGGAATCTGTCTCAATACATTTTTTCTTAATTGCAATTGCTGCTGCTGCTGTTCAACTGAAGATTCTACTGATGTAAAAACTTCCATTTTTTTAAAGGATTTTTGGAACCTATAAGACTGTTTTATTTTTGATTTTAACGAATTCTATTATTCTTTGTATCCGTACCTCTGCTTTGTTCGTTGTTTTCGGCCCAAATCTTTTTTCAGAGACTACTGTCTAGAGTTAACTGTTCGGTCATTCGACTGAACGCTAATGTGCAATAATTTTAGCAGTGTGTGCTTTCTTTCTTTTTAAGTGAATATAATATGCATGTTTTATGTATTTTTATCTGTAAATAAATAGACAGTTTATTGGACGCATGTGTTACTTTTATTCCTGGTTTAATATTGAATTTAAATTGATATACGTGAGGATAGTTATGTTGTGGTTAAAGAAGGCCATGAGTTATCTCCCTTACAGTGTGGTTGTTTTTATTTTTGTTTGTTTTTGTTTTTGTTTTTTGTTTGTTTTTTTCTTTTTCTTTTTACGTTGAAGGACTTGTTTCTTGTGTTAATTTTTGGTAAGAAAGATAATCCTTTAACTGGGATTAATGGCAATGAGGGATACCTCACACCCCCCAAACTTACAGAACTGGTGCCTCACCATTAGAATCTTTTTGTTGAGTTACGATTATATTTATATATGCAAGCATAATGAGAATTTCAGTAATATGACGATGATTTCTGGATTACTCAATTTCTTCTGCCTCACTCCATATATGCCTGTTAAGAATGACTTTTTTCCTCTAAAATTCTGTTCCTAAAAGTCTTCTTTATAACACTTCTGGTTACGGATTTATCATATTTACCAACCCCTCCGCTCGAGCAGGATATAAGACAAGGTCAATTTTTTAAGCAGAGTATAATAGGTCTGAATTCAGAGTTTTCCTTCTCCTAGATTAGTTGCCTCGCCAAGGCTGAAGAACCTAGTCTGCCCTACTATTTATCCATAGCTGGAGGGAGAATAATTGGATTCATACCTTTCCCAAGGGTATTAGTGCTATGTGAAATGCAATCAGTCTCATCCAGGATATGAACTCGTGTCGTCGTATCCATTTCCTACGACGATAACCATTACACCACGGACACGGATTTATCTTGAAAAAAAATCGGATTGGAATGCTTGATATCATATAATTGTATGCCAATTATCTGTATCCTAAATGACTAGAAGAATTGACTGTTTATAAAGGGGTATTAGTAGTAGTCACTTGAAACCCTATCATTGCTTCTAAATCATTAGTGTTAGGAATACCTGTTATTATAAGTGTGTATAAATAAATGATTAATAATTAAATCGAAATAGATTGTAGTTTGCATTGTTTAGTGAATTTGTGCAGTTGTTGAATGGCATCATAGAGATGAGAAACTCCTACACGAAAGACCACCATGATGAAGGGAAGAGGAAATTATCAGGTGATTCGAGTCAACATAGAGAGGAAGGGTAAGAGTGAAAAAGGAACGGCAGTGCATTGAGATCAGCGAGCTGGGAAAATATACAGCCTATCCAATAGAGGAATAAACTACTTTAAACCATAAATATTTTGGTGGGTATCCTCGTGGTGTAATGGTCAAAGCGCTGGACAGCGGAATCGTCGTAAGCCAGTTCGTATTCCAGTTGCCCTATTACGTTTACTTTCGGACAAATACCCTTAGGAAAAGTATGAACCCTCTTATCCTCCCAGCTATGGGTTAAATAGTACCACTAATGTTCTTCTAGGAGAATGGCTTTGGCATTAAATAATCTACAAAGGTTGATATGCCATTAAACAAAGAAACCAAACCATAAACATTTTGTAAGTTATCTATATTAGATTGGTTCAAATTATTTGGTTTGATGGCATTTCAAACTTTGATGGTTATTCAATACCAAATAATATATATAATTTGTAAGTAAATATTATAAATTGAATTAGCATGACCAGAAAATCTGGCAAACACGGCGTGCGACATACGTAACCGTTGGACAGCTGTTTTGACCTTATTTTAGGTCTCATCATCAGTGTGTACCGTCAATTGGCCGTACATTAAACATAACTAGTTAATTTGGCAAAGCTTGTGTACGACGTAGACCTTGGCCCAGAGGTAAAGTTTCGTCTAACTTTGATAGTTTTCAGGATGGGTGGTCGGTAGCCGTACAGCTGCTGCTCTGTGGGGCGTTGTCTCCAGGCCCTGTTTAATAGAGCACGCAGCATTCTTGTGTTATTGCTGTCAAGCTTTTTCTCCATACGTTTAGTTAGCGTCCATGTAGTGCATTGATATAGCAGTGTCGACACGACCACTGATTGGAAAAAATGCGTTTTATTTTTTCTGTCAGGTCTGATTTCCATTTGACCGATAGTCTATAGGTAGCTGTCCATGCCTTTGCTAGTCACGTGTTGATGTCTTTCTCGGTTGATGAAACACTGCTTCCGAGGTAGATGAACTTGTCCACTAGATGTCAAAGAGGTCTTCAAGTCAATATCCAACACAAACAGTCTGGAGTAGATTGAATGCGGGAGTAATGACAATGAGGGGGCTCTCGACATCCCCAAAGTTTGAGATATGAAGCCTCACCATTAGATGGTTTAGTGTCTTATCCAGGACACTCGTTGAGAGTAGGGATTTCACCCTACAGCAGAGTTACAGTCGGCGTATTCTACTGGCATGTATCTATGTAATGTTTATTTTATGTAAGTGTTTATATTATGCCTATGTTATTTATGTTTATGTAATGTGAATGTTTTCTAAGTGCTTGTATAATATTTTTGTTATCTATGTGTTTAAGATATGTTTATGTGATCTATGTGTTTATGTAATATTTTTGTTATCAATGTGTTTAAGATATCTTTATGTTACCTATGTGTTTATGCATTGTTTAGGTTATCTATGTGTCTATGTAATATTTATATCTATGTGTTTATGTTATGCTTTTGTATCTATGTGTTTATGATATAATTATTTTGTCTATGTATTTATGCTTATATCTATGTGTTTGTTATGTTATTGTTATCTATATGTTTCTGTTATGTTTAAGTTATTTATGTGTTTCTGTTATGTTTATGTTTTTATTTATTGTATTATCTATGTGTTTCTGTTATACTTTTGTATCTATGTGTTTATGATATATTTTGCTATGTGTATATGTTATGTTTATATCTATGTGTTTATGTTACGTTTTTTTATCTATGTGTTTATGGTATGTTTATGTAATCTATTTGTTTATACATTGTGTATGTTATATATATGTTCATGTTATGTTTATTTTGTTTATGTGTTTATGTTATGCTTTTGGTATATATGTGTTTATGTAATGTTTATGTTATGGAAATACTTTTGTTATATTTACGTCAATGCGTTTATGTATTATATTATCTCTGTGTTTATGTAATATTTTTGTTATCTATGTGTTTGATATATTTATATTATCTATGCGTTTATATTATCATTATGTTATCTATGAGTTTATACAATGTTTGTTAACGATGTGTTAATCGATAAGTGCACACTAAGCTTAGTTTGGTTTGGTACAAAGTTCCTGTAACGGAGCGCCCCGTGAAGATTGATCTCGGTACTCAACAATGGCTTGCTCAACATTGCTCTGTAGCAAAAAGCCTGTATATTTAGTAAGCTTAGTTAATGATAAGACCCAGCCGCACAAGCTGCACACTTGGTAAAGTCTCTACGAATCTTCCGCCAAATAAACCAACGGACTATCGTTCTATATAAAAAAATAAGTTTTTCATATCATAAAGACTTTTACGAATCTAAATAGACATTGTTGAAGTGTTCAGCTTGGATGGTGTAATGTTTTGCAGGCTAGACTAGCAAACATTCACGAGTGAGTTCGAGTCTCATTGGGTACCCCATTCATACAGCTTTGTGCCACATCTAAGTAAAATGCTTAGTAATTTTTTTTTTTTAATAGTACATTAAAGTTCGCCTCTGGTGGTTTAATAGTTAACAAGCTAGAAGAAAAAACCTTCACGCGTCAGTTCTCGTCTCGTTGGGTGCCCAATTCATACGGCATTGTACTACATCTTAGTAAAAAGCTTAGTAAATTACAAAAAGAGTAAATTGAAGAGTGCTTCAGGTGGAGTATCAGTTAGCAAACTAGACTAATAAACCTTCACGCGTGAGTTCAAGCCCAATTTATCAGCCTTGAGCCACATTTAAGAGAAATAAATAAGTAAAATTGGCGGCCATAGTGGAGGGTGACCCGAAGGCTCAATTTTCAATAGCTACTACACTGAGATGTAGAGGAGGGCGCTACTCCATTCCCAGGATTGCTCCACTTTACCCTTGATCCTTACCATATAATGCTGAGTTTTAGGCTAGGTGGCATCATTTACCATTTTTGAATCTTTGGTATGACTCGACCTGGGATTGAAACCCGGTCTCCTAGACAATTGGCGAACACATGCTTAGTAAATTACTAAATAGATGATGTGGATATTGACTTGCGCTTGTTTTCAAATGGAGAAGGCCTGCCTACCTAGAAAATTAGAATTCGAAGACTTGGACATTATCTTGTGTCACATATATCGTATGATAAAGATTTGGAACTGTATTTTTGTAATGTCAAGAACATTCAAGACAAAGTGCAAAGCCATCAGTTTACGTTGCGTGGTTGGTGTTTGGAAAAGCGAACGGATAAAGCGATTATATATATCTGAATGGCAGAACACTAGAGTGAGCAACTCATACAACACACAGGAAGCCATATTGGAATGTGCATTTAGCAAACCCCTCCACAATAAGCAGGATATGACATAAAGTCAGTTTTTAAGAGGAGTACTGATGGTTTTAATTCAAAGTTTCTTCTTTTTACTATGGTTACTTTACCAAGGTTAGAGAACCCTGTATTCCATACTACTTGCCAATAGTTGGAAGAGTATGAGAACAGATGGATTCATACCTTTCTTAAGGGTATTAGCGCGAAGTAAAACACACACAGCCTCATCAAGAATTTGAACTCGGGACTTAGATTTAATTTCATCCGATGATAACTGTTACGTAATGGGCAAAGCAATATTTAAGAGTCACACACACACAGACACACACACACACACATGCAAAAAGACTTATCAATCTTACCCTACCATATTGACTACAGACAAATTAGTAAACTGGTGAAATTTGAGTTTTTATTTGTATTAAACTGATTGTACAACCAAGCCAGAGAGCCTAGTCTGGCCTACTATTTTACTAGCTGCTGAGGACGGGATCGAGTCATGACTTTTCCAATAGCGTGAAGTAAAAGGCAAACAACAACATTCAGAATTCGAACTGTGCTCACCAACTTTAATCTCATCGTCGATTAGCATTATGCCATCTGTACCGTACATGCAGGGAGAAAACTATTGGGAGAGAGAAGATAGGGAGATGAAGAAAGAGATTTAGTGCGAGCGAGAGAGTGAAATAGAGACTCTTATGCCTAAACCTCCCTATTTTGCTTGTTTCTTTCCTCTCCTATCTCTCTCTCTTTCTCTCTCTCTCTCTCTCTCTCTCTATATATATATATATATATATATATATGTATGTAGGTAGGTATGTATGTATGTTATAACCACTATAATGTCATTTTCAGTTAAAAACCTACACTATGATATTTTGATTTGTTTATTTCTTACAATTTGCAAAATTTTTTACACGATGTTTCCTTCTTTATTTCTTATTCTTTTATCCTCTTTCCTGTCACTCCCTTCCTTCCAACCAAACTTGTTCCATTCCGTTCCTCCTTCACCACACACTCTCTCTCTCTCTCTCTTTCTCTCTCTCTCTCTCTATATATATATCATTATTAATATTATTATTACCTCTTCTATTATTCTTTTACTTTTCTCTAAGCATTTCTTTTTTTTTTTTTTTCGTTTTTATTTACTATTTCATATTAACAATTGCTAAAAATACTACCTATATTTATACAAAAACACACACACGTCCGCTCACACACACGCGCACACACACACAGACACGCACACACGTATATATATATATATATATATATATATGTGAGAGTGTGTAAGTCAAACATAAAAATGGCTATTGTGTTACCACGCCTATCAGTTCAAATTCAAGCAATCTTTTATCTCGCCAAACTCAAAGGAATAACTATTCTAGAACATTAAGTGCTTGAAATAAAACCAGATTCTCTCAATGTTCAATTTGACTTTGAACATCTATAATAGTCGATTATCTCCCTTGCTGGTTATGCGCATTACGTTTAATTAGCTATCTGTATTGATCTTCTCGCCCGCAATAGAAAGAAGATAAATCATTTGAATGGGTTAATTCTTCTTCTTTTTTTAATGATCAATATCATTGAATATCGATAAGCTTCCATGGTTCTTTAAAAGTTAACTTTTTGTAAAATTATCAGTTAATTTAAATGTATTTTTTCGCATTAAAAGAATCATTGATCTAGAGGGTTTTTTTTATTATTCATCCTAAATACCATTAGAACAACACAAACGTTTGTATGCATCAGCATCCCATAATAATCAGGGACTCTAAGATCCGAAAAAATATTCGATTATGTTTTTTTATTTAACATTAGAATCACAATATATATATATATATCATCAGGTCGTGCTGCTTGCACGGAATTCGCTGACTTTCTCTCTTTCTCTCTCGCCATTTCTCCCAATCATCCATCGCTTCCAATAAGCCAACTGGACTACACGCTGCGTTCATGCAGAGCTATTGTATGTAAGTTCTTGTTAGTCGGCCAACACTGGCACGTCCATGTGCAGGGTTCCATAGGAGAACGCCATTTAAGAGTTCATCCTTGCTTCTCCAATAGTATCCCGCATGGCTTGTCCGTCTTATTTGAATGGTTTTGAGATAGGAGATTGGTGGCCGTACGGCTGCTGGGTTTATTCAATATGGCTTGTAGCATGCTTGTACAGTTCCCGACTAGCTTTTTCTCTGTATGCTTTGTCAGCGTCAATACATATATATATATATATATATATATATCATCATTATGTACCGTCTCCCTCTCTCTCTCTCTCTCTCTCTCTCTCTCTCTCTCTCTCTCTCTCTCTCATTCACATTGGTTATTGCTCTGAAAAGTCCCCAAGACGGTATCCAGTGTCTAAACAGAGCAGATGAATGTAAGTTTTTTTTGCTGGTCGGCCAGGACTAGTGTATCCATGTGTAAGATCCAATATTTCTAGATGAGATAATAACAGAAGAATAGTGTATCCGTTTGTCACTGCTTCTCCAAACAACACTCCCCAGATTTTGAATTCTGAGTTGTTCCTTCTCCTAAATTGGTTGCCCAATCAATGCTTAAGAGCACTGTCTGTCTTAATATTTACCTATGGATTGGAGAGAAAAGTCATAAGCACGAAGTGAAATGCATATAACCACGTTCTGGATCTGAACTCGGTTATTCATACAAAGCTCTGTCAGCGGGGTTTAGAATATTCTGACTTTTGTGAGTAAGATCCCGACTTCAAAAAAGGGGCTCTATTGGTTATGACACAAAACTGCATCTGATGGTGAGGCTTTGTGCTGTACCCCTTCTTTGTTATTACTCCCAAGTCCACTGTAACTCGGAGTGGTACTACCTGTTAGAGTCCAATCTATGAGTCAAATAGATCCGTTCGAAGACCATTCGTATAAGATAGGAATACTTAAAACTATGTGTGTTAAGCCTTTGGCTAAGAGCAAAGTGTAGTAATAGTTCTAATCAACTTATTGTAATTAATACTAGGATTAGTAAATACTAAGTAATTTAGAAGATGCAAACAGTCTTTTCCTCCCTATGGATTTAGGCAATGACGATTGAAAATTCACAGAAAAGTCCGGCCTGATCAAAATAAAACATCAAGTAATAAATACGTGTTTGTCAACGTTTTTTGTCTCACGAAGAGAAATGACGACCGACGGGTTTTGAGTCCTGTCCTAGTGTTAGTGCCAGTAAGACACTATTGCTTGGAAGAATTACCGTTTTATTTCATCAGAGAGATCAGATTTCCATATGGTCGTTAACCTGTCTATAAAAGTCCATCCCTTACCGATGTGTTTGTTGACGTCACTTTCAGTAGATGAGATATTGCGAACTACAGAAATTCACCATTTATTGAGGAGATGGCACGATCTCTACAGAAAAACAAATGATAGTTCAAGAAAATATTGGAACTGTCATTAACATACCGTCATTTGAATAAGTGCCTATAAAGCGATAACTTTTTTTTAAATACGTAATAATACAAAGAAAAAGTTTTGAATCAAAGAAACAGGTAGTGAAGAGTGGGGACAAAAAATATGATCATAAAAGTTTGTAAACATTAGAATCAGAATCTATATATACATATATATATGTGTAAGTGTGAGTGTACGTGTTTTTGTTTAAACGAAGATGATTAAATAAAAGATTCGATTATCATCTGAATTAGTACATAACACCCAATAAGTCTCTGGCCTAACTAACAAAATAACAACTTTTTGGCAAAAATCGATTTTATTCATCAATATAGTATCCTTCTAAGGGGATACACTGATTCCAACGCTTCTCTAAAAATTTGATGCCTTTTCTGAAGAACGATTTGTCTCAAAATACGACTCAGTTTCCGATATCCCTTCTTCATTGGAGCCAAATCTCTTTCCTGGAAGCATTCATTTGAGGTCTGCAAAGAGCCAGTAGTCACTGAGGTCAGATCTGGAGAATAGGGCGGATGCAGAAGCAATCTCATGTGCAATTCATGTAGTTTTGCTATCGTTGTGATCGACTTATGACACGGTGCATTGTCTTGGTGAAAGAGCACTTTTTTCTTCTTCATTTGTAGCCGCTTTTTGGCGATTTCTTCCTTCAAACTCACCAATAATACTATTTAATATTCATTGTTGATGGTTCTTCCTTTCTCAAGGTAATCGATGAACAAAATATCTTGTGGATCCCAACATACAGAGGCTAAAACCTTGCATGCTGATGTTTGCGACTTTGGTCACTTTGGACGGCTGCTGTCCACTCAGCTGACTGCTGATTTGACTCCGAAATGAAGTGGTAGATCCATGTTTCATCCATTGTCACATAGTTACCCAAAAAAACATTTTTGTTGCGATGAAACAGTCGCAAACAACACTCTGAATCGTTGTTTTCGATCGACTGTGAGCAAGCACGGCACCCACTTTGAACACAACTTTCTCATAGACAAATTTTCATGTAAAATGGTGAATACACTGCGTTTTGATTACTTCAACTCCTCTGCTATCTCACGTAACTTAAATTTACGATCAGTCAAAACGATTTTGTGGAGTCTTTTGGTCTAAGGAATTTGGGTGACCTGAGCGTTCCCCATCATTTGTGTCTGTACGACCGTGTTTAAAGTCGGCATACCACCTCCTAATCGTGGTTTCTGACGGAGCATAGTCCGAATAACTCTTCCCATCAGAAAGCAATGCTTTATCAACATACGAAATTCAGATTTTTCCATTGTTTTGAAAATTTGCAACAGTTGGCGACCTTAGTCGAGAGTGACCTGAAGGCTCCATTTTCAAAAGCTACTACAACAAGGTATAGGGGAGGGCGTTGCTCCTTTCTCTGGATTGCTCCACTTTACCCTTGATTCTTACCTAATAATGCTGAGTGCTAAGCGAGGCAGCATCAAGTACTATTTTTTAAGTCTTTGGTATGACTCAACCTAAGATTGAGCCTCGGTCTCCAGGACCTTTGGTGAACACTCTGCTCATTTGGCCAATGACCCGGTTAGCTTCACTTAAATAACTGTAGTTTGTAAACTAATAATCCAACTGGACTCAAATTTTGACACGAGCCATTTGAAGGTTAGTAATTTATAAAAGAATCATATGGATTTTTTATTAGTGGTGTCATTTTTGTGTCCAGAAAAGAAAGAGAAAGGAAAAGGTGTGGCCTTAGAAATTATTTTTTCTTTCTTCATTTTACTTTTACCCCAGCCCAGAATACCTATTCCTGAAATGCTCAAAAGAAAACATAAAATAAGAAAAACAAAAAAATTAGTTCCCATCTGACGATCACGTTTAACCAAATATGTCAAACATAGAGTATAGGGCAATATATTGTGAACATTTTTAAACCAGCTTTGCTTTCATGAAAGCATAAAACTTTCTTTTTTAATTTCTCATATATTTTTGGTAAAAGTGTATTCCAAATCGCCAATATATATATATATATATATGTTTCGGGGTAAGATATCCGACTGACGTAAAGTCAGCAGTTTCGATTCCACCTCGAAACACTCGCGTATCTAGCCACACTAAAGAGTTGTGATACAACGAAACAGTCTGTCTGTGACAGACAATATATATATATATATATATATATATATATATATATATATATTGTTAACGAATAACTCAATTATCTTTCTTCATTTCAAGCACAATACAACAATGACTTACTTTCTTCATAATGACGAACGATGGTCGAGTTTACAGCTTTTACATAGTCTTACATAGTCTTCAACCTTATTTGCAGCATCTTTCTCACTGACTGGAAATCTTATTCAAATTGATGAAATACACCAAGTTTGCTGTATTTAATGAAGGCAATTGTCGCATTTAATTTGCTCTTATCTCTTGATATAATAAACTTCCTGCAACTTTCCCCGTGGTTTATTCAAAAATTATTTTAATTTTATCTTCAGGGATGAAATTTCTTAAAACAACTTTTATGATTCTGCTCATTAAAAAAGTAACCGAATAAAGAGGGAAAAGAAAAATGTTTACTGCTGCTTCAAAACAACTGCAATAATATTTACTTATCTGCTACTGTAACAAAACTGGAGGTACTCGTGTTGTAATGAATATTATCGAAGTAAATGGTCACGGTGACCCAAGTTCAAATCCTGGACAAGGCTGTTAGCATTTCACACGGCACTAATACCCTCGGGAAAGGTATGAATTTAACTATAGTCCTTCCACTTATGGATAAAATAGTAGGGCAGACTGACTCTATTATCTTGGTATGGCAACCGGTCTATGATAAAGAAAACACTGAATTCAAATCCGTCAAACTCGGCTTTTAAAAAAAGACCTTGCGTCGCATCCTGCTCAAGCGGAGGGGTCGGGAAAGTAAATACTGTGACAAAATAAAAAAGTTACTTGATCATATTTGCTCCTATACAGTTTGACTCACTCAAGTATATGTATATGTAACTAAAATACACAGTTTTCTCTTATTCTTTAAAGGCACCTCGACAGAAAAGCCGATTTGGTTATATTTTACGAGATATCTGTCTAGTTTAGTTGCTAATTTACGAGTGGGGTGGGTTCTGTGGGATTTGAAGGTTTTTAGGTAGTCAGTGGCTAAGGGCAAGACTGTGTTGCCGTAAGATATCTGACTCCATATTTTGGTTATATTATTTTACCCCACGTTGACTGGCTGGCGCAATGCCTTGCCCAAAGAAGGTCCAAAAGAAATATACACAAAGAAAAGATAGAAACAGATAAGAGACGAAAACATTTCTTTCATACTTTCCTTTATTTACTTGGTGAATGGACTAACCAACGCTACGTCCCAAAACATAGCGTGGTGTCCAAAACACCAGATAGTAAAATCGGTGTTGTCGGTTCGACGTCACTACCCGAAAAAGAGGTCGGTTCACAGAAAACCTGAGTATTTATCTGTCTTCACCGGCTCCAAATTCGCCACTCCAAAATCCTTCTAATTTTGGCGCGACCGCTTCCCATTGGCTACTTTAAATTTTATTATTTTTCTTTTTTCTGATTTCAACCGGATGGATGCGTGGAGCCTTATGCGTGGCGACGCGTTTATACATTTTGTATCTGGCAGCCGACGAGTCAATATTCGGTTGGGAGTTTTTACTGTTAATCATTTAGTTTTTACTGTTGTCATTTAGAATCCTAGCATAGAAATACTTAAATAACTGAGGATGCTGAGAGAGGACAACGAATAAGAACAAAATTGCGACAGAAAGGACGACACGAGGCAACCGACTGACCGAAGAAGAAGGAGGTATGTGAAGAAACAGGAACGGGCCGATCGACCACATATATCGTTGATTGGCCGAAGGTAATGAAAAAAATATATCTTAAACTGTAGCTCATTAGTAAAATAATAATGACTAACTCAAAAATAGTATAAGACTATACACAAGTGGGTGGGATAGTTGACCCACTGATAATTGTGCAAGAAATTGAAATTTAACCATGCGGACAAATGGTATATCCACAACCCAGAATCTGCCTTGGAGAACAAGACGCACAAAATTCTTTAGGATTTTGAGATACAAACAGATCACCTAATCTCGGCCAGACGACCAGACCTAGTGATAGTGAACAAAGAAAAAGAGAACCTGCCGAATAGTGGACTTTACCGTACCAGCAGACCACAGAGTAAAAATAAAAGAAAGAGTCAAGATAAGTTCCTACACTTTACAAGAGAACTAAAAAAGAACATAATGGAACATAGAGGTGACGGTGATACCAAGTGTAATTGGTGCACTCCAAGAAAATCAGAGGACAAGAAGAGCATTGATGAGACCGGCCGGAATACTAAGAAGAATCCTGGAAACTTAAGAAGACTTGCTGTCACTCAAACTTCAGTGAAAGACCATCAACAAATGCTGTTGTGAAAAATTCTCAAAGAAGTAAAATGATAATGCCTAGACATGGCTACGAAAGAGAAACATTAAGAGAGAAGATGAATCTCTTCAAATAGCAGTACAAAACAACGCCATAAGGACCAATTATATAAGAGCCAAAATCGGAAATACGCTACATAATGGCAAGTGAAGGTAATGTGGTGATAGAGACGAACCGATTGATGATATAAATAGCGAATGCAGAAATAAAGGCAAAAAGAGTATAAGACTAGACACAACTGGGTGAGAAAGGTAATCCTCTTGGAAATGTGCTAGAAATTTGACCATACTACAAAATATTACATGCACAAACCAGAATCCATCTTCGAGAATGACACGCATAAAATTCTTTGGGATTTTGAGATGCAAACGGATTATCTGATGCCATCCAGAAGACCAGACCTCGTGATAATTAACGAAAAAGAGAATTTTTTGTCAAGTAGATCTTGCCGTCCTGGCGGATCATGGTGTGAAAATCAAAAAAGTGAAAAAAAGCAACAAGTACTAAAACCTGACTAGAGAACAAAGAAAGCTGAGGAACATGCGGTTGACAGTGATAACAAGTTGTAATTGGTGCGCTTGAAACGGTCTCCAAAGGCTTGGAAAGGGAATTGAAAGAGTTGGAAATCAGAGGACAAATCAAGACCTTCTCGACTACAGCATTGTTGAAATCGGCCAGAATGCTGAGAAGATTCCCGGAGACTTGAATAGACTTGTTGTCACTTAGACTTCAGTCAAAGTTCAATCAGCTAACGCTGGTGTAAAAAAAACTCACAAGGAGTATAATACATAAAAAGGGAAGTCAGTTTCAACTCAACCTCCTGTTATTTGTACATATTTTTATTGTTTAAGTAGAGGAATTAATATTGTGGATTGAATTACCACGACCAGAAAATCCGCCGAACACCTACGCACGATATACGGGAACACTGCACAGCTGTTGGGAAGACGTGACTCTGGTGGGTGACCGTGTCCTCTGGAAAGAGTACGGATGTAACTTGCAAGACACATTTAGGTTATTTGGCCGCGTAATTACCATGACTAGTTGATTTGGGGACGCGTCTTTGGTATATGAACTGGTGGCTCAGTTGTAGAGTTTCGGCACAGTAATCTTTGGTCGCTGGTTCGATCTTCAGTGGTGGAGATTACGGTATACACTGCTCATGAGACTTAATAAGGTTGAAACAGATGTTCAGTATTCCCGTATATCGTGCGTAGGTGTTCGACGGATTTTCTTGTCATGGTAATTCAACTCCTGATATTTGTTTTGTTTATAATGCCTTTCTGATTTTTATCACAATACCCAGAAAATGCCTCCACTATAATATTTAGCTACATTTCGTTACGAACTCGTCACTCATAGGCGGGGGTTCTATCGTCTAACAGCTAACGTACAAGACTCCGGCAGTGAAGTTACCGCGTTCAAACTCCAGTCACGTTCATTTTTTTTTTATGAATACTCTTAGAAAAGGTCTAAACCCCCTTATCCTCCTAACAATGGGTTAAATACTGTTCTTCTACAATGATAGTTCTGACTCTAAATAACACATGAAGGTTGATATGCCATTAAACAAAAAATAAAGCAAATGGTTATGTTACAACATTCACGCTACGCACCTCGTGTCTCTTATTTTGGAAAATATAAAATGTTATCTTCTTTTCTATTTACTTTTTCTCGTTGACATTTTTTCTTTCTTTTTTTTAATTAAAAAATAACTTTCGATCAGATAATATTACAATATTTTATTTTTACGTTTTTTAACTGCTACAAATGCAATAGTTTTTTTTATTTCGAAAACTTTTTTTTTTCTTACAGAGAGTTCTATGCGATGTCTAAGTAAAAACTCTGGCGTTTCGCCGAAAAGTCTTGTTTTTTTTCTGTTCTGGAACGAAATATATTTGCTTTAGTAAAGTGATGTTCTAACATAGTCACGCTTTACACATATTACTTCGCCTGCATTAACGTATGGACGAGAACTTTTGCGACTGCGTTCAAATGAAGTTCCAACAACCCGTGACATTTTTATTATTCTCAGAACAACTCTTCATTTTCTCAGTGTCTGTAAATGTACTGCTCTCTGGCTTAATTGCTTAAGATTTTATTAGGCTTCAATGTGAAAGAAAAGTGATGGAGATGTGTTTTTTTTTAAATATCTTTGTGTCTGTGTGTTTGTATGCATGTGTGTGACGTGTATGCACCGATGTGTGTATGTATGTAAATGTACAAATATTTTTAGCTACAGGCTTCTATTTATTACGAACCTATTGACTGAGCAAGCTACTTAAGCCCAAAATAATTTTTCTTCTTTCTTTGGTACTTTCTTGTTTGATTTCATTCTTTCAAGCTAGTTCGTTATCACTTTTCTTCTCTCTCAATATATATATATATATATATATTACATTTTGCGCTATATATATATATATATATATATATATATATATATATATGGGGCGCAGAAATGCTCTCGGTCCTACCAAGAAGGAAATGCATTGGTTTGTTTTCTTTGTCTAATGGCATATCAATCTTAGTGGGTTATTCAAATGCTAAAGCCATCCTCTGTAAAAGAACACTCGTGATCCTATTTAACCCACAACTGAAGGATAAGGTGGTTCATATCTTTCCGAAAATGAATATAATGCCTCCACATGAGTTCGAACTTACTTACTGCGATGTAACAGTCCAACACGTTTACAACAACGCCACGGGAACTCTCCTTATAAGGAAATAATTTGAAATCATGAAATTCACATGTTATTCAGCATATTCATCCCTTTCTCTCTCTCTCTCTCTCTCTCTCTCTCTCTCTCTCTCTCTCTCTCTCTCATACACACATACAAACACACACACATTCGTTCTCTTTCTATTTATATTTCTCTCTTCACACGCCTCTCTTTCCCCAAATACACACACACACACACACACACACACATATATATATATATATATATATATATTGTCATCCACAGACAGACTGCTTCGTTCTTTTACAATCTTTCAGTGAGGCTAGACACGTGGGACGCCTCAAGCTGGGATCGAATCCCACCTAACTTTACGCTAGACTTAATACCTTACCACTCAGCCATTTTGGCGACTAACGTCAGCTTGGGAGTTATAACGCAATTTTTGTATTAGCTTTCGTTTGTTTTACATTTTGCGCTATCGGATACCGAAGTGCTCAGTTCGTTAGAAGAGCTTTGTATTACGCGGGTGGCAGCCGTTAATTCCTTCGCCAGTGTGCTCAACCTCCAGGAGAAGACCGTATATATTGTAATGCACGGAAAATGACCTGAAGCCATGGTATTCAATAAATTCATGTCAGATTTTAACACATTTGGCATACCGTTTCTTCGAAAGGAAATTGATAAAATAAAAGTTCATTGTATTCTTGGTTGAGCCAAGAATTTTCAGTGTTATGTGAACCTCAATAAACCCTGTTAGATTTCGGGTCTCTCTCTCGCTCGCTCTCTCTCTCTCTCTCTCTTGGTGGCTGGGACAGAAGGAGACAGCAGTTGCAAGAACGGAGAAGTATTGAACTATTCAAAGATACCCAGAAAGCTGCTTCCTAATGGGTGCGGGAGCAAATTATGGAAAAATCTTTCACACATCTTTTTTAATCTTAGTCCAATTGTTGAAAAAAAAGTGATACGTGGTGCTTTCCAAAAGTTTCCAGACTTTTTTGTACAGGCATTTAAAATTAGCTTAGACTCTTGAAAATTCAGTATGTTATTTCTATATATCTTTTGAGATGACTGACCAATTTTTATCATTTCAGGTTTAAATGAACAGCTATAGAAGCAATTGGAATCATTATCATGACGTGCCGCAAGCACGGATATCCCTGACCCTCTCTCACCACTTCTCCTTATTATTCATCGCTTCTGACAGGTCTTCAAGGCTATATCCCGTATCCTCACATAGCTGCTGTATGTATGTTCGAGCTGGTCGTCCTGCTTTTGCTTGGCCATATGCAGGGGTCCATAGGAATACATCACTGATGAGTTCGTCCTTGCTTTTCCAGCAGTGTCCTGCGTGTCTGATTCGTCTAACTTGGATAGTTTTCATGAAGGGAGGCAGGTGGCTGTATAGTTGGTGCCTTGTTGGGTGTTGCCGCCAGGACTTGTTCAATATTGCTTGCAACATTCTTGTGTAATTGCCGTCTAACTTCTTCTTCAGCCGTTTTGTTAGTAGTGCATCCATATAGCAGTATCGATACGACGGCTGCCTGGAAGAAAATGCGTTTCATTTTTTGGGTCAGGTGTGATTTCCATATGATCGATAGGCTATCGATAGCTGTCCATGCCTTCGTAAGCCGTGTGTCGATGTCTTTTTCGTTTGATGAGACGCTGCTTCCATGGTACGAGAATTTGTCTACTAGTTTCAAAGAGGTTCCGTCTAGTGTGGAAATGTCGCCTAGTTGGTTATAACACATATATTCTGTTTTGTATGCATTGACATGGAGGCCAATGCCTGCGGCGGCTCGTTCCAAACTATGCAGTAGTGTTTCGGCTTGGTTGGGTGTATTCGCCAGTAACGGTATGTCATCGGCGTAGTCGGCGTCGATAATTGTTTTTGCTGGGTACCTTCTGCTTCGTTTCTTTGTCAGCTTGAAGCCATTTTCCCTGATTTGGTCGATCAAAGTTCTAAGCACGTATTCTAGACAGATGATAAAGAGGTATGGGGCTAGCGTGTCCCCTAGTAGTACTCCTGCTACAATGTCGTAGTATTCTGCGTCTCCATCCGGTGAACGTACTTTCGCTTTGGTGTTTCTGTAGAGAATTATTATTGCTGCTACGGTTTCTTTTGGTAGGCCGTATGCTAGTAGGATTGTTCCATCTTCCCTCTGTGTATGGAATCGAAGGCCTTGGTAAAGTTGACAAATAGTAATGTCGCCGGTAGGTTTTTTGCCCGTACGCCTTCAAGGATTCTACGGATGGTCAATATTTGTGAGATTGTGGATCTATTTCTTCGGAACCCTTTTGGTTTTTCCTAAGGATGTTGTTGATTTGGGGTTCTATGCGGTTTCGTAGTCGGGCATAGTAAATTTTGGCTGCTATGGATGTAAGTTTATACCTCGGTAGTTCTTGGCTAATCCGAGGTCACCCTTTTTAGGGAAAGGAAGGATGCATCCCTTCATGCATCTGTCTATCGTATTTTGATTATAGACTGCGTTGCATTGTCGGAGCAGTATGTCTTCGAATTGGCTGGTCTTCCATACTTCTGTGGGGGGTCTCGTCAAGCCCTGCAGCTTTTCTATTTTTAATTTTTCTAAGAACCGAGTCACGTTCTTCTTTGGGGAACGGACACCCTACTAAAGCCTGATTGACACTGCTGGTGAATTTCAAAAATGCAATCTGGACGTGAGGACACTTTAGAAGAACGATATGCAATAAAATTCTGTTTTAAACTTGGAATAAATTCCACAAAAACGTATGGATTGCTTCAGACTGCTTTTGGACCATCTTGCATGAATCAAGCATCAGTCCTTGAGTGGCATAAGAGATTCAAGGAAGGCAGGGAGTTTGTGAGGGATGATGAGAGGTGTGGGAGGAGTAAGGAAGTCGGTACACCAGAGTTGATTGGCCAAAGGTTTAGGGTCACTATGTTGAGGCTCTAAGGGAGTTCTGGAAGAGGTTCCGTCGGAAGAGGCCAGCACTATTCATATCGGGTCAGTGGCATTTCTACCAAGACAATGCACCAGTCCATATCTCCATCCTTGTCATAGACTACTAGACCAAGATGTGCATCCAGACAGTTCCTCACCCTCTCTATAGTCCAGGCTTGCTCCCTGTGACTTTTGGTTATTCCCTAAGCTCAAAAGCTGTCGTTATGAGACAATTGAGGAGATGAAAGAGGCTGTGACGAAGGTCATTGACACGCTCACCCAAGAGGACTTCGATGGACTTGCAGAAGTTGTTGGAACGGTACAACAAGTGCATTGCAGCCGGAGGAGATTACTTCGAAGGGGACTTGAGTTCCATGTGTGTAGTAGCAATAAAAGTGCCTAAACGAAAAAGTCTGAAAACTTATTTAATGATCCTCGTAAATTCAAATTTTTATGATTATCTCTATTATTCAAGCACTTTTATTGAAATTCAACCCAATTTGGATGAGCAAGAAAAGAAACGACAAAGAATCTATGATTTGCTTAACGCCGAAACAAAGCTAACGTTTCTTTGTCTACCGTATACAAAGCAAAGAAAAAATAATTTTTAGTGAAAAAGGGCCTTTTTTAAGGAAAAGGAGAAGTGGATGATTGAACAAAAACAGAAAGAAGGCTTTTTAACAGCTCTCGCTGCGGCGATTACGAAGGACCCCACCACGTCAATAAGAAAGCATGCTAATGAATTGAAAATCCACGAGAAAACTGAGGGCAGCAATTAACCAAGATTTAAGCCCAGACCTAAACCACCTTGATTACACTATATGAATGTTTTAGGTTTGGCTTCTTTGTTTAATGGCATATAAACTTTTTTTTAGGTTATTTAATGCCAAAGCCATTCTCTTAGAAGAACATTAGTGGTATTATTTAACCCATAGCTGGGAGGATAAGGGGGTTCATACCTTTCCCAAGGGTATTTGCCCGAAAGTGAACGTAATAGCGCACTACGATTCTGCAGTCCACAACTTTAACCATTACACCACGAGGGCACACCTTGAATGTTTTAGCAAACAAAACAAATGCCACTTCCCAGCCAAATATTGGTTTGTTTAAGGCTGCTATTGAGGAGGAATTAAATAAAATGTCTGAAGAATTCATTTTGAAGGTATGTACGTCGTTTCGACGACGTGATACAATAATTGAAAAAAAAAGAAATTGAGGTCATATTGAGAAAATTTAGTTTTGTGTCTATATTCTAGTTTATTTTTTTAAATTAAGATTAATCTTGCTTTATAATAGAGTCGTTTATTATTATTATATTAGAATATTCCGCATCCTGTACTAAAACGAAGAATTTGCTCTGCACATTGTGTCCGGTATCTATTTTCAGGTACTTCCATTGCCTCAGAAACTGAACGGAAGGAAGAAAGCAACAAAAGTCCTGATAGTTAGATTGCTGTGTTTCTTCTCACTCATCAAGTGATCAGCTATCACCGACGCAAGAGTCATTAATGGCAACCCCCCTCCCCAAAATACCTTTGTAAATGACTAAAACACAATGGAATAAAACTACCCAGGTGGTCTGTCAAAAATATTTACTAATCTTCTGAGAAATATCTGCTACAATACCGACCGTTAATCTAAGTTATCCAGCCTTAAAAATTAGTTTTTAAAAATATTATTTTAACGAGATGTCAACACGTTTAGGGTTATTTTATGCCAGGAGAATAAAAACTTTCATTTATTGTACGTTCATATTTACCTTTTTTCTGTTCTCCTTTCTTAAAGTTTTTAGGGGGATTTTTTTTTTTTGTTTCTATTTTTATTTTTTACACGTTGTCCCATCGAATACGAATAATTCTTATACTGATTTGACTCAGAAATGGGATCATAACAGGTAGTGTCACTCTGGGTTTGAGTGAATCTAGGAGTAATGAGTAATGCCTCGCTCCCCAGATCCCCTGAACTGAGGACTCGCCATCAGATCCAGTTTTGTGTCATACCTAGGGAACCTTTTCTGAGGGATTGGGTGGTTCTTACAAGGGATACAGTCAGCGTACTCTAAGCTCACCTGACGATGCTAATTTTTGTCAGAATATAGACATAATGTAGTAAACTTTTATCAGATTATTCTATTTTAATGGCCTGTTCATTAAACGGCATTAAAGAGAGAAGTAAATCGTGACTGAAGGAAATTTCGTTCTGCCGACGTTTTTGATCATTCATGTAGATGTTTGCAAATCTGAAGCGATGTTATATTTTCCCAAAAAAGACTGAGCCCAACCGGCTGGTGCTGTAGATTACGCCGACTGCATCTCTGAAGAGGGGTAAGACCTCCACCACCATAACGAGTATCCTGGATATGATATTAAACAATTCGATGGCAAGGCTCCAGCGCTGGAGCTTTAAGGAACATGGAGTTCCCCTTTATTACCATCACTCGCTGGTCAACTTTGACCGAAGTGGTAACACCTGATAGGGTCCAATCTATGGGTCAAATATAACTGATTGACATTTAAACTGAGGGCAAACAAATGACGAATGCTAAATTAAATTGTTAGAAATAGAATTTTTTTACATTTAACTGTGTGTAAACTAATGACTGATGTTTAATTGAATTGTTAATGATACATAGCAATATTTGAAACCATTTAACTGTATGCAAATGAATGTGTAATGTTGAATAGAATAATTAATGTTAAATAGAAATATGTGTAACCACTTCGCTTTCTGCAAACTGATATTGAATAGAATTATTTGTGTTAGATTGCAATAATTGAAAGCATTTAACTGTGTAGAAACAATAACAATACTAGAGGGCAAAAAGATTAGTTCTAATTTAAGAATCAAATAACCAACAAACTATTCACAAACAAATCACATATATATCCATTTAAATGTGTACAAACAAATGACTGATGTTAAATTGTTAGTGTTACATATCAGTACTTAAAACCATTGAGCTGTGTGTAAAAAAGAGTTTATGCTTGTTTTAAAATGTTATCAACAAAATATGTTTACAAATCATATATTTGATATGTAAGTCTAATGAGGATTTGGCATTAAATAACCAACGATTGTTGATATGCCATAAACCCAACCAACCCAACCCAACCCAACCCAACCAAAAGAAGAATAAAAAGTGAATTTTATGAACCTAAAGGTAATTGAGTTCATGCATAGTACAATATGATTTTCCTAACTTTCTTTGGCAGGTAACTAGTTACCACAAGAATACCGGAAGTTAAACATCGATGATCTAGCTCACTACTTGAATTATAAGCCACTTAGAAACAGTAGATACTGTAAACAAACTGAGACCTATTGTTGTATACTTATATACATACAGAAGTAAGCAGAAACATAATGACGACTTCAATTAATGAATGAACACACTTCTTTATAAAATATACCTCTCACACCTTATTCGAAAGGGTTGATATTTCTTGTGTGTGAGAGGTGAGTTGAAGACGGAGACAGACTGCTTCATATTGACCCCAAGTTCCTCTGACCATAGCAGCACTTCTTCGCATTCTGATGGGCTGCTCAATCGTGGGTCCTGAGGGCCCAAGCCCTCTGTCTGGAGCTGGTTCTCACTCCGGCATCTTATCTCCAACTGGAACTGCAACTCGAACTCCAACTGACCCAAGCCGTCTGTGGCACATGGTTATATAATTGTTTGACGTTCACCTGCTTCCTGTGGGCGTACGCAACTGCACCGAATTCAACCACGTCCACAGGTCAAGGTGATATTCCGACATCCTTGACCGGGTGCACCTGTTTCCGCCCTTCCGCTAATTTACACAGGTGCATCTCTTGATTGACGACTCGGTCGAGGCCCAATATGTAACACTGTATGCAAAATTAAGCAAAGCTTAGCCAGTTCTTGAATATCTCATGATGTAATTGTTGCACAGTCTCCGAAGCATAATGGCTAACGCGCAAGACTATTACATCATAGTAAGCGAGTTCAAATTCCACTTACCTTTGATCCATACTATATAATGCTGACTGTTATGCAAGGAGGCATCAAGTACAGTTTTTTAAGTCTTTGATAGAACTTGACCTGGGATTGATCCCCAGTCTCCAGGGCCATTGATGAACATTCTAACTATTGTGCCAATCGACCGGATAACAATTATATAAAAAGTAAAGTAAAGTTGGCAGCCGTAGTCGAGTGCAACCCGAACGCTCTCTTTTGAATAGCTACTACACCGTGGTGTTGGAAAAGGCGCTACTTTTCTCCCCGGATTGCTCTGTTTTAACCTTGATACGTACCTTACAATGCTGAATCTTAAGCAAGAAGGTATCAAGTACCATTTTTTAAGTCTTTGGTATGACACGACCTGGGACTAAACTCTGGTTTCCCGGACTATTGCCGAATACTCTCCCCACCCGACCAATGAACCAGTAACAATTATGTAACGTAGTAATAACCTCAGGAGTTCCCATAGCATAATGGCAAAGGACTTGACTGAGGTCTTGAGGTAAACGTGTTCGAACTCTGTTTGTGTTATGTTCACTTTTAGACTAATACCCTAGAGAAAGGTATGAACCCCCTTATCCCCCCAGATCTGGGTTTAATAGTATCACTGCTGTTTTTCTACAACTTTTATTAATTTTTCACCAGCATAAAAATACCAGGAACAGAATCTCCAATAGGTTCCTATCCGTGGTTAATTGGTCCGTCGTTAATTAAACAGAAACTTGTAAACAGTCCACGATAGATAAATAGATAGATAGATAGGTTTCCTGAGTCTGGGGTACCCTCCCAGACAGCACCTGCTTACCCCGTCCAAAAGATGGATAGATATTTTGCCCGATACCTGAGGAGGCTCCCAAGAAATGGGGAGAAACGCCAACGAAGATTTTAGCACTGCGTTTGTGAGCGAGGTGCGCCGCCTAAAAATGAGGCTTTTGTCGCATCCTGCTCGAGGCGTAGGTGTCTTTTTGTCATTTTGGGCAAAAATCTGAATGTCAATAAGGTTAGATCATTTCTTGAATTATTCACATGTTTGCTAGCACATAAATTATGTGTAGGGGAGTAAATAGATAACACCTTTTAAATTTTTGCTTGCTATCCTTTTTAGAATCGCGCATAGTGTAATAACTATCGAAGTTGAAAGAAGAATCGGTGATCCGAGTTCACATACTGAAAATGGCTGTTTGCGTTTTACCTTGCGCTAATGCCAGTAGGAAAGATATGAATCTATTGTTTCTTCAACTAGATATGAAAAAATAGTGGGGCAGTTTGGGTTTTATAAACTTGCTTCGGCAATAGCTCTATGAGAAGGAAAATTCTGAACTTAAACCTGCTTTACTCCGTTTAAAAAATTGACCTTGAGTTACATGTTGGCCGTGGCGGTGAGATTTCGAAAATAAACACCCTTTTAAAATTTAAAAAACATACTGAAATAATATTATAGTCTTTTTTATTATACGCTCAACAAATCCAATCGTCCCATTTGTGGGTCAAATAGAACTGTTTAATCATTTACTAAAAATCATTATTAGTCATCATCATCATCATCATGTCGTGCCGCTAGCACGGATATCCCTGATCCTCTCTCGCCACTTTTCTCTTACGTTCATCGCCTCTGGTAGGTCTTCAGGGCTACATCTCGTATCCTCACATAGCTGCTGCATGTATGTTCGAGCTGATCGTCCTGCTTTTACTCGGCCATATGTGGGGGTCCATAGGAGTACATCAATTATGAGCTCGTCCCTGCTTCCCCGTCAGTGTCCTGCGTGTCTGGTTCGTCTAACTCGGATAGTTTTCGTGATGAAAGGCAGGTGGCCGTATAGTTGGTGCCATGTGGGGTGTTGCCGCCAGGACTAATTCAATATTGCTCACAACATTCTTGTGTAATTGCCGTCTAGCTTCATCTCCAGCCGTTTTGTTAGCGTCCAAGCGGTGCATCCGTACAGCAGTATCAACACAACCGCTGCCTAGAAGAAACTGAGTTTCATTTTATCAGTCAGGTCTGATTTCCATATGATCGATAGCTTATCGATAGCTGTCCATGCCTTCGTTAGCCGCGTATCGATGTCTTTTTCGGTTGATGAGACACTGCTTCCTAGGTAGGTGAATTTGTCAACCAGTTTCAGAGAGGTTCCGTCTAGTGTGGAGATGTCGCCTTCTTGATTAAAGCACATATATTCAGTTTTATGTACATTGACATGAAGGCCAATGCCTGCGGCGGCTCGTTAATAATTTGGAACTATTCAACTCTATGCAAATTATCTATTTTACATAGGAATATTTGATAAATAGAATTACTAATGTTAAATCGCAATACTTCAAACTAGCTGTGTGAAAAGAAATTATTAAAAGTAAATAGAATTATCAGTGTTAGATTGGAATACTTAAAACCATCTAACTGTGGGCAAAGGATTAATATTGAATAGAGTTATTAGTGTTAGAGAGGAATACTTGAAACCATTTAACTGCAAGCAAACAAATGAACCCTTACTCGTTTAAAAATAAACTTATCAACAAACTATTCGTTTACAAATTATGTATATATATATATATATATATATATATAAACTGATTGATCAAATATATATAGATGTATATAACTTGTGTGTTTATACATATATATAAAACATGATTTACCGTTAAATTGCCCACAATTGTTTTAAAATCAACCAAAAAATCTATGTGGCCTTATTATTTGCCTGTTTTGATTGTTTTATTTATGATTTTATACGATAGGAATCCAACGTTTTTATCCACTTGACCAATATCTTAAAGTTGGATATAATTACATTAAACCGTTACGTAAAATTCAATTCCTTCATTCAAATTAATAGAATATGAACATAATTTATGTCATTTAATTAAGAGAGGAACGTTTGGCATTTCTACAGAAATGTTACATTTTCGAGTGAACTCAGATTCCTTACAGGGTTTCTTCATATCCTTCTTTGCTTTAGTTTTATCGATAATTCGAGTAATAGAAAACGTTAATCTGGCTTCTTAAGATATTTATACTCTGCGATAATTCTGAATTCGATTAAGAAACTTCTGATCGTAATATATTGACCACTTAAAAGAGTGGCGATGTGGAAAGAGAGGAAAGAACAGAATAGTATATTTGAGATTGCATCGTTTTGAATAAATGTAGAACATTAATCATTTGAAAACACGATTACAATTATAATTGCTTATATATGAAAATACGTTAGGAAACATTATAGTGATTAGATAATTATATTTCTTTTGTAGGTTTCTCTTTCCATCCCATTCACTATTACTTTTTCATCTCTTTTTCATAAATACACTTTCACTTAACTCTCTTTTTGTTTCTTTGCAATTTCTCACTAATTCTCTCTCTCTCTCTCTCTCTCTCTCTCTCTCTCTCTCTCTCTCTCTCTCTCTCTCTCTCTCTCTCTCTCTTTCACACACACACACACTTACTCGCTCTATTTTTGTCCTCAAATAAATAATAATGGCAAATTGTGAGACAAAGTGTAATTGGGCAATCTTAGCAGAATTTATTTGTCATTAGAAAGGAAGATAAAAAGAACAAGTCTTCAGCCAGAAAGACGATCTTTTTAAGGTGGTTCATTTTGTGGCATTTAAAAGGTCTTCACCCGACGTCGTTTGATGGAATCCTTATGAGTGGTCATTTCGAAGATAAATAGGTTCTTTGACCCTTCTTGAGAAGAAGAAATAGAAAGCAAGAGTTAATTGAACTTTCAGGACCGACTTTAAATAGTTTTCACGACACTAATTCAATAATATATCCTGTACAGCATTGACTAATTCTAGCCAAAAGTTCATAAATGAAAGGCACAAAATAAATCTATACATTCATATAGCTGATCAACCGTCTACCCTCTTCTCTGATATTGCGTAAATGTGCGTATTCCATAGGATGCAAATAAATATTCATAGACAACTTTTGGGAAATTTACAGGTATATACATGTAATTAGTGTGAAAAAAATGGCGTAGCCATATTTAAGCAGCCTTGAAAATCTGAATTATAAAAGCTTAATTTCCCTAAATAGACACAGCAGTAAGATCGTATGAAGGCTGAGTCGCTTAAAAGAAAGAAAGAAAGAAAGAATAGATAGATAGATAGATAGATAGATAGATACTAAGAAAGAAAGAAAGAAAGAAAGAAAATAAATTGATAGAAACAAAGAGATAGATAGATGGATAGATAGATAGATAGATCTTATAATGTATTTTACTCCTGTTTACTCCACCTCACCATGCATATACACTCATGTGCACACACGCCCGTGTGCGTGCGCAATTTAATTGATTCATTCCACGATATATATACAACTTAGTTCACTAACAGAATACATCCTTCATACATATTTATTCCTGATCACCAAATATCACTGTATTTACTCTTTGAAACCTTAATTATTCCCTTATGATGTTGACACATTTTTATTTATATACTAACACACACACACACACACACACACACACACACACACACACAATATAGATTTGTTTAAAGACAACAGATAAGGAATATTTGTATTTTTTTAATAAAAGTTATTGTAAAAACATGACAAAGGTAATCGATGGAGCACTTTCGGGTATTCACTCAACCATTTTCAAAACCCAAAATCTTTATTGCAGGAAACAAAAACTCCGATATTTCTATACCCAACCCTTCCGCCAGTTGTCATATGATGGTTAAATAGCATAGTCTAGCCTACAATTTAACCATAGGTAAAGAGAGGATAATTGGATACTTACTTTTTCCAAAGGTATTAGCGCTATCTGAAATTTAGTCTTGTCTAGAGTTTGAACTCGGATCACTGTGACCATTTTCTACGACGAAAACCACAAATGCCTCCAAAAAACAAAACTCTTATAAAAAAAGAATTTTTATTCAGTTTTCTATGGCCCGTATGATGACATTGATACTTAGATTATTATATGGTTTTTCTCTGGCCGTAATGTATAAGACAGTCGTTTATTACAACGGAAAGTGCTGTCATTTTTCTTTTTATTTGTTTTTTTACTTTTGGTGGGGGAATGAGTAGAGAGGGTAACCAGTACGGGTTTCAAAAGCTTGAACAGTCCTTGGCAAGTTCTCTCGATGACATCCCATGTCCGCATAGATCTTTTGAATCAAAGTTCCTGCTGGCCAATCAACACTGCCGCCACCATATGTGGTATTCTACTGGGGAAGGTCGACTATGACTTCGTCCCTGCTTCTCCAGCAAATGGTTTATGAAATGGGTGGTAAGTAGCCGTATAACTGTAGTTTTGTGGGCACTGCTTCCAGTATTTATTCAAAACAGCACAGATCATTCTTGTACATTTCTTAACGAGATTTTTCTCAAAGTGCTTCATTCAATTCCAGGTGTTGCTGCCATAAAGTTGAATATGCATGGTTACATCTTTGAAGAATTATTTTTAAGTTTATAAGAGAGATCAGATTTCCATATGATCATTAACTAGCCAATAGTTATTCATGTCTTTCCTGTGCTAATTTAATATCACTTCAGTAGATGAAATAATGCTACTGACGTATGTCAAATTATCTACTAATTCTAGGTTGGTTGGTTGGTTGGTTGGTTGGTTGGCTTTGGTTGTTTTGTGTTACGGCGTATCAACCCTTTTCAAGTCATTTAACGCCGAATTAAATTTCAAACAATTGAGTTTGGCATCAGTACACAGTTTAAATGTCAAGCAATTCAGTTTAGCATAAGTACACAGTTTAGTTCTATTTCACTCATAGATAGGACCCTATCAGGTGCCACCACTCAGTGACAGAATGGCCCTGGGAGCGATGGCAATAAAGGGGTACTCCGCATTCCCCAAAGCTCTAGTATTACTGAAGCCTCATCATCAGATTGTTTAGTGTCATATCCAGGACACTTGTTAAGGAAGTCTTACCCCTCTGCAGAGATGCTGTCGGTGTATTCTTACAGCCCCAGCCGACTAGGTGATAATTTCAGGGTTATGCTATTTAATCTTGTTTAAAACATATGAAATGTTTTATTTGCGTTTACGTAGAAGCCAGTGTCTCTTGCTGCCTGCTCCAGGCTATACGGGAAAGATTCAGCTTGAGCAGATGTATTTGTGAAAAGTGCCAGATCATCTACGTAAGCTATATCTGTAATAGTATCTGTGTGATATCATTTGCTTCTCACCTTTTTTAGTTTGAATCCATTTTTTTTCATTAATTCTATAGACGTTCATTCTACGTTATGTAAGCAGGTTATAAATGGTGCTAATATACCTCCAGGTAATACTCCAGCAACAAAGTCAAAGAAAGGTCGGCTTTCTTCGGAAAGTGGAGGATACAGTCTTTCGTCCATTTCTTTATTGTGTTGTCTTTATACACGGCGTAGAATAATCGAAGAAGTTTGTTGTCAAATTTTCTTGCCTTCCATACTTCAGGAGGTTATTCGTCATTACCTTTAGCTTTCTGCTCTTGGTTATATTCGGAACTTCATTAAGTTCATCCTCCGTCTAGTGTCCAAATTCAGTGTCTAATTGGTCATTAATGATTTCTTCAGTAAGTTTATCTGTGATTTCAGGAGGATTTTCAAGTAGTTTCTTGAAATGTTCTTTCCACTGCTGAAGTCTTTCTTCTCAAACAGTAGCTTTTAGTATTACTTGTTTGGTTGCTTGTTTGGGTTTTATGGCATATCATCCTTTGTAGGTTATGTAATGCCAAATCCATTTTTATACAAATAATTAGTTTTATTTCAAGCAATTCAGTTTAGCATAAGCACATAGTTTAATTGTCAAAAGCATTTCTATTTCAAACTATTCAGTTTAGTCAAATAGTTCTAATTCAAACAATTCAGTTTTGCATGATTATAGTTCTTGTTTACATACTGTTAGATATCAGAAAAGTTCTATTTCAAACAATTTAGCTTAGCGTAAGTACAGTTTCAATGTCAAAACCAGTTCTATTTCAAACAATTCAGTTTAGCATAAATATACACTTTAGTTGTATTTGACCCATAGATAGGACCCTCTCAGATGCTTCCACTTGGAAACTGAGTAAACCGGGGTGCGATGACAATGAATGGGTACTCTGCATTCCCCAAAGCTCCAGCATTACTGGTACTTCACCATCAGATTGTTTAGTGTCATATCCAGGACACTTGCTTGGGGGAGCCCTACTCCTCTGCAGAGATGGAGTGGGTGTATTCTTCAGCCCCAGCCACGGGGCAATTTAATTTTGATCTCACGGTTGAAGTGACAATCTCTCTTATAGTTGAAAACATGCTCTTTAAAATGTTGCTATTAAGTTTCCTCTGTATGTTGTACGTACTACAAATTTCAATAGAACTAATGAAAGAAAATGGTTTCGAATTAAAGAATTGAAAAAGCAGACGCTATCACACAAAAAGTATAACATGCAGACGACGCAGACGGTCTAGCACTTCTCACATATACATCTGCCAAAGCTAAATTTCTACTGCATAGTCAAGAGAAAGCAGCAAGATACATTAGCCTTTACGTGAACTCAAATAAAACATAGTTCAGGTGTTTTAACCAAAAGGTAGCTATCTCCACTTTAAGTACCAAGCCTCTGATATTTGTAGACCAGTTCACATACCTTGGTACCAACATCTCATCAACTGAAAGCAATGTTAACCATATTTACCAACTCCTCCGCTCGGGCAGGATATGACACACGGTCAATTTTTAAGCGGAATTTAACAGGTTTGAATTTAGAGTTTTCCTTCTCCTAGACTACTTGCCTCACCAAGGCTGAAGAACATAGTCTGCCCTACTATTTACCTATAGCTGGAGGGAGAATAATTGGATTCATACCTTTCCCAAGGGTATTAGTGCTATGTGAAATGCAATCAGTCTCGTCCAGGATTTGAACTCGTGTCGCCGTGTTCATTTCCTACGACGATAACCATTATACCACGGGCACCTCCGCTGAAAGCAATGTTAACATACGCATAGGGAAGATTGTTGTTGATCATATCTAATAAGATAAAACGGGATTTCTTTTAAACTCGGGTGGTGTCAAACTTTCTGTATGGTTGCACCACCTGGAATTAAATGAAGCACAGGAAGAAACAGTTAGATAGGAACGATATAAGAATTCTGAACTTCTTTTAACAGATCCTAGAAGCAGCACCCAACAAAAGGGTAGTTGTACGGCCACTTACCTCCAATCAAACAAATTGTCCAATTGTGTCGAACAAGACATACTGGTACTGCTGGAGAAGTAAGGGAAAACTCATAAGAGACGTTATCTTATGGACTCCTTCACATAGACATGCCAGTGTTGGCTGACCAGTAAGGACACTGGTTGTAGTCTAGAAGAACTATCAGAAGTGGAAGGTGATAGGGATGGATGGTGAGAGAGAGCCAAGGGACTCCGCGTTATCAGTACGTCTTGATGGTGATGATGATTGCTTTCAAGCAGCCCATATTTTTCTCACTTTGTTGAATTCTTTACAAGTTTTACCTACCAATAATACATACGCAATGGACTAAAAGGTATGTATTTAAAAGTTTGTCAATAAAGAGGAAACGAACGAGAAAGAGATTTAAGAAATGACTGTCGTGCCTTGAAATTTATCAATTTCTCTTCATCCTGTCTTTTTCTGCTTTTTCTCCTTTTTCTCTTTCACTTATTCCTTACGCATGCGCAATCACTCATTTAGATATAATCACATATATTTCTTCTCCCCTTGTTTAATACATCTTTCTCCTTTTCCTAAATACAGCTATATTAAATTTTGCACGCACTTAGAGAAACGTAAGAATCTATCATTTAAATCAAACACGCAATGAGCTCTTCAGAGTCAAATTTTACTTATCAACCTCTCCTTTCTACCTATCTATCAATCTAACTATAAAATACAAAGATAGATCACTCAGATATTACTGCGCATGACAGATCTATCTATATACCAGGTGTGATGAAAAAGTATCGAGACAAAAGCTTTAACTTTTTTCAGATTTTAAGATTTTCAATTTAAACAAAAGTAACTTATATTTGAAAATAATGATTTCTGGACCTCAAAACAGTATTTATCAATCCCTCCGCTCGAGCAGGATGTGACACAAGGTCAATTTTTAAGCGGAGTTTAATAGGTTTCAATTCAGAGTTTTCCTTCTCCAAGACTGGTTGCCTAAACAAGACTAGAGAACCTAGTCTACCCTACTACTTACCCAAGGCTGGAGGGAGAATAATTAGATTCATACCTTTCCCAAAGGAATTTGTGCTACGTGAAATACAATCAACCTCGTCAAGGATTTGAACTCGTGCCGACACGTTCATTTCCTTCGAAGGTAACCATTACATCATTGACACCTCCATACTTGAGTCGGTTCCAGTTTAGAAAATTTTGAAATCAATGTGGATACTTTCTGAATGATATTTTCGTGTGAAATACAAGATTGTGCAAGTAGAGCGCTGTCTATACTCACTGGGAAACTTTTTCCTGTCTGCCAAACTAAAAGTTCACATAAACAGAAAGATTTAAAGATGCGAAAGGCAAGAAAAGAAACAGAACCGAAGAACTTATCAACTTTTCAAAAAAGGAATTTCGGATTTATGTAACGATATGTATTTAGCAAACCCATTCGTCACGGTAAGTATGTGACACAATTTGGTATAGTCGAGTTTTATGGCATATCAACCATTGTAGATCATCAAATGTCAAATCTTATTTGTACATATATATTGAATATATAGGATTTGGTTTGGTTGGGTTTTATGGCATATCAACCATTGTAGATCATCAAATGTCAAATCCTATTTATACATGTACACTGAGTATATGACTTGTAAACACGTTTTGTTAATAACATTAAGCTTAAGCTCATTTATTTCCCATACAGTGATATAGTTTCAAGTATTTCTATCAAATACGAATAATTCTATTTACGATTAGTCATTTGTTTGCACACAGTTAATTGTTTTCAAGGACTGCTATGTAACACTAACAACTTTACATCAGTCATTTGTTTTCACACAGTTAAACGGATATACATATATGTATATGTATATATGTAGCTTGAGCTACCGAAACTGTGTCATCACTCCTGGCTGATGAGGACATGGTATCGCACGTGCTTTCACACGTTGTATGATGAAAAAAAAATTTGATGTGTAAGTGAATAGTTTGTAGATAATTTCATTTTTAAATGAGTTCCAACTAATTGGTTTGCAAACTAGTATTGGTATTGTTTCTACAGAGTTAAACTGTTTCAATTATAGCTATCTAATAATTCTGTCGAAAATTATTATTTGTGTGCAGACAGAGAATCGGTCACAAGTATTACTATTTAACCATAATTATTCGATTCAACACTAATCTCTCACTTGCACACTGCCAAATGGTTCCAAGTATTGCAATGTATCACTAGTTGTGTAGCCATAATGAACGAAGGAATGACACTTTTTTTTACCAAAATATACGTCTCTTTATTCTTCGAAAGGGAACGTAACTTCTTTAGTTTGTAAGAAATAGACGGATACAGGGAGGGAGACGCACTCGACCGGTTTTCGCCAAGACGGACACTTGGACCTCTGCGTCCATTCTGGAACTCCAATACTCGAAACAGCAGACTGACGACTGACTCTAACGTTGGCACCCGTGTATATATAATTTCCCAACACCCACGTCTTCCGACTAGGTGGCCCACTTCTGATCGTCAGCCCACGTGATCTGTCTACGCCCACGCAAGGCTGGTTCCTATTTACACAGGTGCGTCCTGCAATCACATTGTTTACACCTTGGCACTTCCGGCTCTGTCGGGGTTAATATGCAACACACAAACAATTTAATGAGACATCACTGATTTGTTTAAACCCAGTTAAATGGTCAAACAATTCACTTTAACGTAAGTCATTTGTTTGTACACAGTTTAAATATCAAACTTTTCTATTCGATCAATTCGGGTCAACTTTTAACCAAATCATAAGTTGTTTGAATTCATTTTTTTCAACATTGGTTGCCTAACCAAGGTTAAAAACACAGCCTGCCTTACTATTTACCCATATTTGGGGCGGAAAAGAGATATATTCCAAAGAGCATTACCTCCAAACGAAATTCAAACAACCTTATCCTCGATTTGAACTCGGATAGCCAACTGCATTTCGTAGAGCGATAACTGTTACTTTAAGTTGGCATTTATGTAACTATAACCCACTAACAACGGCACGTAATAGCGATATTTTATTAGAGCAATACACTTAAATTGATTTAATTTATAGATTAAACCATTTTCATGCTTGGTTTGCAACTGAAGGAAGATTTCGGGGAGTCTTCGTCACGTTTTACGTAATTTTTATTCATTCAAATTCTCTATATAATAGAGATAACAATAAAATGTTAATTAGATTCGTTCGCTGCTTCCTGAATATAACCACAAACGGTACACGAGTCGTCTAGTTATGATATCACTGGTAACACACACACACACACACTTATATATATATATATATATATATATATATATATATATGAAGAAAGTAGAAAAAAATAAAATAATACAAATTTGATGAACTTATTATGAAAGTGAACGTTGAACATTTTGGTTATAATATTGAATTTATAACCAAAATGTTCCACGTTGACTTTCATAATAAATTCATCAAATTTCGATTATTTTTTTCTATTTTTCTTCTTACTGTCGGACTTAATATCCTTATTTACTTCCATATATATATATATATGTGTGTGTGTGTGTATGTGTGTGTGTGTGTGTGTGTGTGTTTCATTTGATATTTGACAGAATCATGTACTATGTGCTATCCAAAATCTCAGCGAACATCATGCCCAAAATATCGTCATCAGAAAACTGTTTATGTCTTGAGTGAATGTTTTCAAGAAATATGTTAAATGTCCAGTGAGACACAGGAGACTTTGGGTAATTTAACCCGAGAACAATTTTAAATAACTTTATTATTATTGATTTTGACGAGTATTTCCTGTCACCTTTTTCGTTTCTAATTGCTTATTTTTGCTCAATTCCCAAGAGTCGCCATTCGCACGATATCGGAGGTCAGCACAGATTAGAAAGAAAAATGAAGGTTAATCTCACGTTGGGACTCAAACATCTTGTTGTGAAACCTTTATGTTCACAGCAGCTGTTTTACCTACTAAGCAATGAAGACCATTGGTTCACTCAAGTCCAAATCGAACGGATAACTCTCTCCAATCTCCCAACACGTTGTTTGTAGTGGGTGTCTTTACACAATGGTCGTGTTGATAGCTTATTTAATTCATTTTTTATCGAAGTGTATTCCTATCAATATATCTATCAAACTCGGCTGTTGATATCTATCTATGTCTCTATTACAGTTTGTTCGTTTCTCTCTCTCTCTCTCTCTCTCTCTCTCTCTCTCTCTCTCTCTCTCTATCACTCATGAGTATTGTCTATTATTATCATTAATTTTGACTTGAAGTTTCTTGAATCTGTTCCGTTTCATGAAGTTCCTAAAACTGTTCAAATTCTAAGAACTTTTGGCTAGTTCCCCATATACAAGATTTAGGAGTACACTCTCCTCGGGGAGTGAAAGGTAACAGTTTCCGCAAATTATTTTTCGTGAAATTCTGCTTCAAGGGACGTTCCTTTTCAGTTTGGTTTGATTTTATGGTATATCAACCCTTCTAGGTTATTTAATGCCAAGCTCTGTTTATATATATATATATATATATATATATTAGATATTAGATATGTATATATTAGATATATAGGATTTGTAAATATAAGTCAACAATATTAAATGGTATTCAATTCTATTTCTAACAATTCATTTAAGCATAATCCTTTGTTGGTACACAGTTTAAATGTCGAACATTTCTATTTGACCCATTGATAGGACCCTATCAGGTGCTACCACTCCGAACCAGAGTAGACTTGGGAACGATGGCAATGAAGGGGTATTCCGTATTCCCCAAATCTCCATTATTACTGGAGCCTCACCATCAGATTGTTTAGAGTCATAACAAAGACAATCTTTGGGAGAAGAGTCTTACCCTTCGGCAGCGATACAATCGGTGTATTCTACAGCCCCAGCCGACTGGTCTGGTTCCTTTTCGGTATCTTTATGTAGATTAAATAGCTTCACCAAAGATTTTTTAATTACCATCAACTCTAAAAGCAAACAAAATATTGAATTTTGTGAGGTCTTCAAGAATGTGTTTACCCAAGCTGTCCACCACGAGCAGGATGTGACACAAAGTCATTTTTTAACAGACTAAAGCTGGTTTGAATTCGGCATTTATCCTTCTCCTAAACTGGTTGCCTTATCAAGGCTAGAGAACCTATTCTGTTCTTCTATATACCCATAGCTTGAAATAGAAGAGAGAGATACATGTATTTCCCTAGAGTATTAGCGCAAAGCAAAGAGCTACCATCCTTGTCCAGGTTTTGAACTCGAGTCGAGGAATGCAGAGTATTTCTTTATTGCCGACGCTCCCAAGTTCACTCTCCTCAAAGCTTTAAAAATGAAGCTTAACTCGCTGATAGAGTTAATATGTAACTGTCGTTTAAAAATAGGGATTTTTTTTATTCGAAGGCAACAAACTTAATGACCTACCTCAGTGCACACTAAGAAAAATGGGTAATTAGTGTATAAACATTTGTTAGATCTTGTATGATGAAAATTCGTATTCCTACTTATGTTCGTAGATAGTGGGGGGGTATGCATAAATTTACAGAAATCTATTAATATTCATTGGAAATATGTATTTGAGATTTCACTGTAGGGTCTCAAATGTCACATGACCTCGACGGCAGAAAGAAAAAAACTCTGATACATTTTTCACAAAAATCACTCACGCTTTATTCCTGATGTTCGATGGTCGAAACAATAAGAAAGGATACGTTGAATGGTTTTCTTATTCAAAGGAGGAATGTATTGTTCTCTTTTAAAAATTGTCATTGCACTCAAATCGGTGTTACAGTCTCGCTTAATCCCTAGATCTGTTGTCTCAACTTTTTGCTATCTTGGTATTTACAGTAGCTCTTAGAATCACCCAAGAGTCAGAGTTTCCTCTTCTTTGATTGGCTACCTTAGTGGGATAAAAGAAACCAGTCTGCCTGTGATACTACCCCTTCTGCCGCCCCACCCCGATACATCAACTTCTTAAAACCAATACTATTCATGGCCCATGATTCATCTAGTGTTTCCGACAAGGGTATCACACATTTCTTTAAGGCCACAAGAAATACAACCGAGGGAGTGGGAGAAAAAGAACCAACGAACAATATGGGCTTAGGTCAGCTCTAAGTACAAGAAGGGTAGTTCTGTGACACTGCATTCCCTGTGCATCCGTACACTAGCGCTGGCGTGTATTTTGCGCAAAATTTCTGCAAAGCTAGTAGGAATGCCAACTCATCTTGACCGGACTTCCCTCACTGCTTCCTTCTGCTGACCGTTGTCGACTCGGGACTGCTAACTCATCTTGAGTGGTCTCTTTTGCTGTCCGTTCTCGACTGCCTCTCTGCGTCTCTCCTCGCCAACTGACCCCTCTAGGTTCCTTTTCCAACTGCCTTTCCTCCCCCACTTCCGGTCTCGTCGGAGATCTCGAGTCCAAGCCCTTTGTTTGGTTTCGCGCCAAAACAGACAAAGGGATCGTCTGCTTAGTGGACCACACACATAGTGCCCCATGCCTTATCATTTACGCATAACTGGAAAGAAAACGAATGGATTTATAACTTCACCCATGGCTTTAGCAAGGGAAGGATATGACACAAAGTAAACCTAGTTTAAATTCAGATTTTTTTCCTTCTCATAGATTGGTTGCTTTACCAAGGCTGAGGATCATAAAGTGCTCTGCTATTTACTCATATCTGTTGGGGATAACCGATTGATTCATACCTTTACCAATAGCATTAACACGAAGTGAAACGCAAACAGCTTAGTTCAGGATTTGAACTCAGGTCACCGATTAATTTCCTACAACGGAAAACGTTACGCTAAGCGCGCCTAACAGGGAGTATGTCTTAGAAGTAATAAGACTTTACAACTTCTTTTCTGTAAATAAATATTGATGCTGAATTCAGGGAAAATAATCTTCTAATTACGATTTTAAAAAAAAATAATAATATGAACCGTTTAATCTAGTCTCTCCGGCTTGGAAAAATAAATTTAGCCTATACAGGATTTACTATTTGGTTTTTGCTTATCTTGAACTTTGCTCGAACTGAATTTAATGCATGACTGGATTATGTCATCTTTATTGACTCGGGACACGATACAAATCAATTTATAGTTAGCACGAACTAAACCCTTTCCAATAGTTTATTCTCAGGATTCCCGCTTAATATGTCACATCAACCATATTATTTTGCTCCTTTTTTTCAGTTTGGTAAACCTGATTGAAAATTGGCCCGGGGATATTGTAAAGTCTTATTAACACATTACGAATTAAATACCGATTTTATCTGATCATAATCTTTTGATTTGTCACATTTTTTAACTGACCGGTCAACCAAAATTGGGCACATTTTCCATAGTGTCTTGGTCATCCAAAAATGCCTAAAAACTTCCAACGGACAATGATTTTGTTATAAGCCAGATTTAACTTGTTTTTGTTACATTGTCTCGAAGTTTAACACAGAATTTGATCACATAATATTTGTCGAGATTTTTGTATTCTATTTTCGGGATACACTTGACCAAACACAGTTGTAATCATTATCATCAAATCGACGTACATGTGTAGGAGTTCATTGGGAAGGGTCACTTATGGCTTCATGCTTAATTCACCAGCAGTGTTTCGTGTGTCCTTTTCGTCTTACTCAGACGGTTTGTGAGATGATTTGTAGGCAGCCGTACATATGTTGTTATGTGCGGAAAATTTCAAATTGGGTAGGGACCGAAAAATGAAAACAGACACTTCCGTAAGGTAGAAAAAACAAAATCGGTGTTAAACCATTTTTTTTTCTGTTTTATTATATGCTTTTTTTAACTCTTGGGTTGGCTGAAGTCGGCAGTATTAGTTTAGGTTGGGCTGAGGCGTTGATGTGCGTACGGCGTGACGTCTACCTGACGATTGGACTCTGAGCTACAACTAGTACGACTACTGTTATTGGTCGCCGCTTAGGTATCTTCTATATGTGTGCTGTATGGCAATATTTCCATCACACGTGTGTACGTGTAATATGCATATTCATTAGCCAGCGGTGTTACTTCATCGAAACGTCCCTGAATAATATTCTTCCACAACCATACACTAACGACTTTAATAACCATCTCAGAGTATATGTAGCAGTTAACACCACCCCGCAAAAATAAACTAAACAAAAAGGATTAAAAATTTCCGAATTCATGAACCAAAATAACGTGGCCTGCAATAGAAATGAAAGAATTATCTGAACCTAAATTCATCATCATCATGTCACGCCATCAGCACGGATATCCCTGATCCTCTCTCGCCACCCCTCCCGTCCATTGCTTCCGGCAGGTCTTCAGGGCTACATCCCCTGTCGGCACAGAGCTGTTGTATGTATGTTTGAGCTGGTTGTCCTGCCTTTGCTCGTCCATGTGAAGGGGTCCACAGGAGTACATCACTTATGAACTCGTCCCTACTTCTCCACCAGTGTCCCGCAGAGTCATGGTTATCTTCCGATGGCTGTTTTTATTCTCATCAACAGAAGACACCCTTATAGATGAGCATCAGTAGTTCCCTAAATTTGGTGATTATAGTTGAGGGCGACCAGAAGGCTCCCTTTTCAATAGCTACAACACCGAGGTGCAAGGGAGGGCGCTACTCCTTTCCCTGGATTGCTCCACTTTACCCTTGATACGTACCTTATATTGGTGAGTGTTAAGCAAGGAGGTATCAAGTACCATTTTTAAAGTCTTTGGTATGACGCGACCTGGGATTGAACCCAGGTCTCGCGGACCATTGGCGAACACTCTACCCACTAGACCAATGAGCATTTCCCTAGATTACTTAATAGAATAGTTGGACTTTAACTAAGTTAAAAAGTAAGAAAAAGTGTGGCCTTTTCTCTTCTTTTTTTAGGAAGCACTCACATCATCAAAGCCCTACAAGTGTAACACCGGAGATGTATAACTCGACAATAATTATTATCGAGTTATACAAATACTGCAAAGTTGAAAGCAAAGTTGAGAACTAAATGTGCATTTGAAAATGTAATACTAATATTTAGTAACCCAAAAGATGTGTAACTCGATAGTTGAGGGACACCAACCTCCTGCGCCGCCTGCGAGACAACCTCCTCCAATGACTGCCAGAGTGTGGATTGAGACCTGCTGCCTTAATTGTCAAAATCCGTCTTGATATATAACTATATATATATATATATATATATATATATATATATATATATATATAATGCTATCAGTTACATTTAGTGCATAATAACTAAAAAAAAAAGCCATAAGTCTCAGAATATTAGAATCAACCCTGAATTCATATACGCCTTTATGTACCGTATATGCACAAAATGGACACTATGCATATCTAAAAAAAAATAGAGGCGATGAGTAAAAACGGATTTCAAATTTGAATTCAGCATCCTCAAATTAGGTAAAAACGGGTATTTTTGTGCTTGCCTCAATTTCTTTGTAAACCAGTGTAATTAAACTTCGATCAAACCTGAGTGGTCTAACTCCGTGATCTTCAAACATGCTGCCTCTATAATCACTCAGTTATCCTCCACGGTTTTTCCTCTGAAGGAGGAGAGTATCATACGAGCCATACAAGCGTATGGCAATGGAAACGAATCTCAAAGTTCCGATAAGCAAATACAAACTGAGTGATTCTTACAAGTGTTCAAAATCAACCCTGATCAGCTACATTGTTGCCTACCTGAAAAGTTAAAGGAAAACCAGATATTACTTTCGAGAAAGAGTTCATAATAAAACCTCAGCCATTTCCCGCGTCAAACATTGGTAATTTGGAAAAGAAAGCTCAGCAATTAAGTTTAATTTGTTATATGCGCTTTTCTTTATGTGGAAACCTATGATCTTGTTAAGATGAAAGAAAACAGCTTTTTTTCTTTTCTTTTTTTTTAGTTTTGTTTTTTTTTATTTTTTATTTGTCTATACTCTTTACACTTTTATTTATGAAAAACTGCTGCCTAAATACACTATTTGTTTTGATTTAAACAATTTTAATTTTAGTTAACTTTCTTTTAGAATGCGATTTCAAAGTGTGAGTTAAAGATATCTATTAAAAATTTCTATGCTTCAGACAACAGTTTTCAAAAGTTCTGGGAGAATAATTCTTTGTTTTACAACATGTACTTTAAGATACTATTTTTATTCTAGTTAACTCTTGGTGTTTCTACAAGAACATATATATAGTTACATAAACATACATATAACTACATATCATCTCTCTCTCTCTCTCTCTCTCTCTCTCTCTCTCTCTCTCTCTCTGGGGTGTCCTCGTGGTGTAATGGTTAAAGCGATGGACTGCGGAATCGTAGTAAGCGAGTTCGTACTCCAGTCGCCCTATTACGTTCACTTTCAAGCAAATACCATTGGAAGAGGTATGAACCCCCTTATCCTCCCAGCTATGGGTTAAATAGTACCACTACTGTTCTTCTAGGAGAATGGCTTTGGCATTAAATAACCAAACAAAGGTTGATATGCCATTAAACAAAGAAACCAAACCAAACCATCCCCCCTCTCTCTCTCTCTCTCTCTCTCTCTCTCTCTCTCTCTCTCTCTCTCTTGCCCAATCGGCTGGGGCTGTAGAATACACCGACTCAACTCTGCAGAAAGGTAAGACTCCCCAAACGAGCGTCCTGAATTATGACACTAAACAATCTTATGGTTAGAGTCCAGTGATACTGGGGAAATCTTACTTTATCAAATGTATTAACGAGAATTACATGAAAATATCTTCAAACAGGAAAGATTAAAATTATTTTTTTAAATCGCTATTGGCTTTATTCATAACTTCGGAATCTCCTGCAAGAATTTCTGACGGTTTCCTTGTTTAAATTGGTAAATTCTGCAGCTATTCTTGCCAACAAGTACATCTTTGGTGTTGCACGGAATTTTGTTGGTCTCTCTCTCAACCGCACTCCACAAATGATAATCAAGGGGATTGCAGTTTGGAGCGTTAGGCAGCCAGATGTGGTCACAGAAATTTTCTCACGGCCAAGACTGGGTTCTCCTGTTTGTATGGCATGGCAAGGTGTCCTGTTTCCAGACATAGGATCTTCCAACATCCACCCTCACAATCTAGGGTTGCACTTCATCCTCCAAGATTTTGATGTTGACGTCCGTGTTGAGTCTGAGGCCATATGGGAAGATCAATTGTGGCATAACGACACCATTGCCAGTGATCACCTTAAACACCATACAGTGGAATGGGTGTTAGGTTTTAATCACAATCAGTTGATATTGCGGGGACAGTCTAGGCTAGCAGTTAGTTCTGTGTGTTCACCATCTGATCCTGATAGAAAATGCTTCTCATCTGAGAAAAACTACAGCATATTCGGATGGAGGGCATACCTAATGCTTATTGAAAAGCTATGTAGCGCAGTCTTTCCTCTCGTATTTCATGCCAGAGAAAAATCAGACACTCCAATATATTGGGCTAGAGACCTGATTGTCTAGCCGGGTTTGTTGTCACTCATGGCTTGGATCTCACCAACAAATCCGGAATTATTTTTTCAGGTCAAAATGATTAGAGCAACTGTACCTTCATAATCACTACAGTGTTATATAATTAAGGTAAAAAAATTTATATCAATCATTTTTCGTTATTTATATTTTATTATTTCGTTTGATAAGGCTATGAACTACTCGGGTCTCTTCGTCCAGGTGCATGGTCAGATGGAGCATTCTTACGCCCACGCAGAAAGGATAATATAATAATTATCTGTCATAATAAACCCTCAGACTGGAAATAGGGCTGAAGTGTAGATGACGTCATATCCAGAAGAGATGGCCCAGAGAATTTGAGGATTTTGAAAAGACAGTAGTTGAGGTCGACCGTTGAAGGTAGCGGTTGATTTTTTTTCGGATTTCGACAGGCAGAAATAAATTGAGATCTTAAACACAAGATGCGCCGCACGTTGTGGGTGGGGTCAGCATAGTATTGTTAGCATAAGCTTTATTGAATTATGTCTCTCTCTTCGTGTCACTAAGGACCGAAGCCAGAAATTAATAAACCTGTTCGTATATGAAGCGACAGAGTCCATATGTATCTGTATATGTATTTGTATTACTGTTATTATTGAGATCTTTACGATTATACAATTGGACTCACCCAACTCCTTTTGAATCCTTTGCACAATCCACAGATTGACACCTAAACACTGTGAAATCTTCGCATGAGTGCTTCCAGCGTGCTATTTTCAAATTTCTAGGAGTTTGAATTGCGTCATGGCGGTGCTTTACTCACAAACTGTGCCCAGCTGACTCTAGACTGGTGGATAGTTGGCAAAACTTAAAACAAACAAAGCGCATGGCAAAATTAAGGATTTAAAATGGTGAAGATTTACCTATCGCATGCATTGCATACATACATACATACATACATAGAGAGAGAGGGAAAGAGAGAGTGTGAGTGAAAAAAAAAAGGAAAAACTAAGATAGATAGATAGATAGATTGGTTTGGTTTGTTTGGTTTAAGTTGGGTTTGGGGCATATCAACCATCGTAGGTTATTTAATGCCAATTCCTGTTTGTACATATATTAAATATACATGATTTGTAAACACATTTTTTGATTAAATTTTTAAACGAGTCTGAGCTCAGTTTTTTGTCCACACAGTTAAATGGTTTCAAGTATTTATTGCAATTCATTTAAAACTCAGTCAATCCAATCAGTTAAATGATCAAACGGAACTATTTCTAAAAATTCAATTTAACATAAGTCATTTGTTTGCACTCACTTTTAATGTCAAGCAGTTCTTTTTGCCCCATAGATTGGACCCTATCAGGTGCTACCACTCCGGATCAAAGTGGACCGGTGAGCAATTGCGGTAATGGGGTACTCCGCATTCCCCAAAGTTCCTTTTTGGGGTGATGGTTCTGTATGTATGTATCGTATTATTTTACCAATAATAAGAGAGCCCAGTCGCTCGGGGCCGTTGAAATCTCTGCCAAGGAGTAAGACCCCCTCAACGAGTGTCTGGATTTGACATTAAACAATCTGATGGTGAGGTTCCAGCAATGCTAGAGCTTTGGAGAATATAGAGTACCCCTTCATTGTCATTGCTCCCAGGTCCACTCTGACCCAGATTGTTAGCATCTGATAGGGCCCTATCTATGGGTCAAATAGAACTGTTTGGTATTTAAACTGAGCGCACAAATGACTTATGCTAAATTGAATAGTTTGAAATAGAAGTATTCGATCATTTAATTGTGTATAAACAAATGACTGATGTTTAATTGAATAGTTAATGATACATTGCAATACTTGGAACCATTAAACATTATTGACTAATGTTAAATTGAACTGTTAGAAATAGAACTGTTTGATCAAACGAATGAATAATTTTGAATAGAATAATTTGTGTTAAATAGCAATACTTGTAACCATGTGAGTAAACGAATAACTAATGTCGAATAGAATTATAAGTATTAGATAGCAACAGTAGAAACCATTTAGCTGTCTAGAAATAACAGCAAAAATAGGGTGCAAATTAGTTCTGACACGTTTAAAAATTTAATTACCAACAATTCATTCACTTGCACATTATATATGTATATCCATTTAAATTAGTGAAAACAAATGAATGATGTTACATTGTTACTGTTGTATAGTAATTGTTGAAACCATTTAACAGGATGCAAATAAATGATTTATAAGAAATAGAAATATTCGTGTTAGATAGAAATACTTGAAACCGTTTAACAGTGTACCAAAGAATGAGCGCTGGCTCCTTTAAAAACGTATTTACAAATCATATATATTTCATATATTTGTAAAAACATCATTTGGAATTAAACAGCCAACAATGGTTGATTTGCCATGGAACCAAACCAAACCAAACCAAACCATAATAGGATAACGATATTAATAACGGTAGCTGTGAATGTAAGTATCCTATGATTTTATTACCTCTGAATAGTGCTATTTTTAAAAGTACACATTACCTTTCTGATCTAAACGTTCCTTATCGAACTGAAATTTTGTCCACGAGTATTGCACTAATGATTACACCTCAGAAATTACGCTATGTTGTTTTATCCGCTTGAATTATTTTATACAGAAACGATTGTCTGAATACTTTAAAGCGGTGGTCTTGATGGAGGATGAGATATACGGCTTTGTAAAGAACTATTCGGGAAACACGCTGAGAAATGACGGTGTGAAAAGATGTCTGGCTTAGTGGTTTCGCTACCTTCGTAAAGGTGAAAGCGCAGTATCATCGTGGAAGGGGAGGGAGCAAGTAAGTTGGTAGCTGACTGTTTATTGGCTAGAAATGGTAAAGGTGCCAGTATTGTATTTAGTCAATCGAGGAAAGAGAAGAAAAAGAAAACGCCATGAACTGAAAAAAAAAACAGTTTAAGTGCTTCAATTTTTTGGCAATTTTTATGTACTTATTTATCTTTGGGGTTTTCTTCTCTCACTCTATATATCAACATAAGCATGTATACGTAATGACACATCCTCTCTCTCTCTCTCTCTCTCTCTCTCTCTCTCTCTTTCTCACACACACACAAACACACACACACACACACAAACACACACACACACACACACACACACATACACACACACACACACACATATATATATATATATATATATATATATATATATATATATATATATATATATATATATATGCATCTATGAGCAAATGGGTAAATGTATACGTACTGAAGATATATGAAGCAATCATCAAATCACGCCGAGTTCATTGACTCTCTCTCTCTCTCTCTCTCTCTCTCTCTCTCTCTCTCTCTCTCTCCCCCATAAATGCTTTCACATATTTCCACATATAGATGAATAATGGTTAGAGTGTTCGTCAATTGTCCAGAAGACCTGGGTTCAATCCCAGATCGAGTCACACCAAAGACTCAAAAATGGTACTTGACGCCTCCTTTCCATACACTTAAGATTATAAGTTACGGATCAAGGATACGTGGAGCAATCCAGGGAAAGGAGCAGCGTCTTTCCCTACACCTCGATGTAGTAGCTATTGAAAAGGGAGCCTTCAGGTCGCCCTAGCCTACGCTCGTTCAAGTCACTTACTATAAGCAAATATGCACGAGAAGTATTGCTTCATATATACTGGTCGACCAACACTGCTGCGTCCAGGTGTACGAATCCATAGAAGAACGCCGTTATGGGTTCGTCCATGCTTTTCCAACTCTGCCTAGCATGTCTTGTTCGTCCTACTATGTTTTTTTTTAAATGGGAGGTAGATGGCCATATAAATGTCGTTTTGCGGAGTGTTGCTTCCAGGATCTGTTCAAAAAAGCTCAGTATTCTTGCATAGTTTCTGTTTAGCTTTTTCCCTATTCGTTTTGTTGACGTTCATACAGTAGTACCGACAAACCCACAGCTTGGTGGAATCCCATATTATTTTATCAGAGATCAGACTTTCATATGATTGATAACCTGTCAAATGCAGTCTATACCTTCGCTAAGCGTATGTTGATATCAATTTTAGTAGATGAGATATTGCTGCTGAGGTATATGAACTGATCTATCAATTTCCGAGGCTTGCTACACGGAACGGAGATGGCTCTTTCTTGTTTAAAACCCCTGAACTCTGTTTTATTTGCGTTCATTTAGAGACCAATTCCTCCAACTGCTGGTTCCAAGTTATGAAGAAGGAATTCGGCTTTGGTAGAAGTATTTGTGAAAAGATATTTATAAGATAAAGTAAATAAGGAAATTTAATCCGACATTATGAAATTGAAAAAACAAAATACTCCAAAATTTGATGAATTTATTTTGAAACGTTTTGGTTGTAATAGCCTTCTTCAGGACTTTAGATTCATGAAAAGTGTTGTTAAAGAAGCGATAAATGTTTGATGAAATAGCAGGAGAAAAGAAAGTGTGTATAAAAAAAAGATTTGAATATACTGTAATTAATCTTTCTTTTTATACACAGTTTCTTTTCTCCCGCTATTATATATATATATATATATATATATATATATGTTATGCATTACTACCTAGATAGATTATAGCGTGAAATTTATCATCTTAAAAAATTAAATGGGTAACTTGAGTTCAAAATCTAGACGAAGCATTTTGTATTAATGTCTCAGGGATGAGCATGAATCAATGTGTTATTCTCCAGTTAAGTAGTAGGGCAGATTGAGTTAATTAGCCTTGATATGGCAGCTTGTTTAGGAAAAGGTAGACTCTAAATTAAAACCATCAGTACTCTCAGCGGGAGGGGTTGAGTACATACGAGGATCATTAAATACGTTTCCAGACTTTTTCGTATCGGCACTTTTATTGATAGTACACACATGAAATTCTTGTCTCCTTCAAAGTAATCTCCTCCGGCTGCAATGCATTTGTTGTACCGTTCCAAAAACTTCTGGAAGGCTCCATCAAAATCATCTTGTGTGAGCGTGTCAATGACCTTCTTCACAGACTCTTTCATCTCCTCGATTGTCTCATAACGACAGCTTTTGAGCTTAGGGAATAACCAAAAGTCACAGGGAGCAAGGTCTGTACTATATGGAGGGTGAGGAACTGTCTTGATGCCCATCTTGGTCAAATAGTCTGTGACAAGGATGGAGTTGTGAACTGGTGTATTGTCCTGGTGGAAATGCCTCTGACCCGATTTGAAGAGTAGCTGGCCTCTTCCGACGGAATCTCTTTCTGAACTCCCTTAAACCTCAACATAGTAACCCTAATCCTAACCCTTTGGCCAATCAACTGTGGTGTATTGACTTCCTTACTCCTGCCACACCTCTCATCATCCCTCATAGACTCCCTCCCTTCCTTGAATCTCTTATGCCATTCAAAAACTGATGCTCGACTCATGCAAGATGGTCAAAAAGCAGTCTGAAGCATTCCATAGGTTTCTGTGGCATTTTTTCCAAGTTTAAAACACAATTTTATTGCATATCGTTCGTCTAAAGTGTCCTCACGTCCAGATTGCATTTTTGAAATTCACCAGCTGTGACGATCAGTCTTTAGTAGGGTGTATTCCAATTCCTGCTGTAGCTGTTAATTTGAACCGGAAATCATAAAAATTGGTTTGTCACCTCATAAAATGTATAGCAATAACAAACTGAATTTTCAAGAGTCTATGACAATTTTAAATTCCTGTACAAAAAAAATCTGGAAAACTATTGAAGGCACCACGTACATACATCGAACAATATATATAGTGACTATTTTAGATTAAAATTCGGTTAATCGTCAGACTACAAACTTATTGGTCCCTTTTGTGTGAATATATATATATTCATGCCTTTTCTCAAAGCAACAATGTGAAGTGAAGTACTAACAGCCTCGTCCGGGTTTTGAACTCGGGCCACCGATTCCATTTTCTAAGATCATAACCTTTACGCTGTTATGTTCAATGTATATCATATATTTTTATTACTAAATAAAGTGCATTCACAAAAAAAGAGATTAGATTGAAAAATAAGTACTTATAATTTAAAATAAATGATATTTTCATCATTAAACTGTGGATTTATCGATGTACCTACCTACCTACCTGCATACATACATACATGATGGCTGTCCTCTCGGTTTCCAGCGTGACCACCTCCTGTCTCATGTACTCTCCCCCTGCCCCCTTAAATTCTTTATGTTCGCTGGTGACTCTTCAGGCCAGCCAAGCTGCGACAGATTTTACCACAGAATTGGCACAACCGTTCAGTTTTGCTTGCAGTGTCATTATTTGGGTGCAAGATAGATTTTGCACATTTACGCAGTACAATTTTCCACATATGTCACAGTTAGCATGGTGACTTTATGGAACCAGTGCTGGACCCCGTTCGCCTTTGCGAATCAGACGTTTGTAAACGCTGTACTGCGTACGGCTATTCTCAAAGGATTCTATGCTTTTGTGAATCAGTTTCCGCCACTTACTTCTATCTGAAGCCATTTTTTTAAAGGACACAATAAGATATTACCTGAAACAATCTGGACTACCTGTGGACCAATGGGAAAAAATGACCTACATACATACATACATACATCTATCTATCTATCTATCTATCTCCTTCCATATCTATCTATGTATTTATGTATCAAATATATGTATATATATATATATATATATATATATATATATATATATATATATATCAGCGTTGATCTGGCAATCCTATTGAGCGACAACAATCTGACCAAGTCTGGTGGTGTCGTGAGATACTGCTGGGGCGCTCTGGACTAGTGGCAATGATGCTTCGGCCCCGAAACCATGCCTGAACCCAGAATCATCATCTGATAAAGGCTTTGTTAGAATCAATGCTGTCGTATAAATATCAGTTATTGTATGATACCTCCTATAAATATATATATCATCATCATCATCATCATGTCGTGCCGCTAGCACAGATAACTCTGACTCTCTCTCGCCACTTTTCCCTATCGTTCATCGCCTCTGGTAGGTCTTCAGGGCTACATCCCGTATCCTCACATAGCTGTTGTGTGTATGTTCTAGCTGGTCGTCCTGCTTTTTCTCGGCCATATGTGGGGGTCAATAGGAGTACATCAATTATGAGCTCGTCCCTACTTCTCCAGCAGTGTCCTGCATGTCTGGTTTGTCTAACTTGGATAGTTTTTGTGATGGGAGGTAGGTGGCCGTATAGTTGGTGCTTTGTGGAGTGTTGCCACCAAGACTTGTTCAATATTGCTCGCAACATTCTTGTGTAATTGCCGTCCAGCTTCTTCTCCAGCCGTTTTGTTAGCGTCCAAGTGGTGCATCCATACGGCAGTATCGACACAACCGCTGCCTGGAAGAAACTGCGTTTCATTTTATCGGTCTGATTTCCATATGATCGATAGCTTATCGATAACTGTCCATGCCTTCGTTCGTCGCGTGTCGATGCCTTCTTCGGTTGATGAGACACTGCTTAAATTCATCTACCTAGGAAGCATATATATATATATATATATATGTATATATTATAAATATCTTATATATATATATATATATATATATATATATATATATATATATATATATGTCTCTCTCTCTCTATATATATATATATATAAATATATATATATAAGAGAAAACAGAAATGAATACAATGGTATATATATATATATATATATAATTGCAGAAACAAAAATGTAATTTATTTATAAATATATATATATATATATATATATATTATAAATATCTTACATATATATATATATATAAATCTCTCTCTCTCTCTCTCTCTATATATATATATATATAGATATAGATATATATATAAGAGAAAACAGAAATGATTGGTTGGTTGGTTGGTTGGTTGGGTTTTATGGCAAATCAACCTTTGTAGGTTATTTAACGCCAAATCCATTTTTATGTAAATAATCTGTTCTATTTAAAACAATTCAGTTTAGCATAAGTACACAGTTTAATGGTCAAAAACATTTCCATTTCTAACTATTCAAGCAGTTGTATGTAACAATTTGGTTAAGTGGAAATACAGTTTTAATGTCGAAAAAACAGTTTTTTTTCAAATAATTTAGTGAAGCATAAGCACGCAGTTTAAATGTAAGTACGGTTTAATTGTAAAAGTCATTTCTATTTCAAACTATTCAGTTTTACTCAAACAATTCATTTTAGCATAAGTATGTTGTTAATTCTATTTAACCCATAGATAGGACCCTTATCAGGTGCTACCACTCCGGGCCAGAGTGGACCTGGGAGCGATGGCAATGAAGGGGTACTCCGCATTCCCCGAAGCTCCAGCATTGCTGGAACCTCACCAACAGATTGTTTAGTGTCACATCCAGGACACTCGTTGGGTGGGGGTCTTACCCCTCTGCAGAGAAGCAGTCAGTGTATTCTACAGCCCCAAAAACAGAAATGAATACGATGATATATATATATATATATATATAATTGCAGAAACAAAAATGTAATTCATTTACTGAACTACACACACTGCTAAAACAATATAATGGAAAGTCAGAATGGGAATTTGATTTTAGTCTAAATACCAACAAAGAGAATCGAATCTATGGATTACAACAAACTAATATTTGTTGCTACAACATTTCCGTTCAAATAGTAACGATCTTAACAGTGATGCAAAGTTCACCATAACAGAAATAATATCGCGGCTATAATAAAATTACACGAAGATAAATGGATAAAGTGTCTCCAAAAACTTACTCCAAATGGCTTTTACATCAACCTAAACAATCTTCAAAACAGTGCTTTTAAATAGGATGGACAGATTTTAGTTGACACATCATCATCATCATCATCATGTCGTGCGGCTAGCATCGATATCCCTGACCCTCTCTCTCCACGTCTCTCTATCATTCATCGCCTCTGGCAGGTCTTCAGGGTTACATCCCGTATCATCACATAGCTGCTGTATGTATGTTCGAGATGGCCGTCTTGCTTTTGATTGGCCATATGCGGGGATCCACAGGAGTGCATCACTTACGATCTCGTCCTTGCTTCTCCAGCAGTGTCCGGCATGTCTGGTTCGTCTAGCTTGTATAGTTTTCGTGATAGGTGGTAGGTGGCCGTATAGTTGGTGCCTTGTTGGGTGTTGCTGCCAGGACTTGTTCAATATTGCTCTTAACATTCTTGTATAATTGCCGTCTAGCTTCTTCTCCAATCCTTTAGTCAGTGTCCAATTAGTGCATCCATATAGCAGTATCGACACGACCGCAGCCTGGAAGAAACTGCGTTTCATTTTATCGGTCAGGTATGATTTCCATATGATCGAAAGCCTATCGATAGCTGTCCATGCCTTCGTTAGCCGTGTGTCGATGTCTTTTTCGGTTGATGAGACGCTGCTTCCTAGGTAGGTGAATGTGTCATGCACCAAAATAAACAAAAGCCTGATCAAACTGTCATGAATAATTGAAACCCACACTGCCCATTTTTTACACGTTATGTAACCATAATAAAGAGGCAATACCGTGTTTGCTTATGAAAATATAACCCTCCCCTCTTTATTACTAGAAAGGGTCGAAATTGGCTGTAAGTGAGAGAGAGACAAAGACAGAGACAAAGAACTCGGACACAGACTGACGGAGGACTACCATATTGAACCTTTTCTTAATCTACATTGTGACTTTATACTCCGGGCCTTATGTCCTTGCTACTTTGGCCGAGGGTTCTTAGCTAGGGACCGCTGGGAGCCACCTGGTCACCCATCCTCCGAGCACCCGTCGACTGCTCTTCTGACTGCCCTTCTGACTGACCGACTGTCCCTTCCGTCTGTGGGTGCCTGTGTATACATAATTTCATAACGCCTAAGCATTCCTTCCAGTTATCCCTCCAGCTATCAACCCACGTGACCTGCTTCCACTTTTCTCTTGTTTACATTGCTAGAACATCCTGTTAAAAATTCCTCAACTTGATGGGTCTGTCAGGGGTCAATATGTAACAAACATATATCTCATAAATGGAGGACTCAGTGCTAGGTTTCTACGATAGCAGAGATCATATAAAAGTTAGTTGAAAACATTTGGATAACAGAAAATAGATTTTATTCAATTAATGGATATGCTACGTGACCAATTTATTTTCTGTTATTTTCTTTTATAGCATATATTCTCTTTTGGAAACTATTTTTAAAGAACCTTCTAAAAAAAAACCTTTCTTCACAAAAACTTTCCTCCCGAGATTGACCTAAGATCAAAACTAGCTGAGAATATTCCAAGTAAAAATAACACAAAAGAAATATTCGTATTTATCTAAATACTTTCGTTCATATTGGGAGGAATCAAAAGAGACAATAATTGACAAAGCATCCATTTTACGGTTCATACTTGTATTGGTTATGCTAAATAGAGGTCATCTCGTAGAAGGAACTGTTAGCTTATTGTCCTTGACGAAGCTGCTGCTGCTGCTGCTGTACAAACGCTGCTGGTGGCGATAGTAAAAAATGTTAATGGTTCTCCCGCTGCTATTTTATTTAATCTCTTTTTAATGGAAGAGCCGATATATTTTTTATGTTTTCGAATGACACAAAATCGAAGATCAGCGATATCAGTTAGTGTGTTAATAAAAGAATTTAAGGTTTGTTCTTAAAATGTCACGTCGTTTGATTTTTACTTTTCTGTCTTATTTTCTACTGGAAAACTGAGAAGATTCTCTTTCTTCGCTCGTTTCTCCAATCTCTCTCTCTCTCTCTCTCTCTCTCTCTCTCTCTCTCTCTCTCTGTGTGTGTGTGTGTGTGTGTGTGTGTGTGTGTATACATGTATGTGTGGGTCTGTGAATCCTGCAATCAATAGTTCAGTTCAAGGTCATTTTGGCAGGCAAAAAGGCCTCAATAAGAGAACGCCCATTATAGGATATAAAATCCTATATTCTACAACCCATCACCATCATCATCATCATCATGTCGCGCCGCTAGCACGGATATCCTTGACCCTCTCTCGCCACTTCTCCCTATCGTTCATCCCCTCTGGCAGGTCCTCAGGGCTATATCCTGTATCCTAACATAGCTGCTGTATGTCTGTTCTAGCTGTTCGTCCTGCTTTTTCTCAGCCAAATGTGCGGGTCCATAGGAGTACATCAATTATGAGCTCGTCCCTGCTCCTCCAGCAGTGTCCTGCATGGCTGGTTCGTCAAACTTGGATAGTTTTCGTGATAGGAGGTAGGTGGCCGTATAGTTGGTGCCTTGTGGGGTGTTGCCGCCAGGACTTGTTCAATATTGCTCGCAACATTCTTGTGTAATTGCCGACGAGCTTCTTCTCCAGCCGTTTTGTTAGCGTCCAAAAAGTGCATCCATACAACAGTATCAACACGACCGCTGCCTGGAAGAAACTGTGTTTCATTTTATCGGCCAGGTCTGATTTCCATATGATCGATAGCTTATCGATAGCTGTCCATGCCTTCGTTAGCTGCGTATCGATGTCTTTTTCGGTTGATCAGACACTGCTGAAATTCACCTGCCTAGGAAGCATATATGTATATATATATATAAATATCTTACATATATATACATAAATCTCTCTCACTCTCTCTCTCTATATATATATATATATATATATATATATATACATATATAAGAGAAAACAGAAATGAATACGATGGTATATATATATATATATATATATAATTGCAGAAACAAAAATGTAATTTATCTACGGAACTACACACCCAGCTAAAACAATATAATGGAAAGCCAGAATGGGAATTTTACTTTAGTCTAAATACCTATAAACAGAATCGAATCTATGGATTACAACAAACTAATATTTGTGCTACAACATTTCCGTTCAAATAGTAACGATCTTAACAGTGATGCAAAGTTCACCATAACAGAAATAATATCGCGGCTATAATAAAATTACACGAAGATAAATGGATAAAGTGTCTCCAAAAACTTACTCCAAATGGCTTTTACATCAACCTAAACAATCTTCAAAACAGTGCTTTTAAATAGGATGGACAGATTTTAGTTGACACATATGCACCAGAATAAACAAAAGCCTGATCAAGCCTGATCAAATAAAAGATATGTGAAAAACGCACACAAATAAATTGGATCAAAATCATAAAAACACAAACTTATGTGCAAATTAGTAAAAAGTTAAATTAGGGGTTTCTTGAACCTGACAGAACAGAATAGTCTCGCGCCGATGTTTTCATCTACGTCCGGACAGTTGATCTCCAAATGAACTTGTCCTGCCCAAAAATAAAATCTTTCATGTGAATATGAGACCTATTCATTTCACGTTTTTGACAGCAACAACCTCTAAAACAGCGACGAACAACCTCTCAGACAGCCGGACACAGCCATGCACTGCAAAAGACTGCCAGACGCAGCAACATAGCCATGTAAACAACACATGCTAATACTCGCAAACACTCCCTAGTAATGAAGATACACTGGCGGCTATATCGACATTCTAACACCAACCAAAATTCCACTTCATTATAACGACAACTTCGAGTCCATACATCCAAAGAAACAACATTCATAGTCGCAACGAAAGTAAGTTTATCGTCTTTCTGCCTGTTCATTTCCTTATGGAATCGTCTCGTTCACATTTCACACATCCCCTCCTACATACACACACATTCAATTAGTTGTCAAACATATACTCCGCTATAATGTACTTTTCTTTCACACGTGCACATACGCACACATTATATTAACTTTTCAACAAGGCTATTTTTGAACGTTTGGTCTTTTCCGACTGCAGAACACCAAGGCACTAAAACCATAAATGCGTAAGTAAAATTGTTAATATGTATATAAACGTTTAACTAATTCAATCTGGTTTTCTTCTTATCGTTTCTTTACTTTGTCCTTTTAAGAATTTGTGTTGTATTTTATGGACAGGATTGTCCACAAAAGAAAAAAAACATGAAAATGACTGTTATACAAATTATCGTCTCCTCCGTTGTAGCACTCTTAAATAACCTAGAAAAAAGACTAGAAAATCAGGAGATCAATGAAAGGATTGATACTCTCCAGACAAATACTGAGACTGCCTGGAATACTAAAATTGAAGAAACCTGCTGTTACTTGAACTCTAGTGAAAGTCTCCAGTTTGTAGTTGGTTGTTTTATTTACAGTGTATCAACACTTTTCGGGTCATTCTACGCCGAATTTAATTTTAAACAATTCAGTTTGATATAAATATAGATTTCGTTTACAAACAGGTAAATGTCAAATAGATCTATTTCAAACGATTCAAGTTTAGCATAAGTATACAGTTTAGTTCTATTTAAAAACAGTTCTATTTCAATTAGTTCAGTTTAGCCTAAGTACGCAGTTTCAATGTCAATAACAGTTCTATTTCAAGCAATGCAGATTCGCATAAGTATGTAATTTTGTTCTATTTAACCTATAGATAGGACCCTATTAGGTGTTACTACTGTGGGTCAAAATGAACCTGGGAGCGATGCTGATAAAGTGGTACTCCGTATTCCCCAAAACTCCAGCATTACTGGAAACTCACCATCAGATTGTTTAGTGTCATATCCAGGACACTCATTGGGGGGATCTTACCCCTCTGCAGAGAAGCAGTCGGTTTATTCTACAGCCCCCACCCCTCAGCCGACTGAGCAATCCAGCTTATATTTTTTGAAAACTTGCAAAATAATAATTTAAAAAATCAGTGATCTTCAAAACGAGAAGTCATAGATGAAAAAAACGAATAAAACCCAACAAGAGTTACAAAGATAACCCGAACAATTTGGGGGCAGTAAAATTGGATAGGTGGGCTGGTTGGTATTTTATGGTATATCAACCCTTGTTGATTATTTAGATCCAAATTATATGATAAGTAAGCGAATATATTACCTACAAACTATGTGTGCAAAGAAATAACTGATGTTAAATCGTGACTTATATCGCAACTCTTGAAACCATTTAACTGTGTGCAAAAAATGAGCTCTGGCTCATTTAAAAATGTTATCAACAAAATGAGTTTACAAATCATATACATTTAACACATATTCATAAAAAGGATTTGGCATTAAATAACCTACAATGGTTAATATGCCATAAGCCCAGCCTAACCCAATCCAAACCTTTAAACCTCGTCAAGGGATACAGTCAACGTATTCTAAGCCCCACTTATATGGCAGACGAGCTGGATTCATATTTAAAAGCAGATATTTTATCTGAGTTTGAATATCGACTATCTTCGCGATCACGTACTTCTCTTTTTAAAGTAGTTTCGAAGTTTTGATATTTATTTTCAAAACAAAGAAACTTTACTGATTTCATGAACATATCTACATTTATTCCCATCATCCGAAGAGAAATATCTACCTTATTACTTGCAAGCATTTCAGGGGCTTTTGAGCAAGGATTAAAGTGTAGTATGTGTTCTTCTCCTTCGGTCTTGTTCTTCTCTTAGGACTGGACACGGCAAATTATAAATCAAGTAAGCTTGTTGCCGATTATTTATTAGAAGTTGCACAAAAAGATTAGGATTTGAGTAATCCAATGCCAGCCAGACTATTTTAGACCATACTCATGTGTACATGCTGGGAAATCCTTATAAACTCCCGAAGGTTGATTTGCCATTCAACAAAGAAACCGAATCCTTGTTAAACTATCTGCAGTAAACTGCACCCAGAAGTATGTGGTTAAATAGGGGCATAAATATTCAGCTCTTGTATACGGTCTACCGACACAAACAGAAAAAGACGGATTGGTCGAAGGAATGTTTGTCTTTCCCCTTTACAGTTTAACTATCTTCTCTAGTCCCTTAACCTCGCTTTCTCTTTTATGGTCGCTTGTTACATGACCTAAAATAACCCATTTTCCTTCTTCGTGTGTCTTTTGTAATATTGTAAGCGGGTGCTAAAAGGAAGTGGTTGCAGGTTGGGAATAGATTTGTAATAAAAAAAAAACCATCAACCGGAAAAGAGGAAAAGAAACGATTTGACTAAGTTGAAAGTCCGACAAGCCGGTTAAATGCAATAGAATTCGTGATAACAACCGATATACTATTTTTGACATCCGAACGTAAAAAAAAAAAACAGGAATTAATGTAGGGTTGCCAAAATTTATCAAAACTACGTCCGTCTGCTCAGTGAGAGTGGGTCAAGCGTACTACCCACACAGATAGAAGTCAGTTTTCACGGTTCTGAGATCCTCTGTAAAAGAAGATTTTTTCCTTTTTTCTTTCTTTTTTTTTTTTTTTTTTTCTTTTTTCAAATTTGGTACCTCGTGGTTGAAGACGGGAAGCGAGAAAAGTGGTCGAGACAAAAATACCTCTACATACGAGAAGAGTTGGTGCATAATGTAACAAAAAAACCTTTTGGACACAATAGGCTCTCGAATTTCCACCACAATAGCTATTGACTGTCACCCGTTTTCACATTTTCTTCAGTCTGTTTGTTTCTTTGTTTATTTGTTGGGGTTTTATGGCATATAAACCTTTGTAGGTTATCTAAAGCCAGATCCATTTTTATACAAATAAACAGTTCTATCTCAAACAATTCAGTTTAGCATAAGTACAGTTTAATTGTCAAAAACATTTCTATTTAAAGCTATTCCGTTTAGTTTGTTCCAATTCAAACAATTAAGATTATTTTAAGTATAGTTTTTGTTTACACGCAGTTAAATGTCAAAACAGTTCTATTTCAAACAATTCAATTAAGCGTAAGTACAGTTTCAATGTCAAAAACAGTTCTATTTTTTAAAAAATCAGTTCAGCATAAAACAATTCTGTTTCAAACAAGTTACTTTAGCATCTGTACGTAGTTTAAATGTCAAAACAGTTCTATTTCAAGCAATTCAGTTTAGCCTAAGTATACAGTTTAGTTCTATTTGACTCATATAGAGGACCCTATCAGGTGCGAGCACACCAGGCCAGAGGGGACCTGGGAGCGATAGCAATGAAGGTGTAATCGGTATTTCCCAAGGTTTCAACATGACTGGAGCATCACCATCAGATTGTTTAGTGTCATATATCCAGGACACTCGTCGGGAGATGGGTATCTTAGCCCTTTGCAAAAAAACAGTCGGCGTATTCTGAAACCCAATACGATTAGGCAATTTTACAGTCTCAGTAACTGAAGGAAGTAAAGAATATAACAAATGCTTGTTCTTATATTTGAGGCAAGTTATATTTTTGTGTTTGTTTTCTCTAAATCAATAGACGATCAACCATCATATTTATCAATATAGCAGTTACCAGAGACAATCCCTCACATTCTTTTGTTTCCTCCTCTTTTCTACTTCATATAAAACACATACATGAATACATATGAATGCATCCATACATAAATAAACATCCCTTTTCTTTCTCTCTCTCTCTCTCTCTCTCTCTCTCTCTCTCTCTCTCTCTCAATCTATCTATCTATCAGTCTCTCTCGTACACGCGCTCTCTTCATATATATATATATATATATATATATATATGTATGTATATATATATATATATATATATATATATATATATATATATATATGTATATTAGTGTCCAACCATTGTTAACATAACAGTGCATTTTCTATTGACAACAGAGGTCAACAATCAATCTAAGTTAAAAGCAAATATTTCAAAAGGAAGTTTTCTTGTGAATTTAGAGTAATCTTTCTACTCTTTAATTTTCTCTCTTATGCTGGACTAATCATACATACACACACACACACACACATATATACATACATATATATATATAGGTTACCATGATACCATGACCTATAAAAAGAGATTATTTTTAATATCTTAAAGAAAATGTTGAAAAAATATAATACAGTACTTACATTTAAGACCGTTGGTGAGGAAGCATTTAAAAATAAAAGTGTGCATTTTTTCGTTATATTTCGAAGACATCTTTCCTTTTCATCTGATGATACAAAAATAACCAAGAAAGCAGGGTGATATCATCAAGGGGAACTAAGCCCGCATTGAGTCATTTATATATGTTGCGGTCTAGATAGTGTTTGAAAAACGTAGCATCTAAATTAATATGTACTTTAAAGAATGTGGCATTTCACTTTGCAGCTTAGTTAACCCGGAGATGTTTGGAGATAAAGTTGTAGTGTCCCTTTTAGGATATATTATCATTCTATATATATACTTAGTTTATGTTTGTATGTGTGCAATTTTTGGATTTGCCTTGTCTATCTATTTGGATTGTAGCGGATTTATACATTGAGGTATATTGGGTTATTAATTTGAAAAGTATTGGTATCTCTTTAAAAATATATCAAAATTAAGTTCATGACTATGTATGTATAATTTGTGGATCCATTTAATTTCTTGATTTCAACGGATGTGTACTGAAGAGGATTCTGGGTCTACTCGAACGCTTTTGATATTGTGAGTTTTTCCTGGCATATATATATATATATATATCTATATATATATCCCAGCTTCGGGAATCTAGCCTGTCTAGCCACACTGAATAGTTCTGATAAAACGAAACAGATCTGTCTCGGGAATACAATATATATATATATATATATATATATATATATATATATATATATGCTCCCCTACCCCTGTAGGGTTGAGCTCTCTGGCGAGGGAAGTAAACGTGTTGCCATTAGCGTAATGCAAGGCTCTTCATATTAATCGAGCTCTCGGTAGCCGTTAAGCCGATATAGGTAAGCAAAAGCAATTGTGATGCATATCCGTTTAAATTTCCTTCGCTTGCGCTGGTTTCTCGTGGCTGAGAGGTAGAATCTTGGATAGGCGTTTGAGTCGACCGGGTTTCGATTCCAGCTTCGGGAATCTAACGTGTCTAGCCAAACAGAAGAGTTCTGATTGAACGAAACAGATCTGTCTATGGATGACTATATATATATATTATATTCGCTTTCTGCTTGACTCCTTTTAGACGTTTGCTGTTTTTCAATTTCTTTAAGATTCAACAACTCCTCTCTCTCTCTCTCTCTCTATCTTAAACTGAAATGCATAAGATTCAGTTGTTTTTTTTTCTCTAGTTGTCTATCTTCATCTTTCTCTCTCTCTCTCTCTCTATATATATATATATATATATATATACATATATATATATTCTTCTCCGATCTTTTACTCTCATTGGCTTTTACTAACCTATATTTCTTTCTTTCTTTCTTTCTTTCTTTCTTACTTGCTCTTTTCGATTTTCTGCTTCTATTTCTTTTAAACTCTCTCTACATTATTTCTTATTTATCTTTATCAAGTAATGAATGAATGAGGAAAAGTTTATTTCTTCTTTTGGCATCATTTCAAGGATTTTTCATTGTCTATGTTTTCTTTTGTCGCCCTTTATTCGGTCCATTTTCTTTTTTCTATCGCTTTTACTACAGTCAGATATCGACATCATCGTGGGGCTTTGGGATGTTGAAAGTATTTACTTAGTGACTTATAATCAATCTCGAATAAACATCTTTCACGCAAACATACGACATCATTGCTCTGCACATCTGGGTAAATATAAATAATCAACAGAAAAAGCACATTTTCACTGAAATTAATATATATATATATATATATATATATATATATATATATATATATATATATATATAGGTAACATTGAATATGCATCGGTGGATCAATTAGACTTAGCATTTTTTATCTGAAATTTCCAGCAAATTATATTCTCTCTATAGGATTAATGAAAAAGCGTTCAGTTAAGTGCATTGTCAAAAGAGGAGATTATTTATAATAAATAATTCCCATGAAAATAAAGTCTTTTTTATATTAAGTTACGGACTTGTTGATGGAACTACGAATATATATATATATATATATATATATATATATATATATATATAATTAAGACTAAATCAATTATCATTTAGACGTATTAAATACTTAATCATGTATTGACTAAGAGAAACACTAAATCGTAAGTATTTGTCCTATTTTTTTATTGTTTTATTTTATACTTGATAAGGATATGTGAACCTGATTGGTTTATATACATATATATTTAAATGTATATCATCATCATCATCATCAAGTTGAAATGATAGCACAGATTTCCCTTCTCTTTCTCTCTCTCTCTCTCTCTCTCTCTCTCTCTCTCTCTCTCTCTCTCTCTCTCTCTTTCTATCCATCACAATCATCCATTGCTCCCGACAGGTCTTCCAAACAATATCCTGTCTCCGCACAGAGCTGATGTAAGTTCTTGCTGGTCAGCCAACACGTCCATGTGTAGGGGTCCATAGAAGAATGTCACTGATGTGTTAATCCTTGTTTCTCGAGCTGTGTCCCGCATGTCTTATTCGTTTTACTCGGATAGTTTTTGAGATAAAGTGAGTGGCTACACAGCTGTCGTTTTGTGGGTTTTTGGTTCCAGGATTTCTTCAAAATAGCTCGTAACGTTCCTGTGTACTTGCCATCAAGCTTTTTCTCCTTGCATGTTGTTAGCATCCATGTGACGCATCCATACAGTAATACTAACATTGAGGCAACTCGGAAGAAATCCCGTTTCATTTTATCGGATAGATCAGACTTCTATATTATCGATAACTTATTGATAGCAGTTCATGCAGTGGACATCACTTTCAGTTGATGCGATATTGCTGCCGAGTTATGTGAACTTGTTTTCGATTGTTAGAGTTCTGCCACTTAAAGTGGAGATGGCTCCTTATCGTTTAAAACACATGTACTCTGTTTTATTTTCCATTCACGTGAAGACCAATGCCTCTTGCTGCTTGCTCTTGGCTATGCAGTAGGGATTCGGCTTGGGCAAGTGTATTTAGATCGCCTGCGTAGTCTGCGTCTGTTATAGTTTCTGCAGGATATCGTCTGCTTTTTGCTTGTGTGTGTGTGTGTGTGTGTAAAGCCATTTTCTTTTATCAGATCAATCGACGTTCGAATTACGTAGTCTCGGCAGATTATAAATAAATATGGTGCTTATGTATCTCCTTGCAAAACTCCAGCAACAATGTCGAAGAATTCTGTGTCTCCACCAAGTAAGTGAACCATTGCTTTTGTGTTTTTATAAAGTATCATACAAGCTGTAACTGTTTCTTTGTTGAGACCATATGTAAGTTGTATTTGTTCTGTCTACCCTCTGCGTATGGAATTGTATGCCTAGGATAAATCTACGAACAAGAGTGTTGCCTCGAGATTTTTTGAACGAACTCCTTTAATGATTTGACGGATTGTCAAAATCTGTGAAGCCGTCCTGATTTTTCCTTAGAATTTTCTCGATTTCAGGTTTGATATAGATGAGAAGCAGAACGTTATAAACCTTAGCAGCAATCGCAGTAAGAGTTATGCCTCTTTAGTTCTAAGTGCTTCCAAGTTCATTTTTTTAGAGAAAGAGGGAACGCTGCCTTTTATGCCTTCCTCTATTGTTTCTTTTTATTTATCATATTTACCCAACCCCTCCGCTCGGGCAGGATATGACACAAGGTCAATTTTTAAGCGGAGTTTAACAGGTTTGAATGCAAAGTTTTCCCTCTCCTAGACTAGTTGCCTCACCAAGGCTAAAGAACCTAATCTGCTCTACTATTTACCCATGACTGGAAGTAGAATAATTGGATTCAAGGGTATTAGTGCTATGTGAAATGCTATCAGTCCAGGATTTGAACTCGTGTTGCCGTGTCCTATTCCTGCGACGATAACTTTACACCACGGGCACCTCCAAAAATAAATGTTTCTTTTTATTTATAGACAGTGATGCATAATTGAAGAAGTATCTCAACAAATGTCCTTGTCTTCAATAATTGTGGATGTATTTCGTCAAAGACAGCGGCTTTTCTGCTTCTAATTTTTGTCAGTACTTCATTAAGTTTTTTTCCTCGTAGATTATTGTCTAGTTGGCTATTTTTGTGATAGATTTATGAGTGATTTAAGAACATTTTCAGACAGATTCTTGAAATGTTCTTTCCACTTGTGTATTCTTTCTTCTTGGCTGGTAGCTTTTAGTTTTGCTCTTGAGGTGCCCTTCCTTTTGCTTTTCTTCAATTGCTATCCGACATACTATTCGTGATTGTCAGTCTCCTTCTGAGATTCTGATTTTATTGATTTAGTCTCGAATGTATTCTTATTGTTCTTTTTGGTTTCCAAGTTGGCATTTGAGGGGTTTCTTTTATTAAGTAAGGATTCTGTTTTCATGTTATCTCGTTTTTTTCCTAACTGCTAGTGACTCCCATGGAACTCTATATTTGACTCTTGAATTTGGTTGGTATACAATCTGCTGCTGCTGCTTCAAAGTGAGCAGTGACGATGTTTTCATATTCGTCATTTGGAGTACTCTAAATATAAACCCTCAGCTGTTCTGTGAAAAGTTTGTTTGAAGTTAATGAAGGAACAGTTATAGCTGGTCAGGATGGGAATATATCAATGAATAGGTTTTGCTCTATAGCATGATTAATTGGTGTCTTTTTAACGAATGTCTTTCTTAGTAGTGAACTCAACTGACACAATTATCAATAACCACGTGAAATAACAATAAAGGTTCCGACCAGTCAGACTGTTAACAGGATTTATAAAGAAATTCTTCATGATGATATGAAATTATACTGATACAGATACAAAGAAACCGGCAAATTGCCTTAATCTGTTTCTTAACTGTCTGGGGCAAATGTGTGTATTACTTAGAGACTCAAGTTACCAAAGGAACTTATGATGGTCCACATTTGTGCAATGGCACATAGCTGAGTATCACATTGCTGATCTAATATCTGACTAAAGTGACCATACTGTTCGGCAGGGGAAGGGACTTTTATTCCAAAAAGTCAAAATATGTCTCCGTCTTTGTGATACTTCGAATATGCCTACAGGATCCCCTGCAAAGAGGTAAAATACCCCCCTCAAAGAGATTTCTTGGGTAGGAGTCTTCAGTGTGTCTGGCAGTGAGGGTCCAATTATGAAGAGCTCGGAAATGGGGAGTAACACTTCATTGACACTACTCCCAGATCCACTCTGACCCGGAGAGATACCAATTGTCAGGGTCTTAACTATAGGTTTAAAAAAATCTATTAAAAATGATTTGCATTCGATTGAAGTACTTGAAACCATACAACTGCGTGCAAATTATTTCCATTCACTTAAGAAAGTTGGAATTCCTAGTCTGAGTATATGTTATCCTCATCAACAAATCATCAGAGTCAACTATGAAAATGATTTGATTACAATGGCAGAATCCATGCTTCTTTCGATGGCTAATAATGTGTCAATACCTCACCGATTGATTCACAAATTATCTGAGCGTCAGTTTAACAAAGAAACACAGAGAGCATGATTTATCTCAAAGATCTATTGCGATTTGTACGAATTTCTTTTTAACATGGATTTCTATGAATTTTAACGCAGTGACACTAACACAATCTATGATAAAGAAAAGAACCCTGAACACCTGCCAGAGGCGATGAATGATAGGGAGACGTGGAGAGAGAGGGTCAGGGATATCCGTGCTAGCCGCACGTCATGATGATGATGATGAAATCAGTTTTTAACTTAAATAAAGTCCATAATCTGAAAACTATTTTGCCAATTGTTATTGTTAATCATAAAAAACAATTTAGATAACTCTTATCCTCCAAAATTTTTTAAGAATTTAAATTAGCCATCACCACCATCCACATCAAATATGAGTATTCCCCGGCCATAAGGAAAAAAAGGTTTATATATATATATTTCAGTGGTTTAGAGATTTTTTTAAGAAATAATATTTTATGATATCCGTTTTGATTGTATGATGTTCCACTAAAAATTATAAAATCCCGATATCTTTACTTCAGAAGAAAATTAACTTTTTCTCAAAAAAGTTGTTTGCGATGTCCTTATTCATGGGCAACACTGCATGGTCATTAGAAAAAGTTCTAAGTTTCACCCAGAAAGAAGAGACATAGCTGAACATTTTATAAAACTAGAAAAATGAATTGAGGTTTCTGTTTTTATTCCTGTGCAAATAAGGCCCATACAAAGGTAAGAGGAGTGCAACAAATCTGAAATCTGGGTGTGGCTTAGAACTTTTTCAAAGAAACTTGTTGATTTAATCTTGAGTAAATTGAAACAAACGTTCCGTGTTGCCATTTTTTTTTCATTCAGTGTATGTGCGCACGCGTCGACAAACTATTGTAAATGTAAGATAAAATATTGCCTAAGAATTTCAGAATCGAAACCACTTCTTAATAAACTTAAAACTATTATTTCATTTATTTTTTCAAACTGATGTAATGAAATTAAATGGAAATAAAATTTTATAGCGCTAAGTTCAATTTTTATTCTTTTCGGTATATTTTTTCTTCAATCTGCGCACGGCGTCACTTTGCTTGAAATCGTATGTAATAGAAATCTTATCAATTACCGTTATATAGTCCTGAGGTTATAAATTTGTGCAAGTTTTCAGTAGGCGCTAAATATCCGTTAATCTAAAAAATGAAAAAATGACTTGCTTCTTACTATATATATTTTTTTAAATTTTAGTTCTTTATTTCTTGTCTTTTTATTCAGTTTAACACATCCCCAGATTTATATCTTATATGAGTGATATGTGTGTGTAAATATATATATATATATATATATATATATATATATATATATATATATATATATATATATGCCCGCCTTGAGAAGTATAATGGTTTTTCAGACTCGACTAAAAGGTCATTGTTAGTGTGTTTGATTGCCAGAAAGTGCCCAAAACTCTGGCCTTGTACCAAACTAAACTCATCTTGGATGAAGACTACGGGGAAATTTTATTCTCAATAAATGCTCTATATTTCTAGCATTGTACAGCAAGATAATCTTTGTAAATAACTATATAATGTTACATAGAAGAGCGGAGAACCTAGCCGAATAAATTTATTAACCAGAAAAGTGAGAATTGACTGAATTAGATTTTAGAGGAATAAAAGTCAGTACATTACAAAAAGTAAACATCAAAAGAAATGGATTTTAGAAGAATAGATCAATAAATCACCAAAGAATGTTATCTTTTGGAGAATATAGAATAAATTCTTTTTTGTGAGAAAGAAACGTGAAAAAATATTATTTTTTAGATTTTCTTCTTTTTTTTTTTTTTGACTGAAGAAAAAGGAAGGAAAAGCCGAGCAAATTGTTTTAAATGGTAAATTTATCAACGTAAAATTGTTTAAGGAATTGTTATTTCAATCGATCCCTGGCCGGCAAAACCGAGGGTTCTGTCCAGGGTCAAGGTCTGAGGAGATGACAAGCCAGCTGGGCTTAGTATGATTGCATTTAGAAACGGAAATTTTTAATACAATTTATATTTTCTAAATTCGAAGCGCGGAAAATTTTATTTTACCGTTATAATTTAAACGATTGTTTAAAGTCATTATTCTAGAAGCAGATTAACGACCAACTGTGAGGAATGGGTTGAGGTGAAAATATCAAGAGAAGAGAGAAGGTGTACCCCCTTTTGGGTAAGGGTGAGAGGAAACCAAACACTGAAACTATAAGGCAGAATAAGGAGGGAGTAGAATTGATTGAATCCAAATTAGGAAAGACCTGCCTCTTTGGGTAAGGAGGAAATCGAGTATTGAAGGCGGAAGAAATTGAGTGTTGAAGGCGGAGGAAATCGACGGGATGGAATTAATTATTGGAATCCAAATTAAGGGAAAATTGAAATAAATAGATCCATAAACCACTTCCACACGGTAGAGAGAAAATGCATGTAAGCTAAGGTTTCGTACATTGAGAGAGACTGGCGCGGAATGGCTAAGAGGACCATGATACTATGCATCCCGACCTTTTACCAGACTCCATAACACAGAGAAACCGAGAAAAGTAAATATAATACGCTACTTGAAATTACCTTATACCAGATAGTCAAGAAGAGAGTGCAGCTTGAAGCAAGAGACTGAGAAAAACGAACATAATACGCTTCTTGAAATCACTTTGTACCTGAAGAGAATTAAACCAAAAGCAAAAGACTAAGAAAAGCAAAGATAAGACACTACTTGAAATCACCTTATGTCAGACTATCAAGCGGAGAGAGAAGCCAGAAGAAAGAGACTGAGAAAAGTAAACGTAACTGCCTCTTGAGATTGCTTTATACTAGACAATAGAAAGCGATAAGATAAAAGCCAAAACTGAATGCCGAGAATTTGACAACTCGTGAGTTTGGTCTCCGTTCTATTACTATTACCCATCGGGAAGGATGAATGTATGTACCATTTTAAAAAGTCTTTTTTTAACTAAGCTAAATATTATTGTAGTTACAAGCCGTATCCTGTTCACTGTTTGTTGGCGTTCGGCTTTTTAAAAAATTCTTAATTGTGCGGTCTCATCCGTCCACTCATCGACCAGTGACTCTGATTAGCGATTGATTTGCTGCCTGGATCAAAAACACTACATGGGCAGGTAGGCAGATCGATTGTGCTATCCACTGACATAATCAGCCAAGAAGAACGATCAGCAAATTGAAAGTGGAACCACACCCCCAGCGGTTGGGGAAAGCGGGTGCACTACCATATATATTTAAATGTGAGTTTGTGTCGGTTCATGCTTCTGTGTGTGTGTGTGTGTGTGTGCATGCGCACGTGTGTGTATGTTTTCTCACTTCCATGTGTTCGTTTCATGGCACTAAATTTAATATATTTTTGTAAAATAAATACGGATACATGTTTCATCTGATAATTATAATTTTATCGAAAAAATACTTGAGATTTATAATCATGAGACTGACATGAGGAGGTGAGAAAACATTTACTTATTCTATGTTGTATACTGCTCTGCCAGCCAGTATTTGAGCACTTTACTAAATCAAAACGATTTCTTTATTTCACTATATTAGACCTTTTTTTCTCCCTTTATAGCTTTTTACTTTATCTATCTTAATTACTAAAATTTTAGAAAAATTCAAAAAATGTTTAATCTGAAGTAGTTCTTCCGTGAATAAAGAAAGAAATATTACCACTAAACCCGTTGTAAGAGTTTGATTTATCCACTTTTCCATTTATTTTTATCAACTTGTCAGACTCAGCAAAATCTTTGCCCAGTCAGCTGGGGCTGTAGAATACACTGACTGCACCTCTGCAGAGGGGTAAGACCCCCCCCTAACGAGTGTCCTGGATATGACACTAAACAATCTGATGGTGGAGTTCCAGCAGTGCTGGAGCTTTGGGGAATGCGGAGTACCCCTTCATTGCCATTGCTCCCAGGTCCACTCTGCTCCGGAGTGGTAGCACCTGATAGGGCCCCATCTATGAGTTAAATAGAACTAACAGCATACTTATGCTAAAAGGAATTGAGTAAACTGAATAGCTTAAAATAGAAACGTTTTTAACAATTAAACCGTACTTACTCTTAAACTGCGTGCTTATGCTTAACTGAATTATTTCAAATAGAACTGTTTTTCGACATTAAAACTGTATTTACACTTAACTGAATTATTACATATAACTGCTTAAATAGTTTGAAATGGAAATGTTTTTGACAATTAAACTGTGTACTTATGCTAAACTGAACTGTTTTCAATAGAACAGATTATTTACATAAAAATGGATTTGGCGTTAAATAACCTACAAAGGTTGATATGCCATAAAACCAAACAAACCAAACCAAACCAAACCAATCAGCAAAATCTACCATATCTCCATATATGTATGTGTGTGTATGAGTGTAGTTACAACATTATCAGAACTATATATACGAGTGTGTGATTGTGTGTGTTATAGTGCAGGAGGTGTAATTGCTATCGTTGACAAAATGGACTTAGAAAGCCGAGAACAAATTCTGGTGGTTTGTCTCTCACTTCAGATCTGATGAATTGAAGCCCCACCATCAGATTCAGTTTAGTGTCATACCCAGAATATAGAGGCTTTAGCTAATTCCTTCCATAATGACCTTAATTTCCTTAGCTTCTTCGGTGTCTTACGAGCAAAATTTACTGTCTCATCTCTACAGGGTATAGAAGCAAAGTTAGGAATATTCTTGGGTAATAATAAACGATTCAACTAAAACATGATTAATTTTTATTTTTAAAAATAAACAACAGAATCAGAAGAAAAATACAAAATATTAAATTTACTCAATATAGCCGCCATTTTTTTTCGATTATTGTATCAACAGGACTTCGAAACGATTTGCACGCCTTCAAAATAAATTTTCAGACATTTTATTCCATTCCTCCTCAATAATCGAACAAAACAAAACAAATGCAACTTTCCATTAAAATATTGGTTCTCATAAGATTATTGGGAAGTTGCATTTGTTTTGTTTTCTAAAACGCACTATATGGTGTAATCAGGGGGGGTTAAGTGACCATAAGGAAACTCCGATTATTTCGGATTTTTTTTTAGGCTTAGTTTCTGTATTAAACAAATAATAGATCCTCAGTAGTTTCTTTTCTTGCTCACTCATATTGGGCTGAATTTTAATTTTTAAAAGTGCTTGAATAATAGAGCTAGTCATGAAAATTTAGATTTATCGCGTTCTTTTCAAAAATTGGACTAATCAGACTAAAAAATATATGTTTTAGAAATCATTTCATATTTTGCTTCCGCACCCTGTACTTCAACAAGAATTTTTTCTTGCAACGCTTGTTAGGAGTTGGGCACCATTTAACTAACCTTTTGCATCATCTGCTTTCCTTCCTTCAAGCTATGAGTCCTACTTGCATCTTTTTTTTTTTTGTTTTTTAATAACTTCTATATCTTTTATCTTCGTCTGTTCTCTAATAATGATAGCTGCTGGGAAAAGACAAATTTAGCATACGGTCACATTTACGAAGTTCTTAATAGAAATCAAATTCACAATCGATGGTTTGTGTTCCTAAAAAGATTTCTGTTGAATTACAAATTGATATTTACTAATAAATGAAGCAAGAGAGTTCGAGAATAAATGAAGGAAAGAATGAAAACGATAACACAATAAAGTGACGGAAGATGATCAATGAAATACAAGCAAAGACCTTATAATGGTAAAATGAATAAGATTTTTGTAAAAGTAATAAAAAAAGGAAAGAAAAAAAACACTTGTGTGATAGGACGCAAACAATAGTGGACACAGAAACCTACAGAGTAAGACGCCTATTAAAATATTTTTGCACATTTAAGAACGTGGCTGTTATCTTCCACTCTTCATCGGTTCTCAGCGGATGCAAAGATTTCTCCAGTAATCACCAGGGAAGATGTCTTTGTATCACACTGAGAAATCTTCCCCAAACTTTCGTTTAAGAATTAATAATAAATTAACTGTGAATTTATCAGCTTCCACGTCGCTCTTCTTTCTTTTCTTTTCTTTTTAAAACAAGATGTTAAAGCAAGACTTTATTTCTGTACAACTTATTAAATAGTTATAATAACTCTTCGGCTGCTAACTGGGATTCAGATTACAGAAAATGCTCCAGAATTTTTTTTTAATCCAAATAACTAGTGCAGCATTATAAACAAAAGGAACTGGGTAATCAAAAAAAAAAGACAGCAGACGAAGGAAAGACAAGTTGACGGAGTCTCTCTTCTATGATGCGCTTAATCTAGCCCTGTGATACCACGTCACCAACTGGTGACGGGGGTAGAAAGGTATGACCCACACGAGCTGGGAGTGGGGATGGGGTGTTCTGTAGCTTTTCACATAGCTCTAATACCCTTGGAAAGAGTATAAACCCAATTATTTTCCTTACAGCTATTGGTAAATAGTAGGGTAGATTGGGTTCTTCAACCTTCGTATAGCAACCTATCTTGAAGAAGGAAACTCTGAGTTCAAACCTTTTAATTTCTGCTTAAAATTGACCTGTTTGTATGGAGGGCTAGAATATATAAAATGAATGAATAAAAATCCGATTTATATATTTATGATTTTCATTTCTTTAAATTGAGAAAAAATTTTGCTGTAAAACAAAGTACAAAATCTTTTCTTGTATGCAAAGACAATGTTATCCAGAGCGTAGATATTTTTTAATAGATATGGTTAAGATCGGGGAATAAAACATAGCAGTAACTCTCAGCTTATAATAAACGTAGTTATTTATGTGGGAGGAGTACGTCAATGCGATAATGTAAGTTTGTAAGCTGAATAAATCAAGCAGCAAGCGAGATATTTTGTAGTAGTAGAAACAGTTTTATTTTAAAACTAACATATACGATAGATAATCGGTATTGAATTTAAATGCATTATTGCAGGAAATGAATGTAAATTTTTACTCATTTGAAATAAACTGAAAGATATTCGAATAAGTAATAATTGAGTAAGCCTCGACAATTCCATATTAACTGAAGAAAAATGTATTTCTTCGCTTATCTATACAATTCAAGTCGGCTCGAAATTAGTAAAGAAAGGTTCTATGAAAGGAATCTAGGAATCTAATTTGCTACAAAATTTTATTTCAATATTTTTGGAGCGAAAATATTTCAAAAATTATTTTTGGTCTGGATCCTTCAAATTTTTTGAGGCAAGATAAATATTGTTGTCAGCGAAATATCTGGAAATTTAAAAACTAGGGCAAATGCTAGGTTATAAATGCAAAAATACAGATAAAAAAATTACAGCCTGTTTTTTTTTTGTTGTTTTTTTTTTTTTTTGTGCTCAAAAAATAACACTTTTTTTGTATAGAAATCGCTCGAGTTCCCATATATATATATATATATATATATATATATATATATATATATATCACGTGAGTTTCGTCATTCGCACTGTCTCTCTGTTTGTGTTTTTCTTGATGACTGGGGTATGAACGCCAGACGAGGAAGTCCTGTCCCTTGAATAACAAAGAAACTACCATGTGGTGTCCATTGTTCATATCTTCGTGCTTCCAAGACCTCAGTGACTTAAGGAATCGAATAAAAAAACGAAAAGTCCTAACTAAAAAAAAACTGAATTGTGTTTTTTGTGTTCTTAACTCCTCTGACCGATAAAATGAAACGCAGTTTCTTCCAGGCTACGGTCGTGTCGATGCTGCTATATGGATGCACTACTTGGACGCTGACTAAACGGTTGGAGAAGAAGCTAGACGGCAATTATACAAGAATGTTAAGAGCAATATTGAACAAGTCCTGTCAGCAACACTTCACAAGTCACCAACTATACGGCCACCTACCACCTATCACGAAAACTATACAAGCTAGACGAACCAGACATGCCGGACACTGCTGGAGAAACAAGGACGAGCTCGTAAGTGATGTACTCCTGTGGACCCCCGCATATGGCCAATCAAAAGCAGGACGACCAGCTCGAACATACATACAGCAGCTATGTGATGATAAGGGATGTAACCCTGAAGACCTGCCAGAAGCGATGAATGATAGGGAGGCGTGGAGAGAGAGGGTCAGGGATATTCGTGCTAGCCGCACGACATGATGATGATGAACTTCTCAGCCAACCAATTGCCTCACCGACTTTGCAGTCACCGCTCACCATGCTACAAACATCCATTTGCTGACTACACAACATTGCATTTATCTAGGCCCTAAGACCACGCAACATTAGTACTTAATATAATCCGTGGTCTCACAGGCAGGATTCGTCAAAACATTCACTTTAATGATTACTTATAGAAAGTCAGTTATAGTAATAGTTCTCATCATAGGAAATGGACACGGTGACACGAGTTGAAAACCTGGACGAGGCTGATTACTTTTTCCATAGCACTAATACCCTTAGGAAAGGTATAAAATCCAGTTATTCTCTCTCCTGCTCTAAGTAAATAGTAAGGCAGACTGAGTTCTTTAATCCGAGTTAAGCAATCAATCTAGGAGAAAGATAACTCTGAATTTAAACCTATTAAACTCCTCTTAAAAATTGACTTGGTGTCACATCCTAACCGTGCAGAGTGGTTGATAAATACATGCATATATCATGTTGCAAAGGCACCAAACTATTTGCTGTGATAGGTAAATAGCGGTGCAGACTGGATTTTTAGCTTTGGTTACGCAACCAGTCTAGAAGATTAAAAAAACATGAATCCAATCCAGCTTTAATCTGCTTAAAAATTGATCTTCTGTCACATCCGGCCCGTGAAGGATGGGATGGGTAAATACAGAGTTGCAAACTGGTTATCGTCTTGGGAAATGGACTTTATGAACCAAATTTATATCCTGTGCGATGATGCTTGCATTTCACTTCGTGCTAATATTGGTTTGATTTCTAATGTCATATCAACCTTTGTAGGTCATTTAATGCCAAAGCTGTTCTCCCAGAAGAACAGTAATGGTACTATTTAACCCATAGCTGGGAGGATAAGGGGGTTCATACCTTTCCCAAGGGTATTTGCCCGAAAATGAACGTAATAGCGCGACTGGAGTACGAACTCGCTTACTACGATTCCGCAGTCCATCGCTTTAACCATTACACCACGAGGACACCCCCTACTAGTTTGAACACAGTTAAAGGATTTCGAGTATTTCTATGTAACTGTAACATTTTAACTTAATATCAGTCATTTTTTCGCACACAGCTAAACGGTTAAACAAATACGATTTGTAAATTAATAATTAGTTGGTAATCTTTTTAAATGTGTCAGAGCCAACTTGTTAGCGCACAAGTATTGTCGTTATTTGCACAGTTAAAAGTTTTTAATTATTACTATTGAACACTAAGATTTCTATTTAATATTAATCATTTGTTTGCATACTAGGAAGTGGTTTCAAGTATGTCTCCTACGAATCATTTTATTTGCACACAGTAAAATGGTTTCGATTATTGCTATGTAATACCACTGGTATTTGTCTTCCGGCCCACCAAACAGATGAGTATGACACAAGGCCTTTTTAAGGTGGGTCCGGGTGCAGGGCCGTAGCCCACACACGCCCAGCATTTTCAAAAATACCTCAGGCCCCGTCGGCATTCCCCTTAAAAGAGGCTTCTCATGCGCTAGACAATTAATCTAATCCCTCCGAAGAGAGTTAAAGCCTGGGGGGACGGCCCCCTGAGGCCAGAGGTATTTCGAGTGATGAGGAACACCCGACCAGAACCGTGCAATATACTACACGGCCGGCCGAAGTGTAACCCAACAACTGGTGAGGTGCACCAATCACGCGGATTAGTGCACTATGTAATAACACTTGTTCAAGTTTTGTACACAGTTAAATGGCTTCAAGTATTCCTATATAGGCACCGGCCCATCGGCCTAGAGGATAGAATGTTCACTAATGTTTCGGGATATCAGGGTTCAATCTCTGGTCGAGTCATATCAAAGACTCAAAAATAGGATTTGATACTTCCTTGCTTTACACTCAGTATTATAAGGTACGTATCAAGGGCAAAGTGGAGCAATCCAAGAAAAGGAGTAGCATCCTCACCGACACCTCGATGTAGTAGCTATTGAAAAGGGAGCCTTCGGGTCACCATCGACTACAATCATCAACTTTGCTTATTTATTATTCCTATCTAACACAGATAATTCGATTTGATATAAATCATTTACTTGCACTCAATTAAATGGCTTCATGTATTGCTATCTAACACCAATAGTTTTATTTGCACGCAGTTAAAGGGTTTCAAGCATCGCTACGTAACACAAACAATTCAATTTAACACCATACATTTGTTTGCACAAAGTTAAATGATTAAACTGTTTTATTCGATTCATAGAGGGGTCGCTAGCAGGTACTATCACTCCTGGTCCAAGTATATCAGGGAGTAATGGCAATGGGGAGTAATGAGGAAATGTGGAGTACTCCTAGTACTCTGCATCTCTCACAGCTCCAAGACTAGAGCCTAACTATCAGGTAGATTAGTGTCATATCCAGAAGACTCATTGTTTTTTGTTTTTTTTTCACCCCTCTGCAGAGATGCAGTTAGTGCATTCTACAGTCCCAACTGACTGGGCTGACGAATCAACTCCAACAATATCTTGTTCATCTTTTGTCATTTTCTGTAATCACAAAAATTTTCTTAAACTGCAATGGTTTAACTGTGGTTTTTGAGTTTATTCTTAACTTAAATTCGTTTGATAAAATTTCAGCATTTAATCAATAACATTATTAATTTTAACAAGTATTTTTTAGTTGCTTAGTAACAAGCCACCAGCATTATCACTTCTACAAAAGAGGAGTATTCTCCTCGGCGTAGTGGCTAACTTGCTGGACTGCGTAATAAGTAAGTTCGAACTCCAGTCATACTATTGAGTTCACTTTCGGACTAATACCCCTGTAAAAGGTATAAACGCCCTTATCTCCGTAAATGGGACTATTACTAATACAATGATTAAAATAGTGAATACATAACAAAGGGTTTCTATTTCAAGGCTGGAATCTCCCTTTGATGAGATTCCTGCTATAAAGTTTGGTTTCCAGAAGTTTTATTCGCCGGAGATATTCTTTTTTAATTTTTTTTTCTTTCATCTCCACTTGTTTGACGGTGTCCACTTCCAATATTCCCAAATACTTATACGTTTCCTTTTCTCCAAGTGTTCCGATTTTTCTTGATCTTGTAGTTCTATTCCTTCTGTTATTTGTCTTTTTCCGCTTCTCATTATTTGTATGGAATATTTTTCTATGCCAAGTTCCATTCCTATACCCTGACAGTATATTCTTATCGTTTATATTCGGGTCTCCAATTCTTCTTCATTTTTGGCGAACAACTAGATGTCATCTATGTACATAAGGCAAGTTTTTCTCACACTTCTTAGTATTCTAGCCAGTCTTAACAATGGTGTGGTCTGAAGGATAGCTATTCTTCCTCTGATTTCCAAATCTGTAAGTCTTTTTCCAAATCTTTAAGGGCGGTTCTAAGCGCCCCGGGTAAAAATGGTATCACCACCACCTTTATCTTCCACTGTTTTTTGCTTCTCTGATAAGATCTAAGTATTTATTTATCTTTTCAGTTTCTTTTATTTTCACTCTATGATCAGCTGGAACAGCAAAATCCACCAGATGACAAGTTATTTTTTCTGGTTAATTAACTTTTCTTGTCTTCTAGCTGAGATTAGGTGATGGTTTGTATTTCCAAATCCCAGTTGTTGTTATTATTATTCCACTCCATTGCGAGTTTTTGACACATGAGTTAGCTGATGGTCTATCACTGGAGTCTGAATGACAATAAGTCTCCTCAAGTCTCAAGAATTCTTCTCAGCACTCTGGCCCATCTTAACAATGATGTATTCTGGATGGTCTCGATTCGTCTTCCGATTTCCATCACTTCCAGCCCCCTTACCAAACCCCTGAGAACAATTCTAAGTGCACCAATTACAAATGGTATAACCGTTACTCTCACATTCCACAGCTTTTTTTTTTTAGTTCTTTGGCGATGTCCATATAAATTTCTCCCTTTTCGTTTTATTTTGGTTTTCACTCTGTGGCTCACCGGGATTGAAAAATTCACAAAACGGCAGGTTTTCAATTTATGGGTCATTCGTTGGTATCTCAATACCCTGAGAATTGTATGTCTTATTCTCCAGGACGGATTCTGGTTTGAATATGTATCACTTGGTAGTATGGTCAAATCTAAATTTCTTACACAATTCCCAGTGGATCACATTTCTCATCCAATCATGTCTAGTCCTATATTCCTTTTGCTCTAGTTTGTTACATTTACTTATAATGGTATATATGGTTTCATCTCTATCACCACATTTGATATTCTGTTGCGCATAATCTATTTTCGCTTTAATATAATTGGTCATTACGACGTTGTTTCGTGCTGCTATTTGAAAAGATTGAGTTTTTTTTTTAAAGTTTCCTTTCCGTATCCATATCTAAGTCTTCTCTGGGGAGATTTCGCCAATTTATCGCTTGTAATATTATACATACAGTTGTTTCTCTTCCCATATCTGTTTATTAAATATTGTTGTTCTCATGGTGTCAGTGCTGCTACTGGCTTCGGTTATTAGTCTTTCAAGTAGTCTTTGAATTCTCATATTGATACATCGACGCTTTCTTCAATGCTAGCAAGTCCTTTTCCTCATTCTTTTCTAGACACATATAGTCTGTCTACGTCATCTCTCAGATGTAAGACCCTCTACATCGTCATCAACTTTTTTTTCTCTGGTCCACTGAGTTCTTTTGTCCTGGCTAGTATTTTATACTTTAAAAAATCAATCAACGCAGAAATAAAAGAAAATACGAGTCAAAATAAATTTACTCTTAAAACAAAAGCAAATAAAAAGATGAAAGCCATGTCTTGAAAAATGAGGAAACGAGGATTGTCAGTTGTGAGAAATTAAGATGAAATTACCGAGAGAAATAGAAAAACTGTCCGCCAGAAAAGAAGGAAGTGGAGGATTCGCTAGTATTGAGTTTGGCGTTGATGCAACAATTCAGGGATTCGAAAAATATACCCAAAAATAGCAAAGAAAGACTGATTACAGCACCCAACAAGAACAATATCAATAGAGTTGAATTAAGAACAAACAGGCAAATAAAAAACAAAAAATCTAGAAAGTAAAAATGGGAAGATAGATACTTTAAATAACGAACTAAGGATATTGCTTTAGAGATGATATGGACATGGATAAGAAAGAGAAAGCTCAAGAGAGAAACTGAATCTTTTTTGATAGCAGCACAAAATAATGCTATAAGAACCGTTCATGTCAAAGTAACAGACAATTAAGAGTAGGTTATGTGGTGGCTGTGATGAAATGGTAAATCTCATAAAAATCGAATGCAGCAAACTAACACAATAGGAATACAAAAAAGTATGCATGTTTGGACGGGAAAGTTTCGTTTGTTTGGGTTTTATGGCAAATCAACCATTGTTGGTAATTTAATGCCAGATCCATTTTTATACAAATAATAAGTTCTATTTCCAACAGTACATAGCATATTTTGCTTGTTTGGATTTTATGGCATATCAACCTTTGTAGGTTATTTAATGCCAAACTCATTTTTATACAAACAATTCTGTTTAGCATAAGTACACAGTTTAATAGTCAAAAACATTTCTATTTAAAGCTATTCAGTTTAGTCAAACAGTCCTCATTCAAAAAATTCAGTTTTGCGTATGTACAGTTTCAATGTCAAAAACATTTCTATTTCAAACAATTCAGTTTAGTATAAGTATAATTTTTTGTTTACCCGCATTTAAATGTCAAAACAGCTCAATTTCAAACAATCCAGTTAAGCATAAGTACAATTTCAATGTCAAAAATAATTCTATTTAAAACAATCAGTTTAGCATCGAAAAACTGTTCTATTTCAAACAATTCCGTTCTATTTCAAACAATGCATAAGAAAAACTGTTCTATTTCAAACAATTCCGTTCTATTTCAAACAATGCATAAGAACGCAATTTAGATGTCAAAACAGTGCTATTTAAACCTATTCAGTTTAGTATAAGTACACAGTTTAGTTCTATTTGACCCATAATTAGGACCCTATCAGGTGTTACCACTCCAGGACAGAGTGGACTTGGGAGCGATAGCAATGGAAGGCTACTCCGCATCCCCTAAAGCTCCAGCATTACTAGAACTTCACCATCAGATTGTTTAGTGTCATATACAGGACAGTCGTTGGGAGGTCTTACCCCTCTGCAGAGAAACGGTAGGTATATTCTACGGTCCCAGCCGACTGAGCAAGAATAGGAAACGTGTTTCCCTAAGAATTGTGCAAGATGTTAAAATTTAACTATGCTGACAATTGGTACATGCACAAACCAGAATCTGTCCAAGAAAATTAGACTCACAACATTCTCTGAGACTTCGAGATACAAACGGACACAAATTCCACACAGAAGGCCAGAACTTGTAAAAATGATCAAGAAGAGAAGAACTCGTCATCTAGTGGATTTTACTGTTCCGGCGAGTTATAAGGTGAAAATAAAAAGAAGTGAAAAGATAAACAAATATTCAAATCTTGTTTGAGAGCTTAAAACTGTCGACCATGATAGTGACGGTGATGCCAATTTTAGTTGGTGACGTTAAATCGATTCAGTAGGGCCTGGATAATTAGATGGTTTGGTTGGTTTATTGGTTTTTATGGCATATCAACCTTTGTAGGTTATTTAACGCCAAATCCATTTTTATGTAAATAATCTGTTCTTTTTAAAACAATTCAGTTTAGCATAAGTACACAGCTTAATGATCAAAAACATTTCTATTTCAAACTATTCAAGCAGTTATATGTAACAATTCAGTTAAGTGTAAATACAGTTTTAATGTCGAAAAAACAGTTCTATTTGAAATAATTCAGTTAAGCATAAGCACGCAGTTTAAATGTAAGTACGGTTTAATTGTCAAAAACATTTCTATTTCAAACAATTCAGTTCAGCATTAGTATGCTGTTAGTTTTATTTAACCCATAAATAGGACCCTATCAGGTGCTACCACTCCGGGCCAGAGTGGACCTGGGAGCAATGGCAATGAAGGGGTACTCCACATTCCCCAAAGCTCCGGCACTGCTGGAACCTCACCATCAGATTGTTTAGTGTCATATCCAGGACACTCGTTGGGGTGGGGGTCTTACCCTTCTGCAGAGAAGCAGTCGGTGTATTCTACAGCCCCAGCCGACTGGGCAATGGATAATTAGAGAAAAAAATCATGACCATTCAGACCACAAAACTGTTAAGATCAGCTAGAATATATACAGCGCCAACCTTTCATCTAAAATTCCTTCATTGCTATTACTCTCAATCTACTCAGACACAAGTTTTAGAACCTTTTAGGCTCCCATCTATAGGTTAAATGGATCTGTTTTAAAATCATTCGTACAGGATAGGACCGTGTGCAAAAATATATATATCTTACGAAATAACCACACAAAAACGCAAATATGAACGTACAATGAACGCAATTCCTTAAATTCTATGTATAAAATAACCGTAGACGGGTTGACATACCGTTAAAATCAACCAATCGTCTGAAAGGGATAAATTCAGGTTCATTGCCTGATGTCTGAGGCGCCTCTAAAAGACAGAATTAAGCTATTTAATCGAATCCTATTCATGTTGAAACGCACTGTACATTCCATGCCTAATTTCAGTTATTGATTATAAAGAAAAATATAAATCTGGATTATAACAGAAAAACTTGGTTGGAGTTTATAAGATTTCTCGTTCATCCGTCATCAATGACATCTCTCAACCTTGTCTCTTATAAAACATAGCAAAGCACTTTAAAACATTGCTTTCTACTTGATCTTCAAAGATAATCCTGATAAGTACCAAACGGGTGAAACACAGCTGTAAGCAAAATAGAGCAAGGAAATGTATTTTAAATCCAAGCAAAAGGTCAAACTTCTGTATTTATAAAATGCAAATTATCCACGTTTTATGAATATCGATTATCCGGAACTTCACACTTCAATCTCTCTTTTCTTGACATAGACAACCGTTTATATTATTATGAAAATGATATTGAATATATTATTATATTATATATAAAACTGGCGACTTGCGTCTTTCAAGTCGAGAAAATAACCTCATGAATAAATATTTGGGAAGGACGCCAAAAAATGATTTCAATCGTTGTAGTTCCTTGTTAATGTGATTTCGCTGGAAGGTCATTGCGAAAGGCGTGTATCACAAAACTCCGACCTTTTAGAAAACATTCGCACACAAACGAAAATTTTGTCTTTCCTCCAAGAAAAATCGATGTTGATATACATGCTAATCTTCTGCGTCCGAAATTGAAACAAAAAGAAGCACTATTCGTGCTTGCGTCTGCAATTTTGCAACGAAGTTATCACGAATAAGTTGCTTCTAAGTTTTAGGTAGGTTAATATAATGTTCTATGGTAGGCAATCGGTATCAGATTTTGGGCTAAGCGTGTGATGTGGGGAGTTCAAGTTCAAGTGTTTATTTTGAATTGTCAATTTTACTTTTTCCTGATTGAACGGGTTAAACATAAGAGGGCTGGAAAAATTGCTTTTAAATCCCGACGAGGTTTAGTCTCCTCTCCAAACTATTAGATCGTTCACGTTAAAAAGAAGCTCTGTATAACAAAAACGATCCCACCAATTTTTGATAGAAAAGGCACCATGATTCACCCAAAGTCTTGATAGACTCTGACCGTTAAAGTCAAGTTCATCCACTCCAGTCCACGAAATTGGTGAGTATTGAGTTGGTCTGGACGAAATCTTTAGCTTTTACGACCATCCATCCCTCAGTCTAAGTTCTGGGTGAAAAAAACATCTGTTCAATTCTTTAAAATATTTATATATCAAAAGAAAATTTGACTCCAATCAATATAGGAAATAACTTTAAAGTTTATCAAAGTTTGTAACAAAATAGTCTTTTAAATTCCTTCCGAATGCTTTTATCTTTCATGACATTGGACTAGTGGTTTTTCTCTATCGAAATAAGACGGGATTTCTCGATATGTTAGTTTGGCTCAAGGTCTGGGTTCAGAAGGCTTCCTCAAAAGACGTAGAGTTCAGTAGCAACTGGAAGGCGACTCCTAAGCTACTAACATATCCGGATTATATGGAGGTGCGCCACAAACTGGCCTGGGGCTGACTAGGTATAGAGTTGGTTAATTTCCCTATTCCAGATTTGGAATCCACTCAAAACAACATTAAGTTTATTTTCCGCAAAAGTCAGCATCTTTCAATATTTGGAAAATTGGGCACCTCCTTTTAGTGGTTAGAGGGTTAGTTCAACCCTTGTAACTCCAACTTACTCCAATCCATACCTCTCACTCATACTCGACAGGGTAGTATTTCTGGGTTCCAGTATTTCTCCCATTGTCTCTATTTCTCACCTTCCTAGGATCCCTTCGGCTGCCTTTATAACAAATCTAACTTTTAAAATACATGGAAAAAAACAGCCTCAAAAAGAATCAGACGGTGTTTTTTAACACAGCACCTTTTATCACCTAATGCTTGCCCGATCCTGTCTGGGATTCAAAATACGGACTTTCTGCTTAATGCCTTACCTTTCAGGATTTCTTTTCTTCATAATGTTCCCTTCCTTTCAAAACAAGGTTGATATGCTATTAAACAAAGAAACCAAACCAAACCAATCCTTTCAAAACACAGTGTTCAAATGGGCTCATAATCATATCTTGTTATTCTGACCCTCCACAGAAAGAGGCAGCCAGTACTTCTAGCTCTCATATCTTTTCGGAATTCCCATTTTCGGCTCTCTCCTCATCTACTTCTAAATTATCATCTTTAACCACCTCAGGTCCACCGTGTCACACTCTATATAAATTGCTTAGGACTCAACAGTTCGGTATCTCTATTCTTGATATGAGAGGATTTACCCTCCTACACCAGAGCAACGCTTGTGATGTGATAGTTATCGTCCAAGGAAATCGATCCGATCACCCAAGTTCAAATCCTGAACAAGACTATTTGCATTTCCCATACCGCAAATACCATTAGGGAAGTTATGAATCCGACCATTCCTCTCAGTTGCCAAGTCGGCTGGGATTGCAGAATACGCCGGCTACTTCTCTGCAGAGGGGTAAGATCCCACCCCAACAAGTGTCCTGGATATGACACTAAACAATCTGTTGGTGAGGCTCCAGTAATTATGGAGCTTTAAGGGATGCGGAATACTCCTTTATTGCCATCGTTCCAGTTCCACTCAGGCACGGAGAGTTAGTACCTGATGGGGTCCTGTCTATGGGTCAAATAGAACTGTTTGACGTTGAAACTGTACGTATTCTAAATTGAAATTATTTAGATAGAAACGTTTTTAATTTTACTGTGTGTAAACAAAAACTGTGTACTTATACTAAACTGGGTTGTTTGAAATAGTTGAAATAGAACGGTTTTTAAAATTTAACTGTATGCGAACAAATGACTGTTTAAATGAATTCTTAGTGATACATAGCAATAGTTGGAACGATTTAACTTTGTTGACATGCTAAACTGAATTGTTTGAAATTGAACTGTTGACATTTAAACTGTACTTATGCTAAATTGGATTTCTTGAAATAGATATATTTTATATTTAACTGTGTGTAAGCAAAAAAAATAGTGCTTAAACAAATGATTGTGAGTTAAGAAAAAATTGTACTAATGCTGAACTGAATTGTTTGAAATTAAGTGAAACCATTTAACTGCGTGCAAAAAAATGAGCTCAGGCTTGTTTTAAAATGTTATCTACAAAATGTGTTTAGAAATCATATCTAATATGTGCACAAAAATGATTTGGCATTAAATTACTTACAATGGTTGATATGCCATCAAATCAAACCAAAACAAGTCTCGTATATTTAATATATATGCAAAAAAAGTATCTCGCATTAAATAACCAACCATGATTGATATGCCAGAAAACCCTACCAAACCAAATCTAATATAATTGATATATATATATATATATATATATATATATATATATATATATATATATATATCTTACCCTTCATTTTCCAAAATTTGTATTTTATCGCAACTTACTTGGATTGTCACCTCAAAGATAGCAAAAAAATGCGCACATCGGAAAGAAAAATAAAGAAATAAGCTCCCGGTGAGATTCGAATTCAAGTCACTTTCTGCATCGGGAAAGCCTGGTTCCTCAACACAGCTTCTACACCAACTCAGGTCAAAGAACAGGGATGACATATTTCAGAATTTCAAACACCTTTAAATCCAGTCAGTATCCCTGCATTCGATGAATCAGTGCTATATTTGTTGTTTTTTATTTGCTTTAATTTTTGTCTTGTTTTATTATTTGTTTTTTCGGTTAGGGGTTACACATGGTAGTATCAAGAGTTTAAATTTTGTTTATTTCTATATGAATTATCATCAATAATTATTATTAATAAATATGATCAGTATTATCTTTTATCTTCCGACCAGGCTTCCTCTTGGTTGGAGAGAACTTGAGTTTGAATCCCACTGTGTACTTAATTTTTTTAATTCTTGTTTCCTGCATGCGCTGTTCATCGCTGCTGTAGAAGTCAGGATCCAAGTTGCAATAAAAAGCAAAAAAATTACGAAAAGGAAGGATAATTCTAGTCATATTCATCTAGATTTAGTTATTTTTATATTATGAGGAATTGAGAGGCAACATGAAAATTTGCCCAATTTTAATTGCAATTCAATGAATAATATAAAATTACGATGTAATTCAATCTAATAATTTAATATTCAGTATAATTTTCATGATTATTCACTCGATAACACACCTTATTTTCTAGCAACTGACAATTCGTTTTTGTTTTTGTTTTTTCCCCTTCATTTTAAATGAAATGAATACGGACTGAGTGGTCAAAATAGCTCAAATAAATATATATAAAATATAACGCAATTCAATGTTTTATCAGATTTTTCCTGAAGTAAAAAATTCATCGCCCATAAATAAATACACACCTAAAATAATTTTATCAAAAGTTAGTTTTCTTCTAACGACTAACTGCCGAATTTTATTATTTCCAGCACAATATTATGCTATCAAAACTAACATTATTTAGTATTATTCATTACTGAACACTGTAATCAAAAATAGGAATATGCCGTAGTCCATAAATAATCAAACCTCTGATAAAACGTCTTCTTTATTTCTTATGGCATTTCAACATTTGTGGGTTATTTAATATCACAGCCGTCCTCATGAAAGAACAGTTATAGTACTATTTAATGCATACCTGTTGTATAATGGAGTTTACGCCTTACCCAAGGATATTAGTCCGAAAGTGAATGTCATAACGCAACTGGAAAATAAACTCGCTTGCTAAGGTGTTGTCGTCTAGCTCGTTAGCCACTACACTACGGGAACCCCTCTACTCATATATATTTACATATAAGGTAATTTATAGAGTTTAGGTTATTGAGTTAACGGTTCTTTTTGAGGAAGCCATTGACTAGACACATCTACGTAGACTGAATAAACATGAAAACCTACGAGAGCAATGCATATAAAACGGCTTGACAATCAATATATTTCTCGTTGAAGTTGAATGCAGAGGTTTTAATGCTAATTCAGCCTCTATATATCTAACTAAACGCGGATTTTCACCGGCAGAAAAACGGAAATGTATGAAGAGGTCCCAAGATCAGACAGAAGATGTAACTGCATAGATCTGGAATTACCGCATGATGACGTAAAACCAATCAGATTTAATGGTATCAGAAATTACTGCTTCCGAAAACTATGCCTAACTCTAGAGCCATCATCTGATTAAGGTTTGGTTGGTAGCATTGTAGCTTGCTATTGTCTTTGCAATGAAAGACTGTTTTCAACTTTTTTTCCCTTTTGAATGTTAAACAACTTATGGAAATTTCTGCAAATCAAAACAAATTAAAATCTGAAGGTGAGTATGGAAAATGTAAAAAAACCTCCTGGGGATGAGTCTTCAGGTTGTTGTGGCTAAGATGTTAGACTGCGACATCGTAGTGAGTGCTGTGTTCTGGTTAGTGAACACAAGTAGTAGTAATAATAAGACAAACCACAATATCGGAGGAAAATAGTTATATTTACCGGAAAGAGTATTTACAAGAGAGAGACTGTCAGTAATAAGAACATAGGATTAGTGATAGAGTAATGATATACTTCAACAATATGAACGGCTTTTCTGGTCTGACTCGTAGGCTTATCCTTCCCAGACTGATCTCCGCTACTGCCATATATGGCAGATGGAACAGCTCATTATGCTGAAAAGGTAGGTGATACCCAACAGTAAGCGAAGTCGAACTCAATTTGCGCCATTTCGTTCACTTTTGGGAAAGATATGAACACTCTTATCCCACATCTATGGGTTAAATAGTACCACCACTGTCCTTCTACAACGATTGCTTTGGCACTGAATGACCCGAGAAGGCTGATATGTCATTAAACAAAGAAGACAAAACTGAAACCAAATAACCTCCTAACCTAGCGATCTTATATTTTCTTGGGGTTGTAATGAAGAACAATCGGATGCAGTGTTATTGAGTGGTTTTATTGGTGTGATGTGAAATTCTGTGATACCATCCATAGTATCGGAGCTGAGTTGGCACAGCAGTTCGGACGATGAACCTGGCATCCATACTGCAGGTGACGAGTTCGAATATCATCAGATGCTTATTTTTTCTTGTTTCCGATGCGGGCTTTTCCTCGTTGTCTTGGAGAAGATAAAGATCCAACTAAGGTAAGATTAAAAGTTGCTAGAATAGATGAAGGATAATACTAGTCAAAACTAAAATGAGGTATAATACTAGTCTAAAATAAAATGAACGATTATACTCGTCGCAAATAAGACGAGGGATATTTACTTGTCAAAACAACCACGAGGGATAAAACTAGTCGAAACTTAAATGAAGGACAATACTCGCGGAAACAAAGATGAAGGTAAATAACTGGTGAAATTAAGATGAAGAATGACACCAAAAAAACATAAATGAATGAGAAGTCTAGTCGAAACGAAAACGAAAGGAAAATACCAGTCAAAAATAAGATGTAAGATAATACTTGTCAAAACTAAGATGGACACTACTAGTCAGAATTAAGATGAAGGATGATATTAGTCGAAACTAAGATGGGTGATAATGGTAGTCAAAATGATGTTTAAGGATAATACTAGTCAAAATTGAGGTGAGAGATAATACTAGTCGTAACTAACATCGGCGATAATATTGTCAAAACTAAGGTGAAGGATAATACGAGTCAAAAGAAGACGTGCCATAATACTAGTTGAAACAAAGATATTGGATAATACTAGGAAAAATCAGATGAAAGATAATACTAGTCAAAACTTAGATGAAGTACAATACTTGTCAAAACTAAGATGAAGGATAATATTAAACAAAACTAACTCGAAGGATGATACCAATCAAAACAAAGATGAAGTATAATCCATGGCCAAACCAAGATGAAAGAAGATACTCGTCAAATCTAAGGTGAAGGATAATACTAGTCAAAACTAAGATGAAAGATTATACTCGTCGAAAGTAAGATGTGTGATAATACTTGTAAAATCTAAAACGAAGGACAATACTAGTTAAAACTATGATGAAAGATAATATTAGTCAAAATTAAGAAGTGTAATAATACTAGCGAAACAAGAGTTCGGCATAATACTAGTCAAAACTAAGATGAGTTATAATCCTAGACCAAAGCAAGATTGAGGATAATACTTCTCAAAACTAAGATGAGTTATAATCCTAGACCAAAGCAAGATTAAGGATAATACTTGTCTAAACTAAGATGAGTTATAATCCTAGACCAAAGCAAGATTAAGGATAATACTTGTCAAAACTAAGATGAAGGATAATACAAGTCCAGACTTAAATGAAGGATAATACGAGTCAAAACTATAATGAAGCATAATATGAGTCAAAACAAAGACGAAGGATAATATTAGTCGAAACTAAGATGAAGGATAATTTTAGTCAAAACCAAGATGTCGGATAATACAAGTCAAAACTAAGATTAAGTATTATATTAGTCGAAACATAGATGAAGGATAATACAAGTCGCAAATGTTGATATTAATTATAGACGAAGATGGATCTTAATCAAAATTTCTATGGATGCACAACATGGACTCTAACAAAACGGCTGGAGAAGAAGCTAGACGGCAATTACACAAGAATGCTGCGAGCAATCTTGAACAAATCCCGGCGGCAACACCCCACAAAAAACTAACTGTACGGCCACCTGCCTCCTATCACGAAAACTATCCAAGTTAGACGAACCATACAGGCAGGACACTGCTGGAGAAGCAGGGACGAACTCATAAGAGATGTACTCTTATGGACCCCCACATATGACCGAGCAAAAGCAGGACGACCAGCACGAACATACATTCAGCAACTATGTGAGGATACGGGATGTAGTCAAGAAGACCTGCCGGAGGCGATGAACGATAGGGAAAAGTGGCGAGAGAGGGTCAGGGATATCCGTGCTACCAGCACGACATGATGATGATGATGCTAAATGGATATGCTTTCACGGGTTAGCTGACACAATGTTGCGATAAATAACCACCGAGCAAGGATCAAACCTAGGATTGTTTTACTATTACTCTTAATTGTCAGAATTAATCAAATAATCAGTTTGATGAAAGCGTTTCTTAGTTATTTTCATTCAATATATATATATAGGTTTGACCGTCAGATATCCTATAGCCAAGCTTGAAAAATTATAAAATCAAAAAAATTGCACAAATCCCATTTAAACACAACTCCAGGGCACAGACATCTTTTATAAAAAAATATCCTATCATTCTATTAAAAGAAAAGCATGGAACAGTCGCTATATACAGCCTTTAAATCCCTGACGTGATCTTCTGAGCAAAGGGCTTACGGTGTATTATAACATATCTCTCAGCTTGAGGTACTGAGTTTACCTTGTAAGCTAAAAAAAGTAAAAGTTGGCGACTTTTGTCGAGGGCAACCAGAAGGTTCCCTTTTCAATAGCTACAACACCGAGGTGTTGGGGAGGGCGCTACTCCTTTCCCCGGATTGCTCTACTTTACTCTTGATACGTACCTTATATTGCTAAGTGTTAAGCAAGGACGTATCAAGTACAATTTTTAAAGTCTTCAGTATGACTCGACCTGGGTTTGAACCCAGCTCTCCCAAAGTCATTGGCGAACACTCTACCCACTAGGACAATGAGCCGGATACAACAATTTTAACCGGCTCATTGTAAGCTAAAATCGTACCCAGTCTGAAGTATTGGTTAAAGGGGATCAAATGGTAATCAACTTCATACCTAATATCCAGTATTTGCCAAAGAGTCCATCTTTTTTGTTATGTTTTATGCTTTTTGTTTTTGCTTATTTTTGCGGGGATCTTGTCAAAGTAGATTAAAATTTACCGTCGAAAAGTGAATGATTGCTTCAAGTCTCTTGAAGCAATTTTATTATCTTATACACATGAGACATAAAAGTTCAGTCTTATTTAAATCACTGCCATTAAAATATTGCCTTCAGTTATCATGCGCAACTCTAATTAAACATTCAATAATCAAGTTTACAACATACAACAAAGATATTTTATGAAGTTCCGATGATATCTTTTTCATTTTCTACGTTGTGTTATAGTAAAATGATGTAAGTGATTTCATTCACAACAAATCTATGTCGGATCACAGATCGTATACAGTAAAAAAAAAGTAGTAAATATATGAATAGGAGACTTGCAATATAATACAATGTGCAAGTATACATATACATATATGAATATAAATCTTTGTTGTAGATCCAAAGAGAGAATTAAAATATTTCAGAATGAGTAATATTTTTGAAATGTATCTATTTATTTTGTTCTTACATACGTGTATGTTTCCAGCTTGATGCTTTCGTCAGAGAACATGTATGGCACAAGGCCTAGTAAATGGAGTACTCAATAAAACTTGAACTCACTTTTGTTTATAGTTTGAATGGTTTTCAGTTGGTTATGGGTTTTTTTTATGAACGACGATCCTTCCTTTTTCTTAGAGTGTGTTTCTCTTAGCTTACTTTACCCCTCATTTACTTTTGATATTTGATAACAAGTGTGTGTGTGTATGTGTGTTGGAGTGTTTTCAGATTTCACTTGTAATTATTTTTTCGGTGTGTGTGTGTGTATGAATGCGTATCTTAAGATTTTTTGCGTATACATATATATATATATATATATATAAATTATCCAGTTAATGTCCAAGGACAGTAGGTGTGGATTAGTTTTTACATATAATATATGAGGGTAATCATATAAATCTATGAGAGTGCTCAATGTATGGCTATTGTTAGTTCCCTATTTATTCTCTAGGGTATAACAAAATTCACATTCAGAGCGTATATAGTGCAATTAAATGGAGACTCAAACTCGGTTAATAATAAATTTATTTCGGCGGAGAATATTGTTGGTATATTCTCCGTCTCGTCAGATGACTCTTTTTACATGCTCTGTGTTGTCCCAGAGATGCGAATGAGGAGTTACAGTTCGTATTCAGAAGATAAATATGAAAATTAAAGAAATTAAAAAATAAATTAAATATATATATATATATATATATATATATATATATATATATATATATGTTTGTTTCCATTTGTGTGTGTACGATTCATGTTTTATACAACTTTGGTTTAAATTTATCTATGAAATCATTTTCCTTCTATGAAATGCAGTTTTTTCCAAAACAGCGGTCGTATCGATTCTGCTGTATGGATGCACTACATGGACGCTAACTAAACGTATGGAGAAAGGGCTTGACGGCAATGACACAAAAATGCTGCCAGTAATATTAAACAAGTCATGGAAGCAGCTCTCCACAAAGCAGCAGCCGTACGGCCACTTTCTACACATCACGAAAACTATCCAAGTTATACGAACCAGACATGCGGGACACTGCTGGAGAAGTAGGGACGAACTCATAAGAGACATACTCCTGTGGACCCCTTCACATGGACGAGCAAAGGCAGGACGACCAGCTAGAACCAATATAGAACAGCTCTGTGCCGACACAGGATGTAGCCTTGAAAACCTACCAGGAGCGATGGTCGATAGAGAAGAGTGGCAGGAGATGGTCAGGGAGATCCGTGCTAGCGGCGCGCCATGATGATATATATATATATACTCACTTATCATCGTTATCATCCAGTCGTGAATAACAGCACGCATTCCCTTAACACACATTATCTCTCTCTCTCTCTCTCTCTCTCTCTCTCTCTCTCTCTCTCTCTCTCGTCATCCATCCCTATTGGCCATCGTTTTCGGTAAGTCATGTAGACGGCACTGACCTGATGAATGTAAGTTTTTGCAGGGTCATCCAGGAGTGGTGTGTCCATATGTAGGATTGCATAGGAAAACGTAGCATGTAAGTTTGCCCTTACTTCTCCAGCAATACTCGGCACGTTTTGTTCATCTTTCTTGAATAATCTACGAGATGGGAGGTAAATGGCCGTGAAACAGCTGTTTACATAGGGATGCTGTTTCTAGAATTTGTTTAAAATAGCACTCAACGTTCTTGTGTTGTGCTCACCAACCTTTTTCCACAAGTGTTTTGTTAGAGTTCAAATGGCATAACTATACAATAATAATAATTCGACTACAGCTTGGAGAATTTCCCATTTTATTCTATCAGAGAGAGAGAGAGATGAGACTCGCATATGGTCGTTAATCTGTCAATAACTGTCCTGGTTTTACCTATTCGTGTGCTGACATTGCTTTATGAGATGTTGCCACCATGGTATACGAACAGGTCTACAAATTTCAAAGCAGCCCAGTCGACTGGGACAGTAGGATACGCCGACTGCATCTCTGCAGAGGAGTAAAACCTCCCCCAAAGAGTGTCCTAGATATGACACTAAACAATCTGATGTTGAGATTCCAGTAATGCCGGAGCTTCGAACAATGCAGAGTACCCTTTCATTGCCATTGCTCCTAAGTTCACGGTGGTCTGGAGTAGTAGCTCCTGATAGGGTCCTATCTAGGGATCAAATAGAGCTGTTTAACATTTAAACTGAGTGCAAACAAAAGACTTATGCTAAATTGAATTGTTAGAAATAGAATTGTTTGATCATTTAACTGTGAATAAACAAATGACTGAAATTTAATTGAATTGTTACGTAACAATACTTGGAAGCATTTAACTGGGTGCAAACCAATGAGTAATGTTGAATAGAATAATTAGTGTTAAACAACAATACTTGTAACCACTTCACTGTGTGCAAATAAAATCATTAATATTGAATAGGATTAATAAGTGTTAGATAGCTATAATTGAAACCATTTAACTTTATAGAAACAATAGCAGCACTTGTGTGGAAATAATTTAGCTCTATTTAAAAATGAAATTACAGACAAACTAATCTCTTACATAACATGTACATCTTATTAAATGTATGCTAACAAATGACTGATGTTAAATTGTGACAGTTATGTAACAATACTTGAAACCATTTAACAATGTGCAAATAAATGATTAATAGTAAATAGAATCTTTCGTATTAGATAACAATACTTGAAACCAATTAGCTGTATGCAAAAAAAGTGAGCTCAGGCTCGTTTAAAAATGTTATCAACAAAATGTTTTTACAAATCGTACATATCTAATATATATGTATAAATAGGATTTGACATTGAATAACCTACAATGTTTGATATGCTAGAAAACCAAACTAAACCAAACCAAATTTCAGAAGTTAGCCATTCCATGAAGAGATGGCACTATCTTGATTTAAACTTATGGACTCGGTTTTATCTGTCTTCACAGAGAGATCAATGCCCCTATCAGCTGCTAGCTATGCAGCATAGATTCAACTGGAGTTGGTGTATTTGGAGATTCACATTATTTATAGATTTATTTTTTTAAATCGTTGATAGTTGTAATCCGGAAACTTAGAATTTTAAGCTATTAATATTCATCATTATATATATATATATATATATATATATATATATCGTATCCCCCATTGAGAAATACAAAGTTAACATTTTTATGATGATCTATTTTTTTCTAAACAAAAGTTATCAGGATTTTATTTTTTCTAGTGGAATTTAATAGGATCAAAACGAATATTATTAGGTATTATGTATTATCACTCTCTATGGCACTGAGAGTGCAATCAAAAATTTAATTGCTACAGCTCTATAACAAAAATTGTATAAAATATATTTAAGACGAATAGTTTTTGTTCTGTTGAATTCTCATATTTGTGATTACAGGCATTCATTTCTTGAGAATTTTGTTATAAATAAAACTTAATCATACTCGTTGTAATAGTATAATGTTCCTAAAGAAATAATGAAATATTGGCATCTTTGCTTTAAATGATAATTGACTTTTTATAAAATACTACTGGGAATGTATGTCTTATGGGCGATATATATATATATATATATATATAGAAAGACCTCAGTCTTAGATGTTGACATCGGCGTGTGTATATATATATATATATATATATATATATATATATATATATCCTGTCGGTTTCCAAAACAATAGGTGTAGTTTACAAGCTTACATTATTCAAAAAATTACACCTGCAACGATGAATCCAGCATAGGTACAAATTAGGATGGGTCAATTTACAGGAACAACCTTCTGATACTTTATTGTTTTAACCCCCTTTACTTTTTACCAGAAAATTTGAATCTATATATATTTTTGTTTCATACATATATACACTGTAATCCATATTTTTTGTTTTTCCCCTGAAAATTAAGCGCGTAAAGTCATGTGAAGTGACGAAGAGTATAATATTCTTCGTCGAAATAAATTTATCATGACAATTTAACTAGGTTTGGTTTTTCTTCTAGTTACAATATATATATATATATATATATATATATATATATATATATGTGTGTGTGTGTGTGTGTGTGTGTGTGTGTGTGTGTGTGTGTATGTGTGTGTGTTGAAAAGTGTATATTTAGGCAGCAAGTTATAATTCAAGGGAGTTTTGTTAAAGCCGATTAAACAGTTTATTATTTTTCATTTTATTTTTTCAAGACCCCTTGTTATTTTCTTGTATCGGGATCTAGACGGTAAAAGAATTGTCCCATATCTTCTGCCCAAGCGATTTCGATCATACTTTTGGTCGTCGTCAGGAGTAGTGTAGTTTTGAATTGACTGTTGAGGTTTTACTGTTTTAATAATTTGTGGCGTTTTCAGCGTTTTGTTGTCGGTTGGAACGTTTTCAGCGTTTTGTTTTAAAACGTTCGGTTGGTAAAAGGTTTACTAATAATTTAAGTTAGTGATTTTTAGTTATTAAAAATAGTAATGTGTTGGTGCCCGTATTAAATGCTATTTCATTTATATCTAATTTTTGATTTTTTATGCATATTCTTTCTAGGATTTGTAATCATTTTTATTATTATCATATCATCGTTCCCAACAAAACTTGCTTGAATGTATATATATATATATATATATATATATATGTATACATTCAAGCAAGTTTTGTTGACAACGATTATATATATATATATATATATATATATATATATATATATATGAAAGTAAATATGGATAAAATCCGACAGTATGAAGGTAGCAGGAAAAAATATAATCCAAATAGGTGAATATATCATGATGTGAAGTCGACGTTAACGTTTCGGTTATAATAACCATCGTCAGGACTTGGATATAATATATATATATATATATATATATATATATATATATATATATATATATATATATATATATATATCAGCTGACCAACGTAATGTTGATTGTAATTAGTTTGAAGGTGTCAGTGGAAGAGAAATAAGACCTGAAAACCAATTGAGTGGAATAGTTTAATTTTTTTTTTTTTTTACTTTTCTCTCCGTTCGAGATATTGGTTTAATTTAAAGAAAAATTTCGGAAAACGTTACAATTGACTAGCGTTTGCCATCACAACGTATCAGTAACGCTGATCGACAAGAAATGAAAAATAAACGAACTTGTGCTAGTATAAAAGTGCTTATGACCGCTATTGAAGCTATGAATTAATGAGTTTGAAAATATTACTGTTGTGTGCGAAGGGAAATTTGGTTTGTAATAAATCAGGTGTCAACTGGAAGGCTAGTTTATTAGTTATCTACGATATGAATTTAAGCTCGATAATTGTATCACGGAGTTGTCCGGGAGTGCTATAGTTTTAAATATTATTTCCACCAGAACACGGATTAGCTTATAACACGAAGATATAGTAAACCATGTATATACCAGCCCATTGGCCTAGTGTGTAACATGTTCGCCAATAGCCTGGGAGACCGGTGTTCAATCCAAGGTTGAATCATACCAAAGACTCAAAAAATGGTACTTGATGCCGCTTTGCTTAACACTCAGTATTATAAGTTACGGATTAAGGGTAAAGTGGAACAATCCAGGGAAAGGAATAGCACCCTCCTCTACACATTGGTGTAGTATCTAATGAAAAGAGAGCCTTCGTGTCGCCATTGACCACGGTCGCTGACTTTACTCACTTATGTATGTATTTACCTAACTCCTCCGCCACGAAAAGGATGAGACATAAAGTGAGTTTTAAGCGGAGTTTCCTTCTTTTACACTTGTTGCCAAACCAAGGTTAAAGAGCCCAGTCTGTTTCACCAATCCCCCATAGCATGAGAGAGAATAGTTGGATTCAGACCTTTCCTAAAGGTATTATCACTTTGTAAAATGCAAACAGCCTCGTCAATGATTTGAACAGAGGTCGTCGTGTTCATTTCTTACGACGCTACCCATTACACCATGAACACCTCCATTATATAGCAAACTATATTTAACTTAAGAGTACTCAAAGGACCACGAAACAATTGTAAAAAGCAAGAAATATTACTGTTGTAACAACTGTCCATAACGATGCTTCTATCTATGATACTGAAGCTTCGAACAAATTCATTAAATTGTGCTGAGAGCACGGGTCCCTCCTCTCTCTCTCTCTCTCTCTCTCTCTCTCTCTCTCTCTCTTTCCATGTATCCCTATTAGCCATCTCTCTTGTTTGAGCTGGTTTATGATGGGTTCATGTGTAGGAGTCCATAGGAGAAGGTTGCTTATGAGTTCGTCCTGGCTTCTCCAGCAGTGCTCAGTATGTCTTGTTCGTCTTACTTGAATGGTTTGTGAGATGGGCGGCAAGTGGTTGTGTGAAGGACTTCGCACCTTCCGTAGTTTCCGGGAGTTACTTTTAGGTTTCGTTTCCACAAATACAACACAAATTTTACAAGCACATAATGTGACAACAACAAATATTAAAAAACAAGCAATCAATAGTCATAATAACAAACATGATAAAAACAATTAAAACACAATGTTCATTTTATGTGCGTGTGTGTGTGTGTAGAAAACACAGCAATGGCCAGTTCAATAAAAAATAATTTGTTCGCTCGTGTGTGCGTGCGTGCGTGCGTACATGATGGGAAAGTCTATTGAATCAATGTGTCCATAGTTAGCCGAAGTAAAAAGGATTTAAAAAATTGACTTTGCATACATACATGTGTATGCGTGTGTGTATATATAAGTGTGTGACCGTAAGTATGAGCCTCTTTTTCTCTTAAGTCCACGCATGCGTTTTTTCTTATGGTTTATGATCATTGGCGACGTGTCGCGTTTCGGTAGTTGGCAAAAGAACGTCGCATGCATCTTTGCTCTGTGTCCTGTGTGCGATGCCTTCTGCCGTCTGTAGTCCTTGCCTCTCTCTGTCTGGTAGTGGAATGCCTTAGTTGATTAAATTCTTCGTTATTTATACTTTTTTGGTGAACTAAAGTGGATCAAAAACAGGATTTTGTTAAATTTTATTGCAGGTCCAAAAATTCGAGCGCGTGGACATTTCTTGATCAATCAGATTCGTATAATTACTTATTTATTTTGGAGCCTAAATATTTTTCTGTTAATTAGTTTCTGAGCCAGATTTTCTAGAATATTCTTATTTTGTGTTTTTAGCTGATTGGTTGAAAAATATAAAAATGTAACTTCAATGTTAATGTGATTTTGATCTGAAATTTCTAGAATATTCTTATCAATGTTTATGGGGTTGATTATTTTAAGGCTAAAAAATGTGTATTCTATAGTTACACAGCTACTGTTTTCTGGGATGCTGCTTCCTGGATTTTTAAAAAACAGCCTACAACTTACTTATGTAGTTCCCATCTAGTCTTTTCTCTAATTGCTTTATTAGAACCTAGGTGATGTAATCATACAAAAATACGATACGGCTACCACTTGGAAAAATTCTCGTTGTTACTTCACAATATTACATATGGTCAACGAGTTTAGTTTGGTTACCACGAGCAAAAAAGTCGTTTATTTGATGACATATAACAAATTCACGAAGAATTTTAATTTATTTTGGAAGGAATCAATATCTACATCTTATATTACCGTTTTAATTGATATATCCAGTAAATTAGAATATTGAATAATAAAATAAATCGTTTCAAAAGATAGTGTCTCGGATATTACAAATCATTCATGAAAACTATAATTGAACACCACAAATCTGAACTGATTATGTTTATTTCAACATTCCTCTCAAGATCGAATCATATGAGGATTATTGCAGACAGTAAATTTTAGCGATCAAATTTGATTAATCTCTTTAAGGAATACTGTATTTGATCATGGATATTAACGATTTCTTAATCAAATATCTTGCAATCGATCTTATAAGCACAGAAAATATATCAATGGAATATAATAAAGGACAAAAAAAAAGATATATAAGTGATAAATGTCTTGTCAGAAATGCGGGGGTGCCAACATGGTTAATCAATTCCCGATTCTACTTGCTTAATGGACTAGCCTTCAAGGTCGATAATACATTATGTGTTTCTGGGCAGTTACCTCCCCTGTTCAAGACATTTTTAATAGTTTCATTAAAATGTCTTTTTGACAACATAACAGCAGCAGCAGCCACAAAGGAAGACTCGAAACTATTCAGACCATAGCAGTGTCATGATCGGGTAAATATTTAGAAGAGTCCTAACAACCTGAGGAGACTTGTTGTCACCCTGTCTCCAGTAAAAGACAACTAATTAAAACAGATGTGAAAAACAGAAGGACTGAATTAATAATAATGAAGAAGAAATTGTAGGGACTGAGTCATAAATAAAAGCAATAACAATTAATAATAAAATAAAATGATATTAAAAATAAATAAAATAGAATAAATACAAGAGAAATGACAATATCCCAGGAGGCTTCTGAAAGGAAGAACAATCTTAGCAAGTGCAGAAAAAAGTGGCTTCCTGGTGCCAAAAAAAACTCGAAGAAAGAATTCTGACCTCAACTAGGAAGGCAACAACTTTTGATTGAGGAAGTTTTCCCCTTGAAGACTTAGTTGCGAATTTTAATTTTAATAAAGTTAATCTTTGGAGGTGCCCATGGTGTAGTGGTTATTGTCTTATGAATTAGACACGACGATACGAGTTCAAATCTTGGACGAGACTGATTGCATTTCACATAGCACTAATACCCTTGGGAAAGGTATGAATCCAATTATTCTCCCTCTAGCTATGGATAAATAGTAGGACAGATTAGGTTCTTCGGCCTTAGTGAGGCAACTAGTCTCGGAGAAGGAAAACTCTGAATTCAAACCTGTTAAACTCCACCTAAAAATTGACCTTGTGTCATACCCTGCCCGAGCGGAGGGGTTGGGTAAATATCAATAAAGTTGATCTGTAATAGCTTCACTCATCTCTTTGTCTCTCCTTTCATCCTTTATTCCATTTCAGGTAACAAGGCCAGTAAAAGAAAACAACACATATTGGGGTTCGAAAGAAGAAATAACTAACCTCCATCTACTAACACCCATAAAACCCTAACCCAATAAAATCTTATAAGAGAAACTGAAGCTTTTCTAATAGCAGCACAAAACAATGCCATAAGGATGATTTATGTTCAAGCAAAAATTTACAATACACAACAGAATAGCGAGTGTAGATGATGTGGAAAAAGAGATGAAATGGTCAATCAGATTATAAGTAAACTAGTATGAAAGGAGTACAAGACCATGCCTGACTGGGCGGGGAAGGTGATACACAGGGAATTATGCAAGAAACTGAAATTTAACCATACTACCAAATAGTATATGCAAAAACCAGAATATGTCTAGAAAATGATGCCCATAAAATTCAGTAGGATTTTCAGATACAAACAGATATTCTAATTCTGGTCAGTAAACCAGGCCTAGTGATAATTAACAAACAGAGAGAGAGAGAGAGAGAGAGAGAGAGAGAACTTGCCATTTGGTGGATTTTGCCATCCTGGCAGAACATAGAGTGTAAATAAAAGAATGTGAAAAGATAAACAAATACAAGGACCTTTCCAGAAACTTAAAAAGCTGTGGTAAATGAGAACCAAGTAGGTGGTGCGCTCGAAATGGTTCCAAAGAGCTTGGGAAAGGGACTGGAGGTATTGAAAATCATTTGGAAAATTGAAACCTTTCATTGATGAGATCAGTTAGAATATTCAGGGTACCTAAAAGGTTTTTCAGGTATGTTGTTGGGAAATTCTGAGGTTTGTATCTGACTCCTTTTTCTTCTTACCCCATTCACTTGTTATCTTCTCTTTGTCGAAGCTGTAAAGGAATTAAGAAGGAAAAAGGAAAAGACAGGGATGCATTTAAACTCAATTCTTTTCTTCATGGGTCACGACTACTTAGTGGTGGGAGGGAGGGTGTCCTGAACAAGCAGAAATAACTGCCTACCAGTCAAGGTGTTTGAAGAATATCATGGAATCATTTTTGACAAATTGTAAGTTTGAGGGTCCAACATGTGTTCTATGGATATGTCCAGCAGAGAATGCAACTAGCAGGAGACACAACGTGCTGCTAAGCCATCAAACCTTAGCAAACACATGCATTCCCACAGGCAGCCGGGAGAAAAAGGCGCATCTGTCTCAGTTAAGATGGAAAAGGTTTCTGAGATCAAGTTTCTTTTTGGCTCCAGGACGTCCCTCTTTTTAGGTATGTGCCAATTTTGCTTCTTGTTAGAGGCCTCCTGGGAAACTGTTACTTTTGTATTCATTTATTTTATTCTTTTCATGTTATTGTCTTCTTTTGATTTCTTATTCAATCCCTACAAATACTCAAAAGAGAACTGGAGACCTGAGCAAATCAGAATCTGGCCTAGAAAATGAAATAAAATTCTGTGTGAGTTTGATACACAAATGGATTACCTAAACCCGGCCACTTGGAATGGTCCCTACAAGAGACAGGAGTAATTTTATATCAGAGGACGAATTGAGACCATCCAGACAACCATATTGTTAAATCTACTAGAATACTCAGAAAAGTTCTCGAGACCAGAGGTGACTTGCTGTCACTGAGACACCAGTGAAAAACACAAAGTTAAACAGTTAAAACTTGTGTGAAAAACTCACAAAAAGTGAAATAATAATAACTCTATGCACACAAGATGGCAATGAAGAAGAAAAAACATCAAAAAAGAACTGAATTTCTTTTAATAGCAACACAATGTCCTAAGGATTAATTATATCAAGGCAAAAATTGACAATATTCAGACAAATAGCAAGTGTAAGTTATGTGGTGAGAAATGAAGCAGTTAATCACATATTAAGTGAATTCAGCAAACTAGCACAAAAGAATACAAGACAAGGCATGACTGGGTAGGAAAGGTACTCTACTGGGAATATTGCAAAAGATTAAAATTTGATCATTCTGACAAAGGGTATATGTACAAACCAGAATCTGTCCCCAAATATGTGACAAATAGAATTCTCTGGGATTTTCAAACGGATCTCCAGATCCCAGACAGAAGACCAGAGATAGCATTAATTAACAAGAAAATATAATTTGTCATCTAGTGTATTTGGCAGTCCCAGCAGACCACACAGCAAAAATAAAAGAAACGGAAAAAATACAATAACACTTGAATCTGAGGAGGATCAAAATGATTCAGATAACAAAGCTTTTAAGACCAACTAGAATAGTAAGAAGAGTCCTGGAGATCTGAGGAGATTTGATGTCATTCAGACATCAATGAAAAAAATCGAAAGAAAAATAATAATAATAATATTTCAGAATTTCAGAATACAATCAAATAAGCAAATATCTTACTACTTATTAAAGCGTAATTTACTCAAACAAAAAGCAGATAGACAAAAATAATCTTTAAGACCATTGTGTTTCACCAATCTTTCATTAAGTGCCAGCCATTTTGTGCTGAGAGGAGTGTGGCATACTTCTTCATTGCCATTATTCCCAGATCCACTCTGACCTGGATTGTTAATACGTGATAACATCCCACCTCTAATTAAAATAGATCTGTTTAAAAATTATTCGTATTAATGGTACAGTGTACAAAAACTCTTAATAAATAACTACACAAAAATGTAAGCATGAATAAACATGCCATTAAAATCAATCAATTTTTGTTCGGAAAATCAGCCTCTGAAATTCTTGTTTTTACCTACCTAGAATTAAATACCAAATGCAAGCACTGCTATTTGCACCCATGAAACTATATCAGTCATAAATCAAACCCCAACCTCAAAATTATGATAGCATAATGAAAGAAATTTTGTCTGAATTCCCAAGATGATGAACAACAACCACCACCCACCAAATAGTGAACTTTGCCATCATGACAGACCACAGAGTAAAATTAAAAGAAAGTGAAAAAGAGAGATAACTACCTAGACCTTGCTTAAGAACTAAAAAAAAATATAGAACATGAAGGTGATGGTGATTCCAACTGTAATTGGTGTGCTTGGTAAAATCCCCAAATGATTGGTAAATGAACTGGAAGACTTGGAAATAAGAAAAAATGTGGAGACCATCCAAACTTCAGCTTTATTAAGATCAGGCAGAATACAAGAAGAGTCCTAGAGACTTAAGAAGACTTGCTGTCACTCAAACTCCAAAGTAAAACCATCAGCTAATGCTGGCATGAAAATCTCTCAAAGGAGTAACAATAATCCTCGTCATCTTGCTGGGGATTTTTCACACAAGGCCTAATAGTTTTTTACTTGAGTCTGAGTACATAGCTTGTATAATCAGATCTCCAGGACCTTTCTCAGTATCCAAGCTGGTTTGAGAAGTGCTGTGATATGAATGGTCTTGATTGTTCCTCAGATCAATTCACCAAATTTCTTTTCCAGGTTTTGGGGAAATATTTCAAGAACTTACAATTGGCATCATTGTCACCTTCATGTTCTACAGCTTTTTCAGTTCTCTAGCGAGTTTTACAACTTCTTTTACATTCACTCAGTTGTCAGCTGATACAATAAAATCGACTATTTGACAGGTCTTTTGCTTCTTGTTAATTAGAATTTAGTTTGGTCTTCTGGCCAGAATTGGGTAATCCGTTTGTATCCCGAAATCCCAGAGAATTTTATTGGTCCCATTTTTATCAGACAGCTTCTGGTTTTTGCATAAGAAGTTGGCGACCTTAGTCAAGAGTGACCCGAAGGCTCCCTTTTCAATAGCTACTACACCAAGGTATAGGGGAGGGTGCTACTCCTTTCCCTGGATTGCTCCACTTTACCCTTGATCCATACCTTATAGTGATGAGTGTTAAGCAAGGAAGCATCAAATACCATTTTTTTGAGTCTTTGGTATGATTCAACCTGGGATTGAGTGGAATTTTAGCTTCTTGCACAGTTACCAGTTGATCCTTCCCAGACGTGCTTGTTCTTATATTAACTGTTTCTGTTTTGTTTTTTTCCTTTTAATACAGACATACTTTGACTTCTGTTATTGTCAACACTTCGGTCTTATTCAGGAGTCATCATTGATAGCCTTCTGAAAATTTCATACTGAACCTTTTCTTTATTTCATAAGGTAATATTGTTTTAATTCTACTGTCCATGCTTAAAGGACTTCTTGTGCCCTTGTTTGTCTCTTTCACTCAACTAGAGTATATAACTTTTTCCTATATACACAATCCCCGAATTGAACTCATGATCCCCTGGTAACTAAAAATACAATAAACCAGAGTTATCAATTAGGTTAAGATTCCTGTAGGACAATGTGTAGCTGGTAACAAGTAGATTTCATTTTAATCTTGTTTGTCTGCCTCTTCTGCTGATCCATATTTTACACTTTAGAAAGAGGGGAATTTTTTTTAATCAAGTGTCTAATGTCTTTTCTTTCCTAATAAAAACCAAGAAAAGGAATAACTAATTGGCATATAATTATGTTATGTAACAGCTTTCCCCAGCAGTCCACGAAATGTTTACAATATTCTGAAGGAGTAATTGACAGATGGTGAGTTAAAGTTCAAATCTTTGTGAAACTATAAATGCCCTAGTGGAATGAGACGTGTAAATTAAAAGTGAGTTATATTTTGAAAATTGAGTTGAGTTTCAGACACCAAGGAGAAATAAATGCATATTACAGAGCTTTAAGCAAGACCTCTTCCTGCCACAATTTATGAAACAATGAATCTTTCCTCTATCAATTTAACAAAATATACCACAACTTGCTTATGAGAACAGTCAAAAAAAAAAAAAAAAAAAAAAAAAAAAAAAAAAAAAAAAAACAACATGGAACATTCAAAATAAACATGAATGGGTTTTTCTAACAGTGTGTTAACAAGTTCTTTTGTCAAGTGATCAAGTGACAACCTCGTTTATCATTTGCTTGTCTCCCTGACTTTCGAAGGAACTAAGTCGCAATGACTAAAATAGATCCTTAAATTCAAAGGTTGCCCAGTCAGTGGGGGCTTTGACTATACTTATTAAATCCCCTGCAGAGGGATGTCTAGAGCATGACACTAGACTGCATGTGATGGTGGGGCTCCATGTGTTGAGATCTGCCATTTTTACCAGGTCCACTGACTTATAGTGGTAGCACAACAGATCTTTTTTGAAAATCATTGGCATTCGATAGGACCATGTGCACAAAAAATAAAACCTTAAAAAATGAAAAATACCTAAAGAAACAACTACAATATAGATACAAACGTACAATAAACGTGATTCCCTAACCTAAATGCTAGGGACCGGTTGACATGCTGTTAAAAAAAATTAAAGAATTTAAATATTCAAAATAAAATACCAAATCATTTGTAACATGTCAGAATATTTTAATCGTTGATTTATCGATGGATCATATTGTTTAATTTCTGCCTTAGTTTTCTATTTTTAGATCTTAATGTTTTGAAAATCATAAACGCTTCTAAAGTTTTTTTTATTTATTAAAAAAAGTCACAAAAACTCGAACAAGTTCAATAACTCATGTACCTATAAAAAATTTATAAAGAATTACCTCCCTTGAAACGGTAACAAATTATTCCCCTTTAATTGCTACTCGACTTACGACTGCGCTCTGGTAAAACGGTTTTTTGACGTACCATAAAATAGTTTTAAGTTGAAACAAATATTATTTATTACCCATTTGTTACAATCAAAATAGAATATGTTTTCTATATCATCAACAGAGAAATTTTTTAAAAAATAAAATAAAAGTAACAATTCACTTTTTATGCTAAATCAAAGTATAAAATTTAAAAATAGATAACAAATAAAAATAAAATGCATTACATTTTTATTTATTCTGACCTTCAATTTACAGGTTTGACAAAAGTAGCGCCCTTCCCTACACCTCGCTGTAGTAGCTATTGAAATGAGAACCTTCAGGTCACTCTCAACTATGGTTGCCAACTTGACATTTTTTAAAATTTTCTTTTTTTTATATATACTTGGCTTCTAGCCAGATTTATCAGCAGATCTTGTACTTTATTCCTTGATTGTCATTTTGGAGGTTTAAGTATGAAAAATAAGGTAAAATTTAGACATTCAATTGCTAAATTGTTTTGTACTTAACTGGTTCCATTCAATGAATTACTGCCAACATTATTGCACATCTACAGAATGCCACTGCAAGATGCACAATAAGTTTAGAGAGTATACTTTTTACTTTCACACTTTAATGCTCAAAGCCTTTATTTATGTATGACCAAATGAATTGTTCACATAGGTTTTTTTTTTTTTTTTTTTTTTTTTTTTCAATTGTAAAATAAATGTACATTTTAAAATTATATCTACATTTTTTAAATCTATGTACATCTTATACATCAGTAAACCTAAAAATATAGTACTTATATTGTATGTTTATGTATGTTATGAATGATTTTTTTAGTCTTGTACTTATACAAATAAATAAAAAAAATTTCTCACATTTCTATTAAAGGGTAAAGTGTAATTTTAAGATTTACATATTTTTCTTTATAACTGTATATTTGATACGTAAAGATGGTCAAAAACAGAGTGGGTCACAAGTTAGGGAGTAGGTTTCTCAGTTGGATGCAACTTTCCAGGAATAAAGTTTTTTACTGTATTTAATTTAGTTCTCAAAATAAAAGAATGATGGAAATTTTTTATAAGGGAGAAAGAGATATAGATAGTGTATACAGTGAAAGAGATTGTGGCTGAGAAAAAGAGAAACTTGAAAATATATAAAAAGAAGTTAAAACAAAACCAGAATTTGAACAATAAGCACATTCACCACCAAGATATTCTGACATGTACACAGAGAAACAACAACAAAAAATGTAGCATCTGAACTTTGCTCAAAGACTGGTTTAGTTTGGTTTCTTTGGTTTAATAGCATATCAACCCTTGTAGGTTATTTAATGCCAAAGCCATACTTGAAAAAAAAAAAAAAAAAAAAAAAAAAACAGTAGTGGTACTATTTAACCCATAGCTGGGAGGATAAGGGGGTTCATACCTTTCCCAAGGGTATTTGTTCAAAAGCGAACATAATAGCGCGACTGGAATTCGAACTCGCTTACTACGATGCTGCAGTCCATCACTTTAACCATTACACCATGAGGTCACCCTCTGCTCAGAGACATTATATCTACTACTTGATTAATGCCATGGATTTAACTGACCTATACAGGGGCTAAAAATAAACATTCAGCCAGCAGTGAGATTTTTTTTATAATTGCAAAACAAATTTTGTGATCTGTTTTTTTAAACACCTTATTTGAAATTTTACTCCATCTAGCAAAGTTGTTTCATGGTCAGGGTTTGTGAATTATCAGGAAAAAACAAGCCACACAAGAGAGACAAAAAAGATTATATATATATATTAGTTTTATACCTATTCTATAATTCTGATGATGTGAAACAATCTGTAAATAAAAAATATTACACAAACTGATACCTGGGGGGGAAGACTAAAAACATTCGTACTGCTTGAAAATAATCAACCAAAATCGCAATCCCTAGCCAAAAGAAAAAACACTTAGTAGAATACCTTAAGATTGCATATACACTAAGTAGAGCAAAATACAAATACTTACAGAACCAAAAGTAATCTACCTAGGTTTCACCAAACTGGATCATCAGGACAACTGTGACTAAAGAGGGGTGGACCAAACTACATTTTATTGATTAAAAGGTCACCAGAAAGTGTTAAAAAAATTAGCATATCAAAAATGTAAAGATAGAGCAGAATTTAAACAATTAACATCTTCACAACACAATATTATATAAGTGCACAATAAAATAAGATGGCAATTTTAAATTGATTTACAGTTATAGAATTTAAATGAATCATATATATTTAACCTGCTCATAGGTGGTACTCATACTATATACTCTACTAATTAGCAATATTGAGTAATTAACAACCTCTCTCTTTTAGCCAGAAAAATATATATATATATATATATATATATATATATATATATATATATATATATATATATATATATATATATTGAAAGTAAGTAAGCTTTAAAGTAATCAAAAACATGAGAAATGACAATTTTTAAAAAGTCATTCATTTCAAGAGTATCTAAAGTAGTGATATTAACAAAACTGTTAAAGAAAAAGTTTGAGATTTACTATTTAGAGCAGGGATATAAAAGAACTTATTAGTAACGTTTTCTGTAAAAAGTTATGGCAACAATACAAAGTAATGCAATAAATTGTTTAAACTCTTTGAATAACTTATTTCAAACTTACAAAAAATGTATCTTTAAATTGTTTTTCCCCAGAAATCACTCAGTTATAAAATTCACAATATCAAGAACATATTTTATCACAACATAAAGTAGTTAAAAGAAAAAAAAATAGCAATGAATGAAAGTTTTAACATAAAGACGTTTATTAATAGAATTAATCACAAATAAAGTAATAATAGTGTGTGTGTGTGTATGTGTGTGTGTGTGCATGTGTTTTATGAATGGGATAGTGGCAGAGTCAATGGTAAAGAAAAAGAGTTAATGCTTCTTGTTACCATATCGAAATGTGCATTAAAACTGAAGACTCTCGGTCAGCCACTAACCCAGTCATTCTCTACACTGGTCACACCTGGCATTCTACCTGTGCAAATCACATCAGATATGAATACTCTTGTTACGTTGAAGAATCTTTAGCCTCTACCTGCAAAACAAAACGAAAATTTGACATTGTAATGAAAACTTTTTATTTGAAAAGGTCTACAAAAATTCTTTAATTTTCTTTATTATTATTTTTATTTAAGAAACAATTTTATTCAAAAACAAAAAAGATAACATTTTTGTTTCATGAATGCATCATTGTATTCTGAAAAAAGAATACATAAAAATTTTAAAATCATCCTTTTTTTATGATTTATTGTAAAATATTTAAATACCAAAATATCAAAAACTGACAGTTTCTCATTTTCATAATTACTCAGAATTTACATTTCTTGATTGTAAGTTAACAATTTTTTTTAAATCAAAATTAGGCATTCCCTCTTAATTACCATCTTTTTGAAGATGTCAATAGTGACATTTCTATGCACAAATCCTGCATGAAATATAAGCAGCCAATATGGAATTTAAAAAAAAAAAAAAATATTTTTCATTATTTGAGATTCAAATAATTACTATTTTGCATAGCAATAGCTCACTGAATATTTTTCAATTTATTAACTTTTCAAACTTCATTGCTTACTTAAAGTCAACAGAGTTTATTCATGAAACAATATTTATTGCTATTTTTTTTAAGAAATTAAATGTCTTAGGCTAGATGAACAAATACAACTTAAAACAAAAAAAACACTGATCTTTTTTCAAAGTTCAGAGATAGAGTCAACACAATCTAAAACAAAATTCACTTATAGCCGCATACAGTTTAACATATATTAACAAAATAGAAGGGAATATAATGCTAACCATATACTAAACAAGACAACTAATAATAAAATTGAGTATACAAATAACATGGAAAAACTTAATGATTTCATGTATTATATAAAACAATTATTGCAATTAATGATATTCAGTATACTGAGTTAGAATATCAGCTCTTATCAAACAAAGGATTTTGTTATTAAATGTGTTTCAATCCCAGCTTCAAGCATCCCATGTGTCTAGCCACACTGAAGAGTTGTGATACGACGAAACAGTCTGTCTGTGGATGACAATATATATGCTCCCCCATGGGAGATGAGCACTCTGGCAAAGGAATTTACGGCTGCCACATGCATAATGCAAAGCTCTTCAAATGAATTGAGCACTGTTTACATTTATACCTTACTGGATACCAAACGAAAGCTACAACTTAATGCCTTATAATTCCCAGCCTGACATGGTTCGCTTGTTGACTGAGCAGTATGATACCAAGTCTAACGTAAAGTCGGGTGGGTTTCGATCCCAGCTTCAAGCGTCCTACATGTCTAGCCACACTGAAGAGTTGTGATACAACGAAACAGTCTGTCTGTGGATGACAATATATATCACACATACACACACTATAAATGAAAACTTAACAGGTTTTGGTGAAAAACATTTAATTCAGACTTTATGCTAACAGGAAAATTCTAACAAACTGATAGAGAGCTTGTAAATAAATTCAGATAAATGTGTTATAATGATGGAAAATTAAAAGAAACATAAAGTGCTTCACTTTCAAGAAATCTTCAAGATGTTTTCAAGAAAAAGACAAATAAAATGTAACCAAACATACTTTCATATATCGCCCAGGAATCTGTAGAGGATGTCTGAATTCATTTTGACAATTAGAATAAGCCATTCCAAGACCCGCACCAACCCCAAATGCCACAGGCCATGGTCGCCCTACAAAGAAAGAAAGTAATAAAAAGAAATTTAATTAAACCAAAATGTAAAACAACAATCACTTAAAAAAAGAAGAAAAAAAAAAAAAAAGGAAATTTTTACAAAGCTGAAATATTTAAATCCAAAAATATCAAAATGTAAACTCAACTGGCGTTACCGTGAAGAAGAGATGACAATAAATTCATAGAAAAGAAAAAAAGGTTGACAAATGGTCAGAGAAAATATACCACTAGCTTTAATATCTACAGTGCAGGCTCCTTTCAGTTTGGTTCAAATGGTTTGGTTTTATGGCTTATCAACCATTGTAGGTTATTTAATGCCAAATCCACTTTATACATACATACATATGAAATATATGATTTGTAAACACATTTTGTAGATAACATTCTTAAACAAGCCTGAATTTTTTTTTTTGCACACAGTTAAATTGTTTCAAGTATTGCTATATAATGGTCAAAATTTAACATCGGTCATTTGTTTGTACACAGTTTATTCTATAACCCAAAGATAGGACCATATCAGGTGCTACCACTCCAGGTCAGAGGGGACCTGGGAGCAATGGCAATGGAGGGGCAGTCCACATTCTCCTAATCTTCAAAGCTGGAGCTTTGCCATCAGATAGTTCAATGTCATATCCAGGACATTAATGGTGGGGGGGGTCTTACTCCTCTGTAGTTAGCGTATTCTACAGCCTTAGCTGACTGGGCTGCCTTCCTCTGGACCAGCCTCAACAACCAGGAAACATGAAGTGATATTCTTATAAATGACGAAGGAAATATCTTATTGTTTTATAAATCCATGCTCATCTCAATGGAGATGAAGGGGCAATTTTGCTAGTCTCAAAATTTAAGTCATTCCTTGTTACTCTGCCAGTTGCTCACAGACTCTTCAAATATCCCTAAGTCTTGCATAAAACCATCTCACACACAGCAAGAAAGCTCCCATGATTAACCCCTAGCTGTAAGTCACACAGCCAGGCACTAAGTTCATTGGAGGTAGGAAGCAGCCACTATACAACCAGGCACCAGGTTCACTGGTAGTGGCAGATGGCCACTAGATTACACTCTAAAATATGCTCCTCATAAAAAATTAACAAAAACGATATTCATTTAACACAACAAATACTAATCAACTTCTATGAAATTTTTTTTTACTATTACCACATAAAATAAACAATGTAATTATTTTAATAACGATTTCTCAAACATAAATCATATCAATAATGTATAATATAAATTTAGATAATTATCATCTCAATACATAATAATAAATCATATCAATATATACAATCACCAGCAGATATACAGAGACCTTCAGAAAAATCTAAAACATTTCATTATCTAATAACGTGACCAATTCTCATTCATATGATCTCAGAATTTAACATCATGCATAAAAACAACTCAAAATTATGTTTAATGTTTTTTTTTTCCAGGTATAGAAATATCATTAATGGGAAAAGAAAAGGTGTTTAAACATCAAAAATAGAAACCTGAATGGTTTCTACACACACTGTTAAAATCAAATATATGAACAAAAACAAAGTAATGAGAACATAAAATATGAATTTTTCTGAAACATTTTGTACCTTTCAAATAATATCAAATATTTCAAAACACCCTTGTTGCTGAATTAGAAAAATGTCTATTGCTCCTATTAATAGAAAATGTTCCATTAAAAAGTTTTTGTCATGAAAATTAACTTAACGTCATTATGTGTGTCTTGTCATTTTTGATGGATCAAAGTAATAGATAAAATTACAAAAGCTCAGCAATAATCTCACTTCATGAGTTCATCATGCAAAAATCATATTTACAGGAATTTTTTTTCAATTTCTCTCAAAATTTTGGCAAAGGTAAGTTTAGCATTTTTATGATACAATAAAAAAAATAGAAAGCAGAAAGAATTCAACAAGAGGATCTTAACTTAAAACAGCAACATAATAGTAATTTGTATTCATGAAACGAGATGACCCATGAAGCAGTTAAGTACTCATTGTGGCTCTAATTAATGATAATACGGATGCTTCAATTTAGGAAAGAATGATGGATTCTGTCTTTTTATAGTCATCTCCATTATATTAGGAAGTTGGATCATTAAGAAAATGATGCTCAGACAGCACACAGACGCTATATGATTATCATTCAGTTGCAAACTGGATGTTATCAAAGTGGTCCATGATAATACCAATGCTTAAAGGAACATGTGAAGAATTCTATCTCCATTATATTAGATAATTAAAAAATTACATTCAGAGAGTACACAGACGTCATAAAATTATTATTCAGTTGCAAGTTGATTTTAAGTGTACAGCTCTAATAAATATCTGTGACGTCATTTTTGCTAAGACACGATTACAAACAAGAAAAATTTTAGAGATATATCAAAATTACTAATTTCAATCTTTTAATATTTTTTTGCTGTTTTTATCTATTAATGCTGAGTGTTTATATTTAGGAAACGAATTGATTTTTGATGATTAAAAAACTTTGAAAATATAAAGGGAAGCAATCTTTGGAGGGGAGATTATTCATTGGTTTATTTCCCTTGTCTCCTTCAAAGACGAGATAATACGATTAAATTTCAATTTTATATCTAGATAAAAGTTGGCAAAAATCATGCTTATATGACTATCTAGCAAGCTTACATGTCATAACTTATAAACAATTTGTTTAATCAAGCGAAATTTCCAGCCTTGATGTATCTCGAGAAAATGTGTCCCTACCACACATATCTAGAAATTGATTTAGATATTTAAAATAGAAAATAGTAACTTGATGACTCTCTGCATTAATAATAATAAAAATAAGTACAGTATGAGACTAATAGTAAAAACTCTAGTACAGTTACTAGTAATCAATCACCCAGCAGAATGCAGATAGCTTTAAACTTAAACTGTCTTAAATTGCAAATGAAATTAGCAAGAAAAAAAAAATGGTCACACATTTTTTAACTTCTTATCATTCAATTAAATCACCAAGTTGGTAACTATAGCAACAAAATAATAAAAAAGTTAAGGTAATATCTTGCTTAGTATTACCTTAACTTTTTGGGAACTTTTTCATCATTTATTTCAGACATTTTGAAAGTTCAGATAAAGTCTGTTCTAGAGAATTTCTTTGAATTTAAGTTATTAATTTGTACCAACTGACCTAGTGTCTAATTTCAAATTTAGCTTTGCTATATTCCTGAGAATTACTTGCTTTTTAAATTTTTTTTTTTTTTTTTTACTACTTCAATTTTGATTATGCATTTGTATTATTTTTGATAATGCAGATTAATTTATTCTTTAGAACTTATTCGAGTGCTTAAAACTAACAAATGTGTTATATATTTCATAATTTTATTATTATTTTATTGAAATATATAACACATTTGTTAGTTTTAAGCACTCGAATAAGTTTTATCTTAATCAACTATAATATTCTAAAAATGCTGTGTGGATGAACAAGATACACTTAGTGTAATGATTATTATCATAGGAAATGAAACTGGCAAGCCAATTATAAATCGAGGACAAGTCTACTTGCATTTTCCTTTGTGCTAAAAACCATTAGGAAAGGCATGAATCCATCTGTTCTCCCACTACTATGGATAGTTAGGTAGATTGGACTATTTAACCTTGGTATGACAACTGGTCTAGAAGAAAAATTCAGAATTCAAACCAGTTGCACATTACTTAAAAATTGACTGTGTCACATCCTGCTCATGGAGGAGGGGTTGGATAAATACATACCTGCACTGTTAAAATGTGTTAACACTTTTGCTTTACAAATGCTAACAAATTAAAGGGATTTACTAATGAGATATTTGTGGTTCATTAATAGCTAGTGATTTCTCAAAAGCCAAGTGTCATATTAGTATAGTGAATAAAGCAATAATAGAATGTAAAATAATCATTTAAAATAGCATTTTGGGAATTTTAAGACATCATTTCCCAATGCAAAGGTGACAGTCTTAATGCTTATTGTCCACCTGATAAAAAAAAATCTCAAGAATTTTAGAGGTCAATCTGTAAGCACTTCCAAAGTAATTTTTGTACCCACTGCTGTTCCAGACAGCTGACATTGTCTGATCTCAACACATTGATGATAAATTTCAAGAGAAATGTATCTTTACAAGAAAAAAGATTTTCAAAATATAGTTGGATTAGAGCAGGGCTTCTCAAAGTGATTCATACAGACTTGTGGAGTGAATAAAATTTTAGCAGAAGGAATAAATGCATAGTATTCCAAAGGGAATAAATTTAATAGTATTTACATGTATAAATCCCTTCATAACAAGAGAACAAAAGAAAAATCTCTGGATCATGTTGACTAGTTGCCAGATATCATACACCTACTAGCAGAATGCCTGATCAGATGTGATGGCGACTAGTAATGTGTCATTCACTAGTGACCCATTCAAAACATACAGGTCATTTAAATGAATGAATGATCAAGCTCTGTATATTTTCTCTCTCCATATCAAGCACTGGATATCCAAGAGAATGAAAATTCCAGCAAGTGATTCATAAGATTAAAGAGATCAAATTCAAGCGGAGATTCTAGTTCAAGAAAATTATACAATAGACGTATCACATAAGACATTAAACTAACCATTCAAAATAGTAAAACAACTTCCTCCTTTTCTAAAGCTCTAAACTTAAACAATTAAATTGTTTAATAGCTGAATCTAAATCTTATATACAACATGAATTTAGTATTGGACATAAATAACATCTGGTTTATAATGAATTAATATTACATTTTTCATTATTATTTTCAAGTTATAACCTGGACACTGAGTTTTTGTGAGTCAACATAGATTGGAAATTAAGATGTGTATTGAAAATATCTAACGTTTGTGAAAAAGGATTTACTTACGTTTGAAGATTGTCACTGAAAAGATGATACCCAAACCAAGACCAGTAGCTATAATAAAAAAAAAAGTAAGTAATTAATTTTTCTCCAAGAATTAAAAAAGGTAACGTAATCAACTTAGAAAAATTCTAAGAGTTCTTCAAACTATGAATCAACTTTTGGCAGATTCATTTGACAGCCTTTTTCATGGGTAAAATCCATATAATTTTTTTGTCATAAGAGCAAACCAAAAAGTGTTGACCAACAAAAATTAGCCAAATGCCACATTTTCTATACAGACTGTATATCTGGAATATTGAAGTAACGATAAAAGCAACAAAAACATTGACGTTAAAAAAAAAAAAAAAAAAAAAAAACAGTAAAAACAAAAGCAAAAGAAAAAAAAATTCAAACTGTTCAAGTTGGGAAGTTTGTCCAGCATGAATTCAAAAGGCAAGTGAATTGTAATCATTTATAATGAATAATATATAAATATGGCACAAGGCTGTAATAGAGGGGAAGAGACTGGTTGTCACTATCTTAACTTCAACTTTTACAGAGTTTATAGAAAGAGTGCATCACACAAGTGATAATTTGACACTTGGAAGTGCTTTATTTTGGATAATAACTGTTCACAGCAGTATGTAATACCAAACATGCTCATTATTTGCAAGGTTTGAGTGGTAAGGTTGGGGAATCATCCAAATAAAAACATTTGCTACTTATAGAAATCAAGGATGAGGCAATCAAGAAATTCTGAACACAGATCAAAGAGTTCCAGCACTAGTTGCAATAGAATTTCTTCAACATTAAAAGGTGATAAAATTTTATAAGTTGGGTGTAACACTGTACAAATGGACCTCAATCAAAACTAAAAACAAAATTGTCAAAGAATGAACTAAACATCTATATGTTATATTCAGTTTAGATTTATTATAAAGAATGATAAGTACTGTTGGTGCCAAATTCATCATTGATACATAGATAAGCTATATGCATAAAGCTGCTGGTTGTTGTGTCAAGTGAAAAATCAATAACAACTCGGAAAGCTTGGCATGAAAATTAACAATTAGTCAAAAAATCTTTCTCCTCAACAAATAATATGGATTTTAATTTTTATCTTTTCACAAGTGAAACAAATACTCATCAGCAAATTTTTACCTCATTTATTTAATATTCAAGTATTTGCCAACTTTTTTTCTCTTTCTTATTCGTTTTTGAATAAGAGCTTCTTAAAGTAGTTCATACTGACCCCTGGGGGTGAAAAATATTTTGGCAAGGTGAACAAAAACATAGGGGTCCACCACAGAGGATGAATTTCCTAGTTTGCATTGATGAATTGTATATTACTGGATGAACAAAAAAAATGTAGCAAAATATCCCATGCTTTGTGCAACTGTTGAGTCCATTTTAGAAGCTTTTCCAAGTTTGTATGAAACAGAACTCATTTTCCTTCTCTCTCTCTCACCCACAAAGTTCTACTCTATATACTTCTAATGTCAGTCTCATTCTGGTTCTCTTCCAACAGTCATTGATAAACTATTCACTATCAGTTAGGAGGAGTTCTTATATACATGAAAACCCATGCATATTCATAAGTGATAGTAATATATGAACTTGCTCATGAATCACATTACAAATGGCCACTTACATGAAAAACATGTGAAGCTGTGTGTCCTTTTTGTTTCATGTAAATGAAAGCCATTACATAGTCATCCAAAAGTTTGCCACACTAAAAACATCATTTCTATAGTTTCTTTAACTCTTCAATAAATAAATAGCAACATTTTTTTTCCAAAAGACATTCCTTTCTTGGCTAGGCTAAGAACTTTTCAACATCCCCTCATAACTACAAACCAGGATTCCAGGAGTATTCCTTCAAAAGTTCAATGACATGTTTTCAGGAATTCTTAAAAGAAGAAAGGTCTCATTAATTCTCTTTAAACTGAAACAGAAGCTAATAATGATCTTGTTTCTTTGCTTAATGGCCTATCAACCTTTGCAGTTTATTTAATACCAAAGTCATCTTCGTAGAACAGCAGCAGTACTATTTAACCCACAGTTGGATAACCGAAGGATATTAGTCTGAAAGTAAACATAATAACACAACTAGTTTGAACAGTTTCTATGCTGTTGCAGTCTAAGCACATCGGCCACTATGCCACAGGAACGCCTCCAAAGCTAATAATGATTTTTAATTTTGCTTGTTTATAAAAATGTTTTGCTTTTTTTAACAAATGATGACTAAATAAGTGTAATGTAATATTACTTTTATACTTTTTAGGATCAAGTTTTAAATATAGAAGTCTAATTTCTGGGAATCTGTCTTCCAAGTAGGACCTTCTTATGGCAAAAAAAGGGTTAGTGACGTCCTATATTAACGGTTGCAAAAGCTGATGAACTTGGGCAATTTCTGAATATACCATTATTTAATATATAAAAAATTAAATCTTGAGTCATATTTTGTCAGTGTGTGGTGGTAAATAAACTTTTTTTGTTGAGAGTCATGGTATGTAATAGAATGAGCATAACAATATAAACAATTCAACAATGAATAGTCCACAGGTTTGTATTTGACCCCCAGTGACCCATGACAATTTCGTATCCAAAAATGGACTGAACTTTTTTTAACCGGGTTGTAGATAGCAGTTAAAAAAAAATTGAACAAGACTTCTTCTGGGAGGCTTTATCAAATAGTAAACAAGTATTCTTTTATCACTAGATTAAGTTACTTCCACAATCACTGTTGTGATATTTCTCCTTTTGTTGATTATGCATGTAGTAAATAATAGGCAGAGTCCATTCACCTCTACCCTTGCCGTCAAAATGAGAACTATTCTTATCTTGGATTTTGACAGTATTTGTCTAGAATGCAACTGATTTTTTTTAAATAATGCCTTTGGTTAAAGCAAACTTTATTTTCACTACACACTTCAAATCTTAGCAAATTAAAAATCCTGACAGTTCTTCGGTAGTCTCTTACGACAAACCTGGAATATTCGACAGTGAAATGAACAGACTAAGAAATTTAACCATGAGTGTAGATGAAAAGGATTTGTTTGGTTTAAAAAAAAAAAAAAAAAAAAAAAAAAAAAATTTAAAAACTAAAATTGAACTATTGCAAAAAAATATTTTTTAATGAAAGTAAAGACTGCCATTTTTAAATGAAAGGGAAAATATACGTTGAATACAAATACATAAATAAGAATCTGCTTACAAAAGAAAAGATTAACTAAAACGAAAAATGAATCAAAATCGTTGATTTTTTTTTTCTTTTTTAATTCATTTCTTGAAAATTAATAATTTAATTTTCAAAGACTCAAATTGAGTAGCCAACTGCAGAATAAATTGCAAACTGGGTTAAGTACAAATTTAAAAAATGATAATATTCCAAACTTTAATTTAATTACTAAAGATTGATAAATAAGGAATGCAGAAATATTTCAATGATACAAAACTGCACGAATTAAAACTTCGTAAAACAAAAAAAAAATAACCTCCTCTTGCGAAATTGCATCGTTTTTATAGAAATGATTTAAGCACAAGATTTGAAATATCAAACATAATGATAATGAGCTGTGAGAGAAAATGATAATCAAATTCTAAATAATTTTTAGTCAGCCAGAAAAAATGTACAAGACTGACATTGAATTAACGGCATGCGTTGAAAAATAAGGTACCTACTCTTGTTCGTCCTTGAAAAACAAGGTAAATATAAACTGGATGATACAAAAATTAGGCAACATTTTGTCTTTAATAGAAATATATCTACAAAAAAAGCACAATCTTTACACTTACCTGATTTAATCAAAAGATCTGACATACACTGGTCAAATTTACGACCAAGGACATCCTCCGACTTGATGTCGTTCGCCATTTTGTTCACAGCGCTGGGAAAGGCCAAAAAGCTCTAAATAAGGGAGATAACTTGGATTTTCATAAAACCGAAGTTTTATATAGTAATCTACCTGAACAGATGTTTTGGGATTTGATATTTTTAAGTAACATTTCTTTTCAGTGAAAATTAAAAATAAAATAATAAGCCATTTATTGGAGTAATGTAGTTAGTAAAAAGAAGATAACATTTGAGAGAAAAAAGTATGACCATAAATTTAATCTTAAATTTTTAAATTTAATTTTAAGTCATTTGAACAAAAAGAAATTTGAACACAAAACTTGTTGAATATACCTGGAAAAAAAGATTTTTTTTTCTTTGTAAGAAGAATATTCAGAAAGGTTAGGAAAAGGTCATTAAGGATTAAGGAAGGTTTAATACTGGTTCTTAGAATTTGGATAAGTGTGTCAAGCATAATGAGGATAGAGCATGTAGCAAATTAGGGTAATGAGTTACTGTAACAAAATGTAGCTTAATATTATAGCAGAGGAATCTGCTGGGTAACTGTGATAAATGGTTAATGTTGAAATGAATAATAAATAAAAGAGGCAAATAGAAAACAAATAAAAGGGGGTTGAATTGAAATAACAATGTCTTTTTAAGTATTTATAAAATTTTCATAATAACCAATAATTTACAAATGTTTGTGTGTATATTAATTTTGAATGTATAGAGTATATAGAAATGTATTTAGGATCCTTTTTTTTAATTGTTTACTTGTGTGTCAATCCTGAATTCTTCTGAGAATTAAACTTTGTTATCATTCATGAACTTCAGGACTGATATTTTCAAACAGTAGTTGGAACAGCAGTAAAATATATGAGGCCTGTTCTCTTTGAATACTAGAATGCTACTAAGTATGCAGGGAATAGCAGCAAAATAGGGAAAAGTTATTCTAGATGATGATAAACTTCAGTCTTTTTCTATGAAAGTGTAGTTTAATTTTTAAATGTGATGAAACACCTTGACGTGGTGATCATTACAAGAGTTCAGAAAAGAGACAAAATATACAGATAGAGATAATGCCTTTTTGCAAAATGAAAGTGCACATTTGCATACAAAAGAAATAATTAGTTACTTAGGTGCTTCAGTCAAGAGCATCGTTAAACAAAGCTCTAATGTTTTAGCATGTTTTTACTTTTATTTTACTACTCATGTGTCCGCTTTCTATTCAGTAAGGCTTTTCCATTACGTCAAGGTGATTTGATATTTTTTAACGTCATAGTTGGAGATAATCATAGCCACTACAAGGCCTTATAGATATGTAGCATTTACCCATACAACAAACACTGATATAAAGAGACAATCAAAAATGCCTTCCTAGGAATTTGAGGGCATGTCTTTAGATATCATATGTCCATCGATCACATGCAAATTCAGAATTCTTTCTCATTCTCTTTCTTTGAAGTGGATATGCTATTTTCTTATCTCTGTTCATTGAACTTTGTCTCCAAACCTGGTGATGGACATTTTTTTTGCCTTGGCATTGAAATGTAAGCCCACATGGCTATGGCCATATAAAAAACTCAAAAAAGATTTTTCACCATTTTTGAACCCCTTTTTATATACTGTTAATTCATGGAACAATGTGCACATTTTATCTGTAAGGACACATTTGTATATTACTTCTATTATAGTTGAATTATTGTAATACTTCTTATATATTTTTATATGTATATATCAAATATTGTATAAGTGTGTATGAGCTAGTCTTGTATCAAGGGATATACTGATGCTAATATAGAATCTTAGTGAGTGGAAATTTGACTAAATAGCATCAACCAATACAAATAACATCTCTAATACTATTACAAAATGGTGACAACCCAATCTTAGCAAATTGATATTCCTACTGATAATTATACAGTTGCAGAAAAGGAAGGAAAAAGAAAAGAAGCTGATATTTTGAGCTTCTGCTTTTTTTTTTTTACAACAGAATAGTTTCTAATAATTACAAGCTTGGTTTCTTCATTAACAAAGAATACTGGGTAATACCCTAACATCACCTTTAACCAAGGGCAGATAATCATTTAACAGGTCATTACACAGATTAAATGGCATATAAGAGCCAACAGCACTTTATGACTTTATGATTTCAATTACTATGGTAATATGACTCATATTAATTTTTTACACATACACACACATGCATAAAGATAAGCTCAATAGACATAGACATAAACCTTTGACATTGATACAAAAACTTGATTAGGAACAAATTTCATTAATATTCTTCTAAGAAGCAAGTTTTTTTGTTTGTTTATTTGAGTAAATAATTAATGAAAATACACGTTAGAATTTCCAATCATTTTGTTCATTTCTTTCATTATCACTCCAATGACCAACTTCCATGACAAAAAGTGAAAAACTTATCAATGAAACCACTTAGCTTCTTATGCTTACAAGAGTAAGTTTAGGACTATTTTTCTACAAGACCCTCACACACATATAACTAGATACTAGAGGTGGGATTGACCACAGCAGTTATGGTAGCTTTAACATTATTAAGGTTTATCTCTTTCCACAGCTGAAAACTTTTTTTTCCAATAAATCTATAGGCTGTTACAGTGGTTAACAATTCAAGCTGCAGATCAGGCATGTTTTAAGTATCATCTTTCCTGATTCCTTTCTCAATCTTTTCCATGTTTTCATCCCTTTTTTCATTTCTTGTTTTGTTGTTGAGCAACTTGACTAATTCTCTCTTTTAGATTTTGTCTCTTTTAGTTTTTATTTCAATTTTTCTCTTGCACATATATGACTACACACTACAGCAGGAACAGACTGCAATAAATGTGGCAAACTCAAAATTATCTTTCTCCAACAAACAGATATACCACCAAATGCTTTTTTAGAGTTTGAATGAAAGAAAAGAAAAAAAAGATCAATTTTAATGGAGACTAACTACTTTAACCAGAGTTATAATGGGTGGAGAAAAACAAAGAATTGTGGGTAACAAAAGTGGCTGCATATATCTATGGCAGAATCAGTTGGTGATTGTTTCGATCAAGTGTCAACATGCTACCTGGCATTTGTGCCAGTTAGTAGAGGTAAGAACTATTTGCTTGGTCCTAGGGGTCCTTCTTCCCAAGCAGCACCTACTCCCTTGTCTAAAAATGTAGGCTTGAGTTTATTGCTCGGTGCCTGAGGTGCCTCTGAAAGGTAATGATGAGGTGACCAAGAATTTTTTTAATGGTCGCACATTAGTCCCAATTCATGTGAAGCCCGCCATTATAAAATGATTTCAAGTTAGATCTGACTTTGTGGGAAGTCAGATAAATATCTTGCTTTAATCAAGTGTCATGCAGCCATATTGATGGAAGAAAGAAAGAAAGAATGAAGGACAAAGAGAATAGAAAGAAAAGATAGCCAGAAAGAAAGAAAGAAGGAATGAACATCTAAAAATCAGCTTTGCTCTTTATAGATTACATTTTTTTATCTGAGTACTGGGTAGAGTGTTTGCCAATGGCCCAGGAGACTGGGGTGCAATCACAGGTGAAGTCATACCAAAACCTCAAAAAATGGTACTTGATGTCTCCTTGCTAAATACCCAGCATTATAAGGTACAGATCAAGGATAAAGTGGAGTAGCACCCTTTCCTACACCTTGGTGTAATAGCAAATGAAAAGGGAGCCTTCAGGTCACCCATGACCACAGTCGCCAACTTACTTGTAAAATCCACTTACCAAAAACTTAAAAAACACTAACACAAGAAACCAGACACACTAGAAAAAAAAATTTGACATTGATACATATCTTATCATAAAGAATCAAAAGGTATGAAATCCTCTGTCATGAAAGTTTACACTAGAAATAATTGAATATGAAAATAGTGAACACTTTTACTGTGGCAGTCAAATAATAAATGACAAATTCACTTTTGTTCTACTACCCAAATGCTAAGAGATATCAGCAACTGAAAGTCAGAATAGGATGGAAAAGCACAAAATGCATTTTAAAACTCATAAGAGTATGCCACTTCTAAATCCAGTTTTCAAACACTTAGCAGAATCCACTGTGATGATTTGATTACAGACAAATATCAAAGTACAGTCTGTGGCTCCATCTAATTAACTGCAGGCAGATATTTCTCACAGCTATTCACCATCTCCTTCAGAATTATACAGATCAACTATAAAGCACACCTACAAAGTTGTTTTCCCATTTAACTACACAATCACACAGCTCCCATATCATGCCACAACCAGGTCTTAAATAAAGAAACTTTACTCCTGCCAATGAACTTCATAGCATATTAGTATTACCTTTGGCTTCAAACAGATAATAAAATGATAAACAGAATCCTGGCATTGATATAATCTTAATAAGACATTTCTAGAATATTGAGGATTATATAGAGCCACAAATTTCATTGTACAATGATCAAATCCTAATCATTCTGAGAATCGTTCAGAATGTTGAAATTATTTTTAATATCTGCTTTTGTTTGCACAAAGTTTCCACTAATCTGTTCACTATCATTCTTTACGGCATATCAACCACTGTAGATTATTAAATGCCAAATTTTTGCTCTAATCTGTAAAGAAAGTGGACAGTACTCTCTGTTTTTCAAAAAATGATGATGAACAGATAAGAAATATTGGCTAATTCTGTTGACTGGCTTGGATCATTTCCAGCATTGTGAGCCATAGAATTTTAATTTCAGCAACTCATATAAAAGATAATTTCATTTTTTAGTTTTTATTGAAATGATAATGACCCTTTTTAAAAATTACAAAAAGTCAAATCATAAAATGAGATAATTTATCTCAAATAAAAATTTATCACTGAGCAATACAAGAAGGAAGATGTTCCATTTTGAATCAACCAAGATTCATAATATAAAACATGAGTCAAAGAAAATAACATTTTTAATGTGATGATAAGTTAAAAGAAAAGAATAACATATTTGGCTTTATATACTGATTCTAAGCCAGTCTTTTAGTATACATTATTTTCTTTTAGTGACTATTATTTTCTGTAAATGATAAGAATAAATGAAACTGGCTTTTAAGATGATGCATTCACTAAAATCTCTATTTTATAAACTAGAAAACAAATTTGTTAAAATTTTTCTAAAATAATAAATGGGCCAAAAAATAAGCTGACATGGTTTAGAAGAAAAGTGAAAAAAAACAATACCCTAAATCACTAATAAAATTAGGATGATCAAACTAGAGTCTATTTTATTTGAATATAATCACTAAAAATTCATAGCCCAAGAAAATGCATCCCTGAACAATCATATACAGATCAATACAGTTAATTTCACCTAGGGTCTATCCCAAAGTTTCTCAAATATTTTTCAAAATTTGTTAATATCCAAGTGAGAAGTGAATCCCTTAAATTACAGAGAAATAGTATTAATCATTCTTACTTCATGGCCACTTAAAGTTTTAGGAAAATTCTGAAAATTTTCACTTTTTGAGTTTTTTCCAATTCTAGAGGAGGCTTGCATTTTGAAATTCATTACAAAATTTGGTAAGGTTATTTTTTCTTATCACTATCCTAAAGTGTTTTAAAATCATTTAGAACAAATTGTTTTAACTAAGATCCTTTTGAAAAACTATATGAATAACAACATTCCTTGCCATCAATTCATAGCCATAAAAAATTATCTCCAACAGTTTATACCAAATAGTTAATCCTGACCTTGTTTAAAAATATTAATACCATCAACAAACTGTAAAAAGAAGTCAGTCAAAAAATTCCTACATTACAATAAACTAAGCTTTTCTTAGTGTGGCTCAAAGGCTTTAAGCTGCTTACAATCCCCCATTTCAGAATTAAACAGGCTTATTTCTTTACTCTTATTGTCATAGAAATGACAGGAATCAATATCAACAGGAAAATTCAAAAATATTTAGTAAGACTTTATACAGTTAAACAAAAAGATTAAGATTCAGATTAGAAAGACATAAAGAAAGGATCCAGTTTAACACACTTTTATTATAAACAAATTTTCAAAAACTGATATGCTAGAAACATGCTCTAGGATCCAATAAGTATCAACAGAAAATTTGGTGGCTATAGCTCAAGTCATCTTTGAGATATGAAAGGTAGATAGACAATAAAGATATTTGATGAATTATATTAAGATAAGCACTTACACTTTAATGTAAAGTAAAAGCATAGTAATAAATAATTTATTTCATCTCCACTGAGTGAAATGTTTTATAAAATGAACAAAAGAAAATATATCAAAGTTACAGGTCATCAATTATATGACATTACAAATAAAATATTAATTAGATCAATAGAGAAGACATATCTCATAACTTGGTTTGGTTGAGAGGCATAACTCATGTCTTGGGCATGAATAGCTTGGTGTAGCCTATCTTCTCCAAGACCAGTTTTCATAGCAAGGTTGAAGAGCCTAGTCTACCCTACTATTTACCCATTGTTGGAGGGAGAATAGTTTGATTCATACCTTTTCCAAGAGTATTAGCACATTGTGAAATTAGTTAGGATTACATCCCTTGTAAACCAAATAGTAGTTCTAATAGCTGCTAGGAGGCATAACCAAAGTAGCAGATAAAAGAAGGGTGCAGCAAAGTCAAACTCAAAACACACACATCCACTCCTGTCCACATGGATGAGAGAGACTTGCTCCCTTAACAACACTGTGTCGGATGACACACAATGGCATGCCTTAAAATTGTAAGTCGCCACACAATAACTTCTATCCTATCATATACATATGTATTTAAGGACTCTTATTCCAAAAGACTCTTTAACAACATGATAGGACTTTTCTCTATAATCTATTTTTTACTACAGCATGTAATTTCTGTATTCATTCTCTTAAGTTTGCTCAGTTAATAAATATGTTATTCTTTATTTATAGTAAATTTTTTAATAGTCTTAAGCATAGAAAGATATTCATATTTACCAACCCCTCCACTCGGGCAGGATATAACACAAGGTCAATTTTTAAGCGAAGTTTAACAGGTTTGAATTCAGAGTTTTCCTTCTCTTAGACTAGTTGCCTCAACAAGGCTGAAGACCCTAGTCTGCCCTACTATTTACCCATAGCATACAAAGATATTAAACCATAATACATTTCCTCAGCTACAAGTGTTTGAATTATTTTCCTCTACAATCAAACAAGATCAAAACAGATGATCAAAATAATGAATCCCTTCGCTTAATTTTAACTTAAAACTCAAACTAAACAAATATTTTTATCCTTTTGGTCATATAATAATTATATGTCTGTATGTGTTTTTGTGTACACATATATATCTCATGTACATGAGGTATTTTGTCCTGTCCATAAGTCTCTCATTTCTTCCACTGTGACAAGCTAATAAATTATTTGATGCAACAATATTTTCCATCTACAAAGATAAATATAAGAATCTTGATTCATCTGAAAATAAATATTCACAAATTGTTCTTATAATTCACTGAACAGTTTCAAAATAAAACAGTTTCTCAAACTTATTTACATGAGTTGGGAATAGCAGGATTTGTATATAAAGAATTTGATTTTCTACTAACTCCCAGCCTTGCCTTTGGGTATATAACATCTTGATAAATCTTTTCTTTTACAAATGGATATATGCAGCAGATATGCTGAACAATAAGACCAAAAGGTCAAATTTTCATGGATGATTGATCAACAAGCACTGCTAAAGGACTTGCATCAGTGGAGGCCAGCACGCCAAGAAGGAATAGCTCTGGAAAAGAAAAATAATGAATTTGTGAGTTTGTTATATAATTAAGGAATGATTTTTTTTATATTATATCATTTTTCATTAATAATATTTTAACATTCAGTTTGGTAAGGCTTTGAACTATTCGAGTTTCTCAGTCCAGGTGCATAGTCATTTGGCATAGTTTTACGCTCGCGTGGAAAGGATACGACAATCACCATTTATCATGATAAACCCCAAGACAGGAAATGGGGCTGGAGTGTGGATGACATCATGCCCAGAAGAGATGATGATCCTGGGAATTTGAGGATTTTGAAAAGACGAGTTGGGTTTTCTACCATTGAGCCATGCGGTTAAGTTTTTCAGATCTCGACCGGTAGTGATGAATTGAGATCTTAAACATCACAAGATGTGCCGTGCATTGGGGTGGGGTCAGCATAGTATGGTTAGCATAGACTTTTAAGAATTGTATCTCTCTCCTCGTGTCGCCATGGATCGAAGCCAGAAATTAATAAACCCATTCGTATCCGAAACAAAAGAGTCAGCCTGTAATGTATATGTATATGTATCTGTATCTGTATTATTATTACTGACATCACCAAATTATACAACAAGTTGACTTATAAGGAATAGCATAATATATTGTTACAAAAGCAACAAATGCAAATTCTTCTTTTCCCCATTTCTCACATTTGTGATAAGAGAGGAAAAATCATTAGAATGAAACCAGCTTTCTAAAAGAAAGGCAAGACAAAGAAGAGACAGCTTAAAAAAAAGATAGATTTTAAGACCCAAGGAACTTTCCTTATGTTGTTGTGTATTATTGAACTTTGTGGGATTTGTACTGCCATTTTAGTTTCTTGTACCACATTTTCTTTTGGACTCTTTACTTTTGTGTCTACATAGTTCCAGTGTTTGCTTTATTTGATAAATTCCTGCTGCCAGTTGGATTCTCGACTGTCAGACAGGGTTCATCCACTTGCTGAATGAAAAAAGAGAGGTTTCTTTCCTTCCTGTTCTTAAGTTTTATTTTCCTGGTCTCTGCGATATTGTAACTGTTGCAGCTCATAGTTGCTCTTAATATTTTGCCAATCTATTTTTTTGTTACTAAATTCTGATGCTTCTATAGTCAGCATCTGGCATGGAAAATCAGTAAGCAGTGAGATTTTGAAAGGTGGCTTAGTAGCAGGGACCATTTTGTAACAATACTCTACTTCAGATATATATCAATATACTAGACAGTGTAATTTCTTTGTTTATCTGTCTGCAAGGAGGAGGGTGTAATACTTATGGACACTGCTAAGGATCAAAGTGTTACTCTAATGAATTTCAGCCTGTGATCTAAGAGGCCAAAAGTGAGGTAGAGAAGAGGGTTTGCAATTTCTACTTGTTAAAGTATTAAACAGTAATACAGCTATTGACTGATAGTGAGACACTTTATTTCCCAAAATGAATGCACATATTATAGTAAATATCTAAGAGTAAATGAACAAGTAAAAAATTTCAATGGGAATAAAAAGGGAAAAATAATTTTTAAATTCTTGGAAATTATGGTTCCACTGCCAGCCAAATAATCTGTAAGTCTCATCTAGTGGCCAAAGAGTCATGTTTCAGAACCCTGAGTTGATGTTGTTCTTAAATGCTATGATATATAATTTGCATATTTCCCTAAGGATGCTTTTCCAAGAGCAGTCAACACTACTTCAATGGACAGCAAAGTGCAGAAGTTAAGTATTAGAAACAACTAAGTATTCTCTCAGATACATATCCATTTCAATAGACTCTTTTGTGACACAGTCATATTTCTTGAGCTTACTCTTTAATTTTGATGTGCAGTGTATGACACTAAACTGCCTCCAGTGAAGAGGCTCCAGTCCTTGAGCCCTGGGGAGTGTAGAGTTACTTCTTTGTTGTCATTACTCCCAGTTCCACTCTGATTCAGAATGGTAATATCTGTAAAGGCCTCATCTTGGTGTCAAATAGATCTGTTTGAGATGTCTAAAACTATTTTGAACTTCATTTTCTCTTAAAACATTGATATTTCAACTAAGTGTTAAATAAACTTTCATACCATATTTAATTGGAGATCATAATTGTTAAACTGACTTTAGCATAAGAAAAGCTCACAAGGATTGACATGTCATAAAACCAATCAACCAACCAATCTTTACTTTTATTATTTTATAATGCAAATAAAATAGTGGAAATTCCATCCAATTTATGAAATTATTTATCTTAGGTTCCCACATAGTTTATTCCTATTTGACTCGAGAAAATAGCAGTTGTACAGCCACTTACCTCCTATCAGATAAACTATCAGAGTATGACTAACAAGACATGTCAGGCATTGTTGGAGAAGTAAGAACAAACTCATAAGCAATGTTCTCTTATGGACTATTACACATGGGAACACCAGTGTTGGCCAGAAAAACTTACATTCACCAGCTCTATGCAGACACTGGATGCTGTCTCGTGGACCAACTAAGAACGATAGTAGATTGTCATGCCTTGATAATGATGATATTAGCAGATTAGATTTTATTAGTAATCAACAAAAAAGAAACTATTTACCTGTGTGGCATATGTAAGAGGGGTCCTCCAGCATTGTTTGTTGTGTTATCTTTTAATCTTTCTTTCCAACCAGCAGTTGGTTGATACAATCGATTTGGATCTCGTTGAACAATCACTTCTACCTGTATAACAACAAAGACACAATTTTTTCCATGTTCATTAAATAAATATTTAAACTTTCTAATACTATAAAAAACCATTTAGACCTATCATTACAAAGAAACAATTTACAAAATGACATTGGAATAATTTTTGTAAAACTACCTAAAAAGAAACCCAAATTTACGAAAAAGACTTGTGCAAAATAATTAAGACGAATCAATTTTTAGCAAAACTCTAAATTTTAAATGAACTGATCTGACTTACTTTACTTGGATCTAACTTGATTATTTCCAATTAAGTCATCTAAAAACAAATAGGTATTATTTTTTTTTATAGATATATGATTTATTAGATATAATGGTTTAAAACAACTGTGTAATAAATTTAAGAGTTATGTAAATAACTGAACTCATTGTTTATGCTGTTTTTTCAGCTATCACAACATTTTGGCTGATATATTCTACAGTTGTCTTCAAGGAATTTCTTTATTCAACAGAAAAAATCAGCTAGTAACTTAGCATATAAAAAAATACAAAATCACTTATGTTACATCAGCTGCCAGAATCACCTGAGAGAACATATATCTGGGAATGAATTTATAAAAACATTTATCACTATTTCTTAGTGCAGGGTTTTCAAAGTTGTCTGTATTGATCCCTGGGGGTGGGGATAAATAACATTTTGGCAACGGGAATAAAAGCATAGAGGTCTAAGGAGGGTGAATTTTCTAATTTGCATTTATAAGTCATTTTTATAACAGAACAAAAACCACTGGATCATGTAGACTAGTAGCCAGATATTGTACACCAAGCAGAATGATTGATTGGGTGTGATAGCCATTAGTGATGTATTGTTCATATACAATCTATTCAAAACATATAGGTCATTTAAATGACCAAACAATCTGGCTCTAATATTGGTAAACCTTTTTGGTGTCACAAACATGGAATCTAATATTCATGATCTCCTCAGTGCCTACCAAACCCATGCTTACCATTAAAAACATAATTCAAGAATTAAAGGTGTGTTTGTATTTATAGTTTCCTGATTCTTTTCTCATGTAAATTATATTAAACACAAGAAAATTAGTTATGCTTAGTAATTTGATAAATCAATTACTTTATTTGGGGGCACACGGAAATTAAATCTGGCAACAAAGGGTGTTTCAAATAAAAAATTTGAGAAGCACTGTCCACAGGTTTCTTTTAGAAATTCTTGGAAAGATAGAATTCAAATCACTCGAGATGAAGGGGAGAGTCTACATGGCATATTAGCTAACATATTGAATTGCAACATCAGTAATTAAGTTTGACCTCCAGATATATAATTACGTTCACTTTCATATCAATACACTTGAAAAAGGCATGAACTTCCTTATCCCACTAGCTATGGGTTCAATAGAACCACAACTGTTATTCTACAAGGATGTCTTTGGCATTAGATAACTCACAAAAGTTGATATGCCATCAAACAAAGAAACAAGAACCTTGAGATGAAGATATAATTAATACATTAGGCTTGCTTTGTCTACTTTTAAATCTCTCTTGTCTTCTTTGAAAGGTCCACCTAAACCCTTCTACCAACTTTAGGACTCTCCTGGGTTGATCCCTGTATCTGCAACTTTTCTGGTCTCTGTGAATCCTAGCCTGACTAAACCTGCCAGCCTAAATATATACATAGTCCGCCACAGACATTTTCAGCTACCTTGTTTGATTGACATCATGAATCATGGCCTAAAGATTATTTATATCTAAAATTGTGATTTTGGGTTTTTAAATTCTTTTTAAATATAAGCAAACTTGTTTACAGAGTCATCTATCAATCAAACAATTCAGGTATTATTTCTGAAAAAACTGGTGGCTGGTTTAATTTAATAACAATATTAGATGTGAAAACCCACTTTGTACTGAGTCTCATTGTAAGAAATTTTACCTGTTTCTTCAAATTCTCCAACCTTTTTTCTTTCCTCTTTTCCATGTCTTCTTTGGATTTTTCTTTTAATGCTTTCACCATCATCTTTTGCCGATCCTTGAATGCAGAGAGGATATTTCATTTTAGAATAATTTTACACAACACTGCTTCTATGTTGTTGGTTCACAAGAAAGTTTCTTTTTATCATATCAGAAATTTCATTTTCTAAAACAAATCAATACATTCATTGTTTACCTTTCAATTATTCAATCTTAATTTTTAAGCATTTAACAATACATAAATGGAAAAAGTGTCAATATTTTTAATTAAATGTAGCCTGAATTTCAAAGATCAATCATTTAAATTGCTGGGTTATTTACTAAAGTTTGCACAAGGACAGCATGTATGCATTATCCAAACAAGCATTTTCATTGTTGCTGCTTTTATCATTATGTTTCGGCTGAATCTTTCTTCTACCTTCTTCAGGTATACACAAAGAAACTGCAAAAAATACAAAAGATAAAGGGAGCACAATCACATCAGTGGATTCTTCTACATAGACATGGTTATGAATTTTTATGATTAATGAACAAGTGACTACATAGATCAGAAGAAGGTTACTCCAATTGTAATGTCTCATAATTTGATGTCTTGTCCTAAAACATTAGAGTCGGATTTTGGTGGTATGGCAGTAGCAGTTTAACTTTCCTACTAATAATCAATAATTTTTTTGGCATGATATAGATAGCAGCTAAGTTACAGCCAGACAATATGGTATCTAACTTGAAAGCAGATGTGGTGCATCACTGAATTTCTCTGAGAGATTTGATTTGATTTGGTTGAGTTTTATGGCATATCAACCATTGTAGGTTATTTAATGCCAAATTCATTATATATATATATATATATATATATATATATATATATATACATATGATTTGTAAACACATTTTGTCAATAACATTTTTAAATGCGCCTGAGCTCACTTTATTTGCACACAGTTAAATGGTATCAAGTATTGCTATATAACAGTCATAATTTAACATCAGTCATTTGTTTGCACACATAGTTTATAAGTATTCTCATTTTTAAATGAGTGAGAAATAATTTTTTCACATACTAGTATTGTTATTATTTCTACAGTTAAATGGTTTCACTAATTAATTAGTATCTAACACTTATAATTATATTCAATATTAATCATTTGTTTGTACAGTGAAGTGGTTACAAGTATTGCTATTTAACACTAAGTATTCAATTCAACAATATTCATTCATTTGCATATAGATGGTTCCAAATATTGCTATGTAATACTATCAATTCAATATAGGTACATTTAAATATTTGGTTTGGTTGGGTTTTATAGTATATCAACCCTGAAGGTTATTTTATGCCAAATCCTTTTTATACATATATAAAGTATATATATGATTAAAAACATTTTGTAGATAACATTCTTAAATGAGCCTGAGCTCTTTTTTGTACACAGTTAAATAGTTTCAAGTACTGCAATATAACAGTCACAATTTAACATCAGTTATTTGTTTGCTCACAGTTTGTTCTATTTGATCCAAAGATAGGACTCTATCAGGTGCTACCACTCCAGGTCAGAAGGGACCTGGGAGGAATATCAATGAAGGGGTACATGATGATGATAAGGTAGAATCTGATATTAAATTTTCAAATGCGGAAATAGAACAAATTCAGAACCAATCAGATTGATGACAGAACTATTACACCTTTGGAGGTGTATGGTGTAACAGTTATCATAGTAGGAAATGGACACGACAACCAGAGTTCAAAACCTGAACAAGGCTGTTTATGTTTTCCTTCATGGGAAATGAATGAATCCATCTCTTCTCCTCACCCAGCTATGGGCAAATAGTAGGGCAGACAGTACTCTTTAGTCTTGGTAAGGCAACTGGTCTAAAACAAAAACTCTGAATTCAAACTAGTTTAGCTCCACTTATAAAAATGACCTTGTGTCATATCCCGTTCAGAAACTACATCTGGATATTTTATTACTCTTTTCATGATATAAATGGAAGCAGTAAAAGGATACAAGATTTGAGCTTTTACCCTTAGTAGAAAGGTTTCTGAATGTCAAGGTGCTAAAAGTTAACTCATCAACAAATAATGGCAATGTGAAAAGATTTTCTTTTTCAAAACTTCCAAAAAAGTTTCTTATTTCCACACTTACCATTTCTCTGAACCTTGGAAGAGTTATAGCTGCTAATTTCCGTCTTGCTTCATTTTCCATCATTTCTTCTATTTCTTTCTGTTGTTTCATTATTAAAGCCTTCTTTTCTTTGGCCTCTTTATATCTCTCCACATATTTTCGTCTTTCATTCTTTAAAGAAGCCGAATGAAAGAAAATCAATTAGTAAATCAAATTTTAAGTGTAAGAAGGAATAACTTTTTAAATTATTTTTTTTTAATTTGAAAAAATATAACTCAGTTTTTCAAATTTATAAAAGAGTAATTATTTAAGGAATTTATTATTAAAATATTCAGTGACATTTGTTAATATAAAATTTAAAATAATACCCTTGGCATTCAACACACTTATTCCAAGGAGTTTTCCATTGGTCAAAGTATTTCTGAAACTCATTTTTTAATATGGTGCTGAGCCATGCAATTGTGTTTCTTTTAATGTATTCAAAATTCTCAAAAGCTTGAGATGAATTTTCGATTTAGGAAACAAGAAAAAGTTGAATGGAGCTAAGTCTAGTGAGTATTTGGTGTGTTGCACTTGCACAACTCTGTATTTCATTAAAAATGTTTAAAAAGTATCAAGAATTTTTATTGACTCACCTAGACATAACAGTCAAGGCATCCACACATCATCACTTTTTTATATACATAGTGAAGCTATAGATAAATTTTAGAATTTAAAAAGAATTTAAAAAAAATCAATCTTGATACTTGACATTATGCCTCATACATACACACACACAAACACACATATGCATACACACTGCAGAATGTTCAGGTCATAAATTTCAGTCTTCAGATTTCAGTATCATAGAAGCCCTGCAGGATGAATTAGATGACATTATATGAAAGATAAACTACAAATATTCAAGAACTGTAACTATGGCTGCAAAGCATGGAATAAAATGAATCATAGGATTAAAATTCTCATTAAAACTTACCCAAAAAGACTAAAATATGTAAAATTTGCAAAGAGTAGGAACATAAAAAAATAATAGTTCCAAGTGTGTGTAAACTTTTGTTTTAGTTAAAATGTTATTTTTCAGCAATTTATAACATAAGCTTTTCAAAGTAAAAGTATTTTGAAATAAAACTAATGATATACTAAGCTACAAAAGACATTTTTTAAATAATCATCAATGATCATCTTAAACAACAATAATTTATTCATTTATTTACTATTTTTTTCATCTCTTTTTCTTTTTTGCGTTCATCAGCCATTTTCTCTTGTAATTTCAATTCTTCTTCCTTTGCTTTTTTTTCAGCTTGTTCCATCTGTAATAGTAAAAAGCAATAACACTTTCTGATAATAAACAGTGATTGACAGGGATTCTTGTAGAATTTCATTTAGCATCAAGATGTCTTCCTTTAGTACTGAAAAATATATAAAAGGCAAAACTGTTGGTCATCTCAAATAAATCATAGAATTAAAATAGTATTTTAAACAAAATATTTTTAATCATTTAAAATATTTTAACTATTATTAAAAATAACAAAATATAATATTAAAAAAATTATATAAAAATAATATTAATCATTATCAAAAATATTCAAAATATTGAAATATTATCAAAAAATTAAATTAAAATATTATTTTAAAAAAATGTTTTTAATTCATCAAAAATATTAAAAACTTCAAAATAAAATCTTTATACTCCTCTTCATTATCAACATCATCCATTTTGAGTTCCCAATTAGCCAATGACTATTTACAATTCTTTACATGAACACGTTAATTATGCTAGCCTCTGCCATATTTTTTTCCATCAAAATGGATGACCTCATCTCTCCATCTTTTGCAAGATCTTTCCAACAATGTCTGTTATTTCTTGGGCACAATTGAATTAACCTCTTGCACCATCTCTTATCCTCCTTTTTATTTGTACCCTATTGTGACAGCAAATCAAAATAAAAAGATCCCCGGATGAGCAACCATTTAAAAGCGTATGAGAACTGGTGCATTTAAATATTGTTATCACCAAACGGGGAGTTTATTTTTTTTGCGCGTGTGAAGACGGGGCGGTCTGGCACTGGATCCCTCATAGAATAAGTCCTTGTTTAGAGTCCTTTCTCGGGCATATAGGAACTGGCATATTATGTGGGGGTTAATTTAGGGCTAGACTGACCGCCGTTGGCAAGGGGTTTCCAAATTTCACACTACACACACACCCACCAAGGCCACTAGTTCTTCCTCTTCTAGAACAATGGAAGATATGGACCTCTAGGTTTAGATGTAATAATATTAATTATAGTAGTCGACAACTCCGGTTTCCCGTATAATATTTTTAAAGGAATTTATAGGACAATTTAAGCGAGAATAACATAAGGCGAATAGAAGCTGAAAAAGAAACATGAAATAGCAACTTGACAGTAGACGACATAAACGAACAACTTCAACACATGGGAACATTAAAATATATCAATCTTTTTACTACACACGCGAATACACATATTCAACGTGTCGGCTATATTATTAGCGGACAATACATGATTCTAAATGTCCTTCTTCCTTTTTTCCTTTCCTTTAGTCTTTCTTTAAATTGAGAGAAAGAGAGAGAGAGTATATAATTGGGTACAGGGAGAAACAGTCTTATAATTTACTTTTCTTTTCCGATGGATTCCTGTGAAGAATATTTTCTCTTTTACGGGCTGACGGACTTTATGTTATATTTAGTTCTGGCTTGAAGGTATGGCTTCTTCTTCTTGTCCAGGATTCTTTCCGCTTTCTTTACCCGGAGTCTTGACATGAGACTCGCGTCCTCTCACGACGACCTCATCTTCAAAAACTGATTTTCTTATTGCCTATTTCCGCCGACGGAAAAAAGGTGCCACTTCTGTTTTAGGGTTCTAGCCAATCATTTAGCTTCTGCCTTCTTCCTTCCCCTGTCAGGTGACCCGAGTGAGGTCACGGAGTACAGATAGCCTGACCAACATTTTTCTTCCTTCAACAGCCAGCCAAAGTTGACCCACATTCTTTATTTGTCTTTTAACGGTCAATCTCTGGCTAATTCAAACACGGAGGGTAGTGGAAATTCTTTATTTCTCTTCTCTTAGTGGGAGACCACGTGACACTATCTATTCTCGTTTTTGCAATTTAACAATTGCTATAATATTTCAAACCTTGGTCAACTCTATGATTCCATGATGATCTCTTTTTATCACTTACAGTCATTCCTAAGATTGCCTTTTCCATCAAATTCAGTATGTTCTGTATGTTTGTTTTTTAGAGATTATAGATGAATGAACTTAAAAATATATACTATATAAAGTTTGTACAAAATGGATTATTTATTAGTGGTACTTAATTCACAAAAATTAACAGCAACTGGAAGTGCACATTTATCTTCAACATTTTCTGTACAACAAGCACTCAGTGAAAGATCATTTTTTTTATAATGATAACCACAAGGCTACTCATGCCTCCAATTCTTTCAAATACCTATCTTATCAAGATGTATTGTATATCTTAGACAGATATACAATACAATTCAGCTTGTTCCATCTGTAATGGTAAAATTACTGTCAATTTTCCATTAGATCCCATACATAGTTGTAATTCTGACAGTTTTTTTTATGAAGCATAAGGTTGTACTTCCACCACATTACTGATGGTGCAGTACTTTCCAAAGCAAGAATATTTTATTTGGTTTGGTTAAGGGCAAATCAACTCTATATGGATTATTTAAGGAGGAAATTTGATTCATTAGTAAATGTTTGATTGTAATCATATATTTTCAGTGTTCCATTGCATTTGATTAAAAATTACACTTTATTTGTCAATAATCATTTGTTTGTCCACAGTTATATGATATCAAGTATTCATATCTAATACAAATAATTTCTAAACATGGTTTCAAGTATTCCTACCTAATACTAATAATTCAAGCAGTTATATAGATTAAGTAACTATTTCTAATTAATGATAATGTGCTTTTCTTTATCATTTAACAAATCAAATGTAATAAAAGGATGTAACAATTTTGACTGAAAAGTGAAAACCAAAACATTGTCAAATACGAGTTAAAAATATCTAATATAAATTGTGAGTAAATCCAATATGATTACAGTTATTATTTTTAACTAGCATTGTTCTTATTCTAATTTTTCATTGCTTTTTAATTATCAATTAAACAAAATCAAGATGAAAAATACTAGTTGAAATGAATTATAATTATGATTAACAAACTTCATCTAAAAACAAACAATGAATAAATAAATTTTTTTTAAAAATACAATATATACAATATTTTATGAACACAAATTTAATATCAACATGTCATAACCTGTTGTTGATAAACCAAAATGAAATAAAACTAATAAAATTAAAAATACTGTTAAATCTAAAATTGAAAAAAAAAGATGAAATAATTGTGTAATAGTGAAATTGTATTAATGGTTAATTAAATCAAACAGGATAAATATTGATATTAAATAAAAATAAATATTGTTTTTTTCTTATCAACTTACTTTCCATTTCTTTAACTCAATCATTTTTTGTTGCCGTTCCTCTTCAAGTTTCTTTTGAATTTCTGTTTGCTTCATTTTTTCTTGTTCATCCCATTTCTCTTCTGGTGGGATCAGCTTTTGTTTCTTTTCCTGCAGATAAAATTTAAATCAGGGTTAAAACATTTACACTTTTCAATAGCTAGTATGTTTTTTTCAGAAAATAATATATAGTTTTCAGAAAAAAATTAAATAACTTATCACAGATGTTTCTCTGATTATGGCATGCTTACAATGACAGTTTTTATTCAATAACTAAAATTACCTGATATAATAATAATTGGAAAATACCAAATATCGATACTTAAAAGAAGCTGTAAACTAAAAGAAAAGAGATTGACACCTCTTTACTTTTATTTCTGGATAAGAGAAACCAATAAAGTCTGGAGAACAAAAATTCAAATAGTCTTTAAATTTTGATAATTGACAAATCTAATGGAAAGCAAATAAAATATATACATAATAGCAGATAATTATAAAATAAAGGATAACTTATTTAAAAATAAATTGGAATTTCAAACCAATTAAATCATTATCAGTATTTTTTTGTTTTTATTGTAAAATATTGTGTAATCCATGTTTAATAATTCAATAATTTCATAAAATCATTTAAAATTTGGTTGATTTTACATCAAATGTACAGAATTGGTCAGCCTAGTCAGCTGGGGTTGTAAAATACACTAATTGCATCTCTGCAGAGCGGTAAGAAATCAACCCCCAGCACCACCACCACCAAGTGTCCCGGATATGATACAAAACCATCAACTAGTGAGGATCCAGTCCTACAACTTGGGGGAATGAGGAGTACCACTTCATTGTCATTGCTACCAGGTCCACTCTGGCTTGGAGTAGTAGCAGGTGATAGGGTCTCAAATGTATTATGTTTAATTGAATTGTTTGTGATACTTGGAACAATTTGACTGTGTGCAAATGAATGTGTTGAATTGAATAATTAGTGTTGAATAGCAATACTTGTAATAACTTCATCAAATATAAACAAATGATTGATATTAAATACAATTATTAGAGCTAGATAACAATAATTAAAACCATTTAGCCAAGTGGAAATAACAGCAAAACTTAATTGTGAGCAAACAAATTAGTTCCAACTCATTTAAAAATAAAATAACCTAAAAGTTAACTGCTTAAAAATCATATGTATAACCATCTAAATGTGTGCAAACAAATGGCAGCTGTTAAACTAAATTGTTAGTGTTAGATAGCAAGATTTGAAACCATTTAATGGTGCAAACAAATGATTGATAATAAATAGAATTATTCATGCTAAAAATAATTGAAACCATTTGTGATAAAAAAATAAGCTTATGCACATTAAAATATTATCTACAAAATGTGATTACAAATTATATATATTTAATATATATGTATAAACAGGATTTGACATTCAATAACCCACAAGGGTTGATATGCCATAAGACCCAAAACAGAATGTGTGCCATGTTTAAGCCACAAAGTCATTTCTCTAGGAGACATAGTTGTTTGGTTTTGTTCCTTGGTTTACTTCGAGGCCACAGTCCAGCACTTTAGTCATTACCCCATGGGATTTCCCCTATAGACATTGTAATATGGCTGAACTGAAAAATATCTAATATGAATATCAGGTAAACTGAAAAAAAGATTGATTGATTGATTTTAACAGCTGTCAGTCCATCTGCAGTTATTTTATACCTAGAAGTTTGTGAACTGCTTACATTGTACATTTATATTTACATTTGTTGTTAGTAAATAAAAATTTTTGCACATGGTTATATGATACCAAGTATTCCTATCTAATACAAATAATTTACAATCAGATCTATTTGATCCACAAATGGGACTCTAACGGGTACTCGCACTCCAGGTCAGAGTGAACTCGGGAGAAATGGCACGATTAGATGCAGTTTTGTGCCATACCCAGGACACATCTTTTTTTGGGGTTGATGGTCTTACCCCTCTGGAAAGGATACAGTCAGCATATTCTAAGCCTTGTTGGCAGGGTATTTGAAAAAATTAGAAAACACTAAAACTGATTTCATATCCTTACACATTAGCTCACTTTTATTGGTTTATATATGAAATGAAATGTTAGAAATGCATTGAAACAATTATATAATTCTATAATTCACGGCACTATGGAGAAAGCATCACTACAATAAATTTGAAAAAAATAAATTTTCAGAGAGAAGATGATATCAAGAAATGCAAATCATTTTTGACAGAGGATAAATGTAAACAACTACCACAGTAAAATCTAATCCTGACAAGAACCATTACATCATTTTCAATAGAGAAATTCAATATTCTATTTTTGTAAAATCATATCAATGTTTAAAAGAAGAGAATAAAACTTAATAGAAAATAGTTACAATTATAAATCAGTTATAAATACATTGCTAAAATAAACACTGCTTAAAAGTGAGTCTTGAGAAAGAAGAGAAAGAGAAAAGGCTAGAAAAGTGGGAGAAATTTTAAGTTAATTTACCTCCAGCTTGGATTTTCGCCATTGTAGTATAGCTTCCTTTTTGGCTTCATTCAGAGCCAGATATTGTTCATACCAATCAATATGAGCAAATATGTCATCTTTAGATTTCCCAGGAAGTGAAGGTACTACATGGTTAAAAAAAACTGCTTTTTGCTGAAACAAAATGAACCATCACACATATTCAGGTCTTCATTCTAATAAAGAATTTCAGCAAATATTGAAATGAAAAGATTTTACAGTTTATGGGATCATTTTCATTTCTATAGTAAAAGACAGAATTAAGAGTGTAATTTGCAACAAATGATTAAATTAGCAGAAAAAAAACAAAATATTGAATTTAATAGTATCAAGAGAAATAAAACTATAACAATTACGATTATCTTCAACCAAATAATCAATTGGATCTTAGATCATGAAAGTTGAATGTGTAGCATCTAAAATCAAATTTTTCCCTGTGTTTGGAAACAAATAATATTTTGTTTTCCACAAAAGATAAAGAATGAGACTTCCAGAGTTTAAAGATCTAATACCTGCCTTCCAATTATTCTCTTTCTTTCTTTTCAATTTCTTTTTCCTTCAAATTTATTCCCATAGCTTTCGTACTCAGTTTAGTTTACTCAAGTGATTTAAATGTTTAGTTTATCAATCCTTTTGCATTCTCAACTTGCTAACACAACTGATGCAACTGTTCCAAAACTTATAGAGATGCAGAAATGCTGATCTACATATAAATAAACCCATCATTTATAACAGTATCTATGCTAGTACGACAAACAATGCTGAGAGAGTTATTTTTCATGTTTTATAATCAACATAGGCAGACAGCACTAGTTTTCCTTCTTTACAACAAAGTCTGGTTCTTTTGAAGATAATTTTTATTTTTTCACTCTCTTGCACAAAGGTCTGCTCTGTATGCTCCAACTGTGTCACTTTCATTCTAGTTCTCTTCTACAGGGTGCGGAAGCAAAATATAGAAGAATTTTTAAAATGCTTTTTTTAGTCTTAGTCTAATTTTTGAAAAAAAAAAAACATGATAAATCTAAATTTTCATGATTAACTGTATTATTCAAGCACTTTTTTTATTAAAATTCAGCCCAATATAAGTGAGCAAGAAAAAAAAATGACAAAGAATCTATGATTTGCTTAATGCTGATACCAAACGAAAGTTTCTTTATCTATCATATACAAAGCAAAGAAAAATTTTTTCAGAAAAAGAGCTTTTTAAGGAAAAGTGGGAGTGGAGGATTGAACAAAAAAACAAAAAGGCTTTTTAACTGCTCTTACTATGGTGATTAAGAAGGATCTCACAATGTCAATTAGAAAGCAGGCTAATAAATCGAAAGTCCACAAGAAAACTGTGAGGATAGCAATTAAACAAGATTTAAGCCCAGACCTTAACCCCCTTGATTGCACTATATGAGGTGTTTTAGAAAACAAAACAAATGCAACTTCACATCCAAATATTGGTTTGCTTAAGACGGCTATTGAGGAGGAATGGAATAAAATGTCTGAAGAATTTATTTTGAAGGCATACAAATCATTTCAAAAGCATGTTGATACAATAATTGAAAAAAATGTTGGCCAAATTGAGTAAATTTACTGTTTTATGTATATCTTACCCTGTTTCTTATTTTTAAATTAAAATTAATCTTGTTTTATTATAGATTCATTTATTATTATACAAGAATATTCCAAATTTTGCTTCCGCAACTTTTAATGGTCATCAAATAAAGACTGCTCCCTGTCATTTTGGAATCCTTATATACATAATAACTCATGCATATTCATAAGTGATAGGTGCATAAAAACTTGTAACCATCAAATGAGCATGATTGACATTACAAAAAGGTGCTTCTGTAAGGGACATGTGAAGTAGTACATTCATTTTCCTTCAGGTAAGCAATGTAGCATAAAGGTCCAAAAATATACGACCAAGATACAAACACGTGAAATAGACATATTCATACGGATATGGAAAACGTTCACAAATGTTCATAAACATATAGGAATCCAAAAACACTCGAAATTAGTTCAGGTACGAAACTTTTTATTACCTTTTTGAGTTCAAGGTTTTTCAACATGGGGAGAGAGAGACACAATTTCTTTCTATGCTGACTTTTCCATCTAACTCCACCACTTGTGGCCCCCACCGCAAACTACTGGTCTGGCCTCGGCAAGCTCCGAAAATTGACTTTCTTCCTCTAGACCCAAATCTCAACTTTCTCATTCGGAGTTTAAATCTCAACTGTTTTTCTTTTCAAATTTGAAAAATCCTCAGCGCTTCCGGGCATGACATCATTCACGTCCCCGGTCCCATTTCCTATCTCGGGTTTTTATTGTGACATCTCTGATTGTCAGATCTGCCCCGCGCGCGTGTGAACACCTGCACTCAATGTGTGCACCTAACTAACCCATGCACTAAGTGAAATGTTCTCAGCAAAACTAAACCGAAAGGCAAGATATATAAAACAAAAAATGATAATATAAAAAAAATCTCTCCGCAATTATATCACAAGCAAAATCATCACAGCTAGTTAGACTTCATAAAGCAATCTGATTAAAGATCACTATGTGTCAAATATGTTACTCACTCCCAAACTTTTTATATGGTAAATGAAAAAACAGAAGTAAATTACATATATATTTCATAATAAAACAATGTAATAATAATTATCTTCCCTATGTGTTCATTTAGCACAGCTGTCAGACTAAACAAAGCTTAGTAAGTAACTACTAACTACATTACATAGTAAGATAAGCAATACTAATTAAACAATTTACTATAATATCTTTAAAAATTAATATCTTTCATTAAATCTTAATATAAATATATGGTTACCTTGTATCTTACATAAAACTTAAGAAATGTTTCATGATCATACTCATCCCAGCCACCATGGAAACCACCAGTTTGCTGGACAAATTTCTGAAATAAAGAAAGATCATATGATTGCTTCTAAAATTTCTCATATGAATAATATAGAACATATATTTAGACAAGAGGAAATACATGGAAAAGATCCAAGATAAGGCTCTAACTGCATCAGCGTGGATCTGGCAATCCCACAGAGCAACAACAATCTGACAAAGTCTGGTAGTATCATGAGATACTGCTGGGGCACTCTGGGTTAGTGGTAATGATGCTTCAGCCCCGAACCCAGAGTCATCATCTGATGAAGGCTTTCTTAGAAGCAATGCTGTTGTATAAACATCAGTTATTGTATGATACCTACATATCATCACAATACATAGTAATAAATCCATAGATTATAATGAAAGATTATTGAAAAATGAAATGAAATGTTTGACTTGTTGAATCATTAGCAGAACTTATTTTTTTGTATTTTACAGTAAAATATAGAGTAATTTATGTTTAATGATTTAATAATATCATCGAATAATTTAAGCTTGATTTTAGATTAAATTCAGAGAATTTATAATAGAATGTCTTCTAGTTGCAGATTTATTTCAAGTTGGAATTTTCAAGAGTTCAAATAGCAATTGAATATTAACCATATAAAAATAATTTTATGACTAAAAAATCCTGAATATCAATTTTTTTTTTACTTCAGTTTCAATGATTACATCAAAAGAACTTTGATTTAATGAGGATTTTATTTACTAACATATTTTTGACAATCACCATCATCATCATCATTAAGCCATGCTGACAGCATGGATTCCTTTGACTCCCTCTCACCATCAATTACTATCAATAATTACTCTTGGCAAGTCCTCTACACACCATCCAGTGTTTGCACAGAGCTGATAAAGGTATGTGTTTGTTGATCGACCAACATTGGTGCATTCATGTTTTGGGGTCCATAAGAGAAAGTCACTTATAAGTGTGTTCTTGCTTTTTCAGTGCCCTGTATGTCTTGGCATAGCCACACAACTGCTGTTTTGTTGAGTGCTACTTCCAGAATTTGATTCAAAAAAGCATGCAATATTCCTGTGTATATTATTAGAGTCCAATTGGTGCAACCATGCAATAGTACTGATATGTCAAAAGCTTGGAAGAATTCCTGTTTTATTCAATAAGAGAGATCAGATTTCCATATGTTCATTAACCTGTCAATAGCAGTCCATGCCCGTCCAATGCCTATATTGGCACCACTTTCAGTAGATAAGATATTGCTACTGAGGTATGTGAATTGGTTTTCCAATTTCAGAGGCTTGCCATTTAACTAGAAGAAAGCTTGAATATATAGTTGTTCCTCAATATCCAAGTGAGATTAGTGATTGAAGACTTGCATAAAAGTGAATTTTATCCAACTAATAATTTTACAATTAGAAAAATTGAACCAAATTCTGGTGTAATAACTATTTGAGAGCATACAATAGATCAGAAAATATTTATGAAAAGTAATACAAGTTGCTAACTTGCTAACAAAAACAAACATTAAAATTTAGAATAGAAAAATTTTAGGTGAAACACACTTGATTTAAAAATCATCCAAAAATAAAATTATTATTGGATCTTAATAAACTTTTTGGTATTTAATTTAAAGAGGAAAATTTTCATTCCAAATTTCAGAGGAAAAAATTGATGCACACAAGTAGCAAACATCCAGAACACAAAGGGAACAATATCTAAAAAATAAATGCAGGAGAGAGAATGAGAATTTGTGAAAATGTTGGTAGGCTACAGCAAGGTATGCCTACATATCACTTCATTTGCATGGATTTAATGTTGGGCTTAGTGGCTTAGTATATGGAAAATTTAAATTTTGCTTTGAGAAAACCTTCATTCAAATTTCATTCATTAAAATATTTTTGAACTGTGATTCATTGAGTCACAGGTATAAAACTTGCAAAACATAAGCAACCAAACCCAATGATGGTTACATGGGGGATTTGTGGTTACTTATTGTCAAAAAACATCTGCAGCCAAGATAACATTCTAAGCATCACTTCCATTAAAAGGACAGTTTGGAACTGAGGTGTCAAAATAGCTTGCAATGAACAATGCAAAGAGACTTATTTCTCAAGTCCTTTAATCAATAAAACCAGACAGAACTCGTTTTTCTTCTTCATGACAAAGTCTGATTCTTTTGTCAAGAATGCTCATTTCTTCACTCTCTGCTCTATATGCTCCAACCAAGGATCAATCTCATTCAGAGTGGTGTCCAGTAGTCATTGATTTAAGACTGCCATCTGTTGCTTTGGAGTCTATAAACATATGCATATTCATAAGCAATAGTAACATGAGAGACTCAATACTGGTGAATGCACAAGAATCATATTACAAATGGTTACTTACATGAAAAACATGCAAAACAGTGCATCCTTTTTGCTTCAAGTAAGTAAAAATCCCACAAAGGACCAACTATATACCAGAAATACTGCAAGAATGAATTTTACAGAAATTAAAGAAAATCTGAAAATTTCTGTCCCAGAAATAATAATGGCACTAAGGTCATTTCTTTCCTGTTCAACCACCAAAAGTTCTTCATAGTTTTTAAATCTTTTAGCAAAATCAAGTCATTATTAAAACATTTACAGATAACTTTTGTAGATCTTTTACAAAAATCATCTTATGTAATTAAGCAAAATCATGAAGCACCAGACAAAAATCCACAGAGGAAAAGAAAAATTTGGAGGTTAAAAGGAACTCAGAGAAAATCAATAAAGAGGTGGTCAGACTGACATGAGCCCAAAAGGGAAGAGTTGCTCAAAATGAACTTAACTGCAATAACGTGGTTGTAACATTATGCTCCACTAAGAGTCTACAGGAATAAAGTAAACTTGGCACACAGTCTTGGAAAATTATTAATTAAAAGAAAAAAAAAAGAATATGCTTACATCAAATTTAGCCACTTCAGGTGGCAAATCTACAGTAACATCCCTGGCTGAGGACAAAGGTTTCTTAGTGACAGCTGGGACTCCTGTCCTTTGAACTTGCAGCTCTACCTTAGCCCAAGACTCATATTTCTTTTCCAAAGCCTGAATCTCAAGGAAAGTGGATTTCTCCTCTTTAATGAGCACTTCATAACTGTAATATAAAGAGTAAAAATAGGACATTTTATGGTAATATGTTATTAAAACAAATTTGATTTCAAATCTCAAATCCAGAGAGAAAATTATATATTTGTTATGTTATGGGCATATCAATTTGTCATTTGATCCGAAATAGGATGGGGGAAGTCCCAGTGGTTTAATGGCTAAAGTGCTGGACTGTGACTTCATAGTGAGTTTGAACCCCAGACATACTGTAAGATTCACTTTCAGGTTGATAGACTTGGGAAAGGTATATAACCCCTTATTTTGCATGGCTTAGGGTTAACTAGTACCACTACTGTCCTTCTGTAAAAGATGTCTTTGGCATTAAATAACCCACAAATATTGATATGCCATTAAACAAAGAAACCAAACCTGAACTGAAAAACCCTAAAAGCCATTGATTGTATTTCTTACACAGATGATGGAAAAAGAAGATAAACATGTTATTAAAGTTTGTTTACCCATTTTATTTTGAGTTTCCTTGTTCAGGTCGGCACTGACAGTGTGTGGATTTTTCTTTTTGAACTCCAGCTAAAATTTTTATAACTATTACCATTTACCAGATTTTGCTCTGAGTAGAAATTATACCCTTATGAATGAAGAATATCCATTAAGTTTGGATGCCAACGGCTTGACTGATTAAGAACTGAATTAACTTTTCTATCTTTTTCTCTACTCTTCCTATCATGTCACACCTTTCAAGCATGGAATACATAGCTGCCCACTCAGTTTCTAATATGCACTCATAAAACACTTTCTGATAGAGGCACCCCTATTTTGACCCTATGAAGTCATCAACAGATCACAGCCAAGCCTATTATATAACACATTTTTTTTGGTGGGATATAGATAGTAAATGTCATAGATTACACAACTACAATCCGACTGATACCTCCTGTGATGTAATGATTAAAAATCTAGGCAAGTGAACCATTGTGAGTTCGATTCTCACAGGGTGCCCAATACTTTCAGACTTGTGCTAAACTAAGCTAAGCAAAGTAAATTATTATAATAGCAACTCCTACCTGACCTAGGAAAATATGTTAAGAACAACTTGTTTGTTGGAGGTTTGTTTCAGAAAGCCAGAATGATCAATTAGTAAACAAAAATTTTTGGTGTCAAATTTGTGATTTATTCATTTGCTGTGAAATATATTAAAAAAACTGAATTAAAATCTTTTAAACGTAGCAATTCTTGCCGGAGATTGTATACATTAGATTTTAGACTCAAGAATTACTTCCCTTTAAAAGAAGTTATTGCTCTTAGGAAAACAAGAAGCAGCTTCTCATTTGAGACATCAGGATGTAATGTATTGTTTGAGTTTTACAATCAATTACAAAAATTACATAGACTTATAATTAATTATATCAAATGCATAATAAAATGGATTTCCTGCATGATAAAATGTTGAGAATTCAATAAGCAGATTAATCACAAAATTTCAAAGTAGGAAACTATGTTAAAACAAAAATGTTTCAAATTTATGATTGCATAAATATGTAGTGAAAGGATCACAGAAACGGAAGATGTGTTGTACTTTTATATTTCAGATAAATAACTGTTGAACATAAGCACTATATATTTCCCCAACCACTGAAAACACAAAGTCATTTCTTAAGTGGAGTACAACTGGCTTGAATACAGTTTTCCTTCTATTAGATCAGTTTCCATATCAAGATTAAAGATTCAGTCTGTCCTACTATTTACCCATAGTTGAAATTTACCCATAGCATTAATGTTTTATCACAGTAACTCAAAAGATTGTTCTGCTACAATACTAAGCTACCTTTTGTTAAAAAAATCTGTTACACATAATTTTTGCTAAATTCATGTTACCCTTTTAATAAATTTACATCCTCTCTTCATATTGTTGATATCAATTGAATAAATTTTCTTATAACCATAATATATTTCTTGTATGTTTTCCATTTATTTTCACATATTTTATCTTGTTCAGAAAGTCAAATTTAACAGTTTAATAACTTAAATAATTATAAAAGTCAAAGTAAAAGTTTAAGCCCCTGACATGATCAATATAGGATTCCTACAAAAGTTTTACAAAATACAAATCAATAATTTCATCAGTTAGAAAAAATATATAATGGCAGAAAAAGATAGATATAATTATATTTTTTCAATATTTTAATTGCAGGTAAAAGCCAAAGAAGTTGGTTTTGGGGTTTTTTTTAAACAGAACTCAAACATAATTGCAATGTAATAATAAGTCATCTTTTATGCAAACATCTAAAAACCAGAAATATTGCTGAAGGGGAACTCACCGTTTTCTTTGATTTTCTTTAAAGTCATTGATTTCTGCTTCAGCCTCTTCCATGATTTCTTTTAATTTGATAACAACTGGAGAACAAAGTTTTAAAATGATAATAGACATAAATCATTGGTAATCCCTAAGTTCACAAAGTACAAAAAAAATAATATAAAAATAACATCATTAAAATGTGGTGATGATCACCAGATGGAGACACAGAATACTTCGACATTGTAGCAGGAGTACTACAAGGGGACACGCTAGCTCCATACCTCTTTATCATTTGTCTAGACTACGTACTTAGAACATCGATTGATAAAATCAGAGAGAATGGCTTCAAGCTGACAAAGAAAAGAAGTGGAAGGTACCCCGCAAAAACAATTACCGACGCCGACTACGCCGATGACATAGCAATACTGGCAAATACACCCAACCAAGCCAAAACACTACTGCATAGTTTGGAACGAGCAGCCGCAGGCATAGGCCTCTATGTCAATGCACACAAAATGGAATATATGCGCTATAATCAAACGGGTGACATCTCCACTCTAGACGGAACCCCTCTTAAACTAGTAGATAAATTCACTTACCTAGGAAGCAGTGTCTCATCAACCGAAAAGGACATCGACACAAGGTTAACGTAGGCATGGACAGCTATCAATAGGCTATCGATTATATGGAAATTAGACCTAACCGATAAAATGAAACGCAGTTTCTTCCAGGCAGTGGTCGCATCGATACTACTATATGGATGCACTACATGGACTCTAACAAAACAGCTGAAGAAGAAGCTAGACAGCAATTACACAAGAATGCTGCGAGCAATCTCGAACAAGTCCTGGCGGCAACACCCCACAAGACACCAACTGTACGGCCACCTGCCTCCTATCACGAAAACTATTCAAGTTAGATGAACCAGATATGCAGGACACTGCTGGAGAAGCAGGGACGAACTCATAAGTGATGTACTCTTATGGACCCCCACATATGGCCGAGCAAAAGCAGGATGACCAGCACGAACATACATTCAGCAACGATGTGAGGATACGGGATGTAGTCCAGAAGACCTGCCAGAGGCGATGGACGATAGGGAAAAGTGGCAAGAGAGGGTCAGGGATATCCGTGCAACCAGCACAACATAATGATGATGATGTCATGACAAGTTATATTCCTACATTTTTTGCACTTATCTGGTACATATACAAAAACCAATGAGATAAATCCAGCCCACAGAGAGAATGCAAAGGTATAATCCCACTAATTTACAGGCTTTTGGATAGGCAAATTAATTCACACAAATTAAATATAAACAATAAACAGATACTGAGGCATTTGGTAAAGTTCTGTCCACAAAATGTCCATATGATTACAACTATGAATGCACATTTGATATGTAAGCAATACCAGACCCCATCCATGTGCCCAATTTACTATTAAAAGGATTGAAGGCACAGAGACTGCTCACTGAATGCAGAGGAGGCATGCAGTGGCATGGAAGGGGGGCTTTATATTTCATAAATGTCTAGCTTTCTCATTTGTCTAGCTTACTTATGACCTCTGTAATGTTATATATGTATTTACCCAACTGCTTCATGCTAAGCAAAATATAACGCAAGGTTAATTTTAAAGTGAAGTCTAACAGGTTTGAATTCAGAGTTTTCCTTCTCCAAGACTGATTGTCGAACTAAGACTAAAGAATTTAAGTCTGCCCAACTATTTACCCATAGTTGACAGAAGAACAGATGGATTCATGCATTTCTCAAGGGCATTAACATGAAGTGAAATGGAAACAGCTTGATCAAGGATTTGAATTCGGGTAGATAATTCCATTTCCTATGATGACAACCATTATCCTAAGTGTGCTGTAATGTTATACAGTGTAACCCGGATATAAGAGACCCTGATATAAGAGAGATTTTCTCTGGTCCCAAATTAGAGCCTGAGTTACCTTAAACAAAATAGACCAAACCTGGATATAAGAGAAACTCGGATATAAAAGACTTATTCTCCGGTCCCAACAACTCGCTTATATCCAGTTTACACTGTACATTAAGATTTTTTGGGATATGAATTCTATTCATTCACTATATGTTCACAATATTTCTTGTTTTTTATTTTTTCAGTAAAACTTATAAAAGAAATCAGATTTTCATCTCAATATATAGTGCTTAAGTTCAAATACATAAAACATATATCATGTGCTTAAAAGTGAATGCTGTTAAATCACTGGAAAAAAATAATTTGCTGTATTCATTTTGTATTGAAGAGATTATTTTCCTCTTTTATTTTGCTCTTCTTTTCACCACGTTTAAGCCATATACACTCCAGCCTTTTTCTGGTATATTTATTGAGGAATTGGCAGAGCCAATAATCCATTATGAAGTTCCAAGGTAACAAAGTTGAGAGATTATGAAAAAATAACATTGGTGAGGAAAATAATCTGTCCAACATGAAAAGAACTACAATAAACCTTGGTTTGGTTTGGTTTCTTTATTTAATGGCATATCAACCTTTGTAGGTCATTTAATGCCAAAGCCATTCTCCTAGAAGAACAGTAGTGGTACTATTTAACCCATAGCTGGGAGGGTAAGGGGGTTCATACCTTTCCCAAGGGTATTTGCCCGAAAGTGAACATAATAGCGTGACTGGAGTACAAACTCGCTTACAATAAACCTTGGGTACCAAAATTCAAACAAGAACTAATTCAGTAAATGGTAAATAAATGAGTTACATTTGTCAAACCAGCAAAAGAAATAAATAAATAAAAATATAGATCTCACATTCTGGTGATGGACGAACATTATTTAATTCTTTCCGAAATCGAGCAACCATGTCTTTGATTTTTGCCAGATGTTGGTTGAGTTTTATCTCTGTGGAATGAAAATAAGAAAAAGTATGTAGAAATGAAGAATGAAAATTAAAATAGCAATTTATCAAAACAGTGTGCCATTTGGATATTATTACAAGAATTTGATAAAATTTCGCAAAATTTTATCTGATCATGAAATTATGATATCCAATCAAATATTTTATGCATTAAACATTGTTCAGAATAAATCATGGTTGATTGATTGATTGATTATAATAGCATGTCGATCCATCTGGTGTATATTTTTGGTCTAGTAGTTGTGGAAATGCGTATATTGCACATTCATATTTACATTTTTTGTGCTGTTTCTTAAGAGTTTTTTGCACATGGGACCCAAACAGGTACAACCAAACTGGGTTAGAGTGGGCCTGGGAGTAATGGCAATGAAAGGGTATTCCACACTCCCCAAGTCTCCAGAACTGGAACTTCACAGTCACATGCAGTTTAGTGTCATACCGAGAAAACCTCTTTTTGAGGAGGTGCCCCTTTGTAGGGGATACATTTAAGATTTTATAAACCCAGCCAACAGAGCAGTTGAAATAAATCAAAATTTGGTACATATTTCAATATTTCTATTTTCAAATATACAAAGAGATTATTTCACATATATGTTAAACATCATTTAGAGTTTATTTATGTCAAATTTTTATTAGAAGAAAGAAAATACTAGTAATTGATTAATAAGAAATACATAAATATTTCTTCTAGTAATGTAGTGCAAGTTAGAGATACACTATGTCAGATTCTATAAGGCAAATCAATGCTTTCACAATAAAATTGATAACACCCGACTAATAAAATGCAACTAAAATCTAAAGATGAAAGAAAATACAAAAATTTAACAATTTTTGACAATACTTTATCAAAAAATAGAAATAAAACAAGTTATTCACAACAAGCATTCACAGTTGCTATGAACATCAGGAATTTTTTGTTTGTTCCTGTAGGGATACAATAAATAATTATCACCATAAGATAATTTGCATATCAAAAGAGGGCCGAGTAGATTGTCACACAACAGTCTCAGAAACCCCATTCTTGATCGATTTTGCCATTATTCTTTAAATGGTAGAGATGTCGTCTCTGACCCTGCCAGTAAATATAAAAGCCACATAGTTATCTTTTACTTAGACTTAACAAACCTTTTGCTATTTTTTACCCTTTCACATGGTTTGTGCATAAAACAATGTGTATGATTCCAACAGTAGGGACACAACTGTGTATTCTTTCTAAGTAATTCCATCTGCCTGAATATTAAGCATATAAAACAGAAAATGTTTTTTGTATGTATAACTGAGTTTATCTTGTCTTTCCTTCAGCTTATTCAGTGTTAGTAAATCATGGATATACTCATGCTAACATTGGTCCTTGGAGAGAGAGAATTCAACTAAACATCTTCCCTACAACCATGCATACCAATACTACCATTTTCTTCTTTACACAATCAGTAAAAGAGACCATCTTTTACAACATATATAGTGCACTTGAAGAAGGCTATAGAAACTATTTTGGATAACAGTTTCAATGATGCAGAGTTTGGCAATAAATAACACCTAATACTCCATTTGGCTGAGTTAAAATGATAAAAGCATAATTTGTTTAGGTAAGAATTTAATAGAGATGTAAACAGATGTAATACTGTAAGAGGAGATTTAAGATCTGTTTGGTTCAACCATATGAGGGTCATTCAATAAATAAGGTGAATCTTTTGAGAAAAAAAAAATCAAAATAATTTTTTCCCAAAAATGTAAACTCTGCATTCTTTGTTTGTAACAAAAATGATATTAATCTCACAAAAATATTTGTTTTGAGGCTATTCAAAATAGTGGTAAATCAAACAGTGCTCCAAGCTTAAACAGAGATTTGTCATCAAAATTTTAGTGGCTGAGAAATGCAAACTATTTGCAATTCCCAGAAGAATGTGTGGTTTATATGAAGAAGCATGTTTTAGTCAAAAAAATGTTTAGAAATGGATTAAACATGGAATTGCAACAATAAGCTTAAGTTGAAAAGTAAAAACACCGATTCAACAGTAAGGAAAAAGTTCTGAGTGTTCTGGGCACAGTGGTCAGTAAAAATGGCCTTCTGAGAGTATTCTGGGACATTAAAAGAACCATCTCAACTGAAAATCCTGGAAAAAGGTTTAATTGTAAACAGTGTTTTCTATTGCCAAATCCTAAGGCAATATTCACCTTATTTATTGAATGACTCTTGTACTTTTCATGCAGGAGTTACAAAGGGGGTATACATTATAACTACATTATATTGCAAAAGTTTAAAAACTATCAAAAATCATGAAAATATGATTGTTTTCAATTTCAAAAATTCAATTTTTTTTTCACATTTTCAATTTCAAAATATTGTATTCTTTTATCATGGGAAAAATTTATTACATAAAAATTATGTATGAACCTAAGTTAAAAAGTTATTATTAACTAGGAGAGAATTTTTTTTACTTTATTTTGTTTTAATTGAATTCCTTACTTATTATTGTAGCTTTTGAATGATGACATTAATCTGAATAATATAATGCAAAAAGAAATTATAATAATTCAATGATATGAGTTTCTTTGAATTTGTTAAATTTTGTTTTGAAAGTTATAAGTAAAGTAAAATAAAGTAAAGTTGGTGAACTTAGTCGAGGGTGACTACTACGGAGGTGTAGGGGAGGGCGCTACTCCATTCCCTGGATTGCTCCATTTTACCCTTGATCCTAACCTTATAATGCTGAGTGCTAAGCAAGGCAGCATCAAGTAACATTTTTTGAGTCTTTGGTATGACTCAACCTGGGATTGAACCCCAGTCTCCCAGACCATTGGTGAACACTCAACTCATTAGGTCAATTGCTTGGCTATATTGAAAGTTATACCAAAGGTTAATAATTGTAAACACAACTATTTCTTTAGATTGACTGATTGATTTTTATGGCATGTCAACCTTTCTAGGGTTATTCTATGCCTAAAGGTTAGTTTTTTCAATACAGTTATATCATATGAAGTATTAACTTTATTTTTATAATATTTCTTCTTTATCACTGCCTTAACTCCAGAAAATATTGATATTGCAAGACAACTCACTTTCTAGTTTTAATTCTTCATTTAATTTTTGCTCTTCCTCTTCCAAAGGAAGGAATTCTTTTCGGAATGAACACTTTCTTGCAAACAGAAGAGCATCTCTTTCTCTCTGAATAGCCTGATACCTGAAAACAATGAATCAAGAAAAGAGAGAATACATGAATAAATTCCTATATTGCATGATTACATTTTACAAAGGAAAAAAAACAAAAATAGGAATAAACTGACTTATGCAGCATCTCATATCTAATTTTCACAGTGTTCAGAAACAAACTAAACAAAATTTTCTATATTTTATTCAAGGTATAGATTACCCAGTTGGCTAGGGCTGTAGAATACACAGACTGCATCTCTGCTGAGGGGTAAGACCCCCATCCCGCACCCAACAAGTGTCCTGAATATGACACTAAACAATCTGATGGCAAGTTTCCAGTGATGCAGGAGCTTTAGGGAATGCGGGGCACCACTTTATTACTATCACTCCCTGGTCCACCCTGGCCCAGAGTTCTAGCACCTGATAGGGTCCCATGATCAAATAAAACTAAACTGCGTACTTATGCTTAACTGAATTACTTTAAACTGTGTACTTATGCTAAACTGAATTGTTTGAATTAGAATTGTTTAACTAAACTGAATAACTTAAAATAAAAATGTTTTTCGACAATTAAACTGAGTACTTACATTTAAACTGCATACTTATACTAAACTTGAATTGTTTTAAATGAAACTTGTTTTTGTATGCTAAACTGAATTATTTGAAATAGAACTGTTAATTTGTATAAAAATGGATTTGGCATTAAATAACCGAAAAAGGTTGATAATCCATAAAACCCAAACAACCAACCAACCATTAAAGTATAGAATATTGTGACTTTACTTTTTAGATCTATTAAATGTAGTAGCAGCTTTCCTAACCCTGTGGAATCTGGTGACTGACAAAAAAGAGTTAACTAAAAGAACTCCAGCGGTAAAGTACAAGAAATAATCATGTGAGAACAGGGGATTTTTAAAAGGGACAATCAATCAGTTGGGCAGTTAATTGGCAAAGAACAAGCAAGGAGCTTATATTTTTGGGCTAGCAAAAACAATCTGCCTCCCACTGAGAGTGGGCTATAATTTATGGAACAATGGAATCTTTCCTTCATTGGCTCAAAAATACCATATCACGTCTTTCTAATTTGAGACTGTTCTAGCAGGAGGCTGAAATGCACCAATAAACTGATTGATATTTGGGTTGGGGGACCACATGTCTGACTCTTTCCTTTTCTCTAAACTTGTCATTTCTTCATCTCATAATTGTCTCCATAAACATTCATCAAGACTCTGCAAGATCAATAATTGTAATTGATCATGCCCAGAGTTGAAATATTACATTCATAAATGCAATTAATGATATTCAAAACTTGAAATATTACATACATAATTGCAGTTGATCATGACCACGGCTTTAAATGTTACATTCATATTTGTACTTGATCATGGCCATGTCCTGAATTGTTACATTCATAATTACAATTGATCAATTGCAATTATGAATGTAACATTTCAAGTACTGGCCATGAGCAATTGCACATCATGAATGTAACATTTCACATACTGGCCATGATCAATTGCAGTTATGAATGTAACATTTCAAGTACTGGCCATGATCAATTGCAATTATGAATGTAACATTTCAAGTACTGGCCATGAGCAATTTCAGTTATGAATGTAACATTTCAAGTACTGGCCATGATCAATTGCACATCATGAATGTAACATTTCACATACTGGCCATGATCAATTGCAATTATGAATGTAACATTTCAAGTAGTGGCCATGATCAATTGCACATCATGAATGTAACATTTCGAGTACTGGCCATGATCAATTGCACATCATGAATGTAACATTTCAAGTACTGGCCATGATCAATTGCAATTATGAATGTAACATTTCAAGTACTGGCCATGATCAATTGCACATCATGAATGTAACATTTCACATACTGGCCATGATCAATTGCAATTATGAATGTAACATTTCAAGTAGTGGCCATGATCAATTGCACATCATGAATGTAACATTTCGAGTACTGGCCATGATCAATTGCACATCATGAATGTAACATTTCAAGTACTGGCCATGATCAATTGCAATTATGAATGTAACATTTCAAGTACTGGCCATGAGCAATTTCAGTTATGAATGTAACATTTCAAGTACTGGCCATGATCAATTGCAGTTATGAATGCAACATTTCAAGCTATGACTATGATCAATTGCAATTATGAATGTAACATTTTAAATACTGGCCATTATGATTAGGATTATAAATATAACATTTCAAGCCTTGACCATGATGACTGGAATTATGAATGTAACATTTCAAGCTATGGCCATGATCAATTGCAATTATGAATGTAATATTTCAAACCATAACTACAATCAATTCCATTTATGAATGTAACATTTCAAACCGTGGCCATGATCAACTGCAATTATGAATGCAACATTTCAAGTTCAGGCCATGATCAACTACAATTATGGATGTAACATTTTAAGTACTGACCATGATCAACTGCAATTATGCATGCAGAAAAATCAAAGCAAAACAATACTTTTTATCCAAAAAGACTCAGTCTAAAACAGTCAGTGATTATCACACTATAACATGCAAACTTAATGATGAATGGCTGCTATAAGACACATGGTGATATAGGGAATTTCATGATGAAAATATCAGATCAAATCTGAATCAAACTAATTGTTTTGAATGATTGGAAAAATTTGAAATTTGTAGGATAACGGTGAAATATGTAATTTAATGGTCTAATAAAAAGTGAAACAAAATAAAAAGGAAAGACAAAATCTGTAGCGTTTGGTTCAAATTTTTGTAGGTATATTTGTAGCACACTATTAAGTCAGAATTTGCTTAGGACATGAAAAGAACAATTTTTGTTCACTCATAAACAAGTCATGGTAAAACATTGACTCTCAGTTTATTAAGGGACTAAAAAGAGTAGCATTTTATTATTGACATATTTTAGATGAATTAGTTTTATTCTTGAGAATCTCAAGCACTACAATATATATACTAAGAAAATTTTATGTAAATTCTCCATAAGCATGCTTTCTTTCTTTATCCTCATCATCATCAATCATTTTGTGTCTAATACTCTACAAAACCCTTTTAAAATTGCTTCCATGTATACCTTGATTGCGCTAGCTTATGTCTTAGCAACAAAATCCACACTCTTATCACTCTATCTTCTTTCAGGTCTTTCCCTACTATGATCATTATTTCTAGGCACCATTCTATTAGCCTTTTGCACCATCTGTCATCATTTGTTCAAGTTACTTGTCCTGTCTACTTCCATTTTTGTGGTTTAATAATTTCTACATCTCTGTTTTGTAATCTAATTGTATATCTGCCTTCCATTGGCTTCTTCATCATGTGATTTCTCTTTCAGCATGCCATCAATCTATTAATTATAATCTGCTTTAGTTCCTGTCCTTATCTATCATTCATTTTCTTCTTTAGATGATTTCTAAAACTAATCATCCAACTTACATTGTTAGCTCAGTAGTAAACAATTACAATAAATAAATAATTCAGGAGGTACTCATGGTGTAATATAATTATCATGGGAAATGGACACAGTGACTTGAGTTCAAATCCTGGATAAGAATGTTAGCATTTCACTTAGGATTAAAATCCTAGAGAAAGTTATACATCCAACTATTCTCCCTCCAGCTATGGGTAAATAGTAAAACAGACTAAGCTCTTTAACCTTGGTATGGCAACCAGTCTAAAAAAAGGAAAATACTGAATTCAAATCAGTTAAATTCCACTAAAAAAAATGACCTTCTATTGCATCCTGCTTATGAGGAGGCTTTGGGTAAATACATACAAATACATCATTCAATATTTTACTTTTTTTACATAATAGGAAATGTTGAGCTAAAATTATTTATTACTGAGCACTTTCTTTAAAGCAAATTATTTAAGAAGAAAACTTACTGAGTGCAAAGTTTTCGATATTCTTTCTTCAGTTCTGATTTTTTACTTTCTTCTACTTTCTCTCTCCACTGCTGAATGGCCTCTTGTGAATCAGACTGAAAAATAAAATTTTAATTATTTTTCTTTTTTAAACTGTTACATCAATTAAATCAGAGACCATTCCATAAATAATAAAATGTAATGGCACTCTTCTCACCCTGTTGAACCTAGATACCATCTGTTAACCAACCATGAGATTGCAACAAATAGTAACCCAAGAGTGGGGGATTTTTAAAAAGGTCAATCAGTAAGTAAATAGCTAGCAGAGGACAAGGACCTTAAATTTCAGAGTCAACAAACCCTCTTCCCTGTCATTGGAGTAGTCTACAATTTATGGAATCAAAAAATATTTCCTTCATTGATACAAAAAATACCATTTCATGCCTGCTTATTTTAAGGCCAACCTGAAGGGACGTTAAAACACACCAATAAAGTGAATGGTATTTTTCCATCACCACATGTCTACTTTTTCCATGCTCATTATGATCTCGCAACCATTTCGTCATCTTATCTGTATCTATGATAGGTTTCATCAAGACTGAGCAATACAATATTTTTCATATTAGTATCATGATCTTTGTTGTTTTTATTATGTTGTTTTGGTTGGTACACTCTTAGTGGCAATATATCATCATGGCTTATCCACCAGTCTTGCTGACAAGCTGATGCCTTTTCTCCAACACTGTGTTTGTTTCCAAAAGGTGATCAACCACCAGTTTCTGTTCAAAATTGCACAAGCTACAGGTTAGCCGCATAAAGAAAATAAAGAAGCAAAAACAAATTCTAAGAATACACTTACCATTTATTTATTCATTCTTTGAATTTATTCTTGCTGGATGAGCTATGTGATACTTTGCATCATTGCTGATCCGTTACTGTTGTAAACTGATTGCAGACTAGGTAAGTTTCTTATCCCATCCTAGCAGTAAGCTATTAAGTCTGCTGTCTATGTTCTTCTTGTGGTTGACCACAATGGACAGTAGATAAACACAACCATTACTGGTCAAGTAGCCACTCAGCTGTCTTGCATCTGATCCTGACTCCTTCCTTGAATATAAGCAGTCCATACTTTCAGAAAAGAAAACCATTTTTCCCCACATGAACGACCCAAAACTTAGAACTTTAAAAGAATATTACCCTTATTAACTAACCTTTGACTATACTAACACCAAAGACTTGAGTTTATCATGAACATTAAAAAACTAACCTTTTCATCCTCAACAAAAAATCTTTCTCTTTCTATTTTATTATCTATTAAAATCTGCCAACCTCCCTAACTTATTTAACTTTCCTTTTGATACTATACACATGCCAACACACAGTCATAAAGATAAGTTCCCCTTCACAGACATATACATACTTATATAAATGCTTTCATAGACATACTCACACCTACATATGTATGCATTGCACCTAAAGCGCACCCAGAAGCAGAAGAGATTATAGTATCATGCTTCAGACTTCTTTGAGTATATGCGCTGCATTCAATCATTCTTGAATAAGACATAAGCAAATTTTTTCTCACCTCATCAACAGGAACAATTCACAGCAGTTAGAATTAAGATTTTAGCCCTGTCAGCTGGGGCAGTATAATGTGCCAACTGCATTTCTGCAGATGGGTAAGACCCAAGTAAAGAGTAACTTGGATATAAGACTAAACTACATCTAACAGTGAGGCTATAGTCCTAGAGCTTTGGGGAATGTTGAGTACCTCTTCATTGTCATTACTCACAGGTCCACTCTGACCTGGAGTGGCAGTGCTTGTTAGGGTCAATCTATGGGTCAAATAGAACAGTTTAATCCTTTTCTATACTTGAAATCATTTAACTGTATGCAAACAAATGACTGATGTTAAAAAGAATTATTAGTATCACATAGCAATACTTGAAACCATTTAACTGAGTGCAAACAAATGAATAATGTTAAATAGAATTAGTGTTAAATAGCAACACCTAAAACCATTAGAATGTGTGCAAACAAATGAGCTCTGGTTCATTTAAAAATATCACTTACAATCTATTCATTTACAAATCATTAAAAATATATATGAATAAGTAGAATTTGGCATTGAATAACCCACATGGGTTAAATGCCATAAAACACAACTAAACCAAACTAATTAAGATTTCATTCTAACATAACATTTTTTAGGCTAAACTAGATAAAAAAATGAAGACAATACAGAGCGTGTTCAAAAAATATCAAGAATGATATTGTATTTACCAAAATAGAAATAAACACTGAATAAAACAGTAATTTTCTCTCAAATTGTCTTTCTAGCATTCAGCACACTTATTCCAATGTTTTTCCAATTGGTCAAGGCACTTCAGAAAGTTCCCTTTATACACCAGATATATGATATAAAGCTGTATTTTCTTTTGATTTTCACAAGATGCTCAAATCTAATCCTTGAGATAATTTTCATTTTAGGAAATAAGAAAAAGTCACACAGTTATGTAAGAAATGAAGGTAAGCACACTTGTGCAGTCCTGTGTTTTATAAAAACCTGCTAATCAAAGATATCAAAACTTGATAAAAAAATATTAAGAACTGGTTGAAATAAAGTTTAAATGAAGTCTAGACATCATCACTTTATTACATTAGTTGCTCAGCAATGTACACATCTTCATTTATAATTGAAGTAATAAAATGCTAAAAATAAGGAATTAAGTCTCAATAATTTTTTATCACACCTGGTATATATATGAAAAAAAGGTATCAAATATGCTTATTTAGATTAAAAAAAACAATAACTATTATTCTATTTATTACTTTCAGATTTCTTGAGAATTAGCTTACTGATGGTCTTAAATTCTTAACTGTTTATTTTATCCATTTGTATTTTTTGATTAAGCATTGTCATTAATCCTTATTATCATTGTAATGAGTCAACAAATCACAGTCTTCCCTTAGATATCTGGAGAGTGTCTTTTGGCATGGATTGTGGACATATGAGAATCCAAGAATTTTTTCTCAGCCCTTTCGGTTGCTGTTCTTCAAATAGTAAAGACCCTATTTTGTTCTCAGTTCTTCAGATGGTAAAGATGTGGTTTTCTCATCTCTGTTCTTTAAACTATCAAAATACACCTTTCATCTCTGTTCATACAACAGATTTTGTCTTGCTTTGGCATGGAAATATAAAACCCACCAAAGAAGACATTTTACCATTTTTAATCTTTTTTACATACAACTTGTTTATAGAACATGTGCACATTTTATCTGACAACAATGAACAACATACAAAGGTGAGAAAAAACATATCCTTTCAAACAATCACGTTTTTATGACTCCCAGTTCTCAGAAGAAGAATAGTAAGTAAAAGTAAAGTTGGCAACCATAGTCAAGGGTGACCCGAAGGCTCCCTTTTCAATAGCTACTACACCAAGGTGAAGGAGAAGGCACTACAACTTTCCCTGGATTGCTCCACTTTACCTTTGATCCATACCTTATAATGCTGAGTGTTAACCTGTTATATTGTCATATACATGTTCATGCAGAAATATACATATATATGCTGGATACATACCGACACAATGATAAATGATGCACGCAATGATAAAGACACAGGAAGACTTCTTTAACAAAATATTTACCTCTCACTTTATTTGTGAGGGTACAAACAGGGTTACTCAAGGTTTGTATGTGAGAGGAAGCTGGAGACCGAACATAACTGAAATATTTTGACCCCGAAGTTATGGCCATCAGCGTTGTGTCATTCTCATTCTCAATGGCTGCTCAAACGGAGCACTGGAGTTCACTCTGCTGGGTGCTGGCTTTCCTTACTACATCTTGTCCCTCTCCGTCTCCAACTTTCTCGCCTCAACTCAACTGTCCTCAACTGTTCAATTTGTCGGCCTTATATTACCTTCAAACTCCCACACAGTGATATGGAGACACCTCCACGCCTCCGCAATTTCTTCCAATATCTGGCGACCGGGATGTGTCACTTCCGCTATTTTTGGAATGGCCTGTGTGATCGTCATCGAGCAGAAATAACTATCATGCAATCCAGAGGTCACACTCTTCCAGTGCATCAGTCTATGAGAGTATAATGGGATTTTTTTTTACCTCGTCCCATTTCATCAGCCAATTTCTGCCCACGCGACTTCCTCTCATAACTGCCATTAGAATGTATCACTTCCTTCCAGTGCGTCACCTTGAATGGCATTTTTGGCCAGGTCAAAAGGTCAAAACATAACAAACCAAGGTGGCATCAAGTACCATTTTTTTCAGTCATTGGTATGACTCAACCTGGGATTGAACCCAGGTCGACTGTGCCATTGGTGTACAAGAATAATCACACTTAATTTTTTACTAGTCTTTCATAACAATAATGTTGGTCACTTTATAAGTCATTTCTATAAAGACATCTACGAAGGGATGCTGAAAATTTGAAGGTCTCATCAAGAAAAGACTGCCAAGTGCAGGGCCTCTAAACTTTTCACTTGATGATATATATATAATCAAATTTAATTTCTATTCACCTCAAATAAATTAAAAATTGCTGACATTTTTTTTTGTCTTGCTGGATGTCATGATGAAAGGTTGTTTTTTTTTAAATGTTCTGTTTCAAGATTAAAATTTTTACAAAAAGCAGAAAAGTTAGTATAAATAGAATATTTAATCATATAACAACACCCACACCAACTTTACAATGCTGAAAGTAAAATAACTTGGGTGATTCATTAATTATATTATTTATTTTATTTATTTGATAATATTGTCTGTTAGCTAAGGACTTTGAATGTAAGGGTAGTTCCTCGCAAAGGTCAAATGCATGCACAGGTGGCAACCAGGCTTAACACCTCACATCAAAATAACATCGGGGAAGACAGGATATGGATAATAAATAAATCAAGGCTAGTCAACCGGCATAAGGAAATAAATTTTTGAGACACATGTGATAATTCTAGAAAGTATGATGCAATAATTAATTAAAATAAAGAATATATAAAAATGAGATAATTTGAAAATTAAGGCAGTGGAGTTTTGAAACACAAAAGAGAAGTTAGGGTTAGACATTGGTACAAATTGGCGAGAGATGGGCTAGTAGGGTGGCTACAAAGGAGATACATTGATAAACCCTTACAAGGTATTCCTCTCTCTTCGGGTTTGCGTCGGACTGCTTTGTATCAGTCTGAATAAAGACTTTTCGTATCTGTATAACTGGAGTCCCCTATTATTTTGAACTTTTAATACACAAGAAGCAATATAGGCAATGATGGTTTGGTTTTATGGCATATCAACCATTGTAGGTTATTCAATGCCGAATCCATTTTTATACATATAAAGTTCTATTTCAAATAATTCAGTTTAGCAGAAGTACACAGTTTAGTTCTATTTAACCCATAGATGGGACCCTTTCAGATGCAACCACTCCAGGCCAGAGTGGACTTGGGAGCAATGGCAATAAGAGGTACTCCACATTCCCCAGAGCTCCATTACTGAAACTTCACGATCAGATTGTTTAGTGTCATATCCAAGACACTCGTTGGAGGAGTCTTACCCCTCAGCAGAGATGCAGTTGGTGTATTCAGTCAACTGGGCCATTTAATACACAAGATAATACTGCAACGTTACAATAAATCATTTCTATAAAGACATTTATGAGGGGATGCTGAAAAGAAAAGACTGCCAAGTACAGAGCCTCAAAGCTTTTTACTTGATGCACCCCTTATAACCAAATTTAATTTCCATTAACCCCAAATAAATCAATTAGATATTGCTGACATTTTTTTCTTTGACTCACAGGACACCATGATGACAAAAGTTGATTTTTTTAAAAATGTTCTCGGTTTCGAGATTAAAACTTTTACAAAATACAAAAAAGTTATTATAAATATTATATTTAATCTTATAACAACACCCACAACAACTTTGCAATAGTGAAACTGACAGAAGATCTGGATCTCTTCGATTTTTTTTTGTTAAGAATTTAATTTTAAATTTATTTATTAAAAATCTGTTACCATGGGCAAAAATAAAAATTTCAGGCATTTTTACTTTTTCCTAATTTTTTTTTCTCCTTAAAATCTATTTTTTCATTATTATGAATAACTTTTTTTTCATAACTGATCATAAAGAGGTATATATGAGAATTCAGTATTTTTTAAAAAATTGTTCATTAAAAATGTTTTTCTATTGGGATCTTTTCAGTTAGAGCCTGATTATTTGTTTGTTTAAATGACCCATAAGAAAATAGCAACTCACAGTTGATTATCTATATATAGCTTTGGGGACAAAAAGTAAGTTGGTGACTATAGTCGAAGGTGATCCAAAGAATCTCCTTTCGATAGCTACCACACAAAGGTGTGAGAGAGGGCGCTACTCCTTTCACAGGAATTTCCCACACTACCCATATCCGTACCTAATAACACAATGTTAAGCAAGGAGTCATCAAGTACCATTTCTTGAGTCTTTGGTATGACTCCACCTGGGATTGAATCCAGGTCTCCCAGGCCAATTAACTGATAATCACTCTTATATTCTTTATTTATTCTCCGTCCCACCACCGGACAAGTATGGCACAAGGCCCTTATTTAAAAGTGGGTCCGGACGCAGGGCCGCAGCACACACGCGTCCGGTAAACTCCAAAAATACCTTCAGTCCCGTCGGCGCCCCCCAAAGAGGGCGCCTCAGAGGCCAGGAAACAAACAACAAACAATTTTTTTTTAATCACTCTTATATGGATGGTGAATG
>OY757904.1:55356680-55770477 GCA_963585895.1 Sepioteuthis lessoniana
TATTACATTTCGAAAATTTTCTCAGTGGCATTTTCTGGACAAGTACTGATTATTTATCAATATTGATTAGAGTCAAATATCTTTCGGATGAAATCCTTCTAAAGGTAAAACATTTTCGTTTCATTGGTCAATAAAATACAACTTAGGTGGACCTTTTAAAGTTCTTATTTTATTTCCTTAAACACCAGCTTCAAGATGAATTTAGATCAGTTAAAACTACTAGCAAGATAGATTAGAAGACAATTGTTGGTAACTTCGATTCTAACAGGGGGTTTCAATTTAAGCTCTAGTGTCACAATTAAACTAAGTTTAGTAAATGACAAAAAACTACTGAATGTTGAAGTGAAACACTTCTCTAAAGTAAATCATAGATTTCGCATGAATTTCATTTTGACTAATTCTGGGGTTACTTAAAGAAAAATTTTAAAATTTTACTTTACATGTGAAATGATTTTTAAAACAAAACGACCAATGACAAAACATAAAAAAGGATAAGTTATTAAAATTAATAGATAAACAGCAAACAAAAAATCCGGAAAGCTAAAAAAAAAAATTAATCTAAAACAGAATATCCAAATACTGAGGAATTATAACGAAGAAGTAGACGAAACTAGTTCCTAGGATCAAAAAAAAAATTTACTTTCAGCATGATACAAAAAAAAACAAACTTCATTTAATAAAAACAAGAGCATCGTGCTTACCGCCATATTTGTCGCCATGACAAATCATAACAAACTCTCCATACAAAGGTAGACAACTTCTAATCCAACTCTTCCATGCAAAGGTGCTTCTTCGAAAAAATGTCTTTGTCACTAGCTTTTACTTTGCTTCTTTTTTTCTGTTACATTTCACAAACTCTAGAGATTGATAGATATTTAATTTCTAAAATATCAACAAATATTGAGATTATCAAAGATAAAAAAAAATAAACAATAAATGTAACTAATTCTTGTTGAGTCTACTAAAGGGGAATCAACTCTGACGTATTATCTCCCTTATGTGCAATTTATCTTGGCATTTAAAATATTGAATAAGAGCTCCTTACGTGGTTTAATGGTTATCAAGTTAAATTAGCAGAATATTATTAGAGTACATTTCTCACTGGGTGCTCAGTACTTCCAGCCTTGCGTCACTTTAAGCCACACTACATATCACGAAGGGATTCAACTCTTTCTTATTATCTCCCTTGTCTTGTATTATTCTGAGCATCAAATATATTGAATTAAAGTACCTCATGTTTTATAGCTAACAAGTTTAATTAGCGGACCATTACTTGTGATTTTAATTCTCAATGGGTGCCCATATTTCTGGCCTTATTCCAAAACTAAGCTAAGCTTAGTAAACGACAGAAAATACAGTATTAGAAAATTTATAGGAGGGTAAATATATGAAACTAAATGAGAGAGATAAATATGGCAGTAAATTTTCCTTTTTTAGATAAGGTTGGAGATATTAGTATCAATAAAAATGTAGACCGACAGTAAACGTTATAAAAAATGACGTAGAGTTATGTGACGAGTATCAGTTTGACTTTCAATGCTGATTTTTCTTCTCTGGGAAAATAATCAACCCCCCAAAAGATAGATAAGAACAATTTAGAAATTTCGGATCAAAATCACATTAACGTTGAAATTACACTTTTATATTTTTCAACCAATCAGCTAAAAACTCATTATAAAAAAATTCTTGAAAATTCAGCTCAGAAACTAATTAACGGTATTTGTCTTCTGTCCCACTATCCGGACAAGTGTAGCACAAGGCTTTTTTAAGGTGGGTCCGAGTGCATGGTCGTAGCCCAGACGCATCCAGCATTCCCAAAAATACCTCGGGCCCCATCAGTATTCCCCTAAAAAGAGGCTCCTCAGGCGCCAGGCGATTAACCTAACCCCTTTGAGGAGGGTTAAAGCCTTGGAGGACGGCCTCCTGAGACTCGAGGTATGTCCAGAGACGAGACACACCCGACCAGATCCATGCCATTGATACCACGGCCGGCTGAAGTGTGTCCCATGAACTGGATTCAGTAGATTAAAATCAACCCTAATTAAAAGAAAAATATTTAAACTCCAAAATATATAAGTAATTATAAGAATCTGATTGGTCAAGAAATGTCAACGTGCTTGAATTTTAGGACCCGCAATAAAACTTAACAAAATCCAATTTTTGATTCACTTTAGTTCCCCCCAAAAAATAGATAACGAAAAATTTAATTAACTAAGGCATTTCACTACCAGACAGAGAAAGGCAAGGACTACAAACAGCAGAAGGCATCGTACACAATACACAGAGCGAAAAAGCATTCAACGTTATTTTGCCAACAATCGGAACGCGACACGTTGTCACCTCAGAAAAAGCACACGTGTGAACTTAAGAAAACAAAAGGGAATGTCAATTTTTATCTTCTTTACTTCGGCCAAATATGGACACACTGATTCAATAGACTTTCCCAACATGTACACACGCACACACGGGTGAACGAATCATTTTTTATTGAACTGGCCATAGTTGTGTTTTCTACATTCACACACTAAAGGAACATTCTATTTTAATCATTTTAATCATGTTTGTTATGAATATTAAATTGTTTATTTCTTAATATTTGTTATTGTCACATTCCATTTGTTTACGTGCTTGTAAAATTTGTGTTGTATTTGTGAAAACGAAACCTGAAAGTAACTCCTGAAAACTACGGAAGGTACTTAATCCTCCACAATGTGAAGAAAAACACTTGTTGAGTTTCAAAGTAGTTATTAGATTAAAAAACACATTTATTGACATATGAAAATTCGTTAATCAGTCTGTGGTGGTATGTTGTTATTTGCAAACAATATAAAAAACTTAGACTAAAGAATATTGACAACAAGGTAATGCAAACAAACAAATTTTTATATCAACTAGTAAAAAAAGGAAACATTACAAAAACTGTACGAATGTTTGAACATAGTTTGTTAAATATTCGTGAGAGAGAGAGAGAGAGAGAGAGAGAGAGAGAGAGAGAGAGTATGTGTATGTAACAAACATGAATATTATGGTGAATGAGTATTTTTGCTCGAAACGAAGGGTAAGAATGTCAGAATCCTTACTTACGTTTATCTGTTATTATCTAAATGTATGCGAGAAACTAAAAAATTTAAAAAGTGTCCTGTACGACTATATGTGTAGGTTAACTTAGTATTTCACTCGAAGTACTAATATATATGAGGATGGCAAAGAATTTTTGACTGCCGTGTATTCCTCCACGTTGGCTGTTTGTCTCTATTGGGATGTGACGAAACGTGTGAGGCCGAATGCGTGCGTGGGACTAGAACACGTTTAACCCATGTTACGTGTCTTGGGCTGTGTCACTAGCTCGTAGAGCGAAGAATGGGAGAATGAACTATCAAAAGAGTAGAGTATATATAGGTAACTATGTCACGGGGCAAGGTCCAAACACACGATTTATTTTGCGCGGGACAAAATTAAATTCGCAGACGTAGTTGGGAACACAAGGCACGTGATTTCTCAGTCCAATAGGTTACCGAATCTAATTAATTTACCGGCGTCTACCACTTTTTCTTTCGGGAATAAGTTAATCAGAATCCTATTTTCTAATTTTTTTTGCGCTACGAGGTCATGACGGCCATTTAAAAATATTGGAGTGTAAATCCTATAAGTCTTTCATAGTGATCAAAGCGTACTATCGACTCAAGAAAAATCTGTTCTATCAGATAAAATAAAACGGGAATTCTTCCAAGCTGTATAAGTGTCAGTACTATTTTATGGTTGCACCTTGGACTCTAACGAAAGGCTTGGAGGGGAAAAAAACTAGATGGACACTACACAAGAATGTTGTGTGCAGTGTCGAATAAATACTGGGAGCAGCAAACCACAAAATAGCATCCGTGTGGCCACTTACCTCCCATTTTGCAAACCAGAGGAGCAAGATATACTGGGCATTGCAGAAGTAAGAAAGAAATTATGAGAGACGTTCTGCTATGGACTACTACACATGGGCACACCTGTGTTGGCCAACCAGAAAAAATTTACATCGACCAACTCTGTGAGGACACTAGATGCAATCTAGGGAACTGGCCGAGAATGGTGGCTGTTTGGGACAGATGGCAAGAGAGAGAGAGAGGGGGGGGATCCGTGCTGTCGGCGCACCTTGACGATGATGATGATAATGTCTCACACTATGGAAAATCTTTTATTTGCAAAACAGAAAATATATTACAGTGAACAGTGTTTGTCTATGTGATTCATCTTCAAAGTTTTGTATAATGTTTACTAATCACATACAGCATTTCTTAGTGAAGTTCAAAATTATACTGGGTTACAGAAACTAAAATAAAAATTCATAGTTATGTAATGTCACCAGGGACTCGAAAAATAAGGTTTTCATTTCAGTGATAAATAATCTTTTGAATTATTTTTTCGCAAGCAAGCGATGTCATATGGGTGTAGCAATCTAATAACATATTTTTTTTTACCAATGCCGATATAAGAATACTCAAAATAATAATCTCCCTTAGATAATCTACATGTCCATTACGTTGTTACAAGACAGCCCAAAAACTCATTCTCGATCTCTTTTCGTCCTTGTTCTTTAAACTGTAGCGATATTGACGCTGTCTCTGGCAGAAAACGGCAAAGCAACATGGCTACATTATTTAAATTCATCAAATAAGCCTTTTTCTATTTTATAAATAAAGAGCGACAATACGTCTGTCTTCCAGCCTTCCTCACCCAATACTTTACTCTCTATAAGACTTTACACTCTAACCACTAAATGTTATCATAAGAAATGTTCGGAGAGTTTCTGTTTTGTTCAAAAATGAATAAAAATCAAAAATCTATTTCACTTTCGAATCGATACTGCTATATGGATGCACTACATGGACGCTAACAAAACGGCTGGAGAAGAAACTAGATGGCAATTACACAAGAATACTGCGTGCAATCCTGAACAAGTCCTGGCAGCAACACCCCACAAGACACCAACTGTACGGCCACCTGCCCCCTATCACGAAAACTATTCAAGTTAGGCGAACCAGACATGCAGGACATTGTTGGAGAAGCAGAGATGAACTCATAAGAGATGTACTCTTATGGATCCCCACACATGGCCGCGCAAAAGCAGGACGACCAGCACGAACGTACATTCAGCAGCTATGTGAGGATACAGGTTGTTGTCCTGAAGACCTGCCTAGGGCGATGAACGATAGGGAGGAGTGGCGAGAGAGGGTCAGGGATATCCGTGCAACCAGCACGATATGATGATGATGATGAAACTAACAAAATATAAAAAAAGAAGAAAGATAGAGAGTTAAATAAGAATGAAAAAATGGATTGAATTACTGTTGAGTATCACTCCGTAAACAATTGACAAGCTCGAGAAGTTACGAGGATTGATATGATGACGAGATTGATTAAAAAAAGAAAGCTATTGTGTAAGAAGGGCAAGATTTTCATGAGATGAATCGGCCGAGCGAAACTAAGTGCAACTGAATGGGCCGTGTGTTATCTTACTACAAACTAGCTGTGTGCTATCTGGCCACAAACTAGCGGTGCAACCTTGCTATAAACTTGCTGTGTTTTCTTTGGTTTACGAACAAGCTATGACAAAACTCAACACTTACGTAATTAAAAATCACGGTTAATTGCGCCGTACAACTCGACTATCTAAGCTTGAAAAAGATCTTCACAAAACTAAGCGTCAACTAATACAGCAGGACTAAAATCAAAACCTTTACCATAGAGTGGTTAACAAGAAGAACAGAACTAACAATCGATATATATCATTTACTTTAACTCCTGCAGATTACCAGAAACATTTTCAACTGATACCCGTGTTTGGTGAATATATTTAACAAATTAACAGCGACATTGATGTAAAATAATAAAACTGCAATACAAATTAACCCTTATATTAACGATATATCATACGCCTGTTGCAATAGCTGATTTACTGAATAAACACTAACAACAACTTCACTGTACCCTACTGTATATTTCAGGGATCGACATAAAGCAGGTAAAGGTCTAATCTATAATTTTGAGCTAAAAATGTTGAGGTCGATTCATACGTCAGGTTGACTGACTTGTTCATCGAAATTTACCGTTTTGATATTTCCAGGAAACCATGACAAAAGACGAAAATATGTAATTCAACTATGAAGAAATCACGGAGACTGGAATAATCACTTTTACCAAAAATATTCTTCACCATTAACTTATAAATGAGTAAAATATTATTTTCAGTAGTTTTATTATGTATTAGAAGGGTTTTGGTTATTTATTTGTGTAGTTAGGTTGATAAAGTGGTTGTTGGTTGTTGAGGTCTATTAGGATGATTATGAGCTTCGTATCTGACTCTTTTTTCTTCTTCTTAGTTCATTAACTTGTCTTCTTTTGTCTGTGGAAGGCTGCAAGAAAATTAAGGACATAAGGAAAGAGCCGAGCATACCTTTTAATTCAAACTTTTTAACGACTATTCCATCGTGAAGGAACGTTTCCTATACCAGTAGAAATAGTTCTCCAAACAAGGAGTCATTTTCGGCAGTAAAAGTTTGAAGTTCATCGTTTGACTAGTGGGTATTTTCGTGAGGTATTTTTAAGAGAAATACAGGACACAAAACCTTCCGCTCAGCCCAGGATTAAGCAAGCATGAGTGTTACCCTACCAGTAGCCGAGAGAAAAGAGGTCCGTCCAGGAACAACAGTAAACGCTTTGATTAAGGAGAATTTCTCTTTGGCGCCAGAAAATCTATCTTTCAGGCATGCGCGGATTTCACTTCCAGTCAGAGGCCTTCTGGGAAAAGGCTATATTTTGAATTTATTTATTTTATTTATTTTTTTATCCCCACTGTTTTATCTGATAGTTTAAAAATCTGTTCAATTCATTTGATTGTGTGGTGTAGCAGGGTCTTGAAGAAAAACTGATGGAGACAAATACAAGATGGAGAGATGATTACGAGTTCACATCAAGAAAAAGGAAAAAGTCAGATACGTGGTTACAGAGAGATACCATTCTGCTATTTCTTTCCGAACCGATTTCAAAAACAGGAAGCCGTGAAGTGGTATTCTCGAGTCGATGAAAGAAAGATCTGTGGCTTTATAAACCACAGCCCATCCACAATGGAGGGGTGGTTTTGCTAGTCCAGAAATGTAAGTCGTTATTGTTGCTTTGCTAGTAGCTAACTGAATGAGCTTGTTCAAAAATCCCTTCCTCTCGTGTGACTGTTTTTCGCACTTACGGCGTGAGTTCTTGTAGCTGATCCTTTGTTGTTGGTCACACAGCTGGGTATCAGGCTCACTTGTGGTTGGAAGCAGCCTCTTAATTACTGTTGCATTATTAGAATATATATGTAAATCATAGATAAAGAATTGAAACTTCATATTGATCTTTAATGATTGGCGTTTGTTTCTAATTAAACTGTGGAATTTACACATGTTCAATGAGTATTAGGACTGATGTAACATAAGGTTAATCTAGAATACGTTTGCGTCATTTTTCTCTTTTCTCCTTACAGTGGGCCTGAAGAAATACACAATATAATTATCTCTGCATGTTCAATATGGGTCACGTAAAGTGTTACATCACAGTCCCAGAAAACTTTTTCCGACTTCTTTTTGCCTCTGCTCTTTGAACACGAGAGACATTGTCTCTGACTTTGCAAGGGAACAAGGAAACCACATATCTTTATTACCTGCACTTATTAAGTAAGTCTTTTGTTATTTTGTACTCCTTCCATGTACTGGCCCAGTCGGCTGGGGCTGTAGGATACACCGACTGTATCTCTGCAGAGTAACTCCACAAACAACGAGTGTCCTGTATATGACGTTAAACCATCTGATGATGAAGCTCCAGTAATGCTAGAGCTTATGGGAATGCGGAGTACCACCTTTATGTCCATTGATACCAGATCCACTCTGACCCGGAGTGGCAGCACCTGATAGGATCCTATCTATGGGTCAAATAGAACTAAACAGTGTATTTATGCTAAACAGAATTGTTTGAAAAAGAACTGTTTGATAATTTAACCATGTGTAAATAAATGACTGATGTTTAATTGAATTGTTAGTGATACATATCAATACTTGGAACCATTTAACTTTGTTGACAAAACTGTATAACTTGAAATAGAAATGTTTTCGACATTTAAACTGTGTACTTATGCTAAACTGAATTGTTTGAAATAGAACTGTTTATATGTATAAAAATGGATTTGGCATTAAATAACCTACAATGGTTGATATGCCATAAAACCAAACCAAACCAAACCAAACCATAAACTCCTTCTATGTGCCGTGTGTTCATAGGAAAATATGATCATAATTCGATCTGTTGGGACATGTTTACGTAACTCTTCCTTTGAATACCACTAGACTTTATATCATGTAAAAAACCGGGACATTGGCCCAGCGGTTAGAGTGTTCGCCAATGGCCCGGGAGACCTGGGTTTAATTCCAGGTCGAGTCATACCAAAGACTTTAAAAATGGAACTTGATACCACCTTGCTTAACACTCAGCATTATAAGGTACGGTTCAAGGGTAAAGTGGAGCAATCCAGGGAATGGAGTAGCGCCCTCCCCTACACCTTGGTGTAGTAGCTATCGAAAAGGGAGCCTTCGGGTCACCCTCGACTATGGTCGCTAACTTTTTTTTTATATCATGTATATAAAAGGTTTAATGTTTTCGTATGCACAAATGCGTTTATTTTCTTTTTCCTTCAGTTGTGTTCAGTGATAGTACATTATGAATATGTTAATGCTAATATTAGTCCTTGATTATTCAGAACTAGACAAAAATATATGCCTTATCTCCAGGTATTCCTGTAGGTTCAACTCTACAATAAGTAGGTAGATTGATTCGTTTTAACGGTATGTCAACCCGTCTGGAGTTATTTCATGTCAAGAGGTTAGAGAATCGCGTTCATTTTTATTCATATTTTTATTTTTTTTTGTGTAGATGTTTATTAAAAGTTTTTTTTTCGCACACGATACAATCGAATACGAATGATTTTTCAAACAGATCTATTTGACCCATAGATGGGAGCCTAGCAGATATGACCACTTAGAGTAAGAGTGGACCTTGAATTACGGGTAATGAAGAGGTTTTTCATACTTCTTAGATTACCAGAAATGGGGCCTTACCATCAGATACCGTTTAGTGGCCTACCCAGAATACCTTTTTTTTTGGAGGGTCTTACTCCTCAGCAAGGGATATATCAGAGTATCCTAAGTCCTGCAGGTAGGGTGATATAATAAATAGAATAGGAATATGTAAACATATTTGGTCTGTTGGCAATCTGTATTGTATGTTATTGGTACACCATAGGATAAGGAACTAAAGAACATGATCAGATTTTTAAAATCTCCATTTTTTAAATTATTCGTCTCTTTTACTTTTCACATCTTCTGATTAGGATGATCGGAATTTATTCGAAAAATACAAAGCAAGTGTAATTATTTATCAACGACAAAAAATATTAATTTTATTATTTATGACTTTCTTGCTGAACATTAGGGGTCTTGTAGATGTGGAAGATTTAAACCATTAGACAAAGAGTGTGATCTTTTAATCCATTTGTTGTTGAGGAGATTTTCTCTAATGTTCAAGTTGGTGCATACAACAAATATCAACAAAATTATAAAATATAATACAACAGTATTCTACAACTCTCAGATGCTTAATCTACACTGAATTGTTTAATTTTTTTTATCATATAATGTGTGAAAACACGTTCGATACCCAGTACTCATCAGCCGCTAATAGAACTGTTTATATGTATAAGAATGGATTCGGCAGTAAATAATTAACAATGGTTGATATGCCATAAAACCAAACCAAATCAAACCGAAATGTATCTTACATTGCTAAAATATTGCAAAAATTTTGACTCACCCTAGTTGATGCAATTCTTTTGTAATTGAATTATATTTGTGGGGTTTGCACGTTGAACATTAGTTTTGATTACCTCATTCTTGAGATAATGGAGACAACTGGTATACTAATTAGAATCCTTTACTCAATTCTCAATAGACATTTTAATATCATCATGGGCCACTATTACAGGCCATCTAGAAACTAATTCAAGATCCAAAGTGCATAATAGAAGTATTCTACGTTTACTTTGTAACTTTATATATATATATATATAACAATTTTTTCACACACACACACATATATATATGTAAAAAAAATTGTTGAAGGTCCAAATAGAGAAAGAAATATTTTAAATGTATAGGTTCACGAAGAGATTTGGTTGTCTAAACTTCTGAGACGAAGCTAGTTGATTTTTATCATTAAGGTTTTTCAGACTATTGTCTTCATCTTTATTGTTATTTCCACAACGTTTCGGCCGATATGTCCTCCGGCCTTCTTCAGGTGTTTGTCGAACTCGGGAATCTTCACGGAACTACGTCCTTTATTGAAACCCCGGGGGTCGCCTGTTCTGATTCCGTTAGCCATAACCGGGTACAAGTGTTAAGTATTCCTGTATATTACTCGCTTGTAGTGAGGATTGAACCTGCAGATGATTGTCTCCTTAGAAGCTCAGGGAACCAACGCCTATAACCGTTAAGCCATGTGCTCTGCTGGACAATTCTGAGTGAATTTTTGGGTATTATAAACTTAATGTTCTTACTTTGGCTAGAATTACGACTATTATGTATGATTTTTTTACCTGTGCTCATATTCAGATATTTTTTTTTTTTTTTATCTAGCCTTCTTGATTATCGGTTCCCATATTGTATTCAACTCTATACTTGGTCTACTCAGCAGGTCATTGTAGCCGAACAGATGTGCTGATTCCTTAAGGGGTCTAATCCTCCAATGTTCAGCCCTATCAATTATTTCAACTTTGTCCCATAAGGGCAGATGATTTCCATTTTCCTTCCATATATGGTCCGCCATACCCGACTTTTCAATCTCCCCTCGTACAATTGCTTTCCGATGTTCTTTTAGCCTTACTTTTAATGGGCGACCAGTCTCACCTTTGCATATTTTTTACACAACGTCCATCGTAACAACTACTCAGAGAGCATAACATCGGCTCCAAGAAACCTAGATAGGAGGATGGAGGATAATACCCGAAAACTCACCACGGTATGTCTGCCCTATGTCAAAGGACTAGCCGAAAGGATAAAAAAGATATGTAGTCCATATGACATTAGGACAGTATTCACATGTGGTTCAACTCTCTGGAGGTATCTCTTCCGGGTCAAACCACCAACGGAATTCAACATGACCAAGAACTGTGTTTACTCCATCCCTTGCAGTTGTGGTAAAATATATAAGTATACATCGTGCTTGAGTCGAGCATCAGTTTTTGAGTGGCATAAGAGACTCAAGGAAGGCACAGAGTCTGTGAGGGATGATGAGAGGTGTGGGAGAAGTAAGGAAGTCAATACACCAGAGTTGATTGGCCAAAGGGTTAGGCTTAGGGTTACTATGTTGAGGTTTTAAGGGAGTTCAGGAAGAGATTCCGTCGGAAGAGGTCAGCACTCTTCGAATCGGGTCAGTGGCATTTCCACTAGAACAATGCACCAGTCTACAACTCCATCCTTGTCACTGACTATTTGACCAGGATGGGCATCAAGACAGTTCCTCACCCTCTCTACAGTCCCCACCTTGGTCCCTGTGACTTTTGCTTATTCCCTAAGCTCAGAGGCTGTCGTTATGAGACAATTGAGGAGATGAAAGAGGCTGTGACGATGGTCATTGACACGCTCACACAAGCGGACTTCCATGGGGTATTCCAGAAGTTGCTGGAACGGTACAACAAATGCATTGCAGCCGGAGGAGATTACTTCGAATGGGACTAGAGTTTCATGTGTGTACTATCGATAAAAGTACCCATACGAAAAAAGTCTGGAAACTTATCGTATATATATATATATATATATACATGAAACTCAAAGTCATGAATTTTTACCCTATTTCATCTAATTATATATACATATATATATATATATATGTGTGTGTGTGTGTGTGTGTGTGTGTGGTTCGACAGAAATACCTCTCACGTTTTAAACTATCATGTGTATAGTGTAAGTGAACATAGGCCAGTGGCAATGGTACCTCCATCTAGCTATAGACTTACTATTTTTTTTTAGATACGATCAGTTACAAATATATAGCTTCCTTTTTATTCCCGACTGATGTCTGCTGCTGCATTTTCTTCATTATAAATCGACTACTTGCTTACTCATATGTGTTAACGTAGTCGTTCAGGTGAATTAATGAACAAAGCGTTTTTTCTCAATAAAAATTTATATATATATATATATATATATATATATATATATATATATATATATATATATATATATATATATATATATATCATGTTTCTCATATAATACGCCGGAAGCATCTTATGCATCAATTTTCACATTCACATATAAGAAAATTACTGATGTTCTACTATTAAGAGGAAATTAAAGTATCACCCTCTCTACAATAAATAATGCGCAAAAATATAGCTCATCTTAATTTCCAATTAGGTCTATTAATATTTCCTATTTGTATACAGTCTTGTACACGTTTTGGTATGATCCTATTTATTACGTGTTTTGTAGATATATATGAGGATTCTGCAATTCTTTTTGAACATCCAAACACAAAGAAAACTAACGTCATGTTTATCACCTGTATAAGATGTGTACATCGTGCCACACAATTTGAAACTGCCATAATAAATACTGACATAGACATTGAAGCATTCATTTTCTGAAATGAGACCACAATCGTTCTTCGGTGTTAGCAATCTCAATAACTCTTTGTCCATAATTAAGACACTCGTCTAAGTCGTTTGAAGCTGAAATTAAACCTTTTTCTTTTCTTCTTTTTTCCTTTCATGCAGGATGCGAATATCAATAGAAAATTTAGTCTTGCGTACAAGGAAGATGATTCCTATCTTCATTCAGTAATGAAGTGTGGTCTGCGATTGACATTCTACGAGACGAGTCGTATCGCGTGAGCGATCTGTATCATTTCAAAGATTTTACAATGCTGACGCAACTCATTTAAGACAGAACCTGGATAAACAGGATTTGACATTAAATAACCTACAAAGGTTAATATGCCATAAAACCCAACCAACCAAGATAGAACTCGATTATGTATAATAATCTCTCCCTTTATAATTCTCTCTCTCACTCTCTTACACACACACACACACACACATACAAACACGCGGAGACTATACGATAAGTATTTTGCCATTTTGAATATGATGAGAACATGTTGTACATCGTTGATATGATATGATAACCATCATCATCATGTCGTGCCGCCAGCACGGATATCCCTGACCCTCTCCCGCCACTTTTCTCTATCGTTCACCGCCTCTGGCAGGTCTTCTGGGCTACATTCAGTATCCTCACACAGCTGCTGTATGTATGTTCTAGTTGGTCGTCCTGCTTTAGCTCGGCCATATGTGGGGGTCCATAGGAGTACATAATTTATGAGCTCGTCCCTGCTCCTCCAGCAGTGTCCTGAGTGCCTGGTTCGTCTAACTTGGATAGTTATATGATAACCAATCAGCGGGAAACTTACTGCACACGCATCAAGAGAAAATTTCCTGTGGGGTTATTCTGCTGGCAATGCGACACAGCCTTGATGTGACTTGGTAAACAGGACATTTTACTGCCCATACCTGAACAGGACATTTTCAATGGGGTTATTAAATCGGCACAGAGACACCTTTCAGTGAGCTATTGCATTGAGTGACCGTAAAAATAAATGCAAATATACAGTTGTGCTCTAACACCTCCACCATGAGCAGGATGTGACATAATATTAATTTTTAAGTGGAGTACAACTGGTTTGAATTTTACATTGAACCTTTTGATGGAATTATCATTCAAATATCTTAACATCAAACGTTTTTTTTATCTTTCATACTTTCTGAATTCAGACCAGTTGTAGACCTGGAGAGGGATGAGCCCTACAAGACTTTTTCCGTCCAAGACATGCTTCATTAGTTGCGCCCCCTATGACCAAAAATGTTAAGTGACCATTGACCAGGACTCGCACCAAGGTGATTTAAAAAGACAAGCAAAAATTTGATGCTCAAATCGTGTTAAAATGTAACTCGGAACGAAGTGAATAAATGTTGTTCAGATACCAAAAAGAATGTCCAGGTAGAATGAAAGGCTGAAATTAATACAGGGAGGCACCACAGTTAGTTACTATAGGAATGATTTGTACAGGTTCCAGTACATCAAAAGATTCAAGTTGGCAGGGTTTCATTTAACGTACACACACATATACTCACGCTCCCCCCCCTCTCTCTCTCTCTCTCTCTCTCTCTCTCTCTCTCTCTCTCACACACACACACACACACACACACACACAAGAGGACTTCATACAAAGGAATTTTCTCCTTTAATCGCTGGCACACATTTCCTCTAGTTTCCGAACATGTCACAGATAAACTTTACCAAAGCACATTTTCTCATACACACGTATTTATTTTCTCTAGTTTTCCCTATTTTTTAATAATTAGGTTTTCAATAAAATCATTCCACTAAGGACCAACCACTGCTAGAGCGACCGCCCCACAAATATCTATTGGCGATCGAGTTCTCGAATTCTCATGAGGTTTTGAATAACTCTTAAATAATTCTTCAATTTAATTCAAAATATAAAGTAAAAAAAAAATAATTAAACTCGGATCCTTCCCGCTGGATCGTTGCCACCTAAAATAGTCAGCATATTTTCTGCTGTCAACAGGGACATTGCATTTCGAGATTCCCATGTACTACTAGCAACGTGCGGTGTGACAACACAGTTATTTAGAGTCATCAGAGGATGGTTTGCGGGCAGCGGTTCCGGATCAGTCACATCTATCGCTGCCATCCCAATCTTCCTGCTTTTAAGGGCTTGGTAGAGATCATCGTGATTGACTACCCCTCCGCGACCGACATTTACCAGAACAGCCGTTCTCTTCATCTTGCTAAAAGATTCTGTGTTGAATATGCCTCGTGTTTGGTCTGTTAAGTTGCAGGCTATGCAGACGATGTCACTTTTACAAAGCATCTCGTCGAAGGTCACGTAGATGGCTTTGACTTCCTGAGCATAAGGGACTTCTTTCACATCTGAGTAGTAGATGTTCGCCACTTTGAAGGCTTGAAGACGCTGCGCAATGCCAAATCCGATTCGGCCCAGCCCCAGAATGCCGACTGATTTATCAATGAGTTCGAACCCAAGCAGCCACATCGGTTTCCAGGTCGTCCACAGACCATCTTTTACGGCATCGATCGCTAGAAAAAAAGAAAAGTGAACTCAATCAATACTGATTCAACTATACCTGAATTTAAATAAAAATTTAAAAAATAGTAAAATATTTTCTGTGAATGTATTAAACTGATCCAAAGAGAACATCAAATTATCCACTGTCAGATAAAGAGATGAACAATCTTTAAAATAGAAAAATGGTCTAGGATCTTGGAATACAGATGGACTAATCTACCTGGAACAGCTGAACAGTTGTACTCGGTGATCAAAAGTTTTGCAATATTCCTAATAATCATAATTATATGGTTTCACACAAACCGGGCCTAATGAGTAAAAAGTTCGCCAAAGACCGGGATTCAATCCCAGGTCGAGTCATACAAAGACTCAAAAAATGGTACCTGATGTCACCTTGCTTGACACTCAGCACAATAAAGTAAGGATCAAGGGTAAAGTGGAGCAATCCAGGGAGTGAAGTAGCGCCCTCCACTACACATCGGTATAGTAGCTATTGAAAAGGGAGTCTTCGGGTCACCCTCGACTAAGGTTACCAACTTTATATGGTTTCAAGTAATCCTTTCTATTCAATAATCGTCATTTGCTTGCATCCAGTTATATGGTTTCTAGTAACTAATAATCCCTAGAAAACAAATATAGCTTCAAGTAACTATTCTTAATACAAATAATTTACTCACAGTTATATGGTATCAAGTATTCCTATCTAATACTACTAAGCTTTGAATAGATTTATTGAACCAATAGATGAGATCTGAACAGATATAACTATTTTAGGTGAGCGTGGACCTGAGAGTAATGTCAATGAAAGAGTATTCCACACTTCCCAGACCTTCAGAACTGGAGTGTCACCTTCAGATGTAATTAAGTGTCATACCCAGGGCACCTCTTTTACTTGGGGGTGTGGAGTAATACCACTCTGTAGGGGATGCAGTCAGCGTAATCTAAGCCAACAGCGCGGGAGCAGTCGTGGCATCTAAGCTTTACTATGGCTTCCATTATGAATGACCTCAAGTGTCTCTATGAAGAGAATGAAACAGAAATTCAGAAAACTTTTGAAGGGGTAAAACATGGAACTAATAAGCCAGTAAGAATATTAATGTAGTCATCATCGCAATAGATTGATTTATTACAGAAAAAAAAAAAAACAAACTTGAGAGTTCAAAGGAAAACTGAGAATTCAACCCACTGGGTCTACTTAAAAGATTATCATTTTGTCATCTCCTGCTCGAGTAAGATAGATTGGGTAAATACGTACACGGATTCATTCAAACTATTGTTCTAATCTTGATTTTCTTTGTTCTGATTTTTCGGCTATTGCGCTCCCCGACTTTACTCAGGAGCTGTTTTATTTAGTAACATTATCAAAATTTCGAAACGAACACTTCATTAAATCCACTGGAATGGCAACATTGGAGAATAGTATATGTAATGCCGAAGCTAGTATTGGGTTCTGTTAACTTCTAATGTTAGCTTAGCGTGGAATTGAACATTAGATTCACGGTTCCAATATTCAACCACCAGATTGTACGACGGTACAATAGCCACGGAGATATTAGGCATTAGTTAAGTGTATGCAGTTTACCTGATGTTCACTGGTTCAATCTTCAAGGCAGGCAGTGAAATCAATTTACTTTGGTTCAGAACAGGCTTCACAAGAATAAACTAACTAATCTCCTTATGTAGATTAAATAAATTCAGTTCATTAATTCGAAAACGTGGCTGAATATTTCAGGCACCTGAAGAAGTTGAAGACATGAGGGGGAATAAACCAGTGTCCAATAAAAACTTGAGGAAATTGACCCTCACTAGATCCACAGTAGTGACCACCAAATAACATATATTTAAAGGTTCCGATAATGATCAAATATACAAAATATCCAGAACCATGTGCAAAGGAACATATATATATATATATATATATATATATATATATAGAGAGAGAGAGAGAGAGAGAGAGAGAGACAATAAGTTGACTGTAATTCCTGTAGAAAAAGGCTAATTCTGGATATGACAATAACTGCATCCGATGATAAAGACTCCTGTTCTGGAGGTCTGGGGAGTGTAGAACTCACTTTTAATGCCCGATTTTGACCTAGGGCGGTGTTATTTGTTAGGATGGTTGATTGGTTGGTTGGTTGGTTTACTGCGTATCAACCCTTTTTCGGATTATTTAACGCCGAATTAAGTCATTTAGTTAAAAGTTTCAAACAGTTTAGTTTAGTGTAAGTTCAGTTTTTTGTTTATACACAGTTAAATGTCAAAACAGTTCTATTTCAAACAATTCAGTTTAGCATTAATACGCAGTTTGAATGTCAACACAGTTCTAGTTCAAACAATTCAGTGAAATATAAGTACACAGTTAAAATACATATAAATATGCATTAAATATATAAACAGTTAATTTCGAAGAATTCAGTTTAGCCTAATTACACTGTTTAGTTCTATTTGACCCGTAGATACGACCCTATCAGGCGCTACCACTTCGGGCCAGAGTGGACCTGGGAGCGTTGGCAATGAAGGAGTACTCCATATTCCCCAAAGCCCCAGAATTGCTGAAGCCTCACCATCAGATATTTTAGTGTCCTATCCAGGAAACTCGTTGGGGGAGTCTTACCCCTCTGTAGAGATGCATTGGGTATATTCTGCAGCCCTAGCCGACTAGGCCAAACTTGTTAGAGTCCAATCTCTGGGTCTAATAGTTTAAAAACTACTCGATTGAATTGTGCATCCCCACAATTCCCTTAAACAACTACACAAAAAATTAAATATGAATGTATAATGGACGTGATTCTCTGACCTCGGTACATGAAATAGCCCCAGACAGGTTGACGTGGCACTATGATCAATTACTCAATTTTCTTGTCACTCTAAACGTATGTACCTTTTTGTATGAGATATGTCCAGGAAACCATTCTTATATTACCCCAAAAAAATAGCTGACCAATGTTTAAGTTTCAGTTTATTTGTTTAACAGGCATTTGAACACCTTGTGGACTATTTAATGCCGAAATTTGATCACTTTGTAAATGTTTGATCACAATCATCACCATATTTTCAATATTCCATTTCATTTTTTGTTTCTCTTTAACGATTTATTTTCAAACAAAAATAATTTGCACCCAATTATACGGTTTCAAGTAACTATTTCTATTAATATTTGATCCTATTTACCAACCCCTCCGCTCGGGCAGGATATGACACAAGGTCAATTTTTAAGCGGAGTTTAACAGGTTTCAATTCAGAGTTTTCCTTCTCCTAGACTAGTTGCCTAACCAAGGCTGAAGAACCCAGTCTGTCCTACTATTTACCCATAGCTGGAGGGAGAATAATTGGATTCATACCTTTCCCATGCTATGTGAAATGCAATCAGTCTCGTCCAGGATTTGAACTCGTGTCACCGTGTTCATTTCCTACGACGATAACAATTACACCACGGGCACCTCCTCTATTAATATTTGATAATAATAATTAGTTTTCACAAAGTTATATCGAAATTAATAATCCTCAGTTAACAATTATAGTTTCTAATAACTATTTTTAATACAAATAAATTTCTCACAGTAATATGGTGTGACACTATGAATTGGATATATGCACATACATGTATACACACGTGCGTGTGTGTGTGTGTGTGCACCCATATATGTGTGCGTGTGTGTGTATATATATATATATATACGCCCACGCACATGTATGTGCACACACACACACACCTACATATACACACACACACATACACACATATATATGTGGCAAGATGAGTTAGATTCGGCCTGGATATCAAATTTCAAATGTTAAGAAAACCCATTAACTAGATTAAGGAAATCTAGATAAGAAAATGTTTATACATATGGCCACAGAAGTGGGTAAGTGTTAAGTACTTGTCAGGTACGGGTCAAAAACTTAAAAGGGTCTGAATTTAATGTCCCTGTATCGGAGACGGCCAGTCTAAGAAATATTTTTATGTCCAGTTTTTTTAAGAGAGATAAGGCTCCCCAAAAAGTTATGGGTTTATTCGTGGGTGTCCCATTAGCCGGAAATAATAATGAAACATTCTGTATATATACAGGTGCATTTTGGGTCCAAGAGTCATACTTAGTTTGGGTTCGAGGAAAGTTGATTAGGCCGGGACAAAGAAACAACGAACAGCGACATTACCAGCCGGGCCCAGTTAGTTATGATAATCTTTTGCCAGCCGAAACTCAAACTAGAATTAATTATACATAAAGTGTTACACGCTCCCCATCCCCCCTTGAAGTTTTAACCACAAGTTGTTGTGTTTTTGTTCTTTTCTCTGTGAACCTGCTTCTCGCTTGATCCGGCCCTACATAAGTTCTCGACGGGGACTTAGTAACTTATGCAACGAGTTGCAGAAGCGGGTATTGTTACAATGGTATCAATTATTCCTAATACAAATAATTTTTAAACAGATTTTTTCGACTCATTGATGAGACCTTAGCAGGAATTACCACCTCAGACCAGAGTTGACCCGGAAGTAATTGCAACTATCGGATACTCCACTTTATCAGTGCTTCAGAATTGAAGCCTCACCCTACTGAGTCTCTCTGATGATTGAGTAGCTCCATAGGAGAGTGCTGGCGTATATGTAATAATGCCTCTTTTGATTAGTTGCTTGGTTTCATAAAATTTGTGCTATTGCGTCTATAGATATCAAAAACAGCTGCATACTTTCCGGACATATCCTACATGAGTAAAGTTTATGACAGATTTCGGATAGAATAAAGACTCTTATTTCTAGATGTCACCTGTAAGGATTGAATTATAAACAGAATGTGGAGAAAAGATTCCGTAATGGATTTGTGGCGAATAAAAAAACTTGCTTTCTGAATATTCATTACTCATATATATATATATATATATATATATACATATATATACTACTTATATATATATATATATATATATATATATATATATATATATGTCTGTATGTCATGCAGTTGCGAAACTTTTATGTATGGAGAGCATCTATTCGAAAATAGTGCTATAAAAACTCACATCAATCGACATCAAATGTAAAGCCACCATATTCCAAGTAACATTATAAATATACTCGTCAATAGCACGAACACACTAATATAAACTTTAAAAAAAGAAAAAAAAACAGATTACAAACACAAGAAGCTATGATTATAAGAAAAAAACTAGAATCAATAAAATAGCGTTAAACCTGACAAGAGTTGTGCTACGTGTATTTAATAGCAAAAAAAAAAAAAAAAAAAATGCAGATTCCATTACACTTAAAAGTAAACACCGGCAACGAAGGGGTACTTCACATTTCCCGATTTCCGAAACTAAAGCCTCACCATCAGATGCAGTTTAATGTCATATCCAGGACATTTGTTGGCGTGGGAAGGCTTACCCCTCTGCTGTGATGTTTATTCACAGCCTCAGTCGACAGGGCTGAGTGCCATATGAAATTACTTAAAGCAAAATAGAAAAATACAATTGGAAAATTCTGTTTGATAAAATACAATTTATGCACAGTAACTGACAAGAGAGACGGAAATATTTGAAGCATTAATGATAAAAGTTAGAAAACCTACACTTACCTATAGTGAACATGGCCCTAATGAGCTGGTTGTTTTTGACAAAAATAACTTTTTATCTGGGCACGTTGGTGGTGTAATGTCTGTCGTCATAAGGAATCGATACGACGACCAGAGTTAAAATCTTGGGCGGATTTGTTTGCATTTTACATAATACCAATACACCTGGAAAAAATATGCATCCAACTATTCTCTCTCGAGCAACGGGTAAGTAGTTGGAAAGACTGGGCTCTTTAACCTTAGTGTAGCAACTGGTCTAGGAGAAAGAAAACTGTTGTAACCTTGGAAAAGGTTGCCGAATGAAAAATAACCAAAACAGGTTGGAAATAAAATGGAAATCCTTATAACATTAGCAAATACAATGCTCACTAGCGGCATGAAGAAGGTGCACTGCGCGTGGTAACTACTTAGGATATTAAGCTCTTTGTCATGCACAGTGAGTACAGCACGAGGCCTTTTTTAAGGTGAGTTCGGGCGCAGAGCCATAGCCTAGACATGCCCGGCGGCTCCAAAAATGCCTCGAGCCACGTCGGTATTCTCCTAAAAAGAGGTGCCTCAGGGACCAGGTGATAAATTTAGCCCCTCCGACGAGAGTTAGAGCCTGGGGGACATCCCCCTGAGGCTCGAGCGGGGTAGGCTGCGTGACGTAAATGCTGAGCCTCCCGGACACTCACGCCAGACAGCTTCGACCAAGTAAAAGAGGGGCCCGGAACGTCAACAGAAGGGTCCGCGATGTCAACAGCTGTGGTCTGCAGATTCTGTAAGAGTGTTTTCGAAATTAATATAATCCGATTAGTGATGGAACCATAAATTCATATTTCTAGTTACTAGAACCCACTAATGGAAATTCTGTTTAAACAGAAACACTCGGCTTAACGTATCTACTGTTGTCCCAAAAGGCGGTCAAAATGCTGCCATCTTTTGTAGCAGCATATTTATGCAAAACATCTTTTTCAGCTCTCATCAATAAGATGTCCAAATACAGATCAAGACTTGTGTTAAGCAAATTGCGTGTATCTTTGCCAAAAATATCACCAAGAATTGACAATTTGTGCCAAGCGAGGCAAACACATCCTTCTCACTAATTATTCAGTGTAAATATTGGATGTAATTCTGATTAGATATTTTTGATAAATTTTGTTTTCATTTATATGAAAGTCAACGGTATTTCATTTGCATTTGTAGGGGGTCCAGGAGATATAACTTGCAATAGAAATCGGTCCTGGCCCCCAAATTTTTGAAAATGTCAGCTCTTTACAACATATACTTTTATTGCACAACTTACGTTTTAAACAAGAGGGTATACTTTTTCCAAAAAATTGAGTAAAAGACAAAATTGTTAAAATATAAAGTTACGAGAAACCTTAAATAATTTTCCAGACTTTTTTCGTATGGGCACTTTATCGATAGTACACACATGAAACTCTAGTCCCCTTCGAAGTAATCTCCTCCGGCTGCAATGCACTTGTATCGTTCCAACAACTTCTGGAAGGCCCCATGGAAGTTCTCTTGTGTGAGCATGTCAATGACCTTTGTCACAGCCTCTTTCATCTCCTCAATTGTCTCATAACGTCAGCCTCTGAGCTTAGGGAATAAGCAAAAGTCACAGGGAGTAAGGTCTGGACTATAGGGAGGGTGAGGAAGTGCCTTGATTCCAATCTTGGTCAAATAGTCTGTGACAAGGATGGAGTTGTAGACTGGTGCATTGTCCTGATGGAAATGCCACTGACTCGATTTGAAGAGTGCTGGCCTCTTCCGACGGAATCTCTTCCTGAACTCTCTTAAAAACCTCAATATAGTCACCCTAATCCTAACCGTTTGGCCAATCAACTCTGGTGTATTGACTTCCTTACTCCTCCCACTCCTCTCATCATCCTTTACAGACTCCCTGCCTTCCTTGAATCTCTAATACCACACAAAAACTGATGCTCGACTCATGCAAGATGGTCGAAAAGCAGTCAGAAGCATTCCATACGTTTCTGTGTCATTTTTTCCAAGCTTAAAACAGAATTTTATTGCATATCGTTCTTCTAAAGTGTCAGATTGCATTTTCGAAATTCACCAGCTGTGACAATCAGGCTTTAGTAGGGTGTATTCTAATTGCTGCTGTAGCTGTTCATTCGAACCTGAAATCATAAAAATTGGTCAGTCATCTCATAAGATGTATAGCAATAACATAGTGAATTTTCAAGAGTTTATGACAATTTTAAATGCCTGTACAAAAAAGTCTGGAAATATATTGAATGCATCACGTATGTTAGCAGTCGTCCTTTAATGTTCGCACCATGTATCTCAGTACAATCTGTCACATATTACCGGGATAGTATATGGGCACCCCCAAGTTATCTCCATGGCCCCAAGAGATGTTATGAAGAGTGATTACTTGACATGGTACACTGACGCCCAAAGAAGTTATTAGAAACATTCATCAGTCTATTATATATTATTGTACTCCTGGAACTATCATAAAATGCATGCATGCATAATAAAGACAATTTAGCGTATTACATTAATTACATCAGGTGGTGAAGCATTAGTTCTAAGGCTCAAAGGAGTGTAGAGCTACCCCTTTCTTGCCATTACTTCCAGGTCCACTCTGATTCAAAGCGGAAGCATATGTGAAGGCCCCATCTACCAGTCAAATAGATGTTGGAAAATCGTTACTACTGGAAAAAAATACTTGAAATCATTCAACTGCGAAAAATATCATTATTATTTTACTTCTGGCTAGTTTTTCACTCCAGCGCTAGCTAATAATCTTTCAATTGAGTCTGAGTGACAGCTGGTCTTCTCAGGTCACCAGGTTTCTTCTCAGTATTCAGGCCGATCTTAACAATCCTGTAGTTTAGATGGTTTTGATACATCCTCCAATTTCAAACTCATACAGCCCCTTTTCCAAGCCTTCTGGAACAGTTTCAAGCGTGCGTTACAATTGGAATCACCGTCACTTTCATATTCTACAGATTTCTTCGTTCACTGACATGGTTCAAGTATTTGTTTCTCTTTTTGCTTTCTTTAGTTTTCACTATGCGGTCCACTTAAACGGCAAAGTCCACTATACAGCAAGTTCTCTCTCTCTCTCTCTCTCTCTCTCTCTCTCTCTCTCTCTCTCTCTCTCTCTCTCTCTCTCTTGTTCATTATCACTACGTCTGGTCTTCTGGCCGGCATTTGTTGATCTGCTTGTATCTCAAAATCTCAGAGAATTTTGTGTCATTCTCCATGGCGGATTCTGGTTTGTTCATGTACCAATTGGCCGTATGGTCAAATTCCAATCTTTTGCACGATTCCATGTGGATCACCTTCTCTACTCAGTCATGTCAAGTCTTATACTACTTTTATGCTAGCTTGTTACATTCGCTTATTATGCGGTTAATCGTTTCGTTTTTATCACCATATAACCAACACTTGCTAATTTTTTGAGTATTAAAGATTTTCGCTTTAGCATAATTGGTCTTTATGGCGTTGTTTTGAGTTGCTATTTAAAGATCTTCTCTCTTAAGTTTTCCTTTCTGTAGCTGAGTCTAGGTATTCTCATATGAGATTTCACCAGCTTGTCACTTGATATAGCCATATAGTTAGTTTCCCCACTTCTGTTTCGTAGTTATTCTTTTTCTGTTTGTACTTATTTGGTGAATTTTGTTATTATAACAATGTCTATCTTTAAAGTTTTTTACACCAGTTTTAGCAAGTGGTCTTTCAGTGGTGTCTGCGCGACAGCAACTCTCCTTAGGTCTCCAGAACTCTTCTGAGTATTCTAGGCGATCTTAAGAATGCTGTGGTCTGTTTGATCTTGATTCTTTATCTGATTTCCAATTCTTCTTGGGTCTTTTCCCTAAGCCTTTGAGGACCATTTCAAGCGTACCAAAAACAATTTATATCACCGTTACCCTCATGTTCCACCGTTAATAATTTCTTTTTTGCTCTCTATCAAGATGTAAGTATTTGTCTATCTTTTCGCTTTCTTTTAATTTGACTCCGTGGTCCGTCCGTCGGAACTACGAAATCCACAATATGGCAAGTTCTTCTTTTCTTGTTAATTAATTCTACACTTGGTCTTCTGGTCGAGATTAAATGACTCGTTTTTATTTCAAAATCCCTAAGAATTTTATGGATCTCATTCTCGAGGACGTATTCTAGTTTGTGCATATATCATTTAGTAGTATGCTCAAATTTTAATCTCTTGTTCAATTCACAGTGGATTATCTTTCCCATCCGATCATGCTTAGACTTGTGCTACTTTTGACTTAGCTTGCTGCATTCGCTTATTAAGAGATTAACCGTTTAATCTCTGTCTCCAGATGACGTAGAATTGCTATTCTGTTGCGTGTTATCAATTTTCGATTCCATATAATTGGTTCTTAAGGCATTATTTTCTTATATAATTGGTTCATATGGCATTATCTAATCGTATAATTGGTCTTTATGGCATTATTATAATTATTGTTGTTGTTGTTGTTATGTTTAAATTTGTTGTCACTATAATTGATATATTTGTAATTATGGAAATTGTTGTCATCGTAGCGATGATGCCTAGCGGTTATAGAAATGATATCAGTAAAAACACTTTTGCAGAATTGAAAGTTATTAAATGATTATGAAAACTGACTGGAATTGTTTGAATAAAAGACGTTGAAGCACTAACACTTCTAGTATTAGATGACTGCAGGAAACATTCAGAGCATCATCATCACTACTATTATGATCTTACGGAAATCAGTCACAAAAATAGCTGTCTCAAAAAAACTTAGTTGGTTTTTTTCCTTTTTTTTTCTTTTTATAAAATCATTATTTCAATACGAATGTTAATAAAGACAAATGACTGCTTTTTAGTAATCATCGATTAATATCTACATTACCATCGACTATTCGTCTGGCGAGGGTCAATATAAGAGTTACAGCAAATTCAGAAACACAATCGCTGGATACTGTTGAACAGTTAGCAGCAACTATTGATCTTTCGTTGATCTCTTTCATGTCCAGATGTTCGAATCCCACCGACATTGTACAGATTGCTTTTAGTCGAGGTCCTAAAAAATAAATAAATAAATAAATAAATAAATAAAATGAAAACAAAAAAAGAAGGTTGAAAAAAATTGAAACGAACAAAATGAGTAAACATCAAAAAAAGAGAGACGAAAGTAAATTTAAACACATAGTAGCTTAGATGGCTACTCATCAACTTTCTGTCATACGAAGTCAGAAGGAAACGGTTGGTTGGTTAGCTGGTTGGTTGTGTTTAACGGCATATCAACCCCAGTAGGTTATTTACTACAAAATTCAGTTTATATATACATACATACACACACATATATATATATATATATATATAAATCAAAAGTACTTAGATTTAAAAAAATCAAAATCAAAAATCAAAATAAAAAATTAATTTACTATAATTCCAACAGTCAATAAAAAAAAAACGGAAGTGGGCTAAATGTGGAGAAAACTCTTCACCCCTCTTCTATCCCCTCCCATCCTTCTTTCCTGAGTCTATTCTGAATTATTTTATCCCTAAGATCTGAAAAAGTCCAGTTAACTTTCTTTTCGTGTTTTTTGATTTTATCAAAAACACATAACAGGATGGAAATAAATTTATAATCCTAATGTGACCGGTTTTGTTTTTTCTTAAAGAAAAAAAAAATATATATATAGTTTGAGAACGAATTTTTTGTAAGTAACGTTTTTTAAAAGAACCAGAGCTCATTTATTTGCACACAGTTATATGGTTTCAATTATTGCTATCAAATACTAATGATTTAATTTGCACACAGATAAGTATTTTCAAATATTGCTATCAAACACTAATAATTCTATTCAACATTATTCATTCATTTGCACACAATATTGCAATGAAATGCAAATATTTCAATTTAACAGTCGTTTGTTTGCTCACACTTAAATAGTTTCAAGTATAGAAAATGATTAAATATTTCTTTTTGACGTATAAATGGGATCCTAATAGACACAACCACTCCAGGTCAGTGGAAACCAGGGAGTAATAGCAATGAAGAGGTACGCTCCATTCTTCAAAGTCACAGGACAAGAACCTCACCATCTGATGCAGTTTAATGTTATATCCAGGGCACCTGTTGTGGGTGAGGGTCTTACTCCCCTACAGAGATGCAGTTGGCGTATTCTACTGCCCAAACCGACTGGACTGACAAGAAAATGAAACAATTTGACAGCACTGCCTAAAACTAGCTAAAATGTTTTAAGCGTTGGGAATTGTTCATTAACTTAAAGCCCAAAAGCTATTTTTACGAGGGCAGCGTAAATGTAGCGAATCGTGCGTTACGAGTTCTCAACGAAATGTAACTTGATAGGATGGTAGAGGAATTTTCTGGTTACTGTGATAAGAAAGGTTAATACAGAAATGAATGATAAAAAACAACAAAGTAAAAACAGAACCCTATAACAAGGTTGTGTTGAAATAGACGTGGTCTTCTTATAACTTAGAATATTCAGACTATTATCGTCATCTACATTGCTATGCTCACAATTTTTCGACCGATATGTCCTTCGGCCTTCTTCAGATGTATCATGTCAAAAATTCTTTTTCTTTTCATCGAAACTTTTTGATTAATGGTTCCCAAATCGTATTTATCCCTATACGTGGTCAGGTCAAGAGGTTCGATCCCAACTACAAGCAAAAAAACAAGGAATACTTACTATACCTTAACACTTGTTCTCTGTTATGGTTAACAGAATTAGAACAATCTACCCCCCGTGGATTAAATAAAGAATTCAGTTCGAGGTTCTTTGTATACATATATACACACACACATATATATACATATACACACACACATACATAAATACATACATACATATATATATATATATATATATATATCCGTTTACACCACAAAATCCCATGGAAGTTTGTGCGACTCAGGACGGATTCTGAGTTGTGCATATACCATTTGGTTGTATGGCTAAACTTCAGTTTCTTTCACAATTTCCAAGGGATCACCTTTCCCACCCAGTCATGTCTAGTCTAATACTCTTTCTGTACTAATTTGCAGCATTAGCTTATAATCTGAGTGATCGTTTGGCCTCTTTCCTCACATGACATACCTTTGCTATTTTGTTGCGTCTTATATATTTTTTATTTTGATATAATTAGTTCTTATGGTGTTGTTTTGAATCTGTTTCTCTCTTAAGGTTTCCCTTTCTTAGTCATGCCCAAGTTTACTCGTGTATTATAATTATTATTATTATCATCTGCTGTGACCCCGGAAAGGGTCACTAATGAAAACACAAACACGGATATTAGATAACAGATTATATTACACAAGAAAGATAGTTACATAGAAAAGGTAAGAAGTCTAGTACTGTTCGGATAACACCGATATTGATCTGCCCCTCTGACAGCGATATCTCTAGGACTAAAAACGGTGAGAAGAGTCCATTATGGTGAGATGGGTTAGGCTCCCACAACATTATCATTATTATTAGTAGTATTATATACTGGAAATATATTTTGTTATTGTCCTGTATTTCTGTGCATTTATTTTCAGATTTTATGTATTAAAAACGATTTTAGCGTTATTTTAATGCAAAGTCAACCCGTCTAGAGTTTCTGGGTTTAATGTCATATCAACCTCCACGGATTATCTAATGCGAAAACTAACCTTGTAGAAGAATAGCAGTGATACTATATAATCTGTAGCTGGTAGGGATAAGGTTGTTCATAACTTTCCCAAGAGTATTACTTTGAAAGTGAACGTAACAGCATGAGCAGAAATCGAACTTGCTTACTTAAAGGCTACAAATCCTAAACGTTAGACCTAATGCAACGGAAACTCCGCCACTACCGTTGTAGTTTCATCCTTTAACTATATGAACAACTCCCGGCTGTCTAATTATTTGTACTGTTTTTTTCTCATTGATTGATGCTATGAAATCGATAATTGGAATAAATCATCATTTCATTAGTCTCCTCATCTTCAGTGTTATAATTACAATATTTCGGCTTTCTTGAGACGTCTGTCGTATTCGGTAACCTTTCAGAAATTTCCTAACGAACACTGAGTTCAACGGGATGTTCAATACATGGGTCGAATGTTAACGAAAACATCGTATGCTCTGGATCAGTGAAAAAAGCGACTTTTTTAAAATGATTTAACAAAGAAAATAATCTGCCCATACGAATTAAATGATGCGTTCGAATCAAAATTCCCCGGATGTTAAAAACAACGACAGACACTCGAATACGTCCGGAGAGCTGAAGGATAGAAATCTTATGACTATAATAATAACAAAAATGATCATGACCCGAGTTTGGGCACATTAGTGAATTATGTGAAACCAATTGCATTGCATTACAACATTATCAATTCAGCCACATCGAATCGCTGTTGTAGGCATTATCAGACACAGTAGCTGCTTTTGTTATTATTAGATATTGATCAAACTTTAGAAGGCGGCATTTAGAGGTACAGGTAAAGTCGAGTAGATCGGTGGTCACAAAGAGGTCGTGGGTTCAATCCGAGTCAGGCAGTCATATGCTCTGATTCAGGTAAAAAGACAATTGACGTCTCAAGGATAAATTAACGTGTAAGAATTAACTGATACAAGATATCTTCCAATAGAATGAGAACAATGTATTCGACTAGATTGGATAAAGGGATCACCAAGAAGAATTAACTGAAAAATTTGAAACTTGGGGCAAATTTACGTTTGCGTTGTTCATTGGTTAGTTTTCTTATCCTTTTGTTTCCGCGGTGAGTAGCAGAAATCCTGAAAATCTTTCATTCTTCCTTCCTTAATTCATTTCTTCTCTTTTTCCTTCATCAAAGTATGGGCAATCGAATGAGAACAATGTACTTGACTGGATTGAATAAAGGGATCACTTGCAACAATCAATTGATACAGGATGCAGAATGAGAAGGATCTACCCTCATGGATTAGTTTGTAATTCCCAGAAGGTTTAGGAGGTGTCTTCGTGGTGTAATAGTCGAAGCGATGGACTGCGAAATCGTAGTAAGCGAGTTCGAACTCCAGTCGCGGTATTACGTTCACTTTCGGACAAATTCTCTTGGGAAATGTATGAACCCTCTTATCCTCCCAGCAATGGGTCAAATAGTACCACTACTGTTCTTCTAGAAGGATTGATTTGGCATTAAATAACTCAAGAAGGTCGACATGCCATTAAACATAGAAACCAAACTAAACCAGAAGGTTTAAAGCTTCCGATAGACACCTGAAAAAACCCCGAAAGGTATTATTTATTTAACCCCGCTACCATGAGCAGAATGTGACTTGCTATCACTCCAACTCCAGTGAAAGACCATCAGCTAACGCTGGTATGAACAACTCGCAAGGAGTAATGTAATAATTTCAAAGATTCAGACAAAAATTATGTGGTAAGAATTTCGAAGAAAATTAGTGAAATTATGTTGTCACTATAGAAATAAACGTTAGCCATCGACGGTTTCATACTAGAGTTTGTAATGTGATAGATTGAAAATATGATTTAAATTGATCTGTCTTCAAAATATAAGTCGATTGTCTTTCATTTCGTGCTTTCATATCTCTCCAGCCTCATTGCGCAATTTAACAACATGCTTGAATGCTCAGATTCACAGCCTTCATTTTTCTACAAAGTGAATTCGATGATACGCATGTGCAAAATTCAGGATGCATACCACAACGATTATCGATCTGTTTGATTTATGTTCCCGCGCCTCTTTACGTTTGTGTAGATTGTTGGTTAGTTTTCTTATCTTTTTGTTTCCGTAGGGAGTTGCAGAAATCCTGAAAATCTTCCTTTCTTCTTTCCTTCTTTCATTCCTTCCTTCTTTCATTCCTTACTTCCTTCCTTCCTCTCTTTTTCATTCATCAATTTTTGTTATTTCTATTTCTTTTAATCCTTAGTTTATATTATATATTCCTTTTGTCTGTTTTTTTAAAATCCTCTTACACAGTGTCTGTGTGTGAATATCTTTTATGCATCTAGTTTTTTCACTTTAGTTTCCTTGTCAGTCTTTCTAATATTACTTATTTAAATGTTTAAAAAGCTTTTATATATATATATATATATATATGTATATATATATATATATCATCATGTCACGCTGCTAGCACGGATTTCCCTGACTCTCTCTCTCGCCGTTCGTCTCTATCTTCCATCACTTCTTGATGATCTTCAAGACTACATCCTGGGTCCGTACAGAGCCGTTGTAAAGAAGTTCTTGTTGGTCGGTTGGCTGATTGCTTTATTTTATGGCGTATCAACCCTTTTCAGGTCATTTAATGCCGAATTAAATTTCAAACAATTCAGTTTAGTATAATTATAGCTTTTGTTTAAAATCAGTTAAATGTCAAAACAGTTCAGGTAAATGTCAAAATAGTTCCATTTCAAACAATTCAGTTTAGTGCAAGTACACAGTTTAGTTCTAATTCCCCCATAGATAGGACCCTATCAGGCGCTACCATTCCGGGCCAGAGTGGATCTGGGAGCGATGGCAGTGAAGAGGTACTGTACATTTCACAAATATCCTGCATTACTGGAACCTTACCTTCAGATTGTTTTGTGTCATATCCAAGACACTCGTTGTGGGGAGGGGTTCTACCTCTCTGCAGAGATGTAGTCGGTGTATTCTACAGCCCAATTGTTGGTTGGGTCTGAAAATACACACACACACACACACACACACACACACACACACACACACATATATATATATATATATATATATATATATATATATATATATATAAATATATATATATATATATATATATATATATATATATATATATTGCTTTTCTGTAGTTTATTTGTTTCTGCTTTCTTTTCATTGGACTTTATATTCCGAGTGTTTTGAGTAATTAACTATGTTTGCAGGTCTTAGAATACACTGACTGTACCTCCTGTAGAGGGCTAAGGCACACTAAAACTGGTGTCCTGGATATGACATTAAACTGCATCTAGTTCAGAATATCTGAAGGGTGTGGAGTATCTCTTAAATGCCTCTCCGATAGGGAGTGTTAATGTCCAAGGGTCAAATATATCTGTTTAAGACTTATTCGTTTTCGAACTGCGTCAAAAACTTTAAAAAAACAATCACATGAAAATGTAAATATAACGTACAATGAACGTGATTCCCTAACCTCTTGGCATAAAATAACCCTAGACAAGTTGACATGCCGTTAAAACTAATTAATCAATCAATAGATAAAATAATTAATCAATCAAGTCATGCATTGATTTGATTTTCCTTGTTCTCGCCGCCAAAAGAATTGAAATATTTAAATCATTGACCAACACTTAATATCGTTCGTTCAGTGGATGGTCTTCTATGCAGTATGCACAAGCATCACTAATCCGGGAGTTCCCAGTACACGTGTTGCGAATTTAATCTCTGCTTTTTTGATATCCTCTGTCATCGATGCAAATTTCAGGTGAATAGCGTCTTTCCATGAATGAATCAAATATGGAACAAACTTTCTCGTGATTGTTTTGCAAACAGCATATTACGAGAGCTATTCATGTCTGAGATTAATAACTATCTCATTAGTCTCGAGGAACAAGTCACTACGTGTCCATGCATACATTTATATTCCAATCATCTCTCATCCCCTCGACTCTCCAATCATTATTTCTGTTCATTTAACTCATATCATCGCCACCTCATTGTTACCCATTGTTGAACAGTGATCAATCTGCCCCTTACTGGTGTGAAATAAACTAACAGGCATGCTTAGCATTATGGTTTTCGTCGTAGGAATTGAATTCGGCAACTAGGGTTCAAATCTTGAACGAAGCCGTTTGTGTTTCGCTCTTATGACTTTTGGAAAGACATGAATCCATCTGTTCCTCCCCCAACTATGAGTGGGTTCTTTAGCCTTGTAAAGGCAAAACTCTGGATTTAAACCAATCCAGCTCCGCATAAAACTTTATTTTATGTTGCATCCTGCCCGTGACGGAGGGGTTGGTAAATAGATTCTTAAATTGAATTTTAGAACGAAAAAAGTAAATCTATTTATTTTTTGCATTTATTTTCCAAATCGCAAACCAGGTCATCTTTCTTAAGAATTAAGATCATCAAAATTAAAAGGATTTTCGAGAAAAAGAGAAAGAAACATAACAATTTTTATCAAACTGAAAATATTTTTGCATATCACTGTACTGATTGATTGATTGAATTTAGCGGCATATCAACACAGCTCGGGTTATTTTGTGCCTAAAGGTTAGGGAGTTGATTTCATTATACTTTCATTTTTCCATTTTTATGTAGTTGTTTCGAAGGAGATATTTTGCACACGGTCCAATCGAATATTGATAATTTTCAGGCAGATTAATTTTTATCCGTCGATGCGACCTGAACAGATTCTATTACTCCAAGTTAGAGAGGATATATAAGTAGCGACAATGAAGAAGTACTTACCACTCTCCAGACCTCTAGAGATAGAGCCTCACCGTCAAAACAAGACACTAATTTTTTTGGTGGGGTCTTACTCCTTTGCAGGGGGCGTATTTAAGCCCAACTGATAGGACATCATATCATTGTAGTTTCAAGAGTTGAAGCCAGTCATCAGTTAACATGGATTAATTTGCGTAGTGGCTAACGTGCTGGATTTCAGCCTCGAAATAAGCGAGTTCGAACTCCAGTCTCACTATTACGTTCATTTTTGGAAAGGTAAGAACCCCCTTAACCCAGCAACGAGTTAAAGAGTATCATTGCTGTTTTTCTCTAAGGATGGCTTTGGCATTAAGTAATCCATTAGGGTTGATATGCCATTAAAGAAAAACATTCATTTGCAATATATCATGGTCATATCATTGTTAGTCTTTGCTGAGTAATGGTCAATTTGACCTTAGTTAAGATGAGTCTCCCTATAATAAGAAATACGATTTATTTATGAACGCCCGGTCATAATGGAATATTTGGCAAAAAAATTGGTAATCTTTCTTTAGAAGTAATATCAACGGGGCTAATTTGATTATCTTGAAAAAATACTGAAAGAAACATGACATTTTATACAACTTATTTTTTACACAGCATTGTAGTTTCAGTGTTTGGAGTCAGTGATCAATTAATATTGACTTTGCAGTCTTAATACATCTGTACCTTAATTCTGCTAAATTTCAAACATGGCATGTTTTTCTTTCTTTCAAGGTCAGTTTTAAGAACGAACTTTATCTAGGCTCAAAGGTCAACACTTTTTATTTTATTGTCCAACGCTTTCGCCGGGGGGAATGATGGGAATTGTTCATATTTTCCTTCACTGATAAATTTTGAAAAAAAAATGTCTTCTGAATTTGACAAATTTCCACCTCGAAAAGTTGATTCTGCATTTCTCTATAGAAACAGATAAAAACATAACAAATAAACAAAAATACTCTAAATAAAGATTTTCCGCCGATTTCTTTTATTAGGGAAAGGGCAATTTCGTCCGAGTTATTACAAAAATAAATGCTTGCAAGGCACCCCATTCTGCGTCATTATTCCTTTATTCTAACATCAAAGAGAAATTGCACTGATATAACAAAATCAATAAATTACCGTCGGTAGCAGCCATAAAAAAAGAAAGACTATTTCTTCGTACACTAAAATGCAGCATATTACGATATAATATATAATTTTACAATAGAACATGCCTATTTTTTCTCAGTTTGAACAGGAATTGATCATTAAATATGGTTGCTATTCTTCGCAGAACCTCAGCATATTTCACTAGCAAAATGCACAAAATATATCAGTGGAATAAATAGGCAGGAGAATATTGTCTTAATATAAGCATTTCTCCTGACCATCTAAACAATCTTCATATAGATGGATGTAAATGAATTATTGCATGAAAAGCACGAACTTGCAAAATCATGTGAAGAAAAAAGGGCTTGGTGAAATAAAATGAATACCCTCAAACATATCCCATATTCATAAATATATCCACATCAAAACTCTGAGAAAATGAGCGAAATGCATGTAAAAATACAACAAAACGTACACTGCTACTACAACCAACTCTCTGATAGCCATCTTCTCCAAACACAAATATTGCTACTGCTATTAATCAATTTGGTAGGAAAGGTGATCTACTGGGAATTGTGCAAGAGAGGACAATTTGGCCGCGCGAAAAAATGATGGATGCAAAAACCAGAACCTTTCCGAGAGAATGAGACGCACGAAATTCTCTGGGATTTTCAGATACAAACGGATCAACAAGCAGAAGACCGGACCTAGTGTTATTTAACAATAAAAAAGAACTTGTCATTCCTGTAGTCTATAGATAAAACAGGATAAAGCAAAATGATAGACACATACTAGGATATAGCCAGAGACCTGAAAAAGTTTTGGAACATGAAGGTAACTGTGATACCAATTGTAGTTGGAGCACTCGGAACGGTCTCCAAAGCCTGGAAAAGAAACTAGCGGAATTGGAGATGAGAGGAAAAACTGAGGCTATCCCGATCATTGCATTGTTAAATCAGTTAGAATACTTAGAAGAGTCCTGGAGAAAGTCTTTCTGCTCTAGTCGATATAAAATTGTTTCTGTCCTTCATATTCCAATTCATTTATAATCTCCCTTTAGCATGCCCAGCAATAGGTTAAACAGTATTACTGTTGTTCTTCTGCAGGGACTGATTTGGAGTTAAATAAGCCACGAAAGTTGATATGTCATTAAACAAAGAAATCAAACCAAAACATTGGCAGGCAAAGGTGATAGTTTTCAGTTTCGATCAGTTAAAAAGGATTTCAAACAAAGCACCGACTTAGCTCTGTTTCAGATTTACCTCTACTTAAAATTGACTCTTATATGGTCAGCTCTATGTAGCCATAAATTGAGTCCGAAATATAGAGACGTTGGGAATCCTCATCAAAGAAGAAGGAACTTTTGTTTATCCAGACGTCCTTTTATGATGAAAATATTTGTGATATCAGATTTTGAAAGTGACTGAAAAATTCTGAAAGTTCTTTATATATATTAATTATGATACAAGGAGATTCTGAAAAATTCTCGGACTGTTCAAAAGAAATTACGTAGACCCATCAATTGATTTAGTTTGTTTTATTTTGATAAATGGTATATCAACTTTCATGGGTAATTTAATGCCAAAGCCATCTTTGTAAAAGAGAGTGGGGATACTATTTAACCCATGGCTGGGGGAATTAGTGGTCTCATACCTTTTCCTAGGGTACTAGTCCGAAAGTTAACGTACTAGCGCCACTGGAGTTCGAACTTGCTTACTACGATGTGGCAGTCCAGCACATTAGTCTCAACTTCCTTCTAGAATGATGAAACGTACATATTATGCATAATACTTCAACAGGAATGGCATACAGATACTCAAATTTATTTAACACTTCCAAAATAAATAAATTATAAGAAAAAATGTAATTCCCTTAACGTTATTACTAAGCTTTTTAAAAGTCTAGCTCACGGGTCTTTGGTTGGTTTGTTTGATTAATGGCATTATAACCTTCGTGAGTAATGTCATACCAAAGCCATGATTGTAGAAGAACCGCAGTGATACTATCTAACCAAAAGCTGTGGATATAAGAGGGGTCATATCAGCAAGGGTTGCAGAATACCCTGACTGCATTTCTGCTGAGGAGTAAGACTTCAGGAATGCTGGAGCTTTAGGGAATTCGGAATACCCCTTTATTGTCATCGCTCCCAGGTTGGAGTGGTAGCACCTGATTGGGTCCTATCTATGGGTCAAATAGAACTAAACTGTGTATTTATCATATTTACGAACCCCTCCGCTCGGGCAGGATATGACACAAGGTCAATTTTTAAGCGGAGTTTAACAGGTTTCAATTCAGAGTTTTCCTTCTCCAAGACTAGTTGCTTCACACAGGTTAAAGAACCCAGTCTGTCCAACTATTTACCCACAGCTAGAGGGAGAATAATTGGATTCATACCTTTCCCAAGGGTATTAGTGCTATGTGAAATACAATCAGTCTCGTCCAGGATTTGAACTCGTGTCGCCGTGTCCATTTCCTACGACGATAATCATTACACAACGGCACCTCTCTAAACTGTGTATTTATGTTGAACCGAATTATTTGATACAGAACTGTTTTGACATTTTAACTGTGTACTTATGGTAAACTGAATTGTTGTAAATAGAATTGTCTATATCTGTGAAAATAGATTTGGCATTAAATAACCAACAATGGTTGAGATGTCATCAAACCACACAAGACCATACTTGTCCCAGGAGTATTAACCTGAAAATAAACGTAATAGCTAGACTGGAGTTCGTACTCAGCACTTTAGCCATTATGCCACGATGACTCCACCTGGTCTCAGGCTTCTTTCACTACTTGTCACTAAGTATGGATATACTTATTCCCTTATTCACGAGCAGGATGTGACGCAAAGTAAATTTTTAAGCGGAGCAAAACTGGTTTGAATTCAGAAATTTATCTCCAAGACTGATTGCTTAAACAAGACTAAAGAACCCAGTTTGTCATATTTGCCCATTACTGGTAGGCGGAGAGATAGTTTCAAACTTTTCCAAATGTCATTGGTACGAAGTGAAACACAAATATCCTCGCCAATGATCTGAACACAAGTCGTCGCTTCCATTCCTAACGACGATAACCGCTGCGTTAAGATCGCTGTTTCTCTCTAAGTAGTAATCCTCTAAAGTGCTGCACGGGCTCAACCTTGTTTATCTTCTGTGATCTTGCAGGAGCCAGTGCTTTCAGTGTGATTTGACTATAAGTCAATTGTCTTTTTGTTTTGACTCATGACTTTTCAAAACTCTCTTGTATTTTATAAATGCTATCCCAAAACAAAGCCACAAAAATCGATGAATATAAAAGCCAAGATAGAAAGAAAATGGAAAATAGCTTGTGCATATCCCCTGGAAATACATATGAAACTATTAACGATGTAATAAGGGAATATGACCAATTATTGACCATGATTTGACTAGTGGCGAATGCATAAACCGACATCTGAGAATAGAAACATAAGCATCTCCGGGACTGAGATTCAAATAGATTACCCAGATTTAACCAGAAAACAAATCTTGTTATTGTTAAGTTTGTCTGCGTACGCAATAATTAAACACCAACCCGAAACATTTAACAAAGGCGCTGAGAGAACTCGAAACCCTAAGCAGAAGAATTGAAACCAACTAGAAGACAGTAATACTAAAACATCCGAGTTATTATTATGCTGGGTTATTAAGAAGACATACTATTATTTGATATTCTTTGAAAGGTACCGGTATGAATTTGGTTTGTTTTGGTTTAGTTTAGTTTTATGGTATATCAAACATTGTTGGTTATTTAATGCCAAATCCGGTTTATTCATATATTAGATATATATGATTTGTAAATATAAATCACCGAAGTTAAATAGTTCTAATATTGCTATGTATCAATCACTAACAAATCAACTAAATGTCAGTCATTTGTTTACACACAGTTTACATGTCAAACAGTTCTATTTGACCTATTGTGCTACCACTCCACGTCAGAGTGGACCTGGGAGCAATGGGAATGAAGAGATAATCCATATTCCCCAAAGTTCCAGCATTACTAGCGCCTCAACATCAGATTATTTAATGACATAATTAGGACACTCGTTGGGGAAGTCTTACCCCCCTGCAGAGATGCAGTCGGTGTATTCTACTGCCACAGCTGGCTGGGTTCTATGAATTTAGTGAGTATATACAATAATGATGATGATAACAAGGACAACCTAAATATTTTATATGACGGAAATTCTTATATATATATATATATATATATATATATAACATGCCGTCTTATTACGACAATCATCGGGCAGATGATTGTCGCAATAAGACGGCATGAAACCAGCGGTCACAGATAAGCATTTATGCTATTAAATATATATATAATCTAATATATATTTATTTATTATTATATAACAGCTCTATCAGATATTGAGCACACTCCAAATTATACCACATTTGGTCAGCCACAAAATCAATGAGTGAGATAGAGACAACCATACACTGTTGTAATATATATATATATATATATATATATATATATATATATATATATATAATCATAACCCAGGAAAAAACATCACGTTAGATTAGAGCAATATTATGAGATGCATTAATTTAGAGAATAAAGCAATTTCCTGTACAGTTTGAACCTGAATGATAATTTTGTAGGATCTACATTCACACGGAACGTCGTTTTTTTTTAATTATCCAAATCCTTGATACGCCGGAGATAACTATGAAATGCTAATTAGAATCTTTCACTCTTTCTTAAAGAAAAGCACCAGTATAATCACGAACCGCTTTACGATTGGAACCCAGCAGGCTCCTGGGTTGTCTAGTTATTCAATAAAACCGAACTAGATCATTGGTTCACTGAGAAATTTTTTAGCCGCGACATTGGAATGGAATTAGAAATCGATAAATGCGTAATATTGGTGATGTGCAAAGAAAGCAGGAATCAACAGAAAGAATTCAATTATCAAACAGTGAAATCATTTGGATAAGAGGAAAAGAGATCACTATAAATGTATTAGAAGACGGAAAACAGATTCGATTAAAAAGGATGAGTTAAAAAAAAAGAAGAAAGAAAAAGAAAAAAGAAAAAGAAAATAAAGAATTAGAAAAGGAATAAATAAGCAAAGAAATATCTCAGAAAAAGAAAAATGCATTCTGTAAACGAACAAGACTTAACTGCATTATATCACCTTAAATCGATCTTCCCATTGGGATTAAAGTGGAGTATCTGTTTTTCTCCTTCAGCTGTATTCTTGTTTTCGAACAGGGTTGGCTTTGATGATAAATTTAAAGATGACAAATATTTTGTCTATAATATCAAGGGTAAATGGAATGCTTGGCTGGATGGTTGTAAATTTTATTTTAAGGATGGCAAATTTTGTTTTGAAAATTTATAAAATCCTAATAATATCTTACATAAAATATTGTTCTCAGGTCTGAGCTCCAGTGTCTAAACAATGAAATTGAATTGATTTAGTTTGGTTTTATGGCATATCAACCATTGTTGGTTATTCAATGCCGAATCTGGTTTATTCCAATATATTAGATATATTTGATTTGTAAACATAAATCAACAAAATGGTTCCAAATATTGCTACGTATCACTAACAATTCATCACTCATTTGTTTACACACAGTTAAATAACCAAACAGTTCTATTTCAAACAATTCAATTTAGCATTAGTCATTTGTTTGCACTCAGTTTGATTGTCAAATATTTCCATTTGACCCAGATAGAGGACTCTGTTAGGTGCTATCACTCCTGGTCAGAGAAGACCTGGGAGCGATGGCAATGAAGGAGTACTCCGCATTTCCCAAAGCTCCAGCATTACTGAAGCCTTACCATCAGATTGTTTAGTGTCATATTCAGGGTACTCATTGAGAAGGGTCTTACCCCTCCTCAGAGAAACAGTTGGTGTATTCTACAGCCCCAGCCAACAGGGTGGATGTAATTGGAGTTTAATGTTGAGATTAGAAGAGTGATAAAACTAATGAAAGGAGGAAAATAGTACTGTTTCTACGAGAAATTAGGATTAACTACTTAAATAGAAAGAAATATGAGAGGGGATCTAATAATTCTTTCAGAATAATGAAGAGAATTTGTAATCATGGTAAATATTTTTTCAATATATCTCTGGAAATTTACTGTTACAGCAGATTTAAAAAACGAAGTCAATTTACAAATTGGATTTTTTGCTAATGGAATTATTTTTTGAACAAATTACTTAATTAGATCAAAAATAGCAATAATGTCAAAAGTTTTAAGATTGAACAGGATGATTTCAGAAATAATGGTAAGAAAAATAATTTAAGAGAACATTTTTGAGAACCATCGAATGAATTATTCAACAGAATTTGATCCGTATATAGAAACAATATTAATAGTGTGTATGTTCTGCAAATATTTTCTCTAAGGTTGATGTAAGGCCAGGTATGGGAAGTCACTGTTCAACTGAAATTTTTCTGGTGCGTTATGTAAAAACTAAGTCTGTTCAGTTTAATGAGGTCTCTTATGTGAGTATGGGAATAATCATGGTGAAGTGAAAGTACTATAACCTACCAGACTTGATACAACAGGAGAGGCGCTTCTGTATGGCTGCAATTCTTCGTCTTGTCAAGTTTTGCAACTTCCTTTTTATTATTTGTTTGTTTTGGGGCTTCTTTGAGCATATTCTTGTTTTTCACTATCTTGACACATCAACCTAAGAAAAAATCTTTGCACGGTGCATATACACAATTAATAAAGTATATATATATATATATATATATATATATATACAGATTAAGTTAATCAGATTCGGGACAATACAATATACTACAATGTAGTATGTGGTATTATCTCACAACCGTGTTCATTCTTGTCGCTAAGGTTTAGAATAAACTGTATCTCTTTCAAAGAGGTAAGGTTTCCCCAAAAAGGGTGTCGTGAGTACGACATTTTATCATCACAAAAAAAGCACAAAGCACATTTAAATTGTCTCTCAGATCCAGCCATTAGAGTTATCTTATCATTCCATTATAAGTTTATGAATGGTTACTATATTAAGCCTTTCTATTGTCAGTATCTGAACTTTTGTGTCCAGATATTACCAATCTGTTGGCTGTATGCTGACTGTATCAACCGCAGAAGGGTAAGAATCACCCCCAAAAAGGAGTGTCCAGGGTACGACACTAAACTGCATTAGTTCTGCAACTGTGGGGAGTGTGGAGTACCCCTTTATTGTCATTACTCCCTGGTCCACTCTGATTTGGAATGGTAGTGCATGTTAGAGCCCTATCTATAGATCAAACATATGTTTGCAATATATTTGTACTAGATAGGAATATTTAATATATATATATCAGTGTGCATAATTTTTTTTAAGAAACTACACAAGAATGTATATGTAAATGAACTATAAACATAATTCCCTAACTTCTGGGCTTAAAATAACCCCAGACGGGTAAACATGTCATTAAAACAAATTCATCAGTAAAACAATTATCCGTGTTTTCGTCTAGTATATAAGATATAACAAGATATCAAATGACGTCTGTATAGAGACAGAAACGAATCAATCACTAATATGATTAATGAGTATAACAAATTCACCCAGAAACATTACAAAAGTAGACACGACTAAATGGGAATAGAGAACCACTTAGAATTATGCAAACGATTTGGATTGTACGTTCAAACTAATGGCATATGAATAAACCAGAGAATAAAATATATGTACATTTTCTTTTTTAAGCAGAGGACTTATATTGTAAATTGAATTACCATGACTAGAAAATCCGGTAAACATCTGTGTGTGACATATGGAACGACTGGACAGTTGTTTTGACCTTATTAGGTTTCATCAACAATGTATACTGTAATCCCCCAGACTGGAGATCGAACTAGCGATCACAGAATATAGAGCCGAAACGCTACCACTGAGCCATTGGATCACGTCGCACACAAGCGGTCCCAAATTAAGTAGTCATGGCAATTGCGTGGCCAATTAACCTGAATATGTCTTCTAAGTTACATCCGTACTCTTAAAAGATGGCCATGTTTTCCCAAGAGGATTTGAAATGCACATCCGCGTAATTATTATAACCTCAAAGGCAAGGAAATAGATGTATATTTTCTTTTGAAGTTGAGGAATTATATTGTAAATTTATTTACCATGACCAGAATATCTGGCAAACACCTGCGCGTGACATACGGAACGACTGGAGAGCTGTTTCGACCTTATTAGGTCTCAATAAAGTCGAAAAAGCTGTCCAGTTGTTTCGTATATCGTGCGCAGGTTGTTTGGTCATGGTAATTCAGTTTGCAATCTGTAGAATTGTTGATGAATTTGAAAGCCACTCAATCCAGACAAGAAAACAAGATATATTCTTCGTTGACAATTAAGATACAAATGCTAGTTGATATTGTAGTTCCAGCAAAAGAATGAAAGCAAAAGAAAATAAAAGACCAGAAAAATGAGTGGAATTTCCCGAAGAAGTGAAAACCAACGTAATAATCGGGTAATAATTGTAACCATCATTACTATATATATATATATATATAATTCTAAACGTATGACACTAATTCAGTTCATTCTCCTTGGGCTGAAGAATATACCGACTTCATTTCTGCAGAGGGGTAACCCCAAACGGGTGTCCTGGATATGAAACTAAACTGCATCTGATGGTGAGGTTCCAGTCCTGGAGATTTCGAAAACGTGGAGTACCTCCTCACTGCCATTACTCCCAGGTTCACTCAGACCCGAAGTGGCAGAACTGTTAAGGTACCAACTATGAGTAAACTAGAACTGTTTAATCATTTTACTAGGTTCAAACCAATCACTGCAATTAAATTAAATTGTAAGTGTTTCAGAGCATTTCTTGAAACCATTACAACTCTGTGCAAACAAATACGTAATATTGAATCGAATTATTAGTGTTAAATATAAATACTTGAAACTATTTAACAGTGTGCAAATGAATGAGCTCTGACTTGTTTAAAATGTTACTTACAAACTAACCGTTCACAAAACCTATTTATTCAATATATATATATATATATATATATATATATATATATATATATATATATATATATATATAACAAGATTTGGCATTAAATGACCTACCAGGGTTGACGTGACAAAAATCTAAACCAGCATGACATCTATTGGTCGTGTAGCAAACACACATCACTTTTTATCTTAAAAATGTTAGAAAGTTGTGGCTGAGAGTCAATTGCATAGAAATAGCAATGCTTGAAACTATTTAAATGTGCGCAAACAAATAATTAATATTAAGTAGAATTATTAGTGTTGAATAACAATACCTGAAACTACCTAAATGTGTGCAAACAAATGAGCTCTGACTCTTTTAAAAATAATGTTACCTACAAACTATTCACTTACAACACACACACACACACACACACAAGCCTATACGTGTGAATACGTTATTCAACGCCAAATTATATATATATATATATATATATATAGGATATGATATTGACTAACATTCTCTCCTGATGACCTCGAAACAAGCATGGAGTCAAACTGCTCGGTGGAAAAGAGAATGGCCAAAGGAGCATTTTCTATCAGCACACTTTCTGGTGAGTTTCTGTTACTTGGTAAGTAACTTCCTTCTTCATACAAGGTATATCTTGAATATTTTCTATTTTCAGGTGAAGTTTGAAATCAGTAATAACAATAGGAATTATAATTTTCTTATAAAACATTTATAGATCCCATGTGCCCAATACTTTTGCGTGTCATTTTATTATCTTTAAATGTTGCAGTATCTGCATAGAGACAGATCATTATTTGAGACAGAGAAATAGGCAGTGTATGATTTTTAGAATATTCTAATCAACACTTATCATTTTTCAAAGATATCTTTGTTAACTCAATTGTAGTCCTTTTCTGTTTTATATCTTGTGTTTTCCATGTATCCCACTCTCCGAATTCGCCCCTAAAGGTGAGTGCCGAGGGGATCCAGCGTGAACTTGAACTTGCATAAAATCTGGCCAGGTGGAAGGTTGGTTAAATTCTTCTAATCACACTTTCCAAATTCTTCAGACATTAGCATTATCCAATGGATCCGATAATCGTGAAAGTAAAAGAGTATTAGTTCAATATGTGGCTTTAATTTCATCTCCACTTTCAGTGGCAAGCCTCTAAAATTAGTGGACCAGTTTACGTTCCTCAACAGTAATATCTCATCTACTGAAAGGCATGTCAACATACACATAGCGAATGTTTTGAATGCTATTCTATTTACCAACCCCTCCGCTCGGGCAGGATATGACACACGGTCAATTTTTAAGCGGAGTTTAACAGGTTTTAATCCAGAGTTTTCCTTCTCCTAGACTAGTTGCCTGACCAAGGCTGAAGAACCTAGTCTGTCCTCCTATTTACCCATAGTTGGAGGGAGAATAATTGGATTCATACCTTTCTCAAGGGTATTAGTGCTATGTGAAATGCAATCAGTCTCGTCCAGGATTTGAACTCGTGTCGCCGTGTCCAATTCCTACGACGATAACAAGTACACCACGAGCACCTCTATGTTTTGAATGCTATTGACAGGTTATTGATCGAATTGAAGTCTGATCAATCCGGTAAAATAAAACGGGATTTCTTCCAAGCTGTAGCTGTGTCCATACTACTATATGGATGCACCACATGGACACTGACAAAACGCCTTGAGAAAAAACTTAATGGGAATACGCATGAATGTTGCGTGCAGTCTTGAACAACACATCCTGGAAGAAGCACCTTACAAAACAGCAGCAGTACGGTTACCTGCCTCCTATCGAATAAAACATTTAATGAAAACGAAGAAGACATGCATGGCACTGTTGGAGAAGCAAGGACGGACTCATAAGTGAAGTTCTCTTATGAACTCCTGCACATAGACATGTCAGTATTGGCCAGCCAGCAAATACTTACTTACATCAGTGGTATGCAGACACAAGATGCTGTCTATAAGACCTGTCAGCGGCGAGGAATGATAGGGATTGATGGAGAGAGAGAGAGAGAGAGAGAGAGAGAGAGAGAGAAAGTCAGGGAACTCTGTGTTGTCAGCGTGACTTGATGATGATTATGATGATGAACCCAGCAGAAATGGCAAATCATAGCCCGATTTTTATTAAAGTAATCCAGATGTTTTTATCTCTTCGAGAAGAAGGCAATTACGACGACAATTCTGCCATGTCAGCTGGAGCTGTAGACTACGCCGACTACACCTCTGCAAAAGAGTAAGCGAATGGGGTCACTTGTTAGCCGTGGGCGGAATCTCGTAATGACGGAGAACGAGATCCTGGTGGCATGAGTTGTTGTGGTCAGGGTATTAAGTGGTCATGTGACCTGTAACTCTTTTTTTTCAGCTCTTTCTTGGGCTAGATGGGCGGGTGGAGAGGGTCGATCCGATCAATCAACCCGTCATATCAAACCCTAACACCTATATAGTTAAGTCACAACCGTATTATTCAAATTGCTCAAATGGCAAACGAACACTGAACTCTTTTTATCTAAAGGATACTTGGGGGAGATGGCTAATGGTCAACAACATCAAGTGAAACAGTTAACGAAAAAAATTTTCAACTAATATATCAATACATATGAAGTCAATGAAAATTACTTCAGACAGTATATTAATAAGTATGAAGTTAATAAAAAGTATTTCTAATATGGCATTAAAAAGCCTACAAAGGATAGATATGCCATTGAACAAAATTACTTATCAACATCTACTACAATTTGCAGCTAAACGATTTTGTGTGTTCTACATTAGAGCGAAATGTATTTTTATAATCATTCAAAATTTCATTATATCAAAGATAACTATGATATGATAAGAAATCTTTACTCCTTTCAAAATAGAAACATTAATATTATCATATGTTATACAATAAGCTCTTTTGTCCTTGTATGTACATATTTATGTGCAGTAATGCAAATGCATTGGTGCGACCGTATCTATATGGGTGTGTATTCATACAGGCGTGACCAATGTGTATGTAAATGAAGGTAAACGTATGAGTAAGTATAAGTATAAGCACAGGTGTATAAGTATGTATATTTGTAAGTATATTTATATATGTATATATGTATGTATGCATGAAGATAGATGTGTGTATATAGTTTGGGTTTATGGCATACCAACCATTTTAGGTTAATTAATGCCAAATCAATTTTATACTTATAAACACATCTATTTCAAAGAGTACAGTTTAGCATAAGTACAGTTTTCGTTTACTCTCAGTAAAATGTAAAGAGTTCTATTTCAAACAATTCAATTTAACATAAGTACGCAGTTCAAGTGTCAAAAACAGTTATTCATAAAATGGTTTGTTTTTATGTCATATCAGACATTGCAAATTGTTCAATGACAAAACCTGTCTCGATTTATATATTAAATACGCATGGTTTGTGATCATTTTTCTGATAACATTTTAAACAGACCTGAGCTCATTTTCCTTCACAGTTAAATAATTTTAAGTATTTCTATCCAGTATAAATTGTGACGTGGTATGCTACCGAGAGAGGAAAAGTAAGATTAATTTCCCCTACCCTTCTGTGTTTGAACTAACAAGCCCAAAGGACTGACCGTTAAAGCAGTCAGAATGCAGGTCAAACGCTACCTGCACTCCATGACCTATAATCGGTTGGACAGAGAAGGGAATGTAGGTCATTGTAGTGTCATGACCGGATGAAATAGAGAGAAAGAAGAAAGAGGCCAAATGATTGGCCGGAACTTTTAGCTCATAAAAATAGTACCTTTTCGTAAGAGGAAATTTCGAAAAGGATCTTTAGTTTTAGGACAGAGGTCGGCGTGGAAAGATGTGCTGAGCTATAGCCAAAACTCCGGGAGGTTCCTCGCCCGCAAAAAGAATTTTAATTCTGGACAGACATTGACAGGAGATGGACGCCAAGCCAGCCAAGCTCCGGGAAAGAGTAGAACAGAATCTTTGGACAGAAGATAGCAGAATCGCCTTCAGCCAGATTCTAGAGAAATGCCCCTCGCCCGTAACAGAAAGGAACCTGAGAACTAGCCTTGGAAAAGATAAGTACAACTTAAACTGCTTTTCCTTCTACCCTTCCTAAATAATGGAATTATATGCCTTCAGAAAAGGAAAGAAAGAAACTGAAAGGATTTGTTTCATAAACCGTAAATTAGTTAGTGGACTTAGGTACTTTCTCAAGTAAAAGAAAGAAAAGTAAAAAGAAAGGAAAGAAAAAAGAAAGAAAAAAGGAGAAAGAAGAAAAGTACAGTCGAGAGAGACATTTGTGTTTAACACTGCCTACTTGGCTTAACAAAGTCGATAGTTTAAAAGGAAAGAAAAAAAGAAAAAAGGAACTGTTTCTTAAATCTCATAATTATTTGTTTGGTAATCGCTTATTAAAGCTTTGTTGCATTTTAAATGCCCCCTTGTGTTGAAATCTATTGGTTGTGTTGTTTATCTATCGAGTTGCCTTCTTTTACACACATCTTTTTCAGCTTCGTATAGCTTTCATTTATTCTCCCTAAATGTCTTATTCGCGTTAAAAACATTAAAGAGGTCACGAAACAAGTTAGGAAAGCCGGTAATTTTTTTTTAAATAAGAAGAGTAGAATTTCTCGATAGAAAAGATAGGATTATTTTTTAAATGTCTATTATAAACTGAAGCCTTAGGCGCTAGTATGATCAGAAGTCAGAAGACAAGAATCTCATTTTTTATATCTTTATTAATGAGTGGTCGAAGAGGGAAAATGTGGTTTTGATTCGGAAAACAAAATCCGTAAATTCAACAGAAATAGTGGGTCACACAGCAGTCGAGAAAATATCCGCAGTAAACAGTTGGCTGTTTGACACAGAAAGTGAGCAACGAGGCCAAGCTAGAATTCCCTTTGTCCATCGTCTGCTAAAGCTGGTATCCCCTATCACTTCGAGGCAAGTCGCCATCAGTGTTAGGAGTGAATCGTAGCTAAAGAGTCACGTACGCCGTCTTAGGATTAGTTCGAAGCGAAATTGCTATCAGTAAATACAGCTAAACGATTGGATTCTCGTCTTATTTTGTTTTCGTTTCTTTTGTGGACCTAACCCAGGGTTTTTGCAGTTTTGACTAAATCCAGCAATTTACTTCTTAAAAAAAAACAATCATAAGATGGCGTTAGTCGGATAACTGATGAGACACGTTAAGTTGCAGATCGATATTGACACACGAATAGCATTGTCATAACGGGGAACCCGAGTTCATTGGACGTCGAATATATATATAAGATATATAAATCTATGTATGGGTCAAGGTCATCAATTTTGTTAGCAATGGTTTTACTGATTCTTTCTCCTTCTCTCTGTGCTACATCTCTTCAGTAAGTAGGTTGTCATAGCACTCGAGCACTTTCTTTTCGACCCCTTGTTCGACTTGACTTTGATCAAACTTATTAGGTAGGAACTTTGTTGTCTTCTATTGCTTCTCATGCCTTCGATGGATCCTATGATGAGTTTTCAATGATCCAAACCTTCTTGCCACTTGTGACCCCTAAATTCCTACAGTAACTTTCGAACTCCACGCAATAATTTGTTTATAGTCACTATTTTCCTTAAAATAAGACATTTCCTGATATTTATGGTGTATGCGTTTGGAGGAAAAGGTTGAGAATGTCTTTGTTCGTTATAAGAAGAAGCTGAAATTATTATAATTTAAACAAACAGTTCAGTTTTCTGTATCACGTTTTAATTAAGCGGCGTAACATAGGTGACCGTGCTACAATGAATTTTGCGTGGGTACCGTACTATTTCTTTACAGCACTAGTTGCAAGGACAAACGACCGTGAACCTTCAGTTCCCTGGAGTGATGAATAGCCGCTTCGAACTACAATGGTGGATGCAGGGGGTTTTTTTCCGAGAGGGCTCTTCACTCGTTTTTTTATGGAAATTTTCGTCGTCCTTTAGTTTACCGAGAAGTAAGCAGGTTCCCGAATTCTTTTTGGATGCAAGATACTTCTCTTGTAACTTTAAAACTCGCTGACTCTAACGCAAGGAATATGAGTTTTACTTTAATTATTTGTCCGTAGGTAATTAATGAGGTATTTCTCGTGGTTAGTTTCTGTTACAACTACGGGACTATTCGATTTGGGAAAGCAAAACTTCCTTAACTGCCCAGGCTGCTGTCCTGATACTCTTTCTTTCGCTCCATCACATATGATCCACTCTTCAAATTTCTCTCACGATCGAATACTGAATGACCTCGAATCCTCTCTGACCTACACTCCAAGAGGTATCATCTCTTTGCAACTTCACAAAAAAACAAACAAACAAAAAATAAAACAACAACAACAAAAGACAAATCTTTGACTAAATTTTCAGACCGTCCAGCAAGACTTCAATGGATAGTTGCTACGCCGTCAGAAATTTATTTATTTTGTCTGTGTGAGTGGGCCGACCGGTGACTGAGTTTATTTAAATCAAGCAACACCATCCTACTCAAGTACAATGTAACACTCCTTCATTATCACCATGTTAAAATCATACAAATCCTCATCTTATGGCAGGTAAAATATAATACTATTTTTAAAAGGTTTTCATCTACACGGTGTAAAAATAGATTTAAGAATTTTACTTAAGCTGTTATTAAACATGTTTTTTTCGTTTCGTAAAATTGTTTTCATTTTAAAGATCTGTGAGTAAAACACTAAAAATCTTTTAAGTAAACATTTGATAGTTTAAAACTTTGTTTAAATTCTGCAAACATTTTTTTTCAGGAAAAAATAGTGATACAAAAGAAACTGATGGAGAAGTTGTTGTTTCTTGAACTTCAACAACAGCCAACAAAGGGAAATATTGAATGACAGCAAGTCTCCTCAGGTTTTCAGAACCATTCTAAGTATCCTAGTTGTGCTGTAGTCTACATAGTCTCGATTCTTATTTGAATCTCCAGTTCCTTTAGTCTCCTTCTCAGATTTTTGGGTATTGTTCCAAATGCTCCAACTACGATCGGTATCACCGTCAATTCTTTTTTCTCTTGCGTTGTTGTGTGCAGGAATGGCAAAATCCACTATATGAGAAGTTCTTTTATTCTTGTTAATGAAAACGAGGAGGTGTGATCTGGTCAGGATGGATTGATTCGTTTGTAACTCAAAGTCCGAGAACATTTCAGCGAAAAGATATATTAACCCTTTCTCTTAGTAGTCCATATATCGAAACTTAATTCAGTGTTTGTATCATTGTCTACGCATGTTAATGTCATTGACATGTTGTTGAACTTTTAACGCGAGAGTGATTCTCTCTTGTATATAACAAGAAGTGTCCTTTTTCTTCGTTGCCTATGTCACTATTTTTTGTTGAAGCCTGCCCCGCCACTTTCTTCCTCGCACGCGAAGCAGGAGACAGTGATTAATTTCTAACGTTCTTTTAGTTGTCACGGGACTACGTAAACACGTACTAGGCCAAATCATTCGAAGTACTAGTTTGCAACAGTGGTCCCGCCACATTCTGCTCAAACAGTAAAAATATTGAACATGGATAAAAAAAATAAAACAAAATAAAGGTAAAATTTTGAAAATATCCTTGATGGTCGAAAATGAACTTATCAAGGAAATTGTTGGGGTTTTTTTAAGATTATTCTCGGGACTTTCAATGAATCATGCAATGAATATTATAAATGAGATGCGTCTATTGAGTTATTCAGAGCTGTTCTTGAAGAAGCCATGAAAGAATTAAAATTTTACCTTCTGATTTCACTGACAATAAAAAGAAAACTGACTGATAGTTAATTACATGTCTTCATAGCTTCGATGTTGGGAGACAATAAATGATCATCTCCCTTGTATAATGGATGTATCTATTGACGTTCACGTTTCAATCCCATAATCATTCTCGGTCTTTTTTCTCCCCGCTCTTTGAACGTTCAAGATTTTCTCTTTTTTTTTTCTTCCTGTTCTTTGAACAGTTACGACGGGCTTATTCATCTCTGTTCGTTGAACAGTAAATATTTTGTCTCACCACCCGGTGATAGACATCGTCCCGAGCCTCGTTACAGAAACGTAAAGCCACTATTGCTTTACTTTACATTGTATTACACAACTTCATCAAGTAAGACTTTACCGTTTTTGTAACCCCTTCATATACTGCTTGTTCATTGTGAGCACATTTTATCTGTCGAAACACGTTTATGTATTCTTGTTTATACTTCTTGTGTGCATATTATATTAAATGTGTAAATGAACTTGTTTTTCTTTCCTTTTATTTATTGTTAGTGTATCATTGGATATACTAATGCTAATATTGGACCTAGATGAGTGGGGACATGACTAAATATCCTCCCTAACACAAACTAACCGAATAGAAGAACAAAAAAGTAAAAAAAGAAAAAAAATACTACAACGAAAAATAGAATTAAAAGATTAAGAAATAAATGTACAGACATTTAAATGTAGTAGCGTCGCACGTGCGATTTCACAATTTTTGCTGAAAATTTTTTTTTCCTAAAATAATCTAATCTACATGGCTATCGTAACAATTGATTAAGTGGGGAGAGAAAGAGAGAGAGAGAGACACACAGAGACAGAGACAGAGTAACATACTGAAAGAGAAAATATCAAATGAATTTGACAACTTATAAGACACGTTTTCCTCAGAGAATGTCCCTGAAAGTTACTCTGCATCTCATAGAGTCAGTTTTGGTTTTGTGGCTAGTGAAATTTTAGTGCTGCTGTAGCCTTAATTTAAATATCTAACATCTCCGCAAAAGTAAACAAGGTAAAGATAGCTTTAACACAAGCAATAGCAACCCTTTTCAAAACTAACAATATATAACAGTTGTACCTATCGGTACTTCATGCAAAATAAAGCCACTCAACAAGAAAAGTGACAACGATTCACTATGTACATAACTAAAGAAACCTATAAAGATTTCTGTATCTAAAATATTTGGTATTTAATAAGAAAGTTAATAAATATGATAGTATCAATAGTCAAAATTTCGGAAATGAAGCTTATTAATTTTTCTCACTTAGAATATTCTGACTATTGACCTCATCTTTATTTTTATGCTCACAACGTTTCGGCTGATACGTCCTTTGGCTTCCTTCAGGTGTTCTGTATCGAACTCGGGAGACTACACCGGTAGACTGTTCCAATTCTGTTCCCCCTGACTGGGTACAAGTGTTAAACTATAGTAAGTATTCCTTGTTATTCTTAACTGTTTTTGAGATTGAAAAGTGCTTCAAAGTAAAATCATCTGGAGGTTACTGGCTCAATCCCCAAACGAATAACAAGGGTTACTTACTATAGCTTAACACTTGTACCAGTCATTGGAATAATCTGTCCCCGTAGATTAAATAAAGGGTTCAGTTTGAAGTTCTATGTAGGCCGAAACGTTGTGAATGAAGTCAATCGTCCGAATATTCTAAGCGATAAAACATGGAATTTTAAAAATTACCTGATTGTGGGGAACGCAACGAATGTGAGGCGAAAACCCTTCACTTTACAATCGTAATTTAAACCCATTTACGTATTTTCATTTTTAAATGCCTGCCCAAAAAGTGGTGCATCAAATATGTTTGAGTGACTAGAAGATTATACAAAGTTCGGACGCAGACGGAATTTTACAGAAAAATGTACAAACCATTGTTACAATCATTCAAAAGAGAAATACCATAATTGTGTCTGAAGATTTTTGTACACGCATTGCTTTTTCTGAAGTAAGGAAAAATGTCTTCATGTCTACTTCACGACTAGATTAAACAAGGACACTGACTAAAATGGATCTTCAAATTACAGAAAGTCAAGAATACAAAGAAGGTCTCATTGAGAGTTTGAGATAATTATTCCGATGCAGTATTCACTAATTAATAGAACTATAAATGATGGTAATTAATGTGTTTTTATTCCAACACTCCGGAACTTAACTTGTCTGAAACTCAAGAGAAATGGACAATTAGAAAGCATGAATTATGAGAAATATATGCATAATCTATCAAGGCGCGTCGACAACACAGATTCCTTTTACTTTCTCACGCTATCTATGCCTATCAGCCACGGCTCTTGTTAAGTCCTCTAGACGGATACCCAATGTACGCACGGACCTGATGAATGTAAGTCTTTGCTGGTTAGCCAACACACGTGCGTTTATCAATAGAAATACATAAGAGAACGTCACTTATGAATTCCCCCTTACTTTCAAGCAATTCCCAGTATGTTTTGTTCATTATACTTGTTTCCGAGATGGGAGGTAAATTTCCGAACAATTGTTGCTTTCTATAGTGTTGCTTCCAGGATTTGTTCAAAACAGCCTGTAGCACCTTTCTGTAGAGTCCAAGTGGTGCAGCCATACAGTGCTACTGACACGGTGACAGCTTAGAAGGATTACCATTTTATTTTATCAGAGAGATCAGATTTCCATATGGTCGTTAAGCTGTCAATAATACTCCTTGCTTTATCTATGCATGAATCGACATTGCTTTCAGTAGGATATTTCTACCGAGGTATATGTATTGGTCTACTCCCTGGTACCCACGCGTGCATACTCCTGCTACGCGAGTCAGCAGGCAAAACTGGCTTCGAAAATTAATTATTGACACACCATGACGACTTCGCTATCACACCTGTACCAGTCAACTGCTTTCCGACACGTCCTCTTGCTTTGGCCGTAATACTAAAGCAGTATTGGAATTGGTACTAACATCTTTCTCTTTCAATCTTTTAAAATTCAACTAGACTTAAAAAGCAAGCATGCATACATTAAATTTCAGAAATCAAATTATTGCAGCATTTAAAGATGGCAGAATGCACTGACAGTCTGTAATATCAACACCAATTAACAAGTCTCCAAGATGCTCTATTAATTAATTTTTAAAATATATATTTTCTGATTGTTATATTCTGTATTTCGATTTTAAAAATCCAGATTATTGCTATTGTTTAAATAAATCATTTTCTGTGCAACGTGCATATTTATCCAACACACCAGCCTAGCACAAGATGCGAGAAAGGTCTATTTTTAAGCGGACTAAACCTAGTTTGAATTCAGAGTTTTCCTTCTCCTAAACTAGTTGCTTAGCGAAGGCTGAAGAAATCAGTCGGCCCTACTATTTACCAATTGCTGTAGTGGGGATCACAGATGGATTTATGCTTTTTTTCTAAGGGTATTAGCGAGAAGTGAAATGTTAACATTCTCGTCCAGGATTTGAACACAGGTCACTGATTCCATTTCCAACGACGATAAAGACTACGCTAAGCAGTTAAGTTTTCCTTACATTTTACAGATAGAACTATTAAAGCCATTTCATTAGATTACTGTCGATTATTTTCATTTAGACATTTTTCTAATTATATTTATCGATGTCAATATCTAAAAAGACAAATAAAGATTCTATTTCAATATTACTCATATGTTGTTTAAAACACATTAACTCTGTTTTATTTCTGTTTACGTTGGCTCAATCACCACTTTCAGCGGCAAGCCTCTGAAATTAGTCGACTAAAACCTTGGCAGCAATATCTCATCTACTGAAAGCGATGTCAGATTATACGTAGGGAAGTCTTCGACTGCTATTGAAAGGTTGTCGATCATTAAACAGTCAGATCACTGATAAAATAGAACATGATTTCTCCTAAACTGTGGCTGTGTCGGTACTGCTGTATAGTTGCACCACCTGGACTCTAACGAAACGTTTGGAGAAAAAATGCTTGATAGGAACTGCACAAGGATGCAAGAATGTTGCGAGCTGTTTTTTAAAAATTTCTGGCATCACCCCACAAAACAGCAGTTGTATGGCCACTTGTCTCCCATCTCAGAAACCTTCAAAGACAAATAAGACACGCTGGACACTGCTGGAGAAGTAAGGACAAACTCATAAGGATGTTTTCCGAAATACTCCTGTGCAAGGACACAGCTGTGTAGATTGACCAGCAAATACTTACAAACATCAGGTTTGTCCAGTCGAGAGGACCTACCAGGAGTGATGGGCGATATATATTTACCAGCTCCTTTACGCGATAGGGAAACGACACAAAGTCAAATTCTAAGCGGCGTTTAACAGGTCTAAATTCAGAGTTTTTCTTCTTCACTGGTCGACATACCAATTGTCTGCCCCACTATCTACCCATAGCTAGAGGGAAAATAGTTGAATTGATACTTTTTCAAAGGAAATTAGCGCTATGAGAAATGCGAACGGTTGACAAAGAGAGAGAGAGAGAGAGAGAGAGAGAGATAATTAAGGGAAATTTGCTGTTAGCATGATTTGATGATGATGATGATGATGATTACTTATATATTTAATGTATAATTTTTTTTTATAAATTAAATCCGTGAATTTCAACGAATTCAGCTTGTATGGACAAGTTCACTTGGAATGTGAACGATGAGATTTTGTTTTCATTTGAGACCCAGTTGTTACGGTTTCTAAACCAAGTGAGAAATTCAAATCCTCTCATAAGCTGGCTTGAACACTGGTGGATAGACTCCGAAGTCAGATTTCATAATCACAAATGAACGCCAAAAAGGAATATGATAACAAGAAAGATCGACTCAATAGACAAAAATCTTTTCTAGATGAGTTGCGCCACCGACTCCGATTTGTATCTTTGAGCCGAATATGACCAACTGATCCTTTACTAACGCCACATCGATTTTTTTTCACGTTGGCTCCATCGATTTATTGGCTCAGTTGGCTTGCAATAACAAGCAACAATTATTGCATACGCCAGATTTGGAAACAAATTCGATTGGCCACTGACAAGACAAAAAGAATGCTGACTTTCACACGCGCCAATCATCTGCACCCCCCTAAAAAAACGAGACGGAAATAAATGCACAGTGCTTTCTTTCTTTCAGAGAGATTACTTCATTATACGGTGATATTTAATTTATAAGATGCCTACCCTTATTCTTATCATATAGATATTTACGCATCTCAGCTTAGTCTGTCACAAAGTCAAAATATTATGGTGCCCAGTGAGGATCAAACTCACGACACGAACTGTTGCGTTCCCGATTGGCTTCCAAAATATCAATCTATAGCTGTTATTCAAGATTAACTTAGTTTCGCTACGATAACAGATTACCTTGTAAGAATCAATTTAATCTGGATTTTTTTTCAGGTTAGCAACTCAGACTGAAAATTATTTGATTAATACCTACCTGGAACGTGAATGAAAAAATGAATATTGATGTGCTAAATCAGGTTTGCCAATTAAAAACATAAAAAAAGATCAGCTTCTTTACCTAATAGACTCACAATATTTGAACGTGATTTTGGCCCAAAATTATACTTATATGACAATACAAGCCCCTTATTCTTCTGTGCTAGGTCCTTGTAATTATTTCCTGTTTCCAAAAAATCAAAAACCAGTTCCGTGGTCACCATTTGGGAGCTATTGAGAACATGAAATAGGTCATGAGCCTTTTCAAAATTATTCGTATTACATAGGAATACTTGATATCATACAACTGTAAGCTGTTTGTGTTACGAAGAGTTACTCGAAGTTATCATAGTTTGCAAATGATTATCATTATCAGTTACTTGAAATTATATAACTATGTGCAAACAAATGATTATTATTCAGTAGAAATATTTCCTTGAAATTATATAACTGTGTGCAAACAAATGATTATTATTAAGTAGAAATATTTCCTTGAAATTATGTAACTATGTGCAAACAAATGATTATTATTAAGTCGAAATATTTATTTGAAATCATATAACTGTGTGCAAACAAATGATTATTAAATAGAAATAATTACTTGAAACCATAACTTATAAGTATTAGATGAGAATCCTTGAACTTATACACTTAACCCAGTCGGCTGGGCCTGTAAAATACACCGACTGCATCTTTGCAGTACTGGATATCACGCTAAACAATCTGATGGTATTGCTTCAGTTCGGGATTTTTGGGAAATGCGGAGCACCCCTTCATTCCCATTGCTCCCAAGTCCACTTATGTTCAATCGAATTATTAGTGATACATAGCAATACTTAATTTTAACTTTGTTGACTTATGCTAAATTGAATTGTAGGTAATAGAACTGTTTGATCATTTAACTGTGAGTATCTACAAAATGTGTTTCCAAATCATGTATTTGATATATATGTAAAAACAGGATTTGACATTAAATAACCAACAATGGTTGATATGCCATCAAATGAAACCAAATCAAACCAATTGATCCCATACAACTATTTACAAATTACTTGTATTAGGAAAATTTGATATCATATAAGAGCGTGCAAAAAATCTTTAGAAACAGTAGCACAAAAAATTTAAATATATATAGACCATAAACGCGATTCTCTGATATCTTGGCATAATAAATTTATATGATATCAAGTAACGCTTCCAAAACAAACAATTTGCAAACAGATAAATTTAACTCGTAGATGGGAACCGGGGAATGTCAATAATGAAGTGCTCCATACGCCCCAGATCTCTAGAATTGGAGCCTCACCATTAGATGAATTTGAGTGCCATGCCTTAGACGCCCCAATTTTTGTGTGGAAAGGTTCCTATCCGAGTGCAGGGGATACATTGAGCGTTTTATAAGCTCTTGTTACATAGCCACAATTAACGCTATGTGCCAAATGGACATATAATGTTCATTACGATAGAACATATAAAGAACATAGGAATCTCGGAATTCGAAAACACGTAACGACTTCTTGTTCAGGCACGAAACCTTTTTATTAACTTTGAGTTAAAGGTTTCGACGTAAGGAGGAGAGACACAATCTTCTATGCTGTCTTATTCATTTGGCCCCCGTCTCGAGCGGCCCCCCATAGGGCACCAGTTCGCGAGCTCCAAAATCGATCCTTCTCGTTTGGCGTCTAATTCTCGACTCTTTAATTTCCTTCAGATTCTCACACAAACCTCCGCGCGCTTCCGGTGCGTGATGTCACCCGCACCCTGTCATCCCGTTTCGTCTTTGACTATTATGACATCTGAGTGACACCTCCATCCGCCCGTGCGCGCCCGCGTTAACACCTGCCTCAATGTTGCACCAAACTAACCCATGTGCTGAGCTGAAAGGTTCTCAGCCTAACTAAACTCAAAGGCATGAGCCGAAATCCCTCGGCTATTATATAACACTCTCTCCACAGAGTGTTTTTCAGGTTTTATTAAATATTATAGACAAAGTATTTTTCTAATATTTTAGTTAACTTTTCATTTTCTTTTTAAAATAACAGAGATAGTATAGCAGGATTTATTGGAAGTACGTTTTGTGAAAAAAAAAATCGGACTTATTTCTGTCGGTTATACATCTGGCCAATATCAGAATGAGAGGATAAAAACTATGGATCAGGAAAATGGAATGAATGTTTATGTGGTTAGCTTTGATTTTCTGCCAACCATAAATGTCGAGTGGCTCAATCAGTAATATTTATATTACTGAAATAAAAGAGACACAATTTTCCCCTGAAGGTTTTCTTTATTGTCGACTAAAGCTGTTTACTAATAGGCATAGTCTGACGATCTTAATAGTCGTTATGAATACGACTGAATTATAACAAAAATACAAGAAAATTATGACCAAAAATATATTGAAATGTTAGTAGCATATTTCAATTTTGAAATTCGGCATCTGAGCGTTCTGTGCGTAATAATGACGTGACGCACGAAGTAACATAGGAATTTACTTCGGCTCAGGGCAAATTGTATCAATCGTTTATTCCTTATTCATTCTTTAAATTGTACAAACTTGTTAACTAAAAATAAATTTACAGCCTTTAAAATTTGTTTTTAAAAGACAACCGTTAAGACATCCGGTAGTATTGGTCAAAGAAAGCCATTTGTTTTATCCGGCACGGTGGCATTTAGACTCCGAGACAAACCATAAGAGACAACGAAGCTATTATCTAGTAATCTCGGACTTATTAAATACCTTCAACACACACACACACACACACACACACACACACACACACACACACACAATTATATATATATAATAATTAATAATGTTCTTTGCTATATCTATAATAAAAAATAATGCTCAATATCGATAAAACATCATATATATTAATTTAAAAATTAACATGACAAGAAAATCCGGCACACACCTACATGCGACATACGGAGCACTGAACAGCTATTTCGACCTTATTAGGCCTCATTAGCAGTGCACACCGTGATCTACACCACTGGAGATCTAACCAACAACCACAGTATGCAGAAGCCGAAACTCTACCACTGGGCCGCCGGTTCATGCCACATATAGGCGACGCCGAATTAACAAGTCATGGTAAATTGCTTATAATTAGCAGGACGTTTCAGCTTCTTCTTTATCATCAACATATACCTCTGATGTTGGACAACTTAATAAAACAGGTATCATTATTTTCGAAGCGTTTCTTTTGCGAGCGCAGAATGCAGTCACTTGTTCATATATGGCGAAAATATACAGCCAATGGCAGTGAGTATGCAGAAAACAATATTTTCGGCTGAAATGTTTCTCTATAAAACGGTGTTTGTTGCGGGAATAAATATGAGTTTTATTTTCAAAGCATCTCTTTATATAAGTCCGAACAAATGTTGCTAAAACTTATTTAGGTTGCATTTATTTCACGCAAGACTATTTTTCAGCAAAGTCTTCTTTTTTGTGAATGTATTTGATCCCCTCGCTTATCCATAGATCTTATGAATAGAACATTGTATAATGAAACTTTCAACTAAAAATTCAGACCAGAACTTTTTCAGATTCCAGACTGATTGAGCTACCCTCGTATATCCCAAAGTGCTTGTACTGTAAATGTAGGAAATGATCTCGGTATTCCTAGTTCAAATCCCGGACGGGATTGTTAGCATTTCACATAGCGCTTATAACATTCTGAAATATATGCAACCAACTATTCTCACTCTTGGTATGGCTAAAGAGAAGGGTAAACCAGTTTTTTAACCTTGTTTTGCAATCGGTCTAGAAGAAGCAAAGCTCGGTATTCAAACCGGTTAAACTTCGCTTAAAAACTGACCTTGTATCGCATTCTCCTCGTATGGGAGGGGTTGGGTAAATATATACTGCTCTGCTGATGATGCCTAGGAAACAAACTGATTGCATCCCCTGCCGAGCGATAAGACCAACTAAACAACTAATTATATATATATATATATATCGTAGTCACTTCTATATGGATGCTTCACATGGACGCTGACAAAACGCATCGAGACAAAACAAAATGGGAACTTCACAAGTATGGTATTATTTATGTTGAACAAATCTTGGAAGCAACCCCCACGAAACAACAGCTGTACGGCCACCTACTTCCCATCACTAAAACCATTCAGACGAACAAGACATGTGAGACTCTGCTGGAGAAACAAGGATGAACTCATAAGTGACGTTCTCCTGTGAACTCCAACACATGTATGAGACAGTGCTGGTTGACATGCAAGAACGTACCTACAATAGCACGGCGCAGACACAGGATGCAGTTTAGAAGCCCTGCAGGGAACGATGGAAAATAGGGACGGATGGATTGAGAGAAATAAAAAGTCTGGGAAATCCGTGATAGCAGCACGACTTGATTCATATATATGTATATAAGCGTATGAGTGTGTGTGTGAGAGAGAGAGAGACAGACAGACAAACAGACAGAGAGATGACAAAATAAAACTATGAAGTAAAAATTTATAAGTGTTCAATACTTTATAAGTAGAGAAATATTCAGTAAAATTTAAATGATAAAACTGAAAATGAAAGTAAGTCCTTGCTAGTCGGCCAATACTAGCGTGTCCACCAGTAGGAATCCGTAAGAGACCGTCGCTTATGAGTTCATCTTTACTTGTCCAGAAGTACCCAGCATGTCTTATTTGGTTTATGAGGTGGGAAGCAAGTGGTCGTACAGCTACTGGTCTGTGGAATGTTGCTTCAAAGATCTGTTTAAAACAGCTTATAGCATTTTGGTGAAGTTCCGATCGAGATTTTTCTCCATGCGTTTCGTTAGAGTCCAGTTGGTGCATCCATATAGTAGTACCGAACCAAAAATAAATTTGAAAAGTGTGCATAAAAAGTACTCGATCCTATTATAGCAGGTCAGATATAAAACCTAAAAAATATCATAATTATGAACACTAGAAGTCGGATACTCAAAATTTCAAGTGGTATGCACAATCATCAGACGGAAATGTGAGGAAAGAATCTTGTCAACTGTGTTTATAGTGTGGTGTATAGTAGTAACGTGACAAGATTTCTGCGTACATGATATCCACTCGAGGAATATATATATATATATATATATATATATATATATATATATTTCTTTAAGAAAAAAACAAAAAACAAAACCGGTCACATTAGGATTTTTGTCTTAAAGAAATTATTGCTCTGTAATGTCAGTTACATTGAGCTCTTTACCAGGAAAATTTAAATGTTCACTTTTGAATGCTTTTTTTTGTCCTGATGGAATTACTCCCAACTCCGGTTTAACTGGACCGAATAATACTTATATATATATATATATATATATATATATATATATATATATATTGTAACCTAACAAAAGGTTCCTAAATGGGTAATAACCAAAAAGGAAGTAGGAATGAAATACAACTAACAAAATTACAATACTTGCCAGCGGCGTGAAGGTAGTCACCACCGTTTGTGGTGACTACTTAGTATGTTTTTCACCCCCTCACAATAGCATCCAACATATTTATGAGGAATGGGATATACCCAATAATGTTCATAGATAGGGTATATAACAATATAAGAGAGAGAGAGAGAGAGAGAGAGAGAGAGAGAGAGAGATGGCGGGAATTAGGGCAGTCCAAATGATGGAGAGTTGATATGGAATTTGGTGGTAAATGACATTGGAGATATTAACATGTCTCTACTTTGATATCATATATATATTGCTCAAATCGCTCTTATAAGTTAACTTTTGGACTAATATACTTTTAGAAAGGGATTAACCCCCTTATTCCCCGTCCCCACAGAGCTATAGTTTAAATAGTACTACTACTGTTCCAGTAGGATGGCTTCGACATTAAATAACCCACAAAGGTTGATATGCCATTAAACAAAGAACTCAAAGAACCAAACAATAGTAAAATTCATATATTGGTCATATAACTACTGCTCTATACCATATATTAACTTAAAATTTCTCGAGTCAAATAGCCATTCGGTATTGTATGAAGTAAAATACTAATATTTCTAAATTGTAGACAATAAATACACGTGAACAATACGCATACAATATCAACCATTAATTGCAAGAGCAAAAATGCATCAGACAAGCCGTTTTTTTTAAAATTAAGAAGTCCAAAGTTGAATAAGATCTTGAGCTTAATCACTATGATTTTGAATACATCTAACAGTTGAATTATATATGCAGCCCATTAAAGAATTTCGCTTGTATGTTGCCTCGTGCATTAAGTCATCATAACGTACGAACGCTGCATGAACAAACGTTTTATTCAGTTTTAGAAATTTGCATTTTTTTTCGATGTTTATTGCATAAAAATACAAATTTAGCACAAGGCCGTTAAATAGTGGGGGAAGATGATGGTCATCACTGTCCAAACTTTTAACTAGTTCCATTCGCTGACCTAAAACACACCACTCTAGTCCATTTACCAATTACGACGCAATTATTCAGAAATCTTTTGCTCTACAAGTCAATCACTGTATTCATATCTAACCAAATGCTATATCTGCATGACTGTGAGGGAGAGGAAAATGCTTAAGAAATTTGTTTACAATTTTTGTAAACAAATTTCTTAAGCATTTTCCTTTTATGCTTTTATAAAATTAAATATCCCTTACGAAATGAAACAAAAGTATGAAAGAGAATATTGTCGTCAACCTTTTTGACTGGATATAGATATATCCAGTCAAAAAGGTTGACGACAATATTCTCTTTCCTAACGTCTCATTCAATGTAAATATACTATAGATTTTACGTTGTTTACAGGTAATTGTATGGGTGTATGGAGTACAGGAGGAAGGTGGAAAGTACGAAAAAGATCAGGTTTGGATGACTGAATTAAGGTAGTATGAAGGGTTGTGAAAACAGATAGTACAAATTAGAATGGAATAGTGAATACCACCTTCCATTTTTTCGTGTATGCGCCATATAAGTAAGTAAAGTTGGCGACCGTAGTCGAGGGTGACCTGAAGGCTCCCTTTTCAATAGCTACTACACCGAGGTGTAGGAGAGGGCACTACTCCTTTCCCTGGATTGCTCCACTTTACCCTTGATATGTACCTTATATTGATGAGTGTTAAGCAAGGAGGTGTCAAGTACCGTTTTTTGAGTCTTTGGTATGAGGCGCCTGGGATTGAACATAGGTCTCCCGGATCATCGGCGAACACTCTAGCCACTAGGCCAATGAGCCGGTTATGTGCAATAAAAGTAAGTTAGCGACCCGAAGGCTCCCTTTTCAACAGCTACTACACCGAGGTGTAGGGGAGGGCACTACTCCTTTCCCCTGGATTGCTCCACTTTGGCCTTGATACATACCTTATAATGCAGAGTGTTAAGCAAGGAGTTATCAAGTACCATTTTTTTCAAGTCTTTGGTATGACTCGACCTGGGATTGAACTCCGGTCTCCCGGATCATTGGCGAACACTCAAGCCGGTTTGTCTTATTCTCGATAATAACCACAGGTTTTGTTTAAAGCGCGTGATTGTCTACGTAGGCATCAAAAATTTTGGAAATGGGTCTTCAGCTGGCCCGAGGAGAATTGAAAGGAAAGGATTTATTGAATGACTGAAAGTAAAATCTTCCTATATCTTGCTCTTTGAAAAGTTTCCATTCTTTCTTGTTTTTTTTCATCGTCTAATTTGCCGTGGTAGGATTTTCTGCAGCAAGAGATGTACTTATAAAGAAATGTAATTTATTTCAGATTGAAAAAAGAGGAGACTTACGCCCGAAGCTGAACCAAGGTTCAGAAGTTCAGCTTGACAAGCTGATAGATAGACACCAGGAGCAGTGTAGTCATTAATCAGGACTTATATCTTTTTTTTGCTACATTTTGCTTTGTAAATGTATTCCTCATGTTACATAGAGTTTTACCTTTGTGATTATGAAAGGCACAAAAAAATGGGCCACAAAGACAAAAAAGATTGAGAAACACTGGTTTAAAGTACGATAATCCAAAGATTTTGACTATATCCACGCTCATTAAATCCAGACATATTTTTTGTTCGTAAACAAAGAGTTAGATAAACAGATTAAAAATACAAATAAAAACACTGTTTGCCAACGGTCTCTTTTCAAATAATGTAATAATGTATTGTGTGGATATAATTTTTATACACATGCTGCCGTAGAAACCAACTGTGCAACAAACAAAACTTCTATCAGTTGCTGAGTGAGTCAGGCATAGCTTATTTTTAAAATGGTTCCTAACCCAACTATTTCATCACATCTAAAAAAAAAAAAATCAAAAACAAAAAACAAACAAACAAAAAAAAACAACAACATATGTATCATAATTTCCCAAAATAACTTTTCCCCATTTTGCCACCAAAGCTAACGGGTCTGAATAAACTAGATCCTCCGTCCAAGTCAGTAGCAGTCCAGTACTCAAAAAGGACAGACCGCTGAACGCAAAATATTCGTCCCAAATTTTACGACGAAAACCAAAGAATTAAAAACTGATACGCAAAGATTCAATTAAAAAGAATACTAAAATATTTATGTAATCTGTACATATAAAAAAATCAATACTCTCACAAAAACATATTTCGTAAATGATTACTTCTTACCTAAAATATATAATTACATACAAGCATAACGTCTGTTCAACTCAGCTTCTTGTTACTTGTCTCGCTGTTTGCTTATTCTGTGCATAATTAATTAGAACATTAAACTTTTATCACAATACTCAGAATATACTCGTGCTACAACATTAAATTAAATGTTAAGAACTCGTTACACATAATTTACTAAAATTCACGCTACCCACGTAGCAGTTTCGAGGCAGAAGTCTCACAAAGATTTTAGGTTTATCGCACACCTCATTTGTTCGGGCCTCATCTACATAGAAATTAAACCGGAAATTTAAGTTTTTTTTCTAGTTTTATAAGAAGTGATAGTTTTTTGCCATAGCAAAAATATCCGCCTCTGGCTCCTCTTAGAATTTTTTAAAAATAAACCTAGTATGTATATATGTATACATGAAAGGGTACGTTTACGTACATTTTTGATGCTTTACATATGCACATATAGAGGCTTACTCGTTTAAGTCGGTTTTATAAATTGTATGTGTGCATATTTGCATTGGAACTATGGTCTTCTTAAAGAGTAAATATTGATTACTACAGGCAAAGGAAAAGTGTTTTGGACGTGTCCCCAATTAACCTTGCACATATCAAATCGCCGAGAAAGAAAAAGTAAAGAAAGGGAAGAATGAATCTGAATTAGTATAAAGGCATACGATTAGTTAACTAGGGGCAGGATGTCTTGACATTGTATAGAAGCAATGAGGTAAGTAAATACACTGAACTAGCAATTTCACTATAGTTTTTTTAATAAACGAAAGCAAAATTAATCTGTTGCTTTTAAAAACAAACGAAAGGGATAATCGTGGATGAATTTAATCTATGACGAATTAGGTTTTCTTTTTTCTGAGTTTTTTTTAGAGTTCGTACAAGATTAAAAATAACAAATACAAAACTCGAAGTTAAAGACTTAATAGAAGAAAGAGGGCAGAGAGAGAGAGAGAGAGAGAGAGAGAAAGAGAGAGAGTTAAAATATAAAAGATACAATTAGAAGTGGCAAAATCAAAGATGTTTTTGTAATGGCATATCAACCTTTGTAGGTTATTTAATGCCAATTCTATTCTCCTAGAAGAATAGTAATGGTACAATTTAACCCATAGCTGGGAGGTTAAGGTGGTTTACACCTTTCCCAAGGGTATTTACCGAAAGTGAACGTAATAGCGCGACTGAAGTACGAACTCACGTACTACGAATCCGCAGTCCATCGCTTTAACCATTACACCACGAGGAAACCTTAAGGAACAGCTAAACCAGAAAATGGAAATATGATTGATCGATTGATTTTAATGGCATATAAACCTGTCTAGCTTCAAACGTACAATAAACGCACTTCCCTATCTTCTCATGATAAAATAAACCTAGACTGGTAGAAATGTTAAATCAATCACTCAATAATGTGAGTATTTAGTCGTGCGTACCCGTAGCATATTATTTGATAATCAACTGGCAGACATAAGTAATTTAGAGAAGAAAATAATCTGGTAAAAGAAAAGGAATAATATTTGAATACATTTTTATAAGTACCTGCTGCTTCGAGTACCTCACTGTCTATAGTGTCCGTGAGCATGCAGTACAGGCCATCATAATTATTTTTCATTTTCTCAACGAGTACATCGTGAGGGATAGGTTCATCACTGTCCCAAATGTCAAACTCAATATGTTTTCGACGTAAAAGTTCAATTCCTGGTGCTGGAATCTTTCGTGTGATGTAAATTCGCATTTCCTCGTTTTCTTCTTACTGATCTTTTTTTATCTGTATATATTATGCTTATTGAAATGAATGGAAACGATTTAAAAATTTGATACGTTTTTTTTTTTTCAATTTCTGGGAAAGAACAAACGTTAAAGCGTTCCGTAGTGTTTATTAACTACGTGATTAATGACGTGTTTCTTTTTCTTTTTTTCGTTTAATTCTGATTCAGCTGATTTTTCCTTCGCTTACATGGAATAATGAATGTTCATTTGAACGAATCATTAAGCATTTCTTTAACTCGTATAATTCTCTGGTCAATACGTAAACAAATAAATAAAATAAAGGTCTGAAAAATTTAACCATTTTTTTAATGTTCTGGTCATACATTTCATTGAAAAGTAAAATGGACATTTTATTCTCTTTCAAAAATGAATGTTTTCATTTGATTTTACGCATTAAAATATTCTTCTTTATATACGCCCGCCCTATGAGCGGGTTTAAAATACGTTGATTGTATCCCCTGCAGGAGGTTAAGACCCCTCCAAAAAACGTCTGGTTCCATTTTATGGCATATCAACCATCGTTGTTTATTTAATGCCAAATCCTGTATTTACAGATATATTAAATACATTGTTTGGAATCTCATTTTGAAGATACAAACAGTTAAATGATCAAAAAGTTTTATTTCTCACAATTCAATTTAGCATAAGATATTTGCTTGCTCTCAGTTTAAATGTCAAAGAGTTCTATTTGACCTATAGATAGGACCCTATCAGGTGCTACCACTCCGATCTGGGAGAAATGGCAATGAAGGGGTAAACCGAATTCCCCAAAGCTACAGCATTATTGGAGCCTCACCATCAGATTGCTGTGTTCTATCTAGGACACTCGTTGGGGAGTCTTACGTCCCCTGCAAAAAACCAGTCGGTGTATTCTACAGCCCCAGCTGACCGGGCAGAAAATATTACTTGAAACCATTTAATTATTAGTATATAGCAATATAGGTATTAGATATATTAGTATATATATGATATAAGTATTAGAAATGTTACAAGATGAGATCTTGCCTTGATTTGAAAAAACAAAAAGAAAGAAGAAAAGAAGAAAAGAAAAAAAAGACGGAAGTTACCACTTCGAGTTCTCAACTCAAAATGAAAAGTTAGTCGCTCACGCATCGGCTCCGCGCAGAACTTCCGTTTGCGATAAATTAACAAAAAAAAAAAAAATGCATTAATAAATATCCAATCGGAACGTTTCCCGCGGGGCACAAAAATTGCCGTTTCTGAGCCTACAGAAAATATATAAATAGACGGACCAAATAATCATCAGTCAGACTTGTTCCTTCACACGACTCGTGTTAAGGATTCTACGCACCGTCCGGCGCCTGTCATCCGATACATCAAACGATCGTCGCCGCTAAGAACATTGCTCTAATTCCGAAGAAAACCACCCCTTCACCACGAGAACTTTGTAACTACTCTTCACCACGAGAACTTTGTAACTACTACCACCATCCCTTCACCACGAGAACTTTGTAACTACTCTTCACCACGAGAACTTTGTAACTACTACCACTGAATTCATTCTTTAATTGTGAACATATTTCTCCATTCTATTCTCTGTACTCAATCTACTTATAAAAATTTTCTACAGCATCATTACTGCGTTATTGTGAGTATCTATACGTTCTTTGTTTTGCAACCATACGCATTTCTCGCCCACAACATTCATATCAACAACTCAGAATATAACAGAAAGGAATACTTGAACCCATACAAATGTTTGCAATTTATTTTTATTTGATAGAAATGATATCATCGAATGGTGAGTAAAAAACTTTAAAGAAACTACTACACAAGGAGGGAGTCGTCGTGGCTAGCATGTTGGACTGTGACATCGTAAGAAGTGAGTTCGAACTCCAGTCGCGCTATCATGTTCATTTCCTTGGGAAAGGTATGAACTCTCTTATCTCTTTGACTTGGACATTTATTTAGTATCTTTACGAACACATTCATCGGAGTAAATCAATAGTGCATCTCAGATAGGTGGTGTTAAAGTATTTTTTTAGCTATAATGAACTGATTCGTTTGAGATAATTTTAATTATGAGACTTTTGATCCTTTGAATCATCGGACCGAGGACGATTGGTCTCTCATATTGTCTGCTCCAACTGAGAACAATGCAAACGTCTTCACCATGTAAATAAACAATTTAGACAATTTTTAAAAAAATACTTTAAACTATAATAATTTATCGAAAATAAACAGCATTGCTGCAAATAAAGACATTTTTAAAAACTCACGAAAGTTAATATGTCATTAAACAAAGATACCAAACCATATCTATCTATCTATCTATTGTTAGAGTAACAAAGACAATCCCTGATTTCGAGATCCAGAAAATCCAACCCACCTCATCAAAATGATTGTATATGATGGGTGTAACGAAGAAAAATTTTGTGCTACCAGATTAAAACGAAATAAAGAGGAAGGTGCCGAGATATCATCCTGGAACCAAGAAAGCTCCAAAAGTTTACGACAGTAGCAATAATAAGTGGTGGACCTGGAACCGGAAACCCTAGAATCTTTATGAAATGAATCAGAATTTCGAAGGGGTCCACAGGAGTATGTCACTTATGAGTTTGTCCCTACTTCTCTAGCAGTCTCCTACATGTCCGGTTCGTCTAACTTGGATATTTTCCGTGATGGGTGGTAAGTGGCTGTACAGCTGCTGATTTGTGGGGTGCTGTCACCAGAACTTGTTCAAAATTACTCGTAGCATTCTTGTGTAGTGGCCATTAAGCCTTTTCTCCATACGTTTAGTTAGCGTCCATTTAGTGCATCCATATAGCAGTATCGACATGACCGCTGCTTGGAAAAAACTGTCTTTCATTTTATCGCCTAGGTCTCATATATGGCCTATAGCTATTGATAGCGGTCCATGCCTTTGCCAGTCGCGTGTTGATGTCTTTCTCGGTTGATGGGACACTGCTTCCTAGGAAGGTGAACTTATCTACTAGTTTCAGAGAGCTACCGTTTTGTGTGGAGATGTCACCTTTTGATTAAAGCATATATATTCTGTCTTGTATGCATTGACATGAAGGCCTATGCCTGCGGCTGCTCGTTCCAGACCATGAAGCAGGGTTTCGGCTTAGGCGGGTGTATTTGCTCGAAGCGGTATGTCATCGGCGTTGTCCGTATCCGTAATTGTTTGTGCAAGGTACCTTCTACTTCTTTCCTTTGTTAGCTCAAAAAATATATACATATATACGTATATTTGATTAAATAATAAAAACACATTTTGTCTATATAGTTTTATTAAGATTGTTTCAAGTTTCTTAATGAGTGTCTTAGTTTCAAGTCGGAATTGGTGAATGAATTTCCTAAAATTGTCCCGAGCGCTTTCGGACCTTTCATCAGCCATCATCAGACGTTGCTTGTATGTATAAAGAGTTTTTTTTAAAGAGATTTTTTTAAGTATTCCATATTTTTTTGATAATATTCCATTTTCGTTGATAGCGTTCTGTTTGTTAAATTCACAGCATCTCAATTTTATCCAACTCTGTATTTTCGTAATTTTGTTATTTCATAAAAAAACTTTTAAAAAACTCTTTAAAAAACACTCTTAAGAAAGATATGAAACCCCCCTGTCCACCCTCCAGAACACTTATTGGTGGTGGTGGGGGTCTTACTCGGTGTAATCTACAGCCCCAGCCAACTTGTTAAAAGACTGATTAGATCAAAACTGTAGCAAAAAAAAAAAAAAAAATACGTTACTTAAAGTGACAGATGTGTGATACTCACAAGGTCATTTGAAAGCTTGGCTTTCAGAGGATTGGTTTTGTTGGTTGCGTTTTATGACATATCAACCCTTGTGGGCTATTCAATGCCAAATCATGTTTTTCTAGAAGGATGGCTTTAACATTAAATAATCCACAAGTGTTGATATGCCATTTACACAAAGAAAACCGCTAAGGTTTTACCATACAAACTAACGGTAAATTCAAAAGCATTATGTATTCTGAGGAACGCTATTTGTTTGTAGATTTCTCAGATGTAGCAAATCTACGGAATAAAAATGAAATAAAGTGAAAGAGAAAAAAAAAACCCAGCTAAACCTCATAAAAGAAGTAAAAAAGAAATGAGGAACTTGAATTTGACTGTCAGCCAATCATTGTTGGAACGATTGGAACGCTTCCAAAGTTCCAAGTAAAAAAAACAAACAAACAAACTTGGAAGAGCTGAAAATTTGAGGAAAAATCGAAATCATCTAAACGACAGTATTAGGGGAAATTGCTAGAACAACAAAAGGAGAGTTGGAGAAATGAGAGATTTTATTCATTTTTTTTTTAAGATGAAGATTAATTTTGGTAATATTTTTCTTCATCTTAAATGTGGTTGGTTTTTTTTAATCGTTGCGCTAGTTGTTATCTCTACGACGGCGAAAAACATTGCGTATCGGAAACAAAAACAAGCTATTCCTTATTGATGCTCTTAATATGTAGTACATAATCCACAAAATAAGCCACCAGTTACTTCCGTAGGGAACAATCAACGAGTTGTGTCACCAAAGGATTGGTACAAGGACTGGAGGACTTGGATATAACCGGACGGGTGGAAACTGTCCAAACTACTACATTGTTGAGATAGGCCAGAATACTGAGAAGAGTCCTGGAGACTTGAGGAGACTTGCTGTCACTCAAACTCCAGTGGAAAACCATCAGCTGAATTGAAAAACTCTCAAGGAGTAAAATAATAATAATCAACTTAGGTGAGTTCTTCACATTAGCGTTAGCTGGTGGTATTTCACTCGAGTCTGAATAACAGCGAGTCACTTCAGGTTTCCAGAACTCTTCAAAGTATTCTTGCCGATCGTAATTATGACTGTGATCTGTATAATTTCTGCTCATCCCCTGATTTCCCACTCTTCCAGGCCTCTTTCTATGCCTGTGGGGACCGTTCCAATTCCAATTACTGTCAGCCAATCATTGTTGGAACGCTTCCAAAGTTCCAAGTAAAAAAAAAAAAAGAAAAAAAAACTTGGAAGAGCTGAAAATTCGAGGTAGCACTGTGGCCCTCATGTTCCACGGCTTTCTCAGTCTCTGGCAAGTACTTATGTCATTTTTCGTTTTCTTTGATTGTCACTCTGCGACCCGATTGGACGGCAAAATCCACTATACAGCAAGTCCTCTTTTTAATTATCTCTTGGTCTGATCGTCTGGCCGGGTGATCCGTTTGTATCTCAAAATTCCAGAGAATTGTATGCGTCTCATTCTCTGGGACGGATACCGGTTTGCGCATATACCATTTGGTGGTATGGTCAAATTTCAATTTCCTGCACAATACCCAGTTTATTGTCTCCCCCACTCAGTCGTATATAGTCTTCCACTCGTTCTGAGCTAGTTTGCGACATTCGCTTACGATGTGATTAATCATTTCGTCTTTTTGACCACATCATCTACACTTGCTTTTCTGTCGCATATTATTGATTTTGGCTTTAATATCATGAGTTCTTATGGTGATGTTTTGTGTTACTATGAGAAGAGATTCAGTTTCTCTCTAGTGGTTTCTCTTTCGATGCCATGTACAGGTTTTCTTGTGTAAAATTTCGCCAATGTGTGGCATGAAATATCCATGCAGTTGTTTTTCTTCTTCCTCTTTCTAAGTTGTTATTGTTAGGTTTATTATAATGCTGTCAGTGCTATTACTGGCCGCTTTAATGAGCTTTTCTTTACAATTTTTAATGTAGTCTTCGAGTCCTCGCATTGATGCATCCATGCAATCTTGATTGTTGACGAGTCCTCCTCCTCTTTCGTTTTTTGACTCACAGAGTTTCTGTCATCTCACGGTTGTAAAGCTTTGTGCATTGTTATCAAATTTCTTGTCTTCTAGACGAGGGAGGAACTCAGACAAATGTTGTCTGAGTTCCTCCCTCGTCCTGGTCCCGAATATCTTACAAAGGGGAATGCCAGGTGTTTATTCCCTTGATGAGATATCTGTTGCAGAGCCTGATTTCAAGTTTCTCGTTCTTTTGAGGTATTCTTCAGTTACCTTTTCTTTCATTTCAGTTTGCCTGGTGGTGCCCGTTTCCAATATTACCGAGTACCTATAATTTTCTTTTTCTCCAAGTGTTGTAGGATACTTTCTTGATTTAGCAGTTCTATTCCTTCCATTGTTTCTCTTTTTCCACTTTTCATTATCAAGGTGGCACATTTTTTCAATGCCAAATCCTATTGCTTTATCCTGGTTATATATTCTTATCGTTTGCATGAATTTCTAGTTCTTTTTCATTTTTGGCAAATATCTTGATATCATCCATATTCATTTGACTCTTAGCGAGTTTTTTTACACCAGTTTTAACTGGTGGGATTTCACTGGAGTGTAAGAGACAAGATTCTTCTGAGTATTTTAGCTGATCTTTATGCTGAGGTCTGCATGGACTCAATTTTTATTGTGACTTCAAATGTTTACAGTATTTTTTTCCGAGCCTTTCGAGACGGTCCCAAGTGCACCAACTAAAATTGGTATCGCCGTCCCCTTCGTGTCCCACTGTATTTTCAGCTCATTGACAAGATCAAAGTATCTATTCATCTTTTCGTTTTCTTTTATTTTTACTTAGGTCTGCAGGAACAGCAAGATCCATTTGTTCCCTAGTTCTTTTTTCGTATTAATTAGTACTAAATTCGGCTTTCTAGCAGGGAGTCAGTGATCCATTTGTATCTCTAAATTCCAGAGGATTTGATGGGTTTTATTCTCATGGACGTATTTTGTCTTGAGCATATACCACTTTTTAGTATGGTTAAAGCTTGTTTTTTGAAATACTCATTCAGTCGTTTTTCTTCCTATTGTCACGTGTTTTGCTCCTGAGAGGGGAGAAGAAAGATTTAATTTCCCTTCCCCTTCTGGGTTTGACTAACAAGCACAATGACTGACCGCTAAGGGCAGCCAAGATAAGGTCAAACTACCTGCACTCCATAACCGGGTGGACGGAGAAGGAATGTTGGTCATTGAGTAGCATGACCGAACGAGGTAGAGGAGGAGGAAGGAGCCAAATGATTGGCCGAAGCCTTAGCGCCGGAAGTGTTGTATTTTGACCTTCGGCTCGGGCAAACATGCCATTACAAAGTGATGCACCGGAAGGAAGTAACACATTCCAATGGCCAGTAATCGAAAGAGATCGCGTGAGCGGTCTTGGCTGATGAAATGGGACAAGGTAAAAAAATCCCATGATACTCTCATAGACTGACACACCGGAAGAGAGAGATCTCTGAACTGCATGACAGTTATTTCCGCTTGATGACGATCAAACATACCATTCCAAAGATCGAGTAGGCGAGTGAGTGGACGTTGAACTATTATATAACTCGTTATATAACATCAGGCCGAAGGGGCTCGAGGCACCCGATTGAGTTGGGGTCCAGAGAAGTTGCTGATAAGATGTGGTAGAGAAAGCCAGCACTCAGCAGAAAGCTGAGCCCCCGGGCCTCCGGTTGAGCATCAGGAGAACGAGAAAGACACAACGCTGACGGCCATAAGAGTGGGGGTCAATATACTGCAGTTCTGTTCGGTCTCCAGCTCCCTCTCACACGCAAACGTTACAAATAAAGTGAAAGGTACATAATTCTCTAAAGAAGTCTTCCTGCGTCTTAATTATTGTGTCGTTATGATACTGCATATGAGAATACAACAGAAATAGTACCCTTTTCGTCAGAGGAAATAGGGATAAGGTTTGTCAGTTTTTAGGACGGAGGTTGCCGTGAGAGGACGTGCTGATGCCAAAAAACTCCGGGCTCGCTCAATTCAGTTCTGGGACAGCAGTCGGCGTGACAAGATGTGTTGAAACTGTCACCGAAACTCCGGGGAAGAGCGGAAAGAATCTTGGACAGAAGATAACAGGTGCCTTCCCGCCAAATTCTACAGAACACCGCTAGCCCATAAAAGAAAGGAATCTAGGAAATGAACTCCTCGAAAAAAAAAAAAAAGATAAGTACATCATAAACTGTTTTTCCTCCTAACCTTCCCAAATATTGGAACTTATATGTATTCAGAAAAGGAAAGAAATAGACTGGAGAAATTCGTTTCATAAACTGTAAACGAACGAGTGGACTTAACTACCTTTTCAAGTTTTAAAAGTAAAGAAAGAAAGAAGAAAGAGAGAAAAGAAAGAGAGAGAGAGAGAGAGAGAGAGAGAGAGAGAGAGGCATTTGTGTTTAAGGCTGTCTGCTGGTTTGATATCGCCGGCCCCTTAAAAGAAAAGAAAGGAACTGTTGCTTAACCCGCATAAGTATTTGTTTGATCCTCACGTATTAAAATTTTGTTATATCTTAAATTAACCGAATTGTTTGAAATAGAACTATTTGCATAAAAATGAATTTGGCGTTAAATAACCTACAAAAGTTGATATGCTATAAAAAAAACCAACCAACCAACCCACTAACCTATCTTTGTTTTCTAGACTTGTTTGTTTTTCTGTATGTGATTATGTTGACATTCCTGTTATCATTGCGCACTTTTCCTTTCTAAGAAGACATTTTCATTGAATATCAAACGGCTTTCTGACTTCTGTTGTGTATTCGTCTTAGTTGTCCTTGATTTTATTTCTGCCATTTTTAAAAGTCACAGCAAAAATAAATAAATAAATAAAAGGTTCCTCTTTTGAATAATTCTCCATAATTATAGTGAATTAAAAATGGATGAAAAAGCAATTCTTATCCCTTTTTTTTATTCGGCTTATGTTTGTTCACAGATGAATGAAAGATCAATTCCATTCAGACGTGTTTAATGCAGCAATTGATTATTTGGAAATTTATCGGTAATGGATCTTATGTCATCGATACAATGTGTGCTATTATTATTGATCTTCAGCACAGAAATTCTCCTCTCTAACACCCAAGAACATTGGATGAACGCCATGCACTCACATGTGTAGGTTAATGGGCAATTCACGAATGGGTAATTGACTTTCCATATCAAATACTGGTTTCATAGTAACACATTACAATATAATCCATCCCAACTTTTATTCAAAGCCAATAGAAAGTTTTATAATCTTAATGTTATAGTCCCCGCAATCATACGTATTACGGATAGAATATATGAAAAAAATTCTTCGACAATTGTACTCATATAAATAATCAACTTATACATAAAATACATGACTTATCATAATTTTCTTTGGTAAAATTTTACCCTTTAACCCACTATTTATTTTGGTAAATACATATAAACAACCAGAAAAATACACACAAAGAAGAAATTTTGCCCCCTCCAAAAACACAATATTCTCATAATTTAAGTAGGTGGATCACTTTGTAAAATAAATTTAACGTAAAATGATCACCTACTTTCGGACCAGTTAGCATTACTCACGATCAGGAGGGAAATCAGATGGAGAGGGTGGAGGTGTTAACTAAGCTTATTTGAAATTTAAAAAAAATGTGTTAAATAAAAAATTTAGGGGAGGGAATTTTTTTAAATGATGAAAAATTTTAAATAAAAAAAGCGCCCACGTTTCAGGAGAAAAAAAAGAGAAAATAAGACATACTGTGTGGTGGGGCAAACTAACTTATCTTAACTTAATCTTTTGTTTTCACTCAGTGGTCCGCTGAGACGGCAAACTCCACTATTTAGCTGGTTCTCATTTTTTTTCTTTTTTTTTTTCTTTCTTTTTTTTTTTTAGGTGACAATCTCTTCTGGCCGGGATAAGGTGATCTGTTTGTATCTCAAAATCCCAGCGAATTTTGTGCGTCTCCTTCTCCAGGAAGGATTCTGGTTGTTGCATGTAACACGTATTATTATTATTATTGTTGTTGTTGTTGTTGTTGTTGCTGCTGCTGCTGTTGTCGTTGTTGTTGTTACAATTATATGATTTTATAAATCTATTCTTATTTATTTATTTTTGTTTATTCATTTTTTACTAGTTTTTGATGACGTTTGTTTTCTGGTTGCTTAATAGGAATTTGCTTCAGTGCCTGCATTTGGATATATGTTCTGATCATTTATTTATAGGTTTATTTGTTCTGGGAAGTTTATTATGGCTATTATTTATTCGTTACATCGCGATATGTATATATACTTTTATTATTTTCACATGCCATAAAAATAAAATCTCTGCTGCCAACAAAGCCTTCATCCAATGATGTCTCAGGGGACAGGCATGATTTCGGAACTAACTAAACTAGAGCCCCCACCCCCAGCCCCAGCAGTATCTTACAATACGACCAGATATTGTTAGTTTTTCGTCACATCGTGGCATGCCAGAAGAAGATGCAGCCTCTTCGTATAATTTTTTTTTTTGTACTCACAACTTTCCAGGAACGAAGCGTTAACTCAATGATGTAAGATTTGAATTAATTGACTTTATGACACTTTAATACAGTGAAAGAAACATAAGGTTCGTAAAATTCACATGTGTAGTCAGTGCGAGAGAGTTCAATAACGAATCGTTAATTCAATTATCATCATTATTGATTTTCCTGCTGGGGTAAATCTATATATTTTAGACTAAATCTAGTTTATCTATTCTGAATCTGCGCTCAGAATTGTTCTGGATCATCAGAATTTCCTTATGTACAGTATGTGCCACTAGTGAATTTACAAAAAGACTTTCTACCCCTTCGCATGAAACTTAACTTCATGAAAATTACATATCAATGATATAAGTTGTATTTTAGTAGATAATGTTTGGCACAAAAATAATATAAACTGAAATCAACCATTTTCACTGGACATGAGAAATGATGTTTGACAATCGTTTCAGAGTTATATTGAATACATTTTCGTGGGCAGCACAAGATTCATTCGTATTGTACTGAACTTCCTTGGGTTTCAGCGCTGATAACATTGTATCAGTGAATAAAATGTCTACTTACAAAAAAAATAAATAAATAGATAAAAAGAAAAAAAAGAAATTCTAATTAAAAAAGAATTAAATAAAAATGTTTACATCTTTAGAATTTCTAAGTTTATCCCGTTAAAATCCAACCAAACTTTTTACTTTTGATGATGCAGTGTATTGACCTTACATCCTTATTTGTGCTGCTACTGTTTTATCTTCGGTTGTTGTGTTCTGGTTAGTGAACACAAGTAGTAGTAATAATAAGACAAACCACGATATATGAAGAAAATAGTTATATTTACAGGAAAGAGTATTTACAAGAGAGAGACTGTTAGTAATAAGGACATAGGATTAGTGATAGAGTAATGATATACTTCAACAATAGGAACGGCTCTTCTGGTCTGACTCGTAGGCTTATTCCCAGACTGATCTCCGCTACTGCCATATATGGCATTATGCTGAAAAGGTAGGTGATACCCAACAGTTGTACTTTTGCGGTTACAAATATTTATACCTTTTTTCAATTAGACATTTTTTAACTCACGGTTTTTATGACAATAAGTCTCTATTTTCTGGGGTGGGGATTAAAATTTGTTTACATCTATATTCAGCCTTATGATTTCGATGAGTTTTACATACAGTCAAACCAAGTGACTAGAGGGAGAAATACACAAAATCTTTGGGGAATCTAGATATGAGAGACGCTTCAGATATCAAGATATTTTTCGCCATCATGCAGAAAATTCAAACCATGATATCAAATCAGTTATGCAGCTTACAAGACGAATGAAAAAATTGTTTACCTTTGAAATTTTCTCTGGATTCTAAAAGCTTCTATCCTTCCCATTAGATTTTTTCAAGGTCATGAGTCTATTTTTTCTTTAGGTTTTTCTTTTATGTTCACATTTACCACGACAGTTTTTATGACTTTTACATAGAGTCCAACCACCTGATCGGAGAGAGAATTACACTATATTTGTGAGGCAGTCCTTCAGCAAATGCTTAAATAGTAAAACAAGCTAGGCTTCCCAACTTTGGTAGGTTAACAGGTTGGAGAAGGAAAACAGTTAATTCAAACCAAATCTTTTTTTTTGTAGGAGGGATGCGTATTAGGAAGAGTATTTGGTTCACAAAAATTACTGCTACATGAATTGATGGCGCCAAAGTTATCATTGATCCAAAAGTGAAGGGTGAAGCAGAGACCTGTCACCCGAATTACGGCCAGAAGTTTAAATTTGACCATAAGAACAAATGGTATATGCATAACCCAGAAACTTTCCTGGAGAATTGAACTCACAAACTCCTCTGGGGTTGGTTTTGAGATACAAATGGATCACCTAATCTCAGCCAGACGACCAGATTTTGTAATAATCAACAACAAAAACAAAAAAAACAGAGACTTTGCCGAATTGTAGACTTTGCTGTCGCGACTAACTTTTGAGTAAAATTGAAAGAAAGTGAAAAGAAAGATAAATACCAGGACCTTGCTTGGGAATAGAAAAATTGTGGAACATAAAAATGACGGTGATACCAATTGTAATTGGTGTTCTTGGTATAGTCACCTGAGGATTGATACAAAGATTGGAGGACTTGTAAATAAGAGAACCAGTGGAGACCATCCAAACAACAGCATTATTGAGATCGGCAAGTATATTTAGAAGAGTCCTGGAGATTTGAGGAGAATTGCTGTCATTCAGACTCCAGTGAGAAACTATCGTGTGAAAAACTCGAAAAGAAGTAACAATAATAATAATAATAATAATTATCATTATTATTATTACTATAGGTGATCCACGGGGAATTGTGCAAAAATTTGGAATACTACCAAATGCTAGAATCTGAGAATTAATTTTTATTTATTGCGGACTTTTTGTCCTCATCTTGGTAGTTTTTGTGTTGTTTTTTCTTCTTTCACTACGTTTCGGCCAAATTTCACCACTTACCTTCTTCAGGTGATTTTACCGCGAACTCGGATAGGAATGCTGAGTCTTGTAACCGTATCCCCAGTAATTACTGCTTTCCATAGTTGTTGTCTATCGCACCTCGTTTTTGACCAAGTAAACCTCTGGCCGGCTTGGGTAGGACTTGAAACTGCTATCTTCTGACAATGCTCACGTGGAACCGAAGAGACTCAACGCCTCTGTCTGCTGCGCCACGACATTGTTAAAGACAATACCAAATGCTATATGCACAAACCAGAATCCACCCTAGAGAATGAGACCCATAAAATTCTCTGGGATTTTGAGATACAAACGAATCGACTAAATCTCATCAGAAGACCAGATTTGAGTCAACTAACAAGAAAAAATAACTTGACATCTCGAGGATTACGCCATTTCAGCCGACCACAGAGTGAAGATAAGTTAAAATTGGCGACCATAGTCGAGGGTGACTCGAAGGCTTCCTTTTCAATAGCTACTACACCGAGGTGTTGAAGAAGGGCGCTACTCCTTTTCCTGGACTGCTCCACTTTACCCTGGATCCATACTTTATAATGGTGAGTGTTAAGCAAGGAGGCATCGAGTACCATTTTTTGAGTCTTTGGTATGACTCGACAAAGGATTGAACCCCGGTCTCCCGGGTCATTGGCAAACACTCTAACCGCTAGGTCAATGGACCGGTAGTGAAGATAAAATAAATAAAAAAGAGTGACCAATACTTGAACTTTGCTAGAAAACTAAAAACACCGTGAAAGATGTTGACATTGACACCAATTGTAGATTATGTTATTGGAACGGTCTTTTAAGGTTTGGAAAGGGGCCTGGAAGAATTGGATAATCGGTGGAAGAATCGAGAACATCCAGATTACAGCATTGTTGATATCGGCCATAATACGAAGAAGAGTCCTGAACATTTGAGACTTGCTTGAACTTAAAGTTCAGTATAAAAACAAAACAGCGTTAGCTTGTTTGTAAAACTCGCAAAGAGTAAAATAGTGATATTAATGTGGAGTCTGCGTTCGCTCTTATACTGACCATTATTATTTCCCAAGGTACGAGGTGCATTCGATAAGTTTCCAGACTTTTTTCGTATGGGCATTTAAAATTGTCGTAGACTCTTGAAAATTCACTATGTTATTGCTATACATCGAATGAGATGACTGACCAATTTTTATGATTTCAGGTTCAAATGAACAGATACAGCAGCAATTGGAATACACCCTACTAAAGCCTGATTGTCACAGCTGGTAAATTTCAAAAATGCATTCTGACACTTTAGAAGAACGATATGCAACGAACTTCTGTTTTAAACTTGGAAAAAATGCCACAAACGTATGGAATGCTCCAGATTGCTTTTCGACCATCTTGCATGAATCGAGCATAAGTTTTTGAGTGGCATAAGAGATTAAAGAAAGGCAACGAGTCTGTGAGGGATGATGAGAGGTATGGGAGGAGTAAGGAAGTCAATACACCAGAGTTGATTCGCCAAAGGGTTAGGGTTAGGGTTACTATGTCGAGGTTTTAAGGGAGTTCAGGAAGAGATTCCGTCGGAAAAGGCCAGCACTATTCAAATCGGGCCAGTGGCATTTCCAGCAGGACAATGCACCAGTCCACAACTCCATCCTTGTCACACACTATTTCACCAAGATGGCATCAAAACAGTTCCTCACCCTCCCTATAGTCCAGACCTTGCTCCCTGTGACTTTTGCTTATTCCTTAAGCTCAGAGGCTGTCGTTATGAGAGAATTGAGGAGATGAAAGAGGCTGTGACGAAGGTCATTGACACACTCACACAAGAGGATTTCCATGGGGCCTTCCAGAAGTTGTTGGAACGGTAGAACGAGTGCATTGCAGCCGCAGGAGAGTACTTGGAATAGGACTAGAGTTTCATGTGTGTACTATCAATAAAAGTGTCCATACGAAAAAAGTCTGGAAACTTATCGTATGCACCTCGCATATTACAATTAGATGCTAACAATAGTGAATTGATTAACTTATTTGCAGTTACTAGAATATAAAATAAGTAAATATAAACTGGCGTGAGATCGAGATTAACTGCCTCAGAAGGAGACATTTAAGGAAGTTTTTATAGATATAGGAAAAGAGATGAGTTTGTTCAATCGTCGTAGCTATTTTTGTAAGAGAGTAATCTTTTCTAATAGCAATAGTTATTATAGTGTTAGATTTGCTATTCGTAAAACCACTGGATAAACATTTTCTTCACTGCTCGTATATTATTTGTGAATTGTTAATCTGTAGGCCTATATTTTAATAATACATTAGCGATAAACTTGAAAGCTTCTTTTTCTACGTTACATGTTATTGTCATAAAAAGCATTACGCAGATATTTACAGCATTGCTATAAAAGTTCTCGTTTTTGTATTTTGTATCTCTTTAGTGTAATTTCTTTCGTATATATCTTATTTTCAGCAAAACAAAAAAGTATCTCCTGTTTCATTGTTATATATATATATATATATATATATATATATATATATATATATATATTTCAATCATACATCTTAGATGCATCAGGGAGGTCTTCAGTGATGCGTTGTCTTCATTGCCGATTTCGAGTTATTTCTGCATCATATCAGCTCCTACAGTAACCCCGGCTTGACTCTGAAAGAGCCAAGCCGCCTCCGTGATCGCGACGTGCTACGCTCGTGCCTCTACCAAAGCAAAGAAAAAAATAAATAAAAAGCCGGACTTCGGCCGTTCTTATAGACATCTGTCTTTTAGTAAACAGCCAATGAAAACAGGGCATTCCACACTCCTCTGCTATATAATACCATCTTTACCTCATCCGGTTTTGCCCGGCTACTTCCGGAATCGGTACCGAGGTAAGATGTTATTTTAATACTCGTCCGTGTCCATGATTCATACTTCACTAGACTTACACGAATCTCCCGTCAAATCTGTCCTATACTAATACTTCTAAACTAACATGAATTAATCCCCCGCTCAAAACTATTCAGTCAGTCTTTAACTTTTACCTTGTACCCCTATTCGCAAGAAAATAAAAATAAAAAAAAATTTAAAAAAATGATAATCCCTTTAATTTGGCTCACGAGATTATTTGCTACAGATTAACTCATGCTTTTGCCAAAATTTCCTCCCCGTTTATCATTAACCTATGCTCATATTACCAATCTAATGCATATTCCTAATATATATAGTATATATATATACTATCCTGTTTGCTTATCCGTGATAATTAAATTGATATAATAACATGTTTTCTTTTTCGAGAATTATTTGCTATATAATCAATGATTGACTTTAAAATATCTGTTACCCTTATCTATTATGAGAGTTATGACAGCAATACGAACAGACGATCTTCCGCATGACAGTAAGTCTCTTCATCTTTACTAACTCTTCTCACTATTCTATCCAATTTTAACAGTGCTGTGGTCTTAATGGCTTCAAGTGTTTCACTGATCTCCCCTTCTCCCCATCTCTCTCTCTCTCTCTCTCTCTCTCTGATTGTTTGAGATTGTTCCAAGAGATCTGACTGACAATCTCTGGTATCACTACCACTTTCACGTTTCATCGCTTTTTCAGTTTTACAAGAGGATTCAGGTATTCATCCAGTTGTTCGTTTTCCCTTAATTACACTTTGTAGTCCGCTACTACGACGAATAATAAAATCTCCGTGGCGTAGTGGCTGGACTGTGGCGTCGAAGTTAGCGAGTTCAAAATCCCGTTGCGCTATAACATTCACTTTTGGAGAAATACCCTTGAGAAAGGCATAAACCCTCTTATCCCTCCAGCTGTAGTCTCCATAGTATCACTTCTCTTCTTTTACAAAGATTGCTTTGGTTTAGATAATCCACGGAGGTTGATATACCATTAAAAAAAGAAACCAAACCAAACCAAATACAATGGCCAAATTTACAAGCTGACGGGTTCTTTACCTCCCGGTAACTATAACAAGTCCAGGTGACAGCAAGTATTCTCAGGTCTCCAGAACACATCTCAGTATTACGGTCAAAATTTCAAGTGCTGTAGTCAGGACAGTTTCATGCCTTACTGCTGGTCTGCGAGAAGAAAAATCCGTCGGTCAGGTTCTCTTTTTCTTTTTAACCATATTTAACAACGTCTGATCTTGATTGAGCGATCCGTTTTTATCTATTTCATGCCTTATTTTAATCACTCTCGAGTTCAAAATTTAGACATTTGCACAATTCCCTTTGGGTCATTTCTCCTGGCCATGCTCAATTTCATAAATTTAAAAAACAATAAAATCAAGGATTCATGTTGTTGTTATTCTTTCCAATGTTTCTGGTGTATTATTTCACACCAAGTGACTTTTCCCTATCAGCTTTAACTGGTGGTTTTTCACTGGAGTTTGAGTGACAGTAAGTCTCCTCATGTCTCCCGAACTCTTCTGCGTATTCAAGCCAATCATACCTATTCTGTGGTCTGGACAGTCTTGATTCATCTTCTAATTACCAATTCTTCCTGTCTCTTTTCCAAATCTGTTAGGATCCTTCTTAGCGCATCAACTACATTTGGTATCATCATCATCTTCGTATTTCACGGCTGTTTTAGTTTTTTGGCAAGATCCAAATATTTTTTAATCTTTTCATTTTCTTTTACTTTCATTCTCTGGTCAACTGGAACGGCAAAATCCCCAAGATAAGAAGTTCTTTTTCTTTTCTTATTGATTATCACCCGATTTTATTTGTCTGGCCGGAATTAGGTGATCTGTTTGTATCTTTAAGTCCCATAAAATTTTATGCGTCTCATTCTCTTGAATGAATTCTGGTTTGTGCATACATCATTTGTTAGTATGGTCAAATTTTAATCTCTTGCATAATTCCCATTGGATTACTTTTCCTACCCAGTTATGTCTTGTCTTGTACTCCTTGTGTGCAAGTTTACTGCATTCACTCATTATTTGATTAATCGTCTCATATTTGCCGTCACATAAAATACGCTTACTATTCTGCTGCATATTATCATTTTTTCCTTCCATATAATTAATCTTTATAGCATTATTTTGCGTTGTTAGTAACAGAGATTCAGTTTCTCTCATGAATTTTCCAATTCTTTGCTATGTCCAGGTATGCCCGTGAGCAATTTTCCCTGTTTGTCGCTTGAAGTATCAGTGTAGTTGTTTTACTTCCCATTTCTGTTTTCTAGTTGTTATTATATATATATATATATATATATATATATATATATATATAATCATCATCATGTCGTGCCGCTGGCACGGATATCCCTGACCCTCTCCCGCCACTTCGCCCTGTCGTTCATCGCCTCTGGCAGGTGTTCAGGGCTACATCCCGTATCCTCACATAGCTGCTGAATGTATGTTTGAGCTGGTCGTCCTGCTTTTGCCCGGCCATATGTGGGGGTCCATAGGAGTACATCACTTACATATGCTGTTAATAGCAGCTGTAATAAGCTTTTTTAGCTGTTTTAGTGCAATTCTCAAATCTTTATGCTGAACATCTACGAATCCCTCAAAACTGCCGAGTCTTCTTTTTCTTTCTTCTCTTGTTATATTGTCTGTCTATGTCTTCTCCAGAATGCAAGGCCTTATGCATAGTCACCAATTTTCTTTTCTTTTGGTCTATCTATCTGAGTTCCTCTTTTGCCACTTTACTAATAGTCCAGAGTATCGTAAAAAGAAAACTTTCCAGCTGTTTATTACTTTGATGAGAATTCTGATGCAAAGCTTGGTTTCGAGAAGTTTTCTTATACTCTTTACTTATGTTATATTTCATCTCTGTTTGATGGCATCCACCTCCAATATTCTAAGGTTCTTGTAATTCTCTTCCTCTCCAAACGATCTGATGCTTTCCTCATTTGGTACATTTTTCAAAGCCAAATTCCATTCTTATATCTTAGGTGTATATTCTTATAGCTTGTATCAGTGTTTCTGGTTCTTTTTCATTTCTGGCAAAAATCTTGATATAATTTATATTCATCAAATGGTTTATCGTTTCCTGCGTTAGTGTGAATTTATAATCCCTTTAAAATTCCTCAGAATATAATTGAGTTCCATCATTGATTTAACAAATAGCAATGAGAATGATGAGTCCTTCTGGAAGATGCCTTTTCGGATTTTTATCTCTGCAAAAGTTTGTCCTCTTGCTACTAATTCCTCTCTCCAGTTTTCCATGGCTTTTACGATGAAGTTAATGACTTGGATATTTTGAACATTTTTGGACATTCTGTCATCCAGGTTTGCAGGATTATGTCATAAACCTTTTCATAGTCGATCCATGTCGTGGCTACATTTTTCAGCCTTGTTTTCTACTCTTTGAAGATGTTCTGATCTATGTATAGTAAGTCATTAGTTCCTCTTGTACTCTTGCGACATTTTTTTTTTTGTTTTTTTCGGAAATAGTCTACGACATTTAAGTGAGTAATGTATTTCTTCTTTTATTTTTCCAGTTATTACTTTACTCATTTGAGAGGTTTTTGTTTACATCAGCGTTAGCTGATGGTTTTCAAGTGGAGTCCGAGTGACAGCAAGTCTCCTTAAGTTTCCCGAACTCTTCTTAGTAATCTTGCCAATCTCAACCATGCTGTAGTTTGGAATGTCTCCACACTTCCTCTTATTTCCAAGTCCTCTAGTCCCTGCACCAATCCTTTGGTGATGTACTGAGTGCTTCAAAGACAATTGGTATCGCCATCACTTTCATGTTCCATAGTTTTTCAATTCTCTAGCAAGTTCTAGGTTCTTATCTCTCTTTTTGCTTTCTTTCCGTTTTGCCATGTGTTCACTCGATTTAAGTTTTTCCCACAAGCTTTTCGCAGCGGTTTTTCGCTGACGTATGAGTGGTATCAAGTCTCCAGGACTCTTTTCAGTATTCTAGCCAATCTTAAAAGTGCTGTGATCTGTATGGTTTCAGTTCTTCTGATTTCCAGTTTCCCTAATCTCTTCTCAGAGCTTTTAAAAAACGTTCCAAGGGCATCAATTACAACTGGTATTCCCGTCACTTTCATATTCCACTGCTTTTTCATCTCTCTGGCATTATTTAAGTCTATCTTTTCGATTATTATTATTATCATTATCCTCGCAAATTTTTCCATGCCAGCATTAGCTGGTGGACTTTTACTGGGGTGTGATTGACGACAATTCTTCCCAGGTCCCCAGAACTCTTCTCAGTATTCTAGCCGATCTTAACAGTGCTGTAATCTGGATGGTTTCGATTTCCAAACCTCCTAGTCTCCTTTCCAATCCTTTGGGAACCGTTCAAAGCAAGCTAATTACAATTGATATCATCTTTACCTCAGATGCTCCACAGCTTTCTTAGTCCTCTAGCAAGGTGTAGTGCTTGTGGCTGAAGACTGAATGGCAGCAATTCTTTTAAAAATGTACAGTATTTTTTCTCAGTATTTTCCCAGATAAATCGTCTCAAAATCAAGTATTCAAAAGAGCCCTTATGCTTCATGGAAAAAGCACAGTGAGCCAGATTTGTAGCGAGAAAGAGTTCCCGCGATGTCAACGTGCTTTAATGCTACACAGCAATACGATTATTAGGATACGAAGAAGACCTTTAATTTACCATAATAAATGTGTGCATGACAGCAAATTCCTTAGAATTTGTGAATTAGTATAAAAAGTACAAACCAAATAAAAATGAAATATAAAAAATAACTTTTATAACTAAGGTTAAACAGAGTTATTGTTGCCCTTATTTGATCTCAGCCTGTTCATGTGGAAGGTAATTTTTTTATTTCATTTTATTTCTTATTTCTATTTTTATTTATGTATTTTTGGCAACGTTTTCCACATAACGTAAATCAACCAGCCTCGAAACAGATTGAATATCTATGTTGTTCTGCAACTCGTGGGCGCATTATTTATTTTCATGGCTACGAAAATCAACTCACAAATAAATACGCTTCCAAACATGACCAGAATTTACAAAGAAGTGGCAACAAATTTGGCAATTCTCTCTCGTGGAAAGAACGAGAAAAATCAACCTCTAGTTTGGTTTGGTTTGGTTTAGCTTTATGGCATATCAACCATTATCGGTTATTTAATGATAAATCCCCCTTTTTTGCATATATATTGAATATATGATTTGGAAACACTTTTTGTAGATACACACAGTTAAATGATCAAACTGTTTTATTTCTAACATTATAATTTAGCATTGCTAAGTAAGGCTGTGTATCACTAACAATTTAATCAAATATCAGTCATTTGTTTAAACACAGTTAAATGATCAAACAGTTCTATTTCTTGCAATTCAATTTTACATAACTCATTTGTTTGTACTCAATTTAAATGTCGAACAGTTCTATTTGACACATAGATAAGACCCTATCAGGTGCTACCCCTCCAGGTCCAGAGTGGACCTGGGAGCGATGGCAATGAAGAGGTACTCAGTATTGCCCAAAGCTCCAGCATAACTGGATCCTCACCATCAGATAGTTTAGTGTCATATCAAGACACTCGTTGGTAAGGTGGGGTCTTACTTTTCTGCAGAGGAGGTGCCCGTAGTGTAATGGTTATCGTCGTAGGAAATGGACACGGCGACACGAGTTCAAAACCTGGACGAGACTGATTGCATTTCACATTGCACTAATGCCCTTGGGAAAGGTATGAATCCAATAATTCTCCCTCCAGCTATGGGTAAATAGTTGGACAGACTAGGTTCTTCAGCCTTGGTGAGGCAACTAGTCTAGGAGAAGGAAAACTCTGAATTCAAACCTGTTAAACTCCGCTTAAAAAATTGACCTTGTGTCATATCCTGCCCGAGCGGAGGGGTTGGGTAAATATGCTTAATTTTCTGCAGAGATGCAGTCGGTGTATTCTACGGCTCCAGGCGACAAGGCTGTCAACATCTGGATATCTCGATTTCGATGTTGGTTATCCTAGAGAAACTATACTAATTCCATCCGAAATTTTTCAGAAACGATATTAACATTCATATTCAGTGGAGGAGCAGAAAGAATGAATAGCATTTAAAATGAGATAAAAGTCATGACAAGTTGATTTGACTACACATGGAAATTTTAAATGATATCTTCATATTTCTTTAAAGAACAGTGATTCGATCCACCACACTGTCTTCAAAAATCTCAAGTGAACATAGTTACTGACAACAAACTGTTTTATACCAACAGTTAAAGGTTTTACTTGAAAGACTTCTCGCAGTTAGCATCTTTTCACACTTGTAGCGTCAGGTTTAGCATGGTTAAATCGTTGATCAATTGATTGATTTTAATGGCATTTGACCCATTAGGGATTATTTTATGTCTAGAGATTACGGAATTGCATACATTGTTATTTTCTATTTACATCTTTTGTGTAGATCTTTCTAGAGAGTTTTTGCGCGCAGTATTATGATATCAGTTATTCCTATATATTACAAATAATTTGCAAACAGATCTATTTGAATCATAGATTGATCACTAACAGGTACTACAACTCCAGATAAGAGTGGAACAGGGAGTAATGTAAAGGGTACTCCACACTCCTCAGATCTCAATAAGTGGAGTCTGACCGTCAGATTCGGTTTAGTCATACCTAGGACACTCCCTTTTGCGAAGTATTATCCCTCCTCAGGGGATAAAGTCAGCGTCTTCTGCGCCCCGCCAACAAGACAAATGTTTATATGGTCTGTCAAATCAGTGAGAGATGCAAGGTTCGATAACAAAAAAAAAGTGAAATCATTTTGTTCAGGAACATCATTTTCTTTCATTGCCATGAACAATCTAATTTCTTCTCTGAAAGGAAAAACAAACTTTTCAGAATATACCTCACCTTATTTCAGTATAGAAGGACAATTCCCCCTCATCTCTCTCTCTCTTTCTCATTCACTTCCTCTGTTTTCTTTCTTTCTTTCTGTCTTTCTTTCTCTTTCTCTCGTTCTCCTATCCAAAGTGAATAGAAAATAAGTTAATTGTATGTAGTTGAAAGCTCTCTTATATATAAAATTATATAAAATTGAGTTTTCTGTTACTTTCATAACGGTTTTCATTTGCAATTTTTTTTCTCTACGGTGCCTCGTGGTGTACAATACAATAGACAGCAAAAATAGACACATAAGACTGTTCAGCCTTTTTTTTCTGAAGGTCAACTTTATCTATATTTTTAGAGTATTGAAATATTTTGTCACTAGTTCTAACCAATCCAGAGGAAGTGAATTGGCGAAAGTGTTGGACTGCCGCCTCGAAGAAAATGGGTTTAAATTCCAGTCACGCTTCTACATTCATTTTCGGACTCATAACCTTAGGAAAAGTTTCAGACCTCTTATCCCTCCATCTGTGGGTTAAATAGTATCACTGCTGTTTTACTATAAAGATAGCTTCGGCATTAAATAGCCCACGAAGGTTGATTAGCCATTAAACAAAATCATCAAACGAACCAATCAAATCCAGTCCTGCACGTTTAATGCAAGCTTTAAGTTTTCTGAATATGTCTCGCTCCGTCACCATTCCATTTAGATCTAATATAAAATTCAAACTCAAATATAATTCTTTAGAGATAATTTTCGTAAATCAAGAAAGCATAGTAAGGCTTATGTGTAATACTAATACACTTAACTTGTAAAAAGAAACATTTTTTCAATATCAGGCTCTCTTTCTTACCACAACTTTAAAAGTAATCCATTGCCAGTATGAATTACTTGCTAAATTAGTGGTATATATTTACACAATCACAAGCAACAGTCAGAGTGTGACACTAGGTTAATTTTTAAGCAGGTTTGAATTTAGAGTTTTCCTTCCTCTTAACTGGTTGTCATACCAAGATTAAAGAACCCACCCTACCCTGCTTTGTATACATAGCGGGTGGGGGGTAGTCGATGAATTTATGTCTTTCCCAAAGCCATTAGCAGAATCTGAAACACAAACAGCCTCGTCCAGTATTTGAACTCAGTTCACCACTTCTATTTCCCATGGTGATAACCGTTACACTAAACACACGCAGTCAATAGTGTGACAAGCAACAGACAAGCTAATATTTTCGGAAATATTCCTTTTCTTTGGTCAAAGGATTTCCCAGGTTTTTTAAAAGAGTTTTTGATAGAATTATTTTAATAGTTCCGATGATTTTCCTGATAATATCGCTGAGAGCGAAACTTAATCTTCCAGTTTTTTTTTTCAAGGGAGAAGAGGTTTTGTTATTCGGAAAAGCCCAGTAGTCTGGAACTCTCGAATATACCAACTGTAGAGGGGTAAGATCCCTGTAACGAGTGTCCTAGATATGACACTAAACAATCTGATGGTGAAACTCCAGTTCTGGAGCTTTGTGGAATGCGGAGAACTGAATATTTATTACTCTCAGGTCAACTTTGACATGGAGTGGTAGCACATGTTAATGTCCCATCTATAGGTGAAATAAGACGGTTTAATCATTTACTATACTTTAAACCGTTTAACAGTTTGCAAATAAAGGATTGATATTAAATTGAATATCTGGTATTTGGTATCAATGCGTGAAACTAATTAACTATGGAACATGGAACTATTAGTTTTTGATAGCAATACTTGATCCATTTAACCATATTTACCAACCCCTCCGCTCGGCAGGATATGACACAAGGTCTATTTTTTTAAGCGGAGTTTAACAGGTTTGAAGTCAGAGTTTTCCTTCTCCTAGACTAGTTGCTTCACCAAAGCTGAAGAACCAAGTCTGTCCTACTATTTGCACATAGCTGGAGGGAGAATAATTGGATTCATACCTTTCCCAAGGGTATTAGTGCTATGTGAAATGCAATCAGTCTCGTCGAGGATTTGCACTCGTGTCGCCGTGTCCGTTTCCTACAACAATAACCATTACACCATGGATACCTCCTGAAACCATTTAACTGTGTGCAAACAATAAATAGCAATACTTGAAACAATTTGTGCAAACAAATAATTATTATCAAATTGAATTATAAGTATTTGACAGCAATACTTAAAACCATTTAACTGTATGCAAACAATAAATAGCAATACTTGAAACCATTTTGCTTTGTGCCAACCAATCATCTCTGGTTGATTTAAAACATATTACCTATAAATTATTCACTTAAAAATCATCCATGTGTAAAGAGGATTTAGCATTTAATAACCACCACGGATTGATATGTCATTAAACCAAAAAGCCAACTGATATCTTGAGTTGCAGAAGCTTTATTTCAAAAACCTCTCCAGTGAATTCTTACCCTTCTTTGTGTGTTGTTTCATAATATCTCTGTGTGGATATTATTCAGTTCTTATACTCTCTCTCTCTCTCTCTCTCTCTTTGTGACGGCATTCACCCAATATGAATTAAACCAGGCCCGCACGTGTTTCTCGGGGATTGGTGTCGGAAGATGGACCCCAGCTACATTCGAGTGAAATGTTTGAATTCAGTTTTCCTTCTAGATAGGTTGCTACACCAAGGTTAAAGAGCCCAGTCTGCCCTATTACTTACTTATAGCCGGTGGGAGAACGGTTGGATTCATATTTTTCCCAAGGATACTAGTGATATGTGAAATCCTAACAGACACGTAAAGAATTTGAACTTTGGTCGTCGTATCCAACTACGATATCCTTTACATCACGAGTGCCTCCCCACAGTAATAATACACAGGCATACCAAGCATTGTTGTTAATCTTTTACCTCCGTTTCAAAATACAAATGTTCTCACTCATCTTGAAAATGTCCGTTTTCATTCTCTTCGTTGATATTGACATTATTTTTTACCTAAAACTTAGAGATATTATTTTATTAAAACAAGGACAGAGAGCAAGAAGCAGTTAATACAAGTACTATTGCTTTAGTTAGACCTTAACCGTATAATGTCGAGCTTCCGTTTGTTTCCTGTTGTTTATCACAACTCAGATTTTCTGGCTTTGATCAGGTGATCCGTTTTAATCTCAAAGTCCTAGATAATTTTGTGGGTCCTATTTTCTTGGATAGTTTCTGCTTTGTTTTGTGCATGTACAACTTGTCTTTATGGTCAAATCTTAATAAATTGCACAATTCTTAGTGGATCAACTTACACAACAAGTCGTGCCAATTCCTTCTGTACCATTTAGTTTCAGTAATGCCTGGGTTGTATAATGCATAGTTTTTAGCGTCTTTTTTTGTAATTTTTTGGGTGAGGTAGTTTGAAGGATAAAGGGCTCTTAAAAAGGCACCTAAAACAAGAAGAACCCATGAAAAGAATTAAGCACCAAAAACAAGAACAGCCTTCCAAAAGAATAGCTGTGGGAATAATTTTCCTTTGTTTCCACTAGGGAGAAACGAAGTAAGAGGCTATACGACCTTAAAAGTGATTAACGAACTGTTTGATTTGGTGAGCACGTCAAGCTTAATACTGTTCCTGGATAATATGAAGTAAGAAGCGAGGATGAAATGCTCAAGTTTTCGGAAAATATTGATTACAAAAATGGTTCTGCCGCGGGACATACATAAGTAGTTTGCGGGCTGCTTGTTTGAGATCTCTGGTCTCGACAGTCTTGGCTCTTCGAATTTCTAATGCATCCGATTTTGCCTCTGGTGTTTTTCTGGCTCTGTTCCAAGTGTACCCCAAACCTAAACTTCACATTCTACACTTTTCGTAACACCCAAGCAAGAACTTGAAAATTTCCCAATTTTTCACTTTCATTCATTTGCACACCATGGACTGCTGGCACAGCCACATCTTCAATCTATCAAAACTATTAAATTTAGGCTTCTCGCTTGGACTGGGTAGTCGGTCTGGGCCCCAGAGTATCTTTTTGTTTTCTAAAACAGTCATTGTTTGTGCTGATACAATTTGTTTATATCATCTAAGCCAAGTCGTGAATTCTTCTTCTTCTTCTTCTTCTTCTTCTTCTTCTTATTATTATTATTATTATTATTATTATTATTATTAATATTATTATTACAATTGTTTTTCTAGTTATACCTTGAGAGTTTTTCACATCACTGAAGTTTGAGTGAGTGCAAATCTCCTCAAGTTTCAGGACTCTTCTCACTATTCTGGCCGATCTTAATAATGGCGTAGTTTAGATGGTCTCTGATTTCTAAGTCTTCGAGTACCTTAACCAAACTTTTGGGGATTGTTCTGAGCGTACCTATTACAATTTCTATCACTGTAACCTTCATGTTCCATTGTTCTTTTTAGTTCTCTGACAAGTTCTAGTTACTTATCTCTCTTTTCGCTTTCTTTTAAATTTACTCTGTGGTTTGCCGCGACAGCCGTCTCGTATTCGGCAGATTCTCCTTTTCTTTTGTTAAAACCGACCGAGAATAGATGATCCGTCTGTATATCAAAATCCCAGAGAATTTTGTGCGTCTCAATCTCCAGGATGGATTCTGGGTTGTATATATCCAACTAGTTCGCGTGGTCAAATTTCAGTTTCTTGCATAATTCCCAGAGGATAACACTCTCCTCCCAGTCGTATCTAGTCGTATACTGTTTTTAGCGAGTTTTTCACAACCAGCATTAGCTGATGGTCTTTCCCAGGAGTCTGTGTGACATCAAATCTCCTCAGTTCTCCAGGACTGTACTCAGTGTTCAGGTGTCTTTTAACGATGCTGGAGTTTGGATGGTCTCGATTTGTCTACTGATCTCCAGCTCTTCCAGCCACCTTTGGGAACCATTTAAAGATTGCCAAATTATGATTATCATTATTATTAGTAGTACTTCACTTCTTGCAAGTGTTTTTTTTTGCCAGTGTCAGCTGGTGGTCTTTTGCCCAAATCTGAGAGTGAACACACCTCTTCAGGTCCCCTGTACTTTTCTGAGTATTTTAGCCGACCATAACAATGCTGTTGTCTGTTTAGTCTCAATTTGTCCTCTGATATCTTATTACTTCATTTTTTTCAAGCCTTTGTGTACCGTTGCAAACGTACCAACTATAATGAGTATCACCGATTTTTACTTCTCTGGCAAGTTTCAAGTATCTGTCTATAATCTTCAGTTTCTCTTATTTACACTGTGGTTGGTCGAAACGACAAAATCCACTTGATAGCAATTTTAAAAGAAATTAAAACTTAGTCTGGCATTCTGGATGGGATTAGGTGATTGGTTTGTATATCAAAATCCCAGGGAATTTTATGCGTTTCTTTTCTGCTAAACGGATCCTAGTTTGTGCATATAAAACTTGTCAGTGTGGTCAAATTCTAACCTCTTGCACAATTCCCATGGATCCTCTACCTCGCTTAGTCATTCTTAGTCTTGTATTTCTTTTGTGCAAGTTTGCTGCATTTGCTTATGGGATTAACCGTTTCGTCTCTGTCTACACATAACATTCACTTGCTATTCTATTGCATATTGTCAATTTTTGCCTTGGTATAATTGGTCCTTATGGCATTGTTCTGTGCTGCTATTAAAAGAAACGTGGTTTCTTTCTTGAGTTTTCTATTTCTTAGCCATATCGATGTTTTCTATTTATTAGCCTAATCGCATGCAAATTCGGCAGTTTTTCGCTTGAAATATCCGTACAGTAGTTTTTCTTCCTATTTTTTTTAACTAGTGTTGTTGCTTTTTTAGGTCTATTATTATTATCATTATTATTCTTTTGACACTAGCGTTAGTTGATGGCTTTCCACACCAGCGCTAGTTAATGGTTTTCCATTGGAGTTTAAGTGACAGCAAATCTCCTCATGTCTCCAAGACTCTTTTTAGTATGCTGGCTGATTTTAATATTAGAGTATTTTGGATGGTCTCCACTTGTCCTTTTATTTCGAAGTCTTCTCGTTCCTTTACCAATCCTTGGATATTGTTCCCAGCGCACCGATTACAACTGGTATAACCGTCACCTTCATGTTCCTGAGCTTTTTGAGTTATCTAGCAAGGTCTAGGTACTTATCTCTCATTTTGCTTTTTTTTAGTTTTACTTCGTGGTGTGCAGAGACGATAAACTTCTCTATTCGGCGAGTTCTCTATCACTGAGTCTGGTCGCCTGGTCATCTGTGTAACTCTCAACATTCCAGAGAAGTTTGTGCGTCTTATTCTCCAGGACGAGTTCTGGGTTGTGTCATATACCATTTGTTTGTTGGGTCAAATTTAAATTTCTTGTATAATTACCAGAGGATCACCTTCTCCATCCAGTAGTGTCTAGTCTTATACTCTTTTTGCGCTATTTTGCTGCATTCGCTTATTATGTGATTGATGGTTTCGTCTCTATCACCACGTAACCTACATTTACTATTCTGTCGCATCTTATCTATTTTTGTTTTAAAATAGTTGCTCTTTTTGGTGTTGTTTTGAGCTGATATTAGAAAAGATTTAGTTTCTCTCCGAAGGTTTCCCTATGAAAGCCCAGTCCAACTAAGACGAACAAGATATTTGTGCCACGGCTAGAGTAGCAAGGACAAACTCATAAGTGACTAATATGCATAGACGTGCCAGTGTTGGACACAGGATGTCGTTTGGAAAACCTGGCGGAAGCAATGGATGATTGAGACGGATAGAGAGAGAGAATCGAGGAGATCCATGCTAGTAGCGCAACTTGATGATTATTTTAGCCACAAAAATACCAAACGTTCCAAGGTTTTTTCCAGCTACAAAGACCGGTGAAATCTTTTAAATAAATGAAATATTCAAAAACTCACCGTTTTCAAGTGTTAGGTAAACGTGAAATATCATGTGGGATGCTAGGCAGCTAACTATGAGCACGCACTTTTTAAGACGTCGACTCCTAAAAACTAACTCATTATCGGATTTATTACTAGATTATCAATATACTAGACGACCCATAAACTTGTTGGATTCCCATTGTCGCAGCTGTCCATAATGATAATCTAGCTTCGATTCAGGAGAAAGTGAATCCATTTTAGGCCAAGAATTTGGATAATTAAAAAATGATGTTCAGTGCGAACGAAGACTCCACAAGATTACTATTCAACAGCAAATTGGATTGGAAATTGCTTTATTCTTTAAAATTATTGCATTTATTCGTCAAAGAAAAATACGGCATGACATGCATTTTGAGCGAGTAGAGTAAAGATTATCGTCAAAGAAAGTGAAATCGGGAAGCCGAGTTCAGTCGGGTGAGACTTGTTTCCGTTTCACTTGACACTAATGACTTTGGGGAAAACAGGGGCCAAACTTTTCTCTCTCTCTCTCTCTCTCTCTCTCTCTCTCTCTCTCTCTCTCTCTCTCACCCAACCCAAGGGTAAACAGTTGAGTAAACGAAGCTCTTATAAGAACTTATGGGATGCTTGAGTCCTGCAGTAGACTGAGAAAAGATTGATGGGATGAGACAAATATATATATATATATATGTATACAAAGCGTGCGCAATGTCGGTGATAGAGCATATGAAGATCTATGGTGGAACAGCGTAGATATAGAGTTAACGGCGCCAGTTTCTCGTTTATAAGATCATCAGACACCCTGTGTGTGTGTGTGTGTGTGTGTGTGAGAGAGAGAGAGAGAGAGAGAGAGAGAGAGAGAGAGAGAGAGAGAGTGTGTGTGTGTGTTATTGTATTTCAGAACACATTAATTGTTGATAAAAGTAATGGCTGTTTCATACACTGCGAGAAAAAAGTGAAAGAAAACTTGAATTTGTAAACATTACCTGCTGCATCCAGAATCTCTGTATCGATTTTATCCGTGTACATGCAGATGAGTCCATCGTATCCATCTTGTATATTTGTCTTCAGTATATTTCTTGGTATAGCTTCATCAGAATTCCAGACACAAACTTCGACCTTCTTGGACAGCAAAAGCTCAAAGCCAATCTTAGGTATTATTCGCGTCACAAACACACGCTTCCTTTTAAACAGCTGGCCAAAACACGGCGAAAACATCGTCAAGTTTGGAATAATAACAGTTTTACACCACTAGCAGCGTCTCGTTCAGAATTGTCTTTCGTGACATCACCATGATGACGTCAGGTGATATCATTTATTCTACTGATATTACATTTCTAATCGAGCCTGAAAAGAAGGCAGAAAGAAGTTGATAATAATAATAGCTACCCTAAGAAAACAAAAAAATATTTTTTAAACGAGAAAGAATGAGTTACGTAAGAAGCCGTGGACTCGAAGGCCTGAGGAAACACAAACATCTTGACGTCTGATGATGAAAAGCAAAACTTTGTTTTCTCCCTTATCTACTCAAGGAAATTAGAACATCGCTGAAATTTTATCGTTGATAAAAGATTGTTTATAAAAGTATTATTCAATGCTAGATAGGAACTAGACAATTATGTGTCGTGTTGTTTCGAACAAAACCTGGAAGCAGCTCCTTACAAAACAATATTTGTATAGCCACATGGATACACTAATATTGTCTGACCAGAAAAAAAAAAAACAAAACTTTAATTCATTTGTTCTGTACAGCCACTGAGTGCCGACTAATTGTCTTATCAAGTACGATGGCTTATAGGGATGGATTGTGTGAGAGAGAGAGTCAAAAGAATCCCTATTGTCTGTAAACGTTCATGATGACGATAAAGTTTACAAAATTCTAAAAATAATGAAGACATTCCCATAATATTTATAGCAGATTTTAAACATCAAACAATATATATATACAATGCTAAAAAAGTACTGGGAATGAAGATGAAATGATAATGACATAAAGTAAATGAAATGGTAATTTTAATAGTCACCTTGAAACCCAACACACTCATTCCAGGGAGTTTTTCATTGTTCGAAGCACTTCTGAAACATTTCTTTTGATATGTTATAAAGCTGCCCTGTCATATTTCTTTTGATATCCTCCACGTTCTCAAAAATGTTCAACTTGAGATGAATTTTCAGTTTAGGAAACAAGAAAAAGTGTCACAGACTTATGTCTGGTATGTACAGTGGGTGTTACACTTTCACGGTTCAGTGTTTCGCCCAAATCTGTTGATTAACCAGACTGGCTTCACAACTTCAAAAAATTTGACACTGACTTGTCTACTTATTTAGACTTTTGTCTTGACTTATATAATGAAGTGACGTCTAAATTGACAAGATGTCTAGACGTTTAGACATCATCACTTTATAATATATAAGTTACTCTACTTATTTTAAATTTAGAATTTTGAAATTAATAAATATTAAACCTTTATATTCATGAGTTTTTTATCACACTTTGTAAAATTAGAACTATTTTCTTTTTTAGCTTTTTAAGATGTAAATTTATCAATTATGTCATTGAAATCATAAATTTTTCTGCTGGGTTTGGTCAAATCATGGGGAAAAGGTTAACAGTTTCTCAATGTGTATTAAACACAGAAAACATCGGAAATTTGTCACTACATTAGGGAAAAATTGTCCGAAGATGTTTTGATAATTTCGTCTAACGACAGGCTTTAATCTGAACACTTGTATTGCTTCACAGCTAACTTCCTCGTCTGATTCTAAACAGCTTTAAAGCAAACATAAAATCTACTTAACAGTAAGAACGTTGATAGGCAGTAAGAATTGCTTAATATTACTTTGTAATAAATTAAATAAAATTCATTTATCTGTTTTACAATTCGTTATTTTCTTGTTTAATTTTTATTTACTTATTTATTTATCTATTTTATTTTATTTTTATTTTTATTTACTCTTCCCCCTAGATTATGAAGCCCAGAACTAGGCACCTCACTTGGTATAATATTTTGCTAGTTATATTATCCTACCATTGTCAATGAGTTCGATTCTCTCTGTTTCTGCCATAATTCTGGCTTTGTGCCGCATCTAAGCTAAGCTTTGTAAATAACTACGAGACCCTGACTTGTAGCTCTTTCAGCCCATACGCAAATCTGACAGGATAATTAATTTATTAGGATCACTTTATAATGGCTATAGTGTTCGCCAATGGCCCGGGAGACCTGGGTCCAATCCCAGATCGAGTCATACCAAAGACTCAGAAATGGTACTTGATGCTACCTTGCTTAACACTCAGCATTATAAGGTAAGAACCAAGGGTAAAGTAAAGCGATCCAGGGAAAGGAGTAGCGCTCTCTCATACACCTTGGTGTAGTAACTATCGAAAAGGTAGCCTTCGGGTCACTCTCGACTATGTTCACCAACTTTACTACTTACCTCAGTAGGACACAAGGACACAAGTAAGAAATACTCAGTGAGGATCAAACTTACTACAGTATTCATTTTTTACGAAACTAAACTGCTTACCACTGTTCCCCATTATTCTTAATGAATCTTGCATGATTGACGGTAGGTGGGGTAAGTACAGGACAGTGGTTTGCCAAACTTTCATGACATACCAGTGACAAAATATTTTGTCCAGATATCTGGCGATGAGACATGAACCAAGAAGTAGTTTCATCAGTGGCGTATAGTGATCGTTATCATAGGGTTTGTTCCCATAAAGGATCTACAGCTCTGGTATAAGTGTTAGGTAAAATCTTCCCGAGGAACTTATCTTCGCAGAAAAGTAAATATCTTAGGAGCTAAATAATATTTTTAAAGATTTCATAAGAATAATTTTTAAAAAATGATGGGTGTCGATTGACTTTTAAAATTATCATCAAAATTTTTCTCACAAAATACGTTTTTATGAATTAATTCAATGAATTTATGCACGTATCCTTTTAGTTCAAAACGAGTATTGTTGTATAGTCTCATAGACCCAACCAAGAACATAATCAAAGATAATGATGAACTTCAATGAACGAACGAACACACATTATGTATCTCTCACACTCTCGCCTTCCTGTCTCTGACTGACTCAACTACCGCCTGCACCTGCCTATATTCTCTCATAACGCCCACTTGTTTCTGCTTCTTCTTCCGCTTATTTACACAGGTGCATCTCTGATTGACGGCTCGGTCAAGGGTCAATATACAACAGTATCCCGGGTAAACTAAATTTCATCTGCGAGTAATACTCAACTTCCTTTGTTAACTTCTGGGTTAGGTGAGATTAGTTTTTTTATAGGGAAATACATCGTAAAAAATATGGAAAACAAATTTAATAGCACAAAGAAATAAGCAGCTTTTTATTTATTCCGTGAAAAGAATTTTCCACCTAATGTGTATGCTACAATGTGAGAATTAGGGAAACGGTCAAACAATAGGATTACATAATTCAAAATGTTTGTGTAAGAAGTAAAGCTGCTAACAGCTTACGGTAGTTGACAGGTACCTTGCGTACGTACAATTTTGGACCTTGTTCTCAAAACGTCTAGCTAGGAGCTGAAACGGAAGTTTACAGCTTGATAAGCCTTAGCAATTGGACTCTTGCTGGGATAATGAATGTCGGTTAAATAGAAATATACCCGGCGATGTAAATAGATTCAATATGACAATATCGTAGTAGCTTACCAGGACTTGCTGTTTAACCGATTTCACTCTCACCATATTGTGATTGTTTCGAAAAAGAGATCTATCTGCCACCGGGTTCTGAGAGCAACTGCACAAGCAACGAGTTAGAGCTTCAAAGAGAGAGAGAGGGCTTCAAGGAGAGAGAGCGAGAGAGAGAGAGAGAGGGGGGGAGAGAGAGAAAGAAAAACGATTTCTGAGAATACGTTTGCCGTTTCTTTATTTTCTCTTCGAGTTTATCTTGGTTGAGTGAGGCCTGTGACTCTTCACAGAATGGATTTGGGCTTTTATCCCTTACTATCAGGATATGGAAAGCAGACGATGACTTGGCTATTTATCTATTCCATTCTGCGTAACTGTCAGCTCCTAACTCTAATATGTTCTTTTTGTGACCACTAACACTGGACAGAAGGTTGAAACAAAACGTCACAGCTCTTCGTATCCGACCATCTCCTCATCTCCTGATGGCTTCCTAGAAAATATGGGGCCCTGGCTTCCAGTAAAGAAACCCCAAAATTTCCCACATAGATCTCAGGAACTAAATGACTTTAATGAAAATTATATCCGACTGACTACTGATCGCACTAGCACTGACGACTTCTTTTTATGACGGACATTAAAAACTAACTTTTTCATTCCCTTTGAGAAATTATCTTTTTATTGTACCATTTATAAAAATCTGTCGACCTTCCAAACTTGTTTAGTTATCCTTTTAAAACTACTATACACAAAGACATCCATATGCATACATATATATACGCTAATCATGTTCACAAGTCCTCGTAAGGATATGCTCACCCCCACATGTATATACATATGCTACACCTATATACATACATATATAGGTATACCCACGCCAACATGTATGTGCATTATTGCACCGAAATATTTGCTCTTAGTGACAGAAGAATTTATGGTAACATATTCATTAAAAGGAAATGGAGGTGCCAGCAGTGTAATGGTTATCAACATAAAAAATTCAGGAGGTGCCCGTAGTGTAGTCGTTATCGTCGTAGGAAATGGACACGTCGACACGAGTTCAAATCCTGGACGAGACTGATTGCATTTCACATAGCACTAATACCCTTGGGGAAGGTATGAATCCAATTATTCTCCCCCCAGCTATGGGTAAATAGTAGGACAGACTAGGTTCTTCAGCCTTGGTTAGGCAACTAGTCTAGGAGAAGGAAATCTCTGAATTCAAACCTGTTAAACTCCGCTTAAAAAATAGACCTTGTGTCATATCCTGCCGAGCGGAGGGGTTGGTAAATATGGTTAAATGGATCAAGTATTGCTATCAAACCCTCCCTTAAAAATTGACCTTGTGTCACTAAACTCCAGATCAGAACCTCGAGGTGTGGAAAGTAACCCTTCTTTGATATTACTTTTACCTCCTCATGAGGCTTGGTAAATATATACTTATTAAAATACTTTTTGTTAGTATTGGTCTAATTCTCAAGTTAGAACGAATTTTACGAGAACATGTCTCCGTGTTTATTATACAGACTTTGAAATTTGTTATTTAACTGATTAATTTTGGTATTTAATTGCATCTGGTGGTGAGGCTCCAGTCTTAGAGCTCTGGGGAGCATGGAGTAGCTCTATATAGCCATTACACACTGGTCCGCTTTTACTTGAAGGGATAATATCTGTTAGATTCCCATAGGTCAAGTGCATCGGTTTGAACATTGTTAGTAAGGAATGGAAATAAAATTCTGTGATTTTTTTTAATGATCATTGAATAGGAATACATAATACCATATAACTTTGGAAATAAATGATTGTTATAGACACAAAAAGAGTGATTAAAAATTATTACAATGATACGTTGAAAATGTAAATGGTATCTAAAATTAGGATTTGGAAAATTGATATAAAATGTATCTAAAAATATGATTTAGACAATAGAAACTTTAGCTGCAGGTATGAGTACAGACAGATATTTTTGTCAAAGAAAGTGATGACTATTTTTGAAATATCAATGAAATGCAAAGAAATAAAAAAGAAAATAATTACAGAGAATATCAGCAAAATCAAAAACAGCGTGAAAAAATGAATGAATCAAAGAGGGAAAAAGGTAAATAATAACGACTCCATGACACGTCGAATGTCAGCTTATTTCTGAACTTCTCTTCTTTTGTACGCGTTTACCTATCATTTTGTAGAATGAAAGCAAGCAAGTGACCAAGCAACAGTTGTCTTTTACGTGTCTATTTACTCAGGCAGAAAATTTGCAGATCTAAAATTTGGAGTTATACAGATGCGTATAATGCGTTATCAAATAATCGCATCTCATATGTTTTCTTGGCGCAATATCTGTCAACACAACGTCAGACAAATATGGTGTCTTTATGTATGTTGACTTACTGCCAAGATAACGTCTGGAATGTGGTATGGTTATCGACACAGAGGCCAATAATCCGTTAGTCAATGGTTTTTATATCTTCATTAATGTCCAAGTTTGTTGGGTTATGTCGGCTAGAAGTGTCAACAACACTGTTTGTATGGTTTACAATAAAAAGATGTGCTCAGGTTATGTCACTAAACTCCAGATCAGGACCTCGGGGTGTGGGAAGTAACCCTTCCTTGATATTACTTTGAGCTCCTCAATGAACTATTGTGGTAGTATCTGTGAGGGTTCCAATAGTATGACAAATTGATGTGTCTAAAATTTATTAGCCATGGATAGGAATACGGGAAACCATAAAACTGCTTGTAAATTATTTTTATTAAATAGGAATTACATGATGCCATATAACAGTGAAATCAAATGATATGTAAAGAAATGCGATTAAAAATGATTGCAATGAAACTTTGAAAATATAAATAGTTGTGATTATCATCCAACATTTACAAATGAATCAAATTTTGGCATTAAATAGCCCATAAGAAGTTGATATGCCACTAAACAAATAAACCAAATCAATAATGAACATACATACGTATATACACTAGCAAGGTGATCCACTGGGAGATGTACAAATATTGAAATTTGACCATACGTACAAATGGTATATGTTCGACCCACCACCTGTACCGGAGAATGACACACATAAACTCCTATGGGACTTTGATATACAAACGGATCACCTGATCTCGACTAGAAGACCAGACCTTATAACAATCAACAACAAAAAAAGATAACTTGCAAAATTGTGGATTTTGCTGTCCCGGCTGACCTCAGAATAAAACTGAAGGAAAGTGAAAAGAAGGATAAGGACCAGGACCTTGCTAGGGGATTAAAACAACTATGGAACATGAAAGTGATAATTATACCAACCGTGATTGGTGCTTTTGGTTCAGTCACTAAAGGATTATTAAAGGGACTGGAGGACTTGGAAATAAGAGGACGAGTGGAGACAATCCAAACTTCTACATAAATGAAAACGGCCAGAATTCTGAGAAGAGTCCTGGAGACTTGAGGAGACTTGCTATCACTCAAACTCCAGTGAAAGACCATCAGCTAACACTGATGTGAAAAACTCTCAAGGAGTAAATAATAATAAAACGGTACGGGTGGAGACTGGCCAAACTACAGCATTATTGAGATCGGCCAGAATACAGAGAAGAGTCCTGAAGACTTGAGGAGACTTGCTGTCACTCAAACTCCAGTGAAAGACCATCAGTAAAATGTGAAAAACTCTCCAGGAGTAAAATAATTATAATCTTGAAAGAAAACTGCATAAGAAGACTCATTACAGCCGCCACAAACAATACAGAAAACACAAGGATCAACAGAACAAAAATAACCTGAAAACAAAAATGGGAAGAAAAACAACTGTATGTACATCAACAAACAAGCGAAATATCACACGTTAAAACTTGGACATAGCTAAGAAAGAGAAACTTTAAGAGAGAAACTAAATCTCCTCTGATAGCAGCTCAGGACAACACCATAAGGACTAACTATGTAAAAGCAGAAATAGAAAAGAAGCAACGGAATAGTAGATGTAGATTACGAGGTGAAAGAGATGAAAAGATCAATCACATAATATACTTATGCAGTAAATTAGCTCAAAAAGTGTATAAGACAAGACACGATCGGGTAAGGAAGGTAATCCACTGGGAATTGTGTTAGAAGTTTAAATTTGACCATACGAACATATGGTACATTCACAACCCTGAATCCATCCTGGAAAATTAGACGCACAAACGTCTCTGGGATGTTGAGCTACAAACTGATCACCTAATCTCGGCCAGACGACCAGACCTAGTGATCACTGGTGCGCTCGGTACAATCACCAAACGATTGTTACAAGGACTGAAGGACTTGGAAATAATAGGACAAGTGGAGACCATTTAAACGACAGCATTATTAAGATCGGCCAGAATACTGAGAAGAGTCCTTGAGACTTGAAGAGACCTGCGGCCACTTAAACTCCAGCGAGAAACTATCAGCTAACGCTGGTGTGAAAAACTCTCAAAAGAGTAAAATAATAACAATAATGATAATAATAGGGCAAGGGGAGATCATCCAAACTAAAGCATTGTTGAGACCAGCCAGAATACTGAAAAGAGTTAAGGAGACATGAGAACAATTTCGGCCAGTCCAAATCCAGAGATAAGCCATCAGCAAGCGCAGGTATGAAAAACACACCAAAGATTATTAATAATAATAGTAAAAATAATAATGACTTGGAAATTAGTAGATTAGTGGAGACTATCCAAACTACAGCATACTGAATACTGAGAAGAGTCCTGGAGACTTGAGGAGATATGCTGTCACTTAGACTCCACTGAAAAACCATCAGCTAACGCTGGTGTGAAAAACTCTCAAAATAAAAATTGGTGTACGAATCGAGATTATCCTGACTACAGCATTGTTATGATGGGTTCGAAAACTCAGAAGAATTCCGGAGACTTAAGGAGATTTGCTGTCACTCAAACTCTAGTGAAAACCCATCTGCTAACGCTAGTGTGAAACCTCAAAAGAGTGAAATAATGATTGGACCTTGCTAGAAAATTTAGACAAATACTTCGACCCTGTCAGAGACCCCCCACAAAAAAAAAAACAAAAAAAAAACTGTGTAACAAGCAGTTGATTGGAACGGTCCCCAGAAGAAAAAAAATAGAAAAAAGAATGGAAGAGTAAGAGATCATCAGTTGTGGAGATCGGCTAGAATACTGAGAAGAGTCATAGAGACCTGAGGAGACTTGCTGTCACTTAGACTCCAGTGAAAGTCCACCAGTTAACGCTGGCGTAAAAAAACTCACAAAAATAAATAGATGGATACTAAACTTAAGAAACTAATAACCTGCCACAGAATGCATCACCCAAGAGCAGATATAGAAAGTTTCTACATCAAAGGAGAAAATGGTGAAAGAAGGTTGATCTCACAAACCAACCACTATAAGATTAAAGAAATATTTTGAAACTACAACAGATTAAATGCTACAATTATTAAACACACAAGAAGCAAAAGAAAAAATATCCGATGGGAAAACAAGCAACGAATTTGCTAAATAACCCAATCTTACACCAAAAGAAATGGACAAGAGATTTAATGATAGAAGTAGTAAAAATATAAAGAAACAAAAGAACAACGACTGGTCTAATTTTTTCAAAATATACGCCGAGGAACAAAATCCCAACATGAACCATTCACACAAAAAATTAGATGTACTGTTGAACATAAAAAAATAATCGATGGCAAAAAAGCTCTGGACTGAAAGAGAAAATAGAGGGATTAATTATAATTGCACAGGACCAAAGCCTACCCACTAGAAATTTTCACGCAAGTATAATTTTAAAAAAAATCGAATTAAACCCCACAGGTTGACCGTGTGAACAAAGAACTGAATCAATTAACCACTTAGTGTCCAGTTGCCTGATCCTAACACCGATTCAATAAAAAGGAAGGCATGGAAAATATGTGAGTACTATGGAATAATAAAATAAGAAAAATGGTATAATCACCAACTATTAGCAATTACAAAAGCAGAAGAATATCTTATTCTCTAGAACTTTGCCGTCAAAAATGACAGAAAAAATTTAAAGCAATACATCAGAAAGAGTGTTAAGAACTATGGAAGAAAAATGCCTTCTAATTGGTATGTCACTACCAACATTTTAGAACATATAAACAAAAGAAGATAATAAAATAGGTAAATACACAGTCCGGAAAATAGAAATTTAGGAAATGTGGCACCTTAAAACTACCACCGTGCCAGTAAGAGTAGGAGCACTGGGCTTGATTAAGAAAGGACAGATAAAGACATTAACAAGATACCCAACCTATCCGAAAGACAAAAAATTGCAATTTGCGGAACTGTTCATCTCCTTAGTAGAGTACTATCAAAGTGATTGGAAAAAACACCCAAAAGTGGCAGCAAAAAACATAAATTCTTAAAATCACAACTTTCCCTCTTTCTAGGTCTTTGGTAAAGACCAGTTGAAGGATTGTAAGAAATAGAAAGTAAAACTGAAAATTAAATAAAAATAAAACGAAATTACAACTTGATAATATTATAGAAAATAATTTTTAAGCAAGTAAAGTTGGCGTCGGTAGTCGAGGGCGACCAGAAGGCTCCCTTTTCAATACCTACAACATCGAGATGTAGGGGAGGGTGCTACTCCTTTCCCTAGATTGCTTCACTTTACCCTTGATATGTACCTTATATTTCTGAGTGTTAAGCAAGGAGGTATCAAGTACCATTTTTTCAGTCTTTGGTATGACGCGACCAGGGACTGAACCCATGTCTTCCGCACCATTGGCGAAAACTCTACCCACTAGACCAATGAGAACTAGGAATAAATTATAAAAAATAAAACACTGATAATAATTATAATAATTATGCCCCCTCCAAAGTCACGTCGTTAGACTTTTTACAAAAGTCATTAACAAGTGGGTTTAAATATAGATAAATAAAATCTTTTCTTTTAAGTAAGTAAAGAAACATATACAGCAAAATTTCAGCCAATGTCGGGCGAACTCAAATTCGAAAAGTAGACAGGTGCACAAGTGTTTAAATATTTGTAACAGTAATAACCCGCTTCATGTAAAATTTAACAGCATCAGGAATCAAGATAAAACTCCACAAACTCACAAAAAAAAGGAATCGTTGGACTTACACTAAGTAAAAACTTATTACTTTAAATATAATATTTTATGGCCCGCTGAAGTTCTTTCAGTGGAAGAATCCCAGGTCACGTATGTGACAGGAGTGCAAATATTTATCAACTCTTGGGTCGATTATAGTCACATTATACAACCCATGAAAAAATCTAAAATACAAACAACAATCAACATGAGACTCAGATGGCAGATCTGAGTGTCATGACAATATCATACACTACATCACGAAAGCCATGGAAAACGGGAAAGCCGAATTAGCAGCAGAAAGACAAACCATAGGAGAGGTGAAATTCAAAGAGGCTTCTTCCAAAGAGGTTCATTCTTGCCACTGCTATTTGTTATAGCAATAATACTACTCAATTATGTACCTAGGAAATGTAGAGGACCCTACATTTTTACAAACTCCCAGGAAAAGATCAACCACCTTATGTTCATGGATGATATGTTACTGGAGACCCTGATACAAACTATAAGGATAACAATCAGCCAGAATATAGGAACAGAATTTGGGTTATTTAAGGCTAAAGCTGTACTCGCAGAAGGAAGTCCATACATTTTCTAAGGATTTTAGTCCGAAAATGAACGTAATAGTGTGACTGAGGCTCGAACTCTTACTACGATGTCGCTGTCCAGCACGTTTGCCATTACGTCATGGAGACTCCCCACTACTTAGACCTTGTAAAAGAACTAAAAAAAAAAACAACTGTAGAACATGACAGTGATGGTGGTAGGAATTGTAGTTGGTGTACTTGGAACTGTCCTTTAAGGTTTGGAAGCGAAAGTGGAGGGATTGGAAATCAACAGAAGAATCGAGACCATCCTGACAACTGTTGTGTTAAGATCGGCTCGAATACTCAGAAGAGTCCTGGAGACTTGAGGAGACTTGCTGTCACCCAGACTCCAATAATGCTGGTGTGAAAAACTCGCAAGTAATGAAATAAAACAATTATGGTTGGAATCTTTGGAACACACAGGCTGAACTGGCGTTCGGAGTGATAATCGAGACCATCCGGTCAGTAGTACTGTTAAAATCAGCAAGGATACGTAGAAGAATTGTTTTGCTGTCACTTTGACTGCTGCGAAAAACTATCAGTTAAAACGCGTTGAAAAACTCGCAATGAGTAATATAATATCTATAGATATTAGAATAAGATTTATCTGATATTTACTGCATGAATATTAATCTTTGTTTCAAGTTTTGACCCTTTTAAATATGGAATATATTTAGGAACATATTGATGACATGGTCTCCCTACTTATGGCATACAGGCTCTTCTTAATCGCAGGTGAAAATGCATAGCCTACAGAATAAGTTTTGTAGATGAAAGCTTGTACTATCAAATAGTGTTTTGTATCTGTTGTCGTTTCTGTGAAAAAAATATAAAACATAGTATGTAGAGGATTTGATACTATTCGCAGTTTCAGACATTCGTTGATTTCGTTGGAACTCCGTGCATAAAAGGGAGGCTACTGTGTCATCAATCATCGACTGAAAGTAAAATCCCTACTTAAACAAATTTAACTAAATTTTTATTTCGCAGCGCTGAACTTTCTCGTAAGGTTACCAGTTCAAGTTTTCAGATCTATTCAATAAATACAATTGACTTTTAAGACTATGTAACAGACACAAAGACGCCACTTCAATTGATGAAATGAAGACCTTTGATCCTGTTGGCAACTATCATGTTTCAAAAGTAACAGACGATCATATGACAAGCATTATGTCGGACAGGACATTTATTTACACTTTACATAAGTCTTATTTACACTGTTTAATTATTTAGATTTAACAAAGAGATAAAACAAAAACATTCATTCTCAACACAGACATTTGACAGACACCAGATTTCGAAGGATCTGGAAATATTTTGTCCAGTTAATCTGACAAAATTTCGCCCTATCTGCAGAGCTATTAATAAGCCGGCTATATCTCGGCTATATCCCTGCAGACGAAAAAGAGGGCCTCTGGTTACGATACTAAACTGCCTTTAATGATATGACTCCATTTCTGAAGATCTTGGGATTGTAAAGTATTCCAATAGTTCCAGGCCCAGTTTGTGTTGTATATCAGGAGAGAAAGTGACAACAACACTTATTTATAAAAACATAAACTCTATTTTTATTTACAAAAGTCGTAGTGAAATGGCCGTATGAGAGAAAATGAATCGATCAGGAACTGCTATGATTGAAAACACGTTGAGATACATATCCAGAGAGCCTTGCTTCTTCGTGCTTCTTTCACGAGAGATTGATACAGAGATGGTTCTCAACCAGGAGGCCACTTAGCCCTTCCGGGCTAACGCCCAGACGATGTAACTCTGTTGACTGACTGCCAACTCCGACTGACCACTGGGGTCCAAAACTTCCGTCATTATATATTTTTCTGACGACCTCACATTTCTTTCCGGTGCCTAAACTATGCAATTAACCTAACATTTCCGCTGTCCCTTGCTTACCTTAAGACACACCTACACATCCTGATTTTTGAAATCCACACTAACTGGCCTCTCAAAGGACAATATGTAACATTCCTCATTATCCAATTTATTAGTCAAATATGTTTTAACTGCGTGCAAGAAACAACGATACAAAAATGTAAATATTCACGTACAATGAATTCAAATCCCTAAACGCTAAGCATAAAGTAACCCTAAACAAGTTTATATGCCATTAACTCAATCAATCAATCAATCAATCTTATGAAATTATGGCACTTTTAATCATCCATAGATATACTTTCGAACTTGATAAGATTCTATTTAGTCTGGAGCAAGGCCATTTTATTGATCCGTTACTAAGATGCAGTTTAATGGGATAGAGAGAGTTATTTGAAAATCAGCCTTTCAAATAGCGTATATGGCACTATTAATCACCCATAGTATTATTGACTCAATTCTTCCTCTACACTCAATCAAGAAATTCAAACCAAAGCTTCTGCCATCCGCTTGATTTCCGTTCAATCACAATTGCGTATATTAATTTGGGATCATAATAAAAATTGCTTTGTGACCGAAACGTACTCATTTCGATGAACAACATCTAAGAGAGAACATTAAAGAAACGCTATGACGCACAACATCTTTTTCCTTTTAAATGCAAAGCATGTCTAGAATATTACATTACCTTTGATAGTGGAGCCTTCTACAACAGAGAAAGATGTTAATGTGAAGATATATGGAGTGGTTATTTGATTTAATTGCATATCAACCTGTTTGGGTAATTTAATGCCAAATCCTACTTATATATATATATATATATATATATATATATATATATATATATATGAACTGAAAGCGAATAATTTGTAAGTAAAAGTAAGGTTGTCCACTGTAGTCAAGGGCAACCCAAAGGCTCCCTTTTCAATAGCTACTACACCGAGGTGTAGGGAGGTCGTTATTCCTTTCCATGGATTACTCCACTTTACCTTTGATCCGATCCTCATAATTCTGAGTATTAAGTACGGCAGCATCGAGTACCATTTTTTGAGCTTTTGGTATGACACAACCTGGGATTGAACCTCGGTTTCCCGGACCACTGGTAACCACTCTACCTTCTAGACCAATTGTCCCGTTTGCTTGTACAGTTAAATGGTTTAAAATATTGTTATCAAGCTCTAATGATTTTATTAGATATCAATTAATTTTTGATACATAGTTAAATAGTTTCAAATATCGCTATCAAACTTCAATAATTCTATATAATTTTAATCAGTTGCTGGCACAATTTTAGATTTTTTTAAGTATTGCTATCAAACACATATTTTTACTACATATTAATCATTTGTTTGTGCACAATTTAAGTAGTTTCAAATATTGCGATTTAATTAAATAATTCTGTTTAGTATTAATCATTCATTTTCCACTGTTAAATGGATCCAAGTAACTGCTGTCTGAGTACAACTGAACCTCAGCTGCCGCTTACTGGCACCTTTAAGATAAGTGTTGGGTGTTGACACAAGATAGACTAGAAGAATATCGTCGGGACAATCATATTGTAGCAAGGGTTTGACATGAAAAGGCAATTGATCAGATTGGGTCACGTGACCACTAAAGGTCATGGACTGTTCAGCCACGAGCATCCTGTCTTCAAGCATTACAGGTCATCACCTGCGGCCCGCAGGTGGTTTCATTGGGGAAGGGGTTCTACTTCACTGTAGAGATGCAGCCGGGTTATTCTCAAATCCCAGCCGACAGGGCGTAGTTGATGAACAGAGTTGTATCCAAGGACATAATAGTGACATTAAATATCGAGAATTCTGAGCAGAGAAGGAACAAAGTAGTAATTTATCTCTCTTATTCGATCTGTTTGTCTTTATAGCGACGTAGACATATACAGAATAAATGATGGATAAGAGCACACTAAGATAGTCGCTCTGTCGGTTGGGGCGGTAGAATACACCGACTGCATCTCTGCAGAGGGTAAGACCCCTCCCCAATGCGTGTCCTTCAAATGACACAAAACAATCTGATGATGAGAGTCCAGTAACGCTGGGGCTTTGTGGAATGTGGAGTACCTCTTTATTGCCATCGCTCCCAGGTCCACTCTGGCCTCTAGTGATAGCACCGGATAGGGTCCTATCTACGGGTCAAATAGAACTAATCTACTTATGCTAAAGTGAATTACTTGGAATTAATAATAATAACCTGAACTGTTTGGAATAGAACTGTTTTGACATGTAAACTGCGTACTTATGCTAAACTGAATTGTTTGAAATAGAATTGTTTTGACATTTAACTGTGTGTAAACAAAATCTATACTTATACTAAACTGAATTGTTTGAATTAGAACTGTTTGACTAAATAGAATAGCTAGAAATAAAAATGTTTTATTAGGATTATAAATTTATTTCCATCCTACTAGAAGCATTGATCTGAATCAATAACTCCAAAAACTTTGTCTCAGCAAAACAATCATTACCAGATTAATGGGTTGCATCCATTTTGAAACTCCCTGCATATATAACATTTTAGAGTGTCAAGCTGAGACTGTCATATTGCTCATCTTCTTCTCAGCCAAATTTGGCAAATAACTGTTTTCTAATTTGTATAACTTCCTATTTAAGCTGATACATTTTCTTCAATGCAGATCATTCTACAGCCAAGATTTTGCGAAAATTTCATAAAAATCATATAATGTATCCAACGGAAATTTCGTTTCTCGTTAAACTTTATTAAATCTAATCTTAAGAAATGATTTTGAACGTTTGTGATTTAAATGACATACACATTGATATTTGCTTCACTGAGATCTCTTCGCTATAAACTAGAGGTAAATGAGGACAGAAACATGTACCAATTTTATCAATGCAGAAATTTTGCTTACTTTTGAAACCAGAGTATGAATCTAAGTTTTTACCCAAGTTTGAACACTTTAAAAAAACGCAACCATCTCAATGATGAGGTAAGTTTAAAGAACACATTCATATTAATGCGTTTATTATCTAAACTTAGCTTAGTACGACTCAAGGCGTAACAAAAGAAATGAGCTCATGTCAGTCTTGTCTAGGTGTGCGTCTAGATCCTAGCGTAGAACTCTAGTTTCGTCAAACTGATGCTGTAATTTTCACTTAATTATAATATTAATTCTATCGATTGTATGTAACTCGAGATTGAACATAATGGTTGTTTAAGCCAATCATTTACCGAGTATATAATAATAATAATAATAATAATAATAATAATAATAATAATAATATGGTATTTTCCGACTTCCAACCATCAACCTGAATTCATTATAGAGAGGCGGGCCAGGCAAGAATCGAGACATGCGCAGTCATTTATAAAATTGATTGGTCCTCATTGCATTTCTATTCGGGGACGCCCCTAGCGCCGAGCAATTACCTTAGTCCCGTTTTTTTTTTTTTTTTTTTTTGATGAGGAGACAGGTACTGTTTTTGGAAACCGCCCTACTGAAACCATGCGATTAATTTTAAATCAGCTACAGTGCAAACGCCAGGTAGATTCTGGAAAACGTTTATCTGACCTTTTGAATGTCCTCTTTCTTGTGAGAATATCTGGTCACATCGGTGACTGGAGCACAGATAATAATCCCCCACTGAGTCTGATATAACTACAATATAAAGTAAAGTTGGCGACCGATGTCGAGGATGACCCAAAAGCTCCTTTTTTCATTAACAACTATATCGAGGAGTAGGGGAAGGCGCTACTCCTTTCCCTGAATTGCTCCAATTTACTCTTGATCTGTACCTTATAATGCTGAGTGTTAAGCAAGATGGCATAAAGAACTATTTTTTGTCTTTATTATGACTCGACCTAGGATTGAACTCAGTTCTTCCGGGCCATTGGCGAACACTCTACTCACTTAACCAATAGGACAAATCTAAACTTATTCGACGTGAGATACAGACAACATGTCTGGATGTCATGATCGTGTCATGATCGTTAGTTTTTTCCCTTGATAGCCAGTATGAGAGAATCCGGTTGACGTCCTGTGAATGTTAACTGTTTTGATTTCTTGTGCACAAATAACGATCAAAACAACAACTCAACTTGGTAACACTAACGGAAAAAAATTGGCGAGGGAACACAACAAACATATACTTTATTGTTATTTTAAGAGCAACCTTACACAAAGTGATTATAGAAAAAGAATGATAGAAATTTGGGTGAAATAGGCTACATCTTATACAAACTGAAGACTTGCTGGCCAAGTTTGAATGATACAAAAAATGTTGGTTTTCTTACCTTGAGATACTAGAAATATGTGAATAAGTAAATAGTGAAGAATATGAACAAGATCCTCCAACCCAAATTGATTCACTAAATTGTGAAAAGTAAGAGCCCCCTAACCGAATTGAAACGCAAATTAATGAAAACCGAAACACTGTACATCCCAGCACCATAAAACGAATGTGGATATAAGAAGACAAAATAAATGTTGAGTTATTTAAGTAAATCATAATAAAAAAGAAGACTACCTTACCATCCCTTCGGAAACCAAGACAGGAAAAAAGTCAAGGCAGAAACCGAAAAGTAAACAAATTATTACCAAAATATCCCAATGGGTAACATCACTGAACTAAAGGAGCTAAATTATGCTGGAGCGAAAGTAGTCTGTGATAAAATTAGTTTTTCCAAAGGAACTCAACAAAAATACAAAACCTGCATAGGAAATTTGGCAGGAAGAACAGGTAAAGAAATTCCTATAAGACTAGATGCTAAGGAATGAAAAACATGCGAGAATATGATGGGATTAAAACACCAAAACAAAACAGCAAATAAGCCTATGTAACTTGAAGAGGTAAATCAAAAGATATTAGCGAAAAAAGAAGACATAAAAGATGCCAGGACAGGGTTGTGTAATACAAATAAGACAGTGCATTCCCAATTAACAAAAGAAAATTCTACCCATAAACAGGTGGAGAATGCACGAAGTCAAACCAACAATCGAATGCACAGGAAGCAAAACAATATTAGAAAAAATATAAGAACGGAAAGAACATAACAGAAAAGCCGAATGGAAAAATAACACGAAAAAAGAATTCCATGTACTCGAAGAAGGCCCTGAAATCTGGAATCTCTGAGAGCAACACTAAAATAAAGGATCAAATTGGAAAGCGCCGGGTCATGATAGCATACATGAATTCTGGTTTTAAAAAATTCGCGTTAATCCACAACATACTGTTTCTTCAACTGAACAGATGCCAAGAAGAAACAAATAAACCCGAATGGATAACTAAGGCGAAGACTCCCCAGATCCAGAAAGGCCTCCAAAAAGTAACGATCCTTAGCAACAAAAGACAGAAAACGTGTATATTAGTTATGTGGAAATTCTAACAGCACAGATTCGGGCGGAGATCTTTTACTCGCTAGGATGCTATCGACTGTTTCTCGAAGAAACAAAATGGATGCCATATAGGAACAAGAGGAACAGGTGATTTACTGTACATTGATCAACACATCCTCTAAGAGGGCAAAGCTAGGCGAAAAAATGTAGCTATGGCGTAGGTTGACTACAGAAAGGCCTACGATATGGTCCCGCAATCCTCAATAGTAGCTTGTCTAAAAATGTACAAGATATCCGACAAAGTAATAAAATTCATCTCAAAAGCCGTGAATAACTGGAAAGTGGAACTGACAGTAGGTGGAAAAAGTTTAGCAGAGGAGAAAATTTTGAGAAATATCTTCCAGGGAGATGCACTATCACCAATAGCATTTGTAATGGCAATGATCCCACTTAATTACATACTTAAGACGTGCACTGGGGGCTACAAGTTTACAAAATCGTTAGGTACCGCATTAAGCTGTTTGCGAAAAATGAACTAAAATTGGAGACTCTGATACAAACCTATAAGAATATTCAGCTAAGATACAGGATTTGTATTTGGTTGAGAAAAATGTGCCATGCTTATAAGGAAAAGTAGAAAACGACAAATAACAGAAAGAATAGAACTTCCAAATCAAGAAAGAATTAGAACATTCGGAGAAAAGAAAAATTACAAGTTTTTGTGTATATTGGTGTTATATATTAACAGTTGTTAGCTGTGGATTTCTTAGCAGAATATCGCTCCTGTGTATTGGGATAAACTAGTGGATAACGACAATCAACCACGCGAATTGGGAACCGGAAGAAAAATGTATGGGCGTTATGAATATTATATGACTAGAGATTCGCCGTCAGGAGCATACAATTTCAACCTCCATAAGACAGGCGGCCAGCCAGGAGAAGCGGACAGTGAGAGTAGAAGACGCCTTGGGCACTGACCCCAGGGGCCAGTGGCCTTTCGTTGAGAAGTGTCTCTGGTCAGCTCCGTCTTAGAAGTACTAAGTGAGACTCTGAATATAGAATTACAACGTGGGTTAAGAAGTTGTGTTGTCAGTGATAGTAGTCCTCCATTAGTCTCACTGTTTCTGTCTCTCGCTTGCAGCCATTTCGACCCTTTCGGGTAAATAAAGTAGAGAGATATATTTTTATGCACAAGTATTGATGCTCTTTCATTCCAGCTATACAATATTGGAAGAGGACACCAAACAAGCGGTGAAGATAAAAAATAAGAAAAAAAGTCCCTCCTACGAACGAGAAAACATCTCAAAATCAGGCTCTGCAGTAGTTGCTGTTTAGGTTTAACGGCATATAAACTTCTGTAGGGTATTTAATGCCAAATCCATTTTATACAAATAAGTAAGTCAAGTTGGCGACCTTAGTCGAGGGTGATCCGAAGGCTCCCTTTTCAATACCTACTACACCGAGATGTAGGGGAGGTCACTACTCCATTCCCTGGATTACTCCATTTTACCGATGATCCGTACCTTATAATGCTGAGTGTTAAGCGAGGTGGAATCAAGCACAATTTCTGAGTCTTTGGTATGACTCGTCCTGACCACTGGCAAACACTCTACTTATAAGACCAATGGCCTGTCAGTTCTATTTCAAATAATTCAGTTTAGGATGAGTACACAGGTTAATTGTCAAAAAAATTTCTATTTAGTTTAGTCAAATAGTTCTAACTCAAACAATTCAGTTTAGCTAAGTACAGTTTCAATGTCAAAAGAGTTCTATTTCAAGCAGTTCAATTTAGTACAAGTACACATTTTAGTTCTATTTGACCCATAGGTGCTACCACTCCGGGGCAGAGTGGACATAGGAGCGATGGCAATAAAGGGGTACTCTGCATTCCCTAAAGCTCCAGCATTACTGGAACCTCACCATCAGATTGTTTAGTGTCATATTCAGGACACTCGTTGGGTGGGTGGGGGTCTTAACCCTCTGCAGGGAAGCAGCCGGTGTATTCTACAGCCCCAGCCGACACGACAAGGTCTGCAGTAGAAATCTCATCAAAAGAATAAACTCCTAAGCAATCCTCCTAATAAGATACACGGGACTATTCTTAAAATGAACAAGGGAGGAATTTAGACAAGTGTACTAAAAGACAAGAAACTTGATGACGATGCACAAGCCCTTATATCGGGGAGATGACATAGGTAGACTATATGAGTTTAGAAGCAGAAACAGGACTCACCAACATTGAAAATAGCATGGATGCATCAATATGAAGACTTAAGGTCTACATTAAAAAGAGAAAAGAAGGATTAATTACAGCGGTCAGTGACAGCACTGACATCATTAAGACAAACAAAACAACAAAAACTAGGAAACAGAAATGATAAGAAAAACAACTGTATGGTGTTGATGGGTAAATACGCTCATAAACATTGTATGATTTAGGGAATAAGGGATTGGAGTAAAGGTATATAAAAATAATATGTTTTTGATACACTCCAGCAAATACAGGGTCACCTAGCATGATTAATGAGTGAGATTAGCTGACCATTGTCATTGAATATGACTCTCATTGGGCCAAACTTACCAAACTCTGAAAATTATGTGTCAGGCTGCGGATTTATTGGCCTACCTGTGTATTTGTACATGTAAATGATTTTTTTTAATTCTCTAATTTGAACATAACTGCCTTTTTAAATTTTACATTAATATTGAGATTTTTTATTAAAACATCTCAATTGATTTATCTTCATTTGAAATAAATGCTACACTTAATTCTGCATTTGTCAACCATGAATTATATTTTTCATTCATTTTCTTTCGGTTTCCCGCTATTTTTTTTTTATTTTCATCTTGTTTAAATTTGATAATCACCTTCACAGGAAGCATATAATTTTCTGTCTGTCAGTAATTATTCCGTTAATAATATCTTCCTTCCAGTTTCGGATGAAACAAAAAAAAAAAAATAAAAAAATAAAAAAAAACAACCGTTGCTGTTTACTGGCTTTTCAATACAGTAAATAAAAGAATAGCTAAAAAAAACAACAACTAAATGTTCATGTCTACTCATATCATTGTTATCTTTCTTATCTCCCTACTTTAAATAAAAAAAAGCGGTTGAATATGGAGATGTTTATGGAATCAGTATTCCTTTTCTTGTCAGATGTTCCAAGATAAAAAAACAGGCGTATGATCAAGTTTGCTCAACATACACAAGGGAGATAAAACAAATGCACTCTTTAACAAAAGCAGAGAAATTTTCAAAAGATCAAATAAACGCTCATTCTACCACACCCGATATAATTAGGTGAAAGAAAAGTTTTGCCCTATTTTGATACGTGCTACTTTGCAGTGCGTATGTCAGGTGACCGAAGCAGTTCAAGCCGTTGTAGGTACCCACTATAGTTGTTAGTATCGTGCTAGTTGGTGCACTGATACATTGTGCATTGCTTCACTTCGTGTGTGATTCGAAAAAGGCACTGATGAACCATAACTCTGCGGAAGCAACTAAAAACATTCGTTGAGCGAAAGGTGAAGTCGGAGTCGATCACAATACAGTTACCAGATGGTTCAAGAAATTTTGCACAGGTTTCAAGGTAAGGTTAAGTAGGTCTAAAACCGTGGATTCTAAGACCACGCTCCAAGACATGGAGGCAAATCCAGCAAGTAGCAAATAGCGAGTATCAGGTGAGCTCGACATCTCAACGTCCAGTTTGGTTCGTAATCATGACCTTGGCAAAAGCATCCAGAGCAGTAGAATTATTCTTCACATTACCAAAATATTGCAAAACCTTTGACTCACCCAAGTATAGTAGGTGTTTTCAAAAAGGATCTACTGTCTTTTTTAAAAACAATTTTAACTTCTTCATAAATCTAAAAACAGTAATTATATACAGCACAGTCTGCAAAGACTTTTGAAGTAACAGAATCTAAATTCCATACAATTTATTACGTTTTGAAACAAGATGGCTCCACCTTGATTGCTAATTAATTGTTTTTAATGGCATATCAACCGCTCTAGGGTTACTTTATGCATCGACATAAGGGAATCATGTTCATTTTACGTTCATATTTATATTTTTGTGTTGTTTCTTAAAGAGTTTTCTTTTGGCACACGGCCCAATAGAATACGAATAATTTTCAAACATCTTTTTAACCCATAGATGGAACCCTAACATGTACTAACACTTCAAGTCAGAGTGGACCTGGGAGTAATAGCAATGAAAGAATACGCCACACTCTATAATTGGAGCCTCACCATTAAGTAGTTTAAATTCACACATAGAATAAAAGGGGAATTCTTCAAAGTTGCAGCCATGTCAGCACTACTTTATGGTTGCACCACTCGAACTTTTACGAAAGAAAGAGCTATGTTTGAACGTACACAGGGATGCTGCATTCTGTTTTGAATAAAACCAAGGAGTAGCATCCTACAAAACTACAGTTGTACAGTCATTTACTTTCCATTTTGGAAATCATCCAATAAAGGCAAGCAGGACTGGGTCCTGCTGGTAAAGTAAGGACTAAATCATAAACGACGTTCTCTTTTGGACTCCTACATATGGACACACTGACCAGCAAAATCTTTCATTCATCAGCTGTGTACTGACACTGCGTTTCGATTATTTGTCTTACGAAGTACGATCGATGATAGGGACGCTTGGTGAGACAGAATCAAAGGATCTTGTGCTATTGACACGCTTTAATGATGATAATGATGGTAATGATGATTATATATTCTTAAGATATACGATGTCATCATGCGAAAAGCGTCCAAATTTGGAGATAAATGAGAATATAGAATTGCAAAAACTCTAGAGCTTAGAGAGGAAAACTAACTTCAGATTTGAAATCTGCGCACACAAATTAGATAAGAACAAGTGCTGGTATCAATGCAAACAAAAAACAAAAAAACAACCAAAAATAAAACAAAACAAAGAAATAAAAACAAAAACAGACTTTGTTCACCAGTATAAAACATATGTACATATGCATTACCCATGTATATGTCTCCAAAACCAGAGAAATATGTTTTTGTTGCATTGTACACGTGTGCATATCTCTTTTGAAACGTGACTCGTGATACGTTAATAAATCGTCATTTTAGTCCGGAAATTGTTTCAGATTATCAATCGCCTTAACAGCACAACCGTTTCATCTTCAGTTACTGGAAACACCTGTCTGCAAGTTAAGTCGCTTGATTTGACTTCCTCGAAATTATTTCGCCATATCGTCTCCCCGAACTTTATCTCTGGTTTTTCAATCACTAAGTTTCAAATCGAATATCGATCAATAGATCCAGGAAACCAAATTGATATCTTTGGAAACGACCGCTTTCATTTTCCCGGTAAAACTGCAATAATTGATTGAACCTTTTCTTCTCTGTTGGTGAAGTTTAGAATAAGATGACTGCATCCTTTACACGAGGGTAAGACCTCCATCCCAAATGAGTAAAAAAAGTGTATTTGGTATGACACTAAACTGCATTTAATGGTGAAGCTCAAACTCTGTAGATTTGGGGAGCTTGGAACACTACTCTATTGCCATTACTTCAAGGTTCACTGACTCGGAGTGGTAGTACCTGTTCGGGTCTCCTGGATAAATCAAATAGATAAGTTTAAAATTATCCACATTTAATTGGAATACTCAATGTCACATGTAAATTGTTTGTATCAAGAATATTTACTTGAAGAAAAAACAGTTTATTCGTAGGTCACGCTGAAAGCGACAGCTCCCACAAGAAAAGCAAAGCTAAGCCAGTACAGTACTTACATGGGAGACCACTTAAACAGCCGTTGGTACTATACGTAAGTTGAGGCCGGTATGCTATATCTAAACTGACTAGATATGTATAATAGCTTACCAAGGATTAATCTTAGTTGAAACCATGGAACTGTGTACGAGAAAATGACGTTATTTACATTTTTCGGACTATGGTCCTCATCTTTGTCGCCATGTTTATCACAACGTTTCGGCCGTTGTACGCTCCGGCCTTCTTCAGGAGGTTGGAATGTCGATCTTTGCCCTTAAATTTGCTCACCGGGGTAGACTGTTCTAGTGCCATGCACAATGGATAAAGGCGTTAGTTAGATCCAGTGACATACCCAAAAGAGTGTGAGTTCAATACCCGGTGAAGGCAGTGAAGAACCTTCAGAGGGGAAATTAACAGGAGATAACTGATAACTGACATCCATTAAACATGGCTCGTGGAACTAGAACAGTCTATCCCGGTGAGTGAAATAAAGGGCTAAGTTCAACATTCCAACCACCTGAAGAAGGTCAGAGCGTATAACGACCGAAACGTTGAGATAAAAATGGCGACAAAGATAAGGACAATAGTCCGAAAAATTTAAATAATGTATGTAATACCTCATCTCAGAAATATCGGCAGATATTGAGGAAATGACTGTTATTATTAAATAGAAATAATTACTTTTAACTAAATAATTATCATCCCTAGAGAGGAATACTTGATCCCATACAACTATGTACAAAATATTTTTATTAGATATTGGCTTGCAAGTGCTCTGACACACAAGTAGACAAGTGTAGATCTATTTAACCCTGTCATTTACTGGAGAAATAAATCGGTGAATAGACACCATTCATGCAAATGTGTTGGGCAGGTCCATCCTAACAACATGGACCAGCCCACCTGATGCATTAAGTACTCTCCTATAAATGAGGTAAGCTTAGCAGGCTCGCTCTTCCAAGAAGACTCAAGGAGGCAGCCATGTTAGCGGGTAAGTCATTTGACTTCTACAGATATGAATACTTGATATCATATAACTATATGCAAAATCCCATGAGAAACAAACACACAAAAAATGTAAACGTAAATGTACAATGAACGCGATTCCCTGACCTCTAGGCATGAATTAACCCATGGCATTAAAACCAAACTTCTATACCTTTCTTAAAGTTTCTTTGGAAAAAAAAGTTTTTGCTCAAATAAAACGTAACCACAACAACAGCAACAAAAAACAAAACAAAAAAAAAACATGAACTATAAATATTTCTGCTCTTAAACTAACCGGGACTAAGACGAACCTATCGGCACCAGGCACAAGTTGGGACAGTTTGTATTCATCGGCATTTTGGGCAGCCGATACTGAGGTAAGGGCGACATGTCGAGGTTTCCACTTAAGAATGGGTTACAAGTGGAGTCCCACAATGCCACCTGTTAACAGGAAAACCAGCTTGTTGGCAGTATTTAGAATACGCTCACTGTGTCCCCTTCTGAAGGATAGGACCCCCACCAAAAAAAGTGAAATCGTAGGTATGATATTATACCACATCTAATGGTGAGCCTCCAACTTTTGATATCTGGATAGGGTAGAGAACTCTTCATTGCTACTCTTCCCAGATCAACTGTGATTAGGATTGTTTGTACGTGTCTCATCTATGGGTCAAATTGATCTGTCTAAAAATGATTCGTATTCGATAGGACCATGTGCAAAAAACAAAACAAAAACCTCTTAACCAACAACTCAAATGAAAGTATGAACGAGATTCCATAACTTCCGTATAATAGCATCTCATACAACTCGCAAACAAGGTAACTCACACCTAAGGCAACTGGCACCCAAAGCAATTCTGTAAAAGCACAAAGCTATATGAAAGCGCCAAATCAATAAACCCCCAAATCGACTCATTATATGAAACCGACTAATGCAGAGGCAACCCAATGCAACTTGTACCCTAGGAAACTCCCACCCAAAGCAACTCGTACTCAAGGCAACTCACGCCCAAGCCAACTAAACATGTAAAAGCATCCAATGAAATTTTAGCCCAATACAATTCGCACTTAAGGTAATGCTCACCCAAGGTAACTCACCCGATAAAACCAACCAAGGCAACCCACGTCCAATATAAAAGCATCCATCCATAAGAAAGCACCCAAAGCAACTCGCAGTCAGGTAACGTTCTATATCCAAAGCAACTCGCCATATAAAAGCACCAAAGGCAATTAACATTCAAAGCACCTCAGACACAAGGCATATAAAAAAGCACCTAAGTAACGCAATCATATCATATATAAGCGCACATGCAACTAGTACTGAAAGAAAGTCCTACCAAAGGCAACTCGTCACAAAAAAGTACCCAAGATAAATCTTTATAGGAAAGTGACTAAGGCAACCAGCCATATGAAAGAACCAAGGCAACTTGAAACGAATGCAACTAGCCATATGAAAGCACTAAGACAACTCACACCCAAGACAACCAGTTATATGAAAGAACCAAGGCAATTTGAAACGAAGGCAACTAGCCATATGAAAGCACCAAGACAACTCACACCCAAGACAACCAGCCATATGAAAGAACCAAGGCAACTTGAAACGAAGGCAACTAGCCATATGAAAGCACTAAGACAACTCACACCCAAAACAACCAGCCATATGAAAGCACCAAACCGAAATCTCGATTTTAGAAACTCGCTATATAAAAGCACCTTAGGCAACTTGTACCAAAGACATTCTCCATATAAAAGCATCGAAAGCAACTAGCCATGTGAAGGTAACCAAGGCAGTTCACAATATGAAAAGCGCCTGAAGCAACCAGCCATGCAAACGCACCCAAAGCAATGCTCCTAAGCTAACTCATATCCAAAACAACTCACTATATGAAAGCATCCCGCTATGTGGAAAATAGTCAAGTGAACTCTTGGCAACTCGTGCAATAGACTACTATAGTGCAACTCAAAGCCCCTAAGGTTATTCACATCCAATGCAATTCCCATACGAAGTAACTTGCCATATTAAAACATCAAGTCACTCACAGACAATGCAGCTCGCTGTATAAATGCACCTGAAGCAACTAGCCATATGAAACAACCAAGGCAACTTGCACGCAATGACACTCACGCCCAATGCAACCCACACACAAGGTAACTTGCCATATTAAAACACCCAATGCAACTCACAATATGTAAGCATCCAATGCAACTTGCCATATAAAAGCAACCAATAATCAAACGTATTTGAAATGTCTCTATCAAATGGTTTTTCACAATTTCAAATATCGCTCAAGTAAAACAATCTAATCATGCAAAAAATAACCTTTTCATTTTAGCAAAGTTTGTCTTAATTTTTAACCATAGACTAACAACACTTTTCTATTTTCTGGGCCTCAATACGAATTTGCCGAAACAAACTTTAAATTAAAAGTGGAAATCTATTCAAATTTTTCACTTTTAAGCGCTATTGTTACTACTGTGATGAAAGAAAAGAATATAGTTATTTCTTTACCATCCATTTTATTTATGAATATCGTTTAAATTTACTGCGTCTCAAATAAATGCTGCTTAAAATTCGTATATAACCCCCCTCCAATGAATTTTTTTCCGGAGTTTTCTTTAGTTTTTCATTAAAGCATTTTAAAATTTTATTTTTCTATGTTTACTGGATTAACTTAACCGAAAATAAAAAGAAGTACATCACCATTTTGTTTTTGTCTACTTCTATCTGCTTTGTGTGACATCATACTTTGTCTTTCTCGTCTACATTTCAGAAAGAAAACAACAGTAAAAAAAAAGTTGATCAGCATGGAAGCAGTTTTTATTTTTTATTTTTTTGCCAGCTTCTTCTAAGATTAAACAAAGGTATTATTTAGTTTATATGACGTATTTAAGATAAATGAAATGATAATAAAAACAGAATAATTATCAAAACATCAAGTAATCGCTTACCCCTAACACACACACACACACACACACACACACACACACACACACACACACACACACACACACACACACACACACAAGTACACAGACCCATGCTCGTTCGCATACACACATCTACATAGATGCGCACGCGCAAACATATATATATATATACACACACACACACATATATATATAAATCAGGGTAGGCTGAAAAGTTCATATGATGACGTCATATCTGTTGATGATAAATTTTTTGAACAATGGTAATCATGGACTACAACACTGGAGGAAGAGGTGTGTGGACCGTGTTCAAAAATAAACCCTATTTGATTACATTCTATGAGATTATCTAGGTAAGCCTATGAAATTTCAGCCGACCCTCATATATATCATCTCTCGCCACTTCTCCCTGTTGTTCATCGCCTCTGGCAGGTTTTCAGGGCTACGTCCCGTATCCTCACAGAGCTGCAGTATGTATGTTCGAGCTGGCCGTCCTGCTTTTGCTCGGCAGGGTCCATAGGGTACATCACTTATGAGTTCGTCCCTGCTTCTCCAGCAGTGTCCTGCATGTCTGGTTCGTCTAACTTGGATAGTTTTCGTGATGGGAGGTCGGTGGCCGTATATTTCGTGCTTTGTGTGGTGTTGCCTCCAGGACTTGTTCAAAATTGCTCGCAGCATTCTTGTGTAATTGCCGTCTAGCCTTTTCTCCAGCTGTTTAGTTAGCGTCCAAGTAGTGCATCCATATAGCAGTATCGACACGACCGCTGCTTGGAAGAAACTGCGTTTCATTTTATCGGTCAGGTCTGACTTCCATATGATCGATAGCCTATTGATAGCTATCCATGCCTTCGTTAGCCCCGTGTCGATGTCTTTTTCGGTTGATGAGACACTGCGTCCTAGGTAGGTGAACTTGTCTACTAGTTTCAGAGAGGTTCCGTCTAGTGTGGAAATGTCGCCTGTTTGATTAAAGCACATGTTTTCAGTTTTGTGTGCATTGACATGGAGGCCAATTCCTGCGGCGGCTTGTTCCAAACTATCCAGTAGTGTTTCGGCTTGGTTGGGTCTATTTGCCAGAATCGTTATGTCATCGGCATAGTCGGCGTCGGTAATTGTTTTCTGGGAGTACCTTCTGCTTCTTTTCTTTGTCAGTTCGAAGCCGTTTTCTTCGATTTTATCAATCGATGTTGTAAGCACGTAATCTAGACAGATGATAAAGAGGTATGGGACTAGCGTGTCCCCTTGCAGTACTCCTGCTACAATGTCGAAGTATTCTGTGTCTCCATCCGGTGAACGTACTTTCATTTTGGTGTGTCTATAGAATATATATATATATGTGTACGTGTATGTGTGTGTGTGTAATTTCGTAAAAGATTCGACTCTCTTTTTGACAAATTATATTAAGCTGGGTTTAGGCCTGAAAATAGTAGCTTACACAATGTACTCTTCAAAAATATATTTAAAAAAGATTTGTAGGGTCTCGAGATAAACATTCTAAAAAGACAAAGATCTTCTGCCTGAGAGTCTGTGCAGTTCCAGTCTTACGAAATTTATAGGCCGAACACAATACTCTCGCCTTGTAACAGCGTGTATATATTTAACCAGGGGCGGGAGGAGCCCCCACGTTGAGGCTTAAAGTGATGGACTGTGACCTCAAAGTAAGCAATTTCGAACTCCAGTAGCGTATCACGTTCACTTTCGGAATAATACCCCTGAGAAAGTCATGGACCTCTTCCACCACCACTCACTTTGAGTTACAAAGTATTTCTCCTGTTCTTCTACAAGGATGGCTTTGGCATTAGATAACTCACGAAAGTTTATATGCCATTAAACAAAGAAACCGAAACTGTATGCGACCTAGGGTAATTTTTTAACATATTACAGCTCGTTTGAATTCAAAGTTTTCGTTCTCCTACACGGGTTGCTTTAAGAAGACTAAATAATTCAGTCTAACCTACTACTTACCAATGGCTGGGGGGTGGGGTAGAAAAGAGAAGGATTCATGCCCTTCTCAAGGAAAGTGAAATGCAAACAATCGTCCAGGACTTGAACTCTATTTCCGATGATGACAATCGTTACGCTAAGCTCGCCTTCCCCGTATATGAATATATTTTCGAGTTGCCACATCGATTTTATATTCGGCAGGAATTGGTTAATAAACCTTCCAAAACTCAGGCTCAGAGTGTCGTACTTAGTAGAGCAGCCACCTCACTGTGATCTATTGAGACTAAGCCCTCGACCGATACGGTAATACATCATCCTCTGATGTTGGGCAGAAAGTACTTGGGAAATAACTATGGAATTAATATATTTGTAGAAAAACCGAGAAATAAATGACTAGTAATGCCTCTTCGTGCCATAACAACGGAAGCTTTCATAACTCTGGCGATCAGCCTAGATTGCGTGTCCGTTGTTTGTCATTGTCGGTTGGTGCGCATGCGTGTAAATATGAAATAATGTAAGGTGAATTTTCGTTTTTATTATAAAAAGATTCGCCAACCATCTTTATTACAGTCGACAAACAGAGAACATATATGAACAAGAACTACAATACTACAAATCACTTGAAGAAAATGTCACTGAAACATACTGAAAAAGTATCAAACAACACAGCTCTCAAAATAATCATAGAAGCACGAGAAATAACTGTCAAATTTAACCTTGATAATCACATAAAGAACGGAAGAATTCATAGGACTAAAAGACTATAAAGAAAACAGTATATATATATATATATATATATATATATATATATATATATATATATATATATATATATATATATATTGTCTTAAATTGGAGTCATTTTGAGATGACGCTTCTTAATCTGAAAATTAGTTTTTATTTATTTATCTATTTAGACAACAACTATGAAAGGCAGTAATTACTGGGAATACTGCCTTCCATAGTTGTTGTCTATCGCGATAGACAACAACTATGGAAGGCAGTAATTACTGGGGATACGGTTACAAGACTCAGTATTCCTATGCGAGGTCGCGGTAAATCACCTGAAGAAGGCCAGAGGTGAAATTTGGCCGAAACGTTGTGAAAGAAGAAACAACACAAAAACTACCAAGATGAGGACAAAAAGTCCGCAATAAATAAAAAATAAAAAAACTAATTCTCATATATATATATATATATATATATATATATGTATGTATAAGTGGGTGTCCTGAAAAGTTCATAGTCTGAAAAGGCCGTCTGATGACACCATATCTGCGATTGGTGACTTTTTCATGAATGAGATCCAAGCACTGTAACACTGAAGAAAAAAGTCTGTGAACTCCGAAAGGAATAATGTTGAAAATTTAACCTGATTTGATCACCGTTTATAGTACATCAACTCTTAAAGATTAAAATTATTTTGAAATTCTAGTTTAAAACAATAAAAAATTACACAAAAGAAATATTCCTACTTTGTTATAACTCTTTAGTTCACACACACACACACACACACACACACACACACATACACATATGTATATATATATATATATATATATATATATATATATATATATATATATATATAATCAGTCAATAAAAATATAGATTTGAGTAAAAACCCTGCAAACTTATTCCTGCCTAACTCTCTCTCTCTCTCGCGCACACACACACACACACACACACACACACACACACACACACACACACACACACACACACATACACACACACACACACACACACACACAAAGAAATATCTATCTATCTATCTATATATATATATATATATATATATACATGTATTGATATAATGAGTAATACAGAGGAGTTCAGGAGTATTTATGCATTTCTAAGTCTGGAAAAACAGGAAAAATATCTTTCATTTTATTTTGTAAAAATAGCGGAATAAAAAATGTAATGTGCATCAAATTCACTCTTATCATCTATTCATGTTCTAATGTAAAATTTCTTGCCAACAAAGAGAAAGTATTTGTAAAACAGAATTCACTATTTGTTTCCTTCGCTCAGAAAACACCCTCAATGTTCAAAGAAAGGCTTCTCCTGATATTCTTTTCCCGATCAATTATAAGAAACTTTGACAATGTATTGCTACCTTTTTTCCCGCCTTTCAGCTAAGGCTTATATGAGATTTTGGCAAGATTCCTTCTTTTCTTTTTTTCTTGATTCAACGACGTAGACTTATAGGATTCATTTAAGTAATCTCCTATAAGTAACGTTTCTCTTGCAGTTCCTATTGGCATTGTCCCATACTATGTTCAAAATAAGAAACTGTGACTTTCTTTTTTGTTATGTCGGGTTTATTTTACCAAACGTTAAATATAAAGTAAAGTCCAAATCAGTCTATCTTCGGAATGTGATCAACTAAAAGTCTTCAATGATAGATCAAAAGGTCAAAAGTTGCTTGTCAGGAATTTATAATCAATCGGCCACCGCTGATCGATTTCCGGGTTTCTCGACTGGTATTACTCATCGTTAAACTGACAAGTTCAGGAAAAGATCAAATCATAAGGCAATTTTCAGTCGTTTTCCTTTGCAGCGTTTATCAGAAAAATTATTGCTGAAATGAAACAGGCACGGGAACTTCGATAAAAGGCAAAGTTTCTCTCCCGTAAAACGAAGAAAATTGTACCATAAATAAGTCAACAACCATGTGAATTGCATTAATGCAGACTTTTTGTAAATCAAAACTGTCTTAATTTAATACCTTTAAATGATATAGGAGAGTTGCAGAATTGAACAATGTTCTGTGATTCTTTTTAAAGAAGGTAAAAACAAGTTTCTCTGTTTGAGTGTTACTGGTTTTCTCAGATTACGCTCTTTTCATTTCCCACGGTCATACTCTTACTCATCGATTCACCCACTCACTCACTGGTCTCGTTGCCTGGTTTGGTCGTAGAGGTTCTACTCATATCGAATGATAGGAATAGCCTGGTTGAGTCCATCCCTTTCCAAGTCAGTGGCATTTTCACCAGGATAATACACCAGTGCACAACTCCATCCTTGTCACAGACTATTTGACCAAGATGGACATCAAGACAGTTCCTCACCCTCCCTATTGTCCAGACCTTGCTCCTTGAGACTTTTGCTTATTCCCTAAGCTCAGAGGGTGTCGTTATGAGACAATTGAGGAGATGAAAGAGGCTGTGACGAAAGTCATTGACACGCTCACACAAGAGGACTTCCATGGGGCCTTCCAGAAGGTGTTAGAACGGTACAACATGTGCATTGCAGCCGGAGGAGATTACTTCGAAGGGGACTAGAGTTTCATGTGTGTACTATCAATAAAAGCGCCCATACGAAAAAAGTCTGGAAACTTATCGTATGCACTTCATATATATATATATATATATATATATATATATATATATATATATATATATAATTTCATACTTATATATATATATATATATATATGAAATTATATAGGGGAGTATATATTGCCATCCATGGACATATATATATATATATATATATATATATATATATATATGCAAATTTCATTAAACATAATAGACATTTTATGCCTACATATTTTCTTCTGGATCCGTTCGAATTCCCGTATTACTTTTATCGTATTCGGGGGGAATTGATTTCGGTATTGTCCATAGTTGTATGTATCCGTAGTACCTTCTGCCCGAATGCACTACAATTATAAATCCGATGAAAAAAAAAATGAAAACATTGATTCACAAAAACATACTCCCCACTGATCCTAATAAAAAAAAAACTTATTATAAATTATAATAAGTTTAAAACCTCGAATCTAGTCATTAGAAATAACTCAACTCCCTCGATTGGGGGTGTTGCAAAAAACCAACGTTATATATAAATTTAAATGTCCCTTAGGAGATTGTATCTCTGACAATAATAATATATATGTTGGTTTAACCTCAACTACCCTGTCGAGGAGACTTACAATGCACCTTTCTGACACAAGTTCAATAGCTCAGCATTTAAAAAAACATTCATGCCCTACAACACAGCTACGAAAAATTCTCACCGACAACACAACAATACTCGAACATCAAAATAATAAACAAAAACTTCAGATTCTCGAAGAACTATATATTAGAAACCTGCAACCAGCACTTAATAGAATTAATTTTCAAACCAGTGCTAATAAACTTAAATGTCTTTAGCGACTGGCACTATTTACAAAATTGCATTTAAAAGCAAACGCCATAATCTTCAACGGCAAAGACGTCCTTACACAGTAGTAATTTGCTAAAACAAAAGTTACATCACTTTTGTAACAGATTCTTCCCTGATGATGGCCCAAAGTCGGGCAGAAAGTACTAGGTACACATACAACTATGGACAATACCTAAATCAATTCCCCCCGAATACGATAAAAGTAATACGGGAATTCGAACGGATCCAGAAGAAAATATGTAGGCATAAAATGTCTATCATGTTTAATGAAATTTGCATTAACGAAGAAATGCTGCCTAAATATACACACACACACACACACACACACACATATACATATATATATATATATATATATAAAAGAGACGTTTCGTTTATTGTCAATTTCATAGTCATTTAATATGCCTCTTTGTTATATATATATATATATAATTCATACAAATATATATGTTTATATTATTATCATAAGTTTGTGAGTGTATATATATATATATATATACAATTTTTAAATACTGCATATATATATAAATTTATCTTTCAAAGGACATCCTGAAGTCAGTAATTTTAGTTATTAGGATTTTGATTAAGCATTTTAAAATTATATATTAACACAAATTTAAATTAATATATTTATAAAATGGGATAAAAAAGTATCAAGTATGAATCTTTAATTCTTAATTAAATGAAGACATGTAAAAAACTTTTGTCATAAAGTGATCATAACTAGATTTCTGTCCAGGCGAGTCTAGCCCAGGCTGTAGAATACATCGACTGCAGTTCTATAGAGGATTAAATCCCTCTCACGAACAAGTGTCCTGGATACGATATTAAACAATCTGATAGCGAGACACCAACCTTGGAGATTTGGGGAATCTGGAGTAACTCTTTTGTCGTTGCTCACAGGTCCACTCTGACCTGGAGTGGTAGCACCTAATAAGTTCAAATGGGACTGTTTGACACATAATCCCAGTTCAAAAAAATCACTTACATTAAATTAAATTGTTAGAAATAGAAGTGTTTGACTATTTAACAGGGAGTTAACAAATGACTGTCAAATTAAATTGTTAGTGATACATAGTAATACTTGGAACCACCTTACGTGTAATGATGAACCGAATTATTAGTGTTAAATAGCAATGCTTGAAACTCTTTAACTGTGTGCCTAAATTGAAGTATTGGTATTACATAACAATACTTAGAAACATTTAACAGAATACGAATGAATGGTGTTGAATAGAATAATTAGTGTTAGATAAAAGTACTTGTAACCACTTCCATGTCTGCAAACATATGATTAATATTGAATAGAATTATAACTGTGAGATAGCAAGAATTGAAACCATTTACTGTATAGAAACAATAGGAAAATTTGTTTGCTAACAAAAAAGTTTCAACTCATTTAAAAATGAAATTACCGACAAACTAATCGTACATATCATGGGTATCTATTCAAATGAGTGCTAACAGATGACAGATGTTAAAGTGTTACTGTGACATAGCAATGCTTGAAACCTTTTAACTGTGTAAAAACATGAGCACCGACTCGTTTAAAAATGTTATCAACAAAATGTGTTTACAAATCATTTTTATCTAACATATATGTATAAACAGAATTTTGAATTAAATAACCAACAATGGTTGATATGCCTTAAAACCAAACCAAAACTAACCAAACTAATGGAGTCAGTGTCAATTTGAAAGAAAATAATGGACCATAACGGTACCGAATAGACATTTGTATCTCGATAAGCTCGAACATGTTAATGGCTGTATCATGTCTGTAGTAGTAATCAGACCCTGTTGTGACCCCGCCGTGGAAAAAGTTGACAAACACAGGAGACCTTGTTTTAGGTTTATTCACCACGTCAATTTGTAAGTAGTCGCTGGGAGAAAGAAAGAGAGTATGAAAGTTGAGTCGACTGCGTTAGCTTGGCAAAGAGAAATAACATGTCATAAAGAGAAAGAGACCTTACATAGAACTTGCATTTTCTTCCTGGTTTTCTGTTGCAGTTCTAACATGTTTGTCTGCTGGCTTTGTCTTCACAGGGTTTCGTCTTGGGCTCGTACATTTTCGTCTCTTTACATCTTAGTGGCTTGTGTTCAACTTCCTCTCTTTACCTCATCATAACTTCTCCTCAACTCCTTCAAAACGAGCCGTCCCCTTCTTTCCGCCAGGTGTCGGCGGGAGGAACGTCCGTTTCCACTGGTTCCACACCTGCGCAGAACATTTGGAACCTTCTGTTTTTTCTAGTCATCATTAACTAACGCAGTCATCCACCCGTGACTGGCTGACCCACTAGTGCCTTGGCCTAAGTCACTCAGAGGCCAGTTGTCCGTCCCCGTAGACTCAATATCTGCCTTTTTTCTTTGTATTATTTTTCTTCTCTCTCTTTCCTTCTTCAGAAGCTAGCCCCTCGTTGTCTTGGACCTACCATATTACGTTACAATATGAAGATAGGGTGGATAATTTTTGTTGAGCAGTTTTTGGAGGAACATAAAACTGAAATGAAAATCCGTCACAAGTTTATGATTTGAGGACGTAAAGGACATTAAAAGAAATATGATGACATAAATTAATAACATATGAAAAGGAGACTTTCAGGAGTGCCTCGACAAATGTAAAACTCGGAGGAGTAAGGGTGCTGGAAGCCCAGGGAATATTTTAAAGAGGAGTAACGTTTCATTTATTGCTGATTTTTTTTTTTTAGTTATGTATGCAAATATGTATAACTCTAAAATTATTAATGAAAATGCTATAAATTAAAATGACAGATTCCCAGACAGAAATAGATACCTGTCGAAAGGTTGTCGTTTAAATGACAATGTGATTTATATTCCAATTGTTAAAAAGAAGAGAATAAAAATAATAATGAAAAGTCATATATCGGTGCCATTGAACTGAGCAGGAAAAATTGATAGTATAATCATAAACTCAGCGTTAACAACAACAAACATATGCCAACTGAACAAAATTGACAATTATGTATGGCTACCAAAAACTGAAACGAGTAAATCTCCCATTGTAAAATGAGATATTGTGAAAAAAGCACATTAATACATAGAAGGTCACAATAGCTGCAGATTGCGTCTGGTAGAAAAAATATACATCCTAGAACATTCTGGAAACAAATTTCTGAACAAAAGAAGTGAATTGATATCCAAGTGTAGACATTGATAAATTTCTCATGTATCATTTATAAACAGACTAATTCCATATTTTTCTCATGTATTTGGACAACCTTATTTAGATAAAGAGATAGATTGATGGATATATATATATATATATATATATATATGTATGTATGTATATTTAGGCAGCATTTCTTCGTTAATGCAAATTTCATTAAACATAATAGACATTTTATGTCTACAAATTTTCTTTTGGATCCGTTCGAATTCCCGTATTACTTTTATTGTATTCTGGGGGAATTGATTTATGTATTGTCCATAGTTGCATGTATCCCTAGTACTTTCTGCCCGACTTTGGGCCATCATCAGGGGAGGATCTACTACAAAAGTGATGTAACTTTTGTTTTAGCATATTACAACTGTGTAAGGGCGTCTTTGCCGTTGAAGGTTTTTGGCGTTTGTTTTTGAATGTGATTCTATATTTAGTGCCAGTAGCTAAAGACATTTAAGTACATTAGCACTGGTTTGAAAATTAATTCTATTAAGTGTTGGCTGCAGGTTTCTGATATGTAATGCTTCGAGAATCTGAAGTTTTTGTTTATTATTTTGATGTTCTAATATTGTTGTGTTGTCGGTGAGAATTTTTTATAAATTCTTTATAAAGAATTTTTTTATATTTATAAAATACGAGACAAACTTGAAAGCTCTATTACACCTGCACAACTCCACGAACTAGATAACAGACTTTCCGTAATCATTAACAAAAGTGATTACGACCACAAACTTACACTTCAAAAAAAGCTCAACAATCTCTACAAAAGACATTTACTTATTCCTAATAATATTGACAAATTTATCAATCTCTCGGACTGTAATTTAACTCCACAACAAAAAGATTTCCTCAACTTAGGACCCAACTGCCATTTATTCCAAGGATACACCAGCATCAACAAGAATACAGAAATTGAAATTTTATACCAAAACATTTTAAAACTCCGGGATAATAAGGTAATCTCAGTCAAACCCGAATTCCGTGATCTCCTTAAGGCTGAAGCCATCAAAAATAGATACAATAAAAAACAACCTACATTATTAACACATCAACTAAAAACTGCTGCTAAAGAATTACGCAACCACCCTAACATCACCATAAAAAAAGCTGATAAAACAAACATTTTTGTAGTACTCAATAAAACAGATTACCATTCAAAACTACAAAATATCCTCGATGACCATACAAAATTCAAAAAATTAAATAAGAATCCCACCAACCAACTAAAATCAAAAATTAATAAACTAATCACTGCTAATAATGCCGAACTTAATAGCATAAAACTACCCAAAATAATTGGGGATTATAAAACCCGGCTATCTTTACGGGACCGTAAAGATACATAAACCTAATCATCCTCTACGCCCTATTATATCACAAATACCTACACAATTTATCAACTCACAAAAACAATAAAACAGCTTATTTCACCATACTTACCTAGCAAATACAACATAAAATCTACACATGAATTAATTCAAGTTCTTCATACAATTAAACCCAATAATGGTATATTAGCCTCACTCGATGTAGAAAATTTATTTACTAATGTACCTGTTAATGAAACAATTGATATTATTATAAATAATATTTATAATAACCCATCTCTTCCTCCTCTTAAAATCAACTCTAATATACTTCGAAAACTACTCTTAACATGTACTACTGAAGTTCCATTTTATGACCATCTTGGAAATATTTACGTTCAGACTGATGGCGTATCTATGGGGTCTGTCCTAGGCCCAATTTTCAGTAATTTCTACATGTCCGATCTCGAAAATAGAATTTTTAATAGCACAAAAAAACCTCCAATATACCTAAGATATGTTGATGACATCCTTATTCTTACTAATAATATTAACGAAATCAACATACTACAAGACACCTTCCAAAACAATTCAGTCCTTAACTTTACTCATGAAGTAAATAAAAACAATAAAATTTCCTTTTTAGATGTTCTTATTGATGCTAACAACAATAATAACTTCACTACCTCCACTTACAAAAAACCCTCTAGTAACAACTCCTGTACCCTCAACTTTAAAAGTGAATGCCCCTTCAGATATAAAAAAGCAATTATTCATAATCTAATATCCCGTGCCAAACTAATCTCCTCCTCCAAAACAATATTTTATAAAGACGTAGAAAATATAAAACAGGCTCTCATCAACAATGGGTTTCCTAACTATATTGTTGATGAACAAATTAAACGTATGATCAAAAATGTTAACCAACAAAATAAACAGTGTACTACTCCATCCAGCCAACAAACATATATCAAACTTTTTTATCGTAACCAAATGCACTACAATTACAAATCCGATGAAAAAATCTTGAAAACATTGATTCACAAAAACATACTCCCCACTGATCCTAATAAAAAAATAAAACTCGTTATATATTATAATAAGTTTAAAACCTCGAATCTAGTCATTAGAAATAATTCCTCTCCCTCGATTGGAGTTTTGCAAAAAACCAACGTTATATATAAATTTAAATGTCCTTTAGGAGATTGTATCTCTGATAATAATAATATATATGTTGGTTTAACGTCAACTACCCTGTCGAGGAGACTTACAATGCACCTTTCAGACACAAGTTCAATAGCTCAGCTTTTAAAAAAACATTCATGCCCAACGGCACAGCTACGGAAAATTCTCACCGACAACACAACAATATTAGAACATCAAAATAATAAACAAAAACTTCAGATTCTCGAAGCATTACATATCAGAAACCTGCAGCCAACACTTAATAGAATTAATTTTCAAACCAGTGCTAATGTACTTAAATGTCTTTAGCTACTGGCACTAAATATAGAATCACATTCAAAAACAAACGCCAAAAACCTTCAACGGCAAAGACGCCCTTACACAGTTGTAATATGCTAAAACAAAAGTTACATCACTTTTGTAGTAGATCCTCCCCTGATGATGGCCCAAAGTCGGGCAGAAAGTACTAGGGATACATGCAACTATGGACAATACATAAATCAATTCCCCCAGAATACAATAAAAGTAATATGGGAATTCGAACGGATCCAAAAGAAAATATGTAGACATAAAATGTCTATTATGTTTAATGAAATATATATATATATATATATATATATATATATATATATATATTACCGTGTCATGCGTATTTCTATTTAAAACGTCATTTTATACCATACTATAATTACGTTTGACTGTACACTTTTCTTAATTTTCCGTCTGATGATTGTGCACACCGCATGAAATTTAAAGTGATCAACCTCAAGTGTTCATAATTTGACTGTCGAGTACTTCTTGTTGCAAGCTTTTTTCCTCTGCATTCATCTTCTTTTATTATTGATAGAAAAAATATGCACCCAATCAAATTAGAAAGACTAACAAAACTACATAAAAAGTCATATAAAAAGATTACACTCATTTTTAAAATTCTATTTTGATTGATTTCTTCATAAAATTATTCAGTGTTGCGTTGTTTAAGTTTTAGAATATAACAATTATACGATTTATTCATCCTACTTTTGTTAAAATCAGCATACAAATTATCTGCACTATATACCGTGTAAACCCTTATTTGTTTGTGATATACGATACACATTCCATGATTTTAAACGCATTAATAACATTGCCTGTTTTGTGGCAAATTGAAATGATGTACACTTTAATAGATGCATCGTTAATGAATAAGATGTTAATTAAAATAGATAATGATTATTTAATAATCATTGAGAATATGACGTAAATAAATTCGGGAATTGGGATATTGATGGTGACGTAGCTTAGGTTACAGACGGACAGACACATAATTTCTGTTATATATATATATATATATATATAGAGAGAGAGAGAGAGAGAGAGAGAGGAGTGGAAATAGGAGAGACAAAGAGACGAGAAAGTGAAACAAAGACAAAAAGTTTTTATGTGAAGAAAGTGAAAACGAAACCCGTTTTTCAACTATTATGCATTACTCCTTGCTTTGCTAATTTATAAACCAATAAAACTATCAACGGTCTCATTAGTGCAGTGTCTTATCTCTATAGTATGATTAAGTTTTGACGACATCATCGGCTCGAAAACGGTTGCATCAAATAACAATCATTTTTCTTCGAAGCAGCCGTCGGGCAAACAGCTTTGACGACCAGACAATTATAATTAGTCTGAAAGAGGGTCGCAGCGTTTCACACATCCAAATAACTCTTTTGTCTTCTTTTCACGCCGCCTCATTTCTTCAGTGGGATATGCGATTGGTCTGTTATGCGCTGCCACGCGAGATTTTGTCTTGTTGGTACGTAATGTGCACCAGAGCTTAATATGGACAGATCAATATCATCAGACAAACGATTTAAGTCAGTGTTATTCGGCTTCAATATTCACAACACAACACAAAGAAGGCGACATCAGTGTTTAAGTATGAATGATTAAAGGAACTGTAGGGATAAAATAAATGATTATCTCCCTTAGAGAACCAGCAAGTCCGTTAGAGGGTCCTCGAAGGGTGTCATATGACTGTCCAGAAACCCATTCTGTATCAATTTCCTCGCGCTGTTGGTGAGGCTAAGAATACGGTGATTGAATCCCTTGCAAAGCGTAAGATACCACCAGAAAAAGGGTGTCCTTCGTATGACTCTAAAATGCATCTGCTTGTGAAGTCCCGGCTCCTGAGATCTCAGCAACGAGGAGTAACCCTTCATTGCCAGTCCACACCCCAGATCCAATCTGAAGCGGAGTGGTAGTTCTTGCTTGGGCCCTATCTATAGGTCATATAGATCTGTTTAAAATTTTTTTTTTTTTCATTAGGACTGTGAGCAAAAAAACATTAACAAACAACTGCATAAAAAATTTAGTTATGAACTTACAATGAACGTGATTCCCTAACATCTAGACATAAGATAACCCTGAATGAGTTCACATACCTTTAAAATCAATCAATAATCCATCACCTCTTTCCGATTCTGGTGTTTCACCCGTAGAGATGTTGCTGGGAACGGCATAGTAACATGGTCATTTTACCTTAACTAAATAAGTAAGCCTTTTTCTATATTATACGCCTTTCACATTCTACTTTTTCATAGAACAAAATATGTGTAATTCTAGCCATTGGAACATGTTTGTGTGTGCACATAAAATATCAAGTGTACTTGAATGTGTAATTAGTTTATTTTGTCTTTCTTTTCGTTTTGTTAAATGTTAATAGATCACAGATATACTACTCATAATATTAGTCGTTGGAGAGTGAAGTCCAGATTAAGTATTTTCCCTACCACCAATTAATCTAACCGATCAATGCTATGCTCATAATAATACCTCTCAAAGATCTTAACAAAATAAGTTTTTAATAGATTATTTTATTTATTGATTATGTACAATGAAAAAAGCTTATTTTTCTATAGTTAATGATATATTGTTCTATAAAGCGAGTCGTTCTTGACGTAATTGGTTCCAACGTAGGAAATGAACATGGGAACTCAAGTTCAATACCTGGACGAGGCTGTTAGCATTTCTCATAGTGCTAATACCCTTGGGAAAGATATGAATCAAACTATTTTCCCTCCAGCTATAGGAAATAGTAGGCCAGACTGGCTCTTTGACCTTGGTATGGCAACCGGTGTAGGAGAAAGGCACACACACACACACACACACATATATATATATATATATATATATATATATATATTCTCATTCAGATCAAGTACCTGAGAAGTCGCTATTGAATAAAGGTATTAAATCGTTCTCATAAGAGTTTAACCATTCATCTACTGTCTCTTCCTGCCTGACGAAGAGTGGCCCAATAATAATAATGATTATTATTTTACTCATTTGAGAGTTTTTCGCACCAACGTTAGATGATAGTTTTCCACTGGAGTCTGAGTGACATCAATTTCCACAGGTCGACAGAACTCTTCTAGTATTCTGGCCGATATCAACAATGCTGTAGTTTGGATTGTCTCTACTTGTCCTCTTATTTCCGAATCCCCCGGAACGTGTACCAATCCATTGGTGATGTACCGAGCGCGCTAATTACAATCATTATCACCGTCACTTTCATGTTCCATTGTTTTTCAAATGATAAGTGCCAACTCTTTATTCAATAGCGACTCATTGGGTATTCAACCTAAATGTAAAGAGTTAAATTACATGTTTGGAGTCATCGAATCAACCAAGAAGCTCGTGTGTTCTAATCAAGAATCCATAGATCGTAACTTGTATGGAGCAACTGCTCAACAGAACATAAGAGCTCTTATGAAAAAGAGATGAAAAATGCCGACCCTAGAATACCAGCAAAAGAGCCTCTGGATATGACGGATCGTTAAAAAAATATTTTTCTTGATATCTTTTAAATTTGTTTTAAAATTCATCAATTCAATGAGAAAATTTAATAAGAGAAAATTCTATGAATAAATTAATGAGAAAAACAATTTCTGCAAAAAAAGTTTGATAAGGAACCTTTGTCGATTAAAGCACCCATCAAAGCATTAAATATGTAATATCTTCTCTGTTTGGCATCAAACTATATTGATATTGATATTCCATTAATAATCAGCCAATCGAACACTGTTCTAGACTTTTCATTCTTTTAATTAGCGAGATTATACGTCGTTACTAATAAATTATCGTTTTCAAGTACTTTTTTCTTTGTACTGTTTTTTTTTTTTTTTTTGAGTAAACAAGATTTCGAGTTGAGGTTCATCTGGTACAGACATGTTTTAGACTAACAAAAATGAAAGTTCCTTTTTCTGGCTAAAACATAGATGCACCTCCTACAAATTAGAGTTATTTACAGTCAAATCAATTTGAATGTACCTTCATACTTTCGGTGGGGGTTCGAATTAGCTGATTGTATCCCATGCAGGAGGGAATAAGACCCCTACAAAAAAGGGGTCTCCTTTATAAGACAATAAACTATATCTTACGTTGAAGCTCCAGTTCTGGGTATCTGAGTGGTGTTAAGTACCCCTTTATTATCGTTACTCCTTTGTCCACTCTGACTGGGAGTGGTTGTACGTTAGGAACCCATCTATTGGCCAAATAGATCTAATGAAAATTATTCGTATCCGATAGGTCCGTGTACAAGAAAAATGAAGGAAAACTCTTAAGAAAGGAGACAAAAATATAAATATGAACAATGAACGCGATTCTCTACCCTCTAGGCATAAAATAACCCTAAGCAGATTGACATGCCGTTAAAATTAATCAGTCAATCTGAATGCCACAGTTCCTGTTAGATAACCAAAGTTAAATAAGCTGTTCAGTTCTGAAATGAGTGAACTCCTCGAAACAATAGATTTAATAAGCAGCTTGAGTTCTAAGATTAGTATATATTTACCCAACACCTCCATCACGGGCAGCGTGCGACACAAGGTTAGTTTTTTTTTAACGGAGAAAGGCGAATTCGAATTCAGAACTTTCTTTCTAGACTGTTTGCCTAACCAAGACTAAAGAACTCAATCAGCCCTCCTACTTACACAGAGCTGGCAGCTGCATTAGCTTGAAGTGAAACGCAAACAACCTCGTGCAAGATTTAAACTCGGTTTGGTTTGATTTGTTGGGTTATATGGCATATCAACCTTTGTAGGTTATTTAACGCCAAATCCATTTTTATGTAAATAATCTGTTCTATTTAAAACAATTCAGTTTAGCATAAGTACACAGTTTAATTGTCAAAAACATTTCTATTTCAAACTATTCAAGCAGTTATATGTAACAATTCAGTTAAGTGTAAATACAGTTTTAATGTCGAAAAACAGTTCTATTTGAAATAATTCAGTTAAGCATAAGCACGCAGTTTAAATGTAAGTACGGTTTAATTGTCAAAAACATTTCTATTTCAAGCTATTCAGTTTACTCAAACGATTCATTTTAGCATAAGTATGCTGTTAGTTCTATTTAACCCATAGATAGGACCCTTATCAGGTGCTACCACTCTGGGCCAGAGTGGACCTGGGAGCGATGGCAATGAAGGGGTACTCCGGATTCCCCAAAGCTCCAGCATTGCTGGAACATCACCATCAGATTGTTTAGTGTCATATCCAGGACACTCGTTGGGTGGGGGTCTGTAGAATACACTGACTGCACCTCTGCAGAGGTGCAGTCAGTGTATTCTACAGCCCTAGCTGACTGGGCAAATTTAAACTCGGGTTACTGATTCTATTTTCCATAGTGATAACCATTACCGTAAGAGTACCTCCAAGAACTGAGTCTGGAAAGTAACTATGACTCACTAACAAAATAATAAGGTGCTAACAAAATCTGTGATGACGTTCCGAGGGAGTGCTGAAAGGTTCTTGAAAAAGCTGGGAGGGATTTTCTTATTTTATCACTGTAAATTGAAATAGTGATATTTTATACAATAAACTGCAAATTCTAAGGATCTCTACAAATCATTGGCTGAACAATGTCAATAGAAAATGAGTTGAAGCTAAGAAAATTTCAGCACCTACTCGTTTATAGCTATCAAAACATTTAAATTGGTTGTAGGTTGGTTGTGTTTATGGCATATCAATCTTTGTGAGTAATTTAATGCCAAATCTGGTTTATACATATATATCATATATGATTTGTGGTACTTAATGCCTCCTTGTTTAATAGTATTATAAGGGATTGATCAAGGGTAAAGTGGAGAATCCGGGAAAGGAGTAGCACCCTTCCCTACACCTCGGTGTTGTAGCTATTGAAAAGGGAGCCTTCGGGTTCTTCTCGAAGACGGTCACCAGCTTTACTTACTTATATATGATTTGTAAGTATTTAATTCGTAGGTAACATCATTTTAAATGAACCAGTGTTCATATTTTGTAGGCAGTTGAATAGTTTGAAGTATCGCAATTTAACTCTGATAATTCTATTGAATATTGATTATCATATTTACCAACCCCTCCGCTCGGGCAGGATATGACACAAGGTCAATTTTTAAGCGGAGTTTAACAGGTTTGAATTCAGAGTTTTCCTTCTCCTAGACTAGTTGCCTCACCAAGGCTGAAGAACCCAGTCTGTCCTACTATTTACCCATAGCTGGAGGGAGAATAATTGGATTCATACCTTTCCCAAGGGTATTAGTGCTATGTGAAATGCAATCAGTCTCGTCCAGGACTTGAACTCGTATCACCGTGTCCATTTCCTACGGCGATAACCATTACACCGCGGGCACCTCCTATTGAATATTGATTATCTATTTGCTCAGAGTTAAGTGGTTTCAAGTATAAGAAATGATTGAATAGTTCGATTTCATCTATAGATAGAACCCTAACAGGTACAATTATCTCGAATCAGAGTAGGCCTAGAAGTAATGGCCATGAAGGAGTTTCCAACATCTGTTAAAATTCCGAAGTCCAGTCGGCAAGGGCTGTGAAATATACCGACTGCATCTTTGCGGAGGGGTACCCCCCCTACCCTGTGTATCATGGATATGATACTAAACCATCAGATGTTGAGGCTTCAGACTTTTTACTGCTGATTTTACAAGAAAACACGTAGAGAGAATACCAATTTTTATTCTGATTTGAAATCCGGATCTCCACACCAGCTTCATGGAACAAAACACCAAGATATCTTAAATAGTGACCAGGTGAATTAATAGAATTCAGAAATTCATGATTAAATATATTTGTTCTAGTTTAAGGAAAAAAATATTCTCTTCAGTCCTCCAAGCTGTCCATTGAATCAATAAAAAAAAACCAATCTTTTGAAAATCATGTCTAGATTCACTAATTCTAGACTGGTAAGGGATACCTTGTCAAATCTTCTATGTAGTTTTCCAAGCTCTGTTGAAAGAATCTAAAAAAGAAAAGAATTTTTAAATACATGTCTAGGTATATATGTTCTAGGTTAAGAAAGAGAATCTATAAAATCTACAATCTAGTCTTCTAAGCTGTCTATTGACTGAATCTAAAAAAGAACAGACTTTTTAAATTCATGTCTGGGTATATTTGTTCTAGGTTAAGAAAGATAATCTGTCAAAAGTACTATGTAGTCTTCTAAGCTGTCTGTTCAATGAATCTATAAAAGAACAGGATTTTAAATTTATGCCTGGGTATATATGTTCTAGGTTAAGAAAGATAATCTGTTAAATCTACTTAGTAGTCTTCTAAGCTGTCTGTTGACTGAATCTAAAAAGGAACAGAATTTTTAAATTCGTGTCTGGGTATAGTTTTTTTTAGATTATGAAAGTATTGTGTCTTGAAATTAGTAAGTTCGACACATATGTAAGATAAGAGGTATTTTATTCCGGAGAAAATACAGTACTCAGTTTGGTACACTGACTAATGTAAATAACCTTAGACGTAATTGATAACAGACACATTTTAGAGTGAGCACCGCTTTAAATTGTTCTCTGACCAGTTCATCCAGTGGGGGGAGGGGTCCAACCTTTCCACAACCGAAAGAATAAATTGTCAAGAATTCTATGAACAATTCAAATTTATCTCTGGAATAAATATGAAAAAAAAAACATAACAAAAATGAAAAACAGGATTTTAAAATTCATGTCGAGACATATCTGTTTGTTTGTTTCTTTGTTTGTTTAAATGGTTGTTTAATGGCATATCAACCTTCTTGGGTTATTTAATACCTAAAACATCCTTCTAGAAGAACAGTTGTGTTGCTATTTAACCTATAGCTGGAAGATATATTTGTTAAAAATTAAAAAAGATACTTTTTCAAGCCTTCTATGTATATTTCTAAACTGTCTATTCGATAAATCTGAAAATAATACCAACGAGTAATAAGTAATATTTAGTATCATTTGGTAATAATTAATACTCAATAATACCCATTTTTATTATATCTTTCTCCAGAATAAATAACAGCCGGACATTTTTTTTCTTAAGGAAATTGATTTTTTTATAGATAATTGGTTGGAGTGTACTTATTTTTGAACGATATTGTGCTGTACGCATACGCACACGCAAACACACACACACACATATATATATCGGGTTTTACTCTGTCCACTATACTAAGTAATTTCTAGCTCCCTGCTGATAATATTCATCATTTTGCTGTTAGCTAAACACATTAATAGCTAGAAATAAAATATTGCGTATCTTATCTTCTCTTCCCTTTTCTTTTACTCTTTCATTCTTTTCTCTCGTCCTTTCTTTTTTCATTATGGCCTTTATATGTTTCTCCCCACCTCTCTCTATATGTTTCTCCCCACTCTCTCTATATGTTGCTATAGAGAAAGGTGTTGTTGCCCATCTGGCAAATTGGGTGGGAACTTTATAATTAAGATCCAAATTGCTGGAATTCTGTAGGAAAATTGTGCAAATCTCAAGTGCCGCGTTTATATTATACTCAATTCGAGTACTAGTAAAATCAATTTATTCTTGAAGATATAACGATCATAAAAACAAATCGAAGCGCATTTGCTGAGAGTCAGCACTGATTTGACATCAAACAATCAAACAATGACCCGGATTCTTTTATAGCCAAATTGATATTTAAAAAAAAAAACAACAGAATATTGATATATTGAAATGAAATAGATTAGATTAGATTATACTGAGCAGCTACAATATTTTTATTCTTTGATGATAATCTTCAGTTTTACTTTACAGTCTTAGTAATAAATCACTGCGTATATCACTGTTCAATAATATCATCCAGTTAACAAGACTTAGAACACGCTGACTGTATCCCCTATGGAAAAGTGACTGTATCTTCAATAGGAGAGTAAAACCTCACAAGAAGAGGTGTCCTGGATATTACTCTGAACAGCATTTGATAGTGAATATCCTACTCAGGAGATCTGAGGAGTGTGAAATACCCCTTCATTGTCATTACTTAAAATTCGGCTCTAACCCCGAACCTGTTAGAGGCTCATCTATAAGTCAAATACAATTGTTTAAAAATTATTCGTATTCAATTAGACCTTAATGAAAAAAAACTCTCTTAAGAAACAACTACACAAAAAACGTACAAAGAAAGCGACTTCCTAATCTCTAAGCATAAAATGATACTTGACGGGTTGACATGCAGTTAAAATCAATCAATCTTCAATTATAATCTTTATTTATATCTTATGGTAATAAGTACCTCGAACTTGCTAGGGAATTGAAAAACTATGGAACATGAAGGTGACATTTATACAAATTTTGATTAGTGCTTTCAGTACAGTAACTAAAGAATTAATAAAGAGACTGGAGGTCTTAGAAGTTGGAGGACGAGTGGAGACCATCCAAACTACAACATTATTGAGAACAGCCAGAATACTGAGAAGAGTCTTGGAGACTTGAGGAGACTTGCTGTCACTCAAACTCTAGTGAAAAACCATCAGCTAAAACTGATGTGAAAATCCTTCGATGAATAATAATAGATTTCTAAAATAAAATTCTTATTTCAAAAGCTCCCTAACACCTTGTTGGTGGTGTGTTTCCAGGACGGTTACGTCACCAAATTTTGTTTTTCATTAAAAAAAAAAAAAACTTATCTGATGTCGCTGTATAACCAAGATGGGTGATTCAAATAACTTGCTTTTCATTTGTTTACTTTGCCTTGAAACATTTCTTTAACACACACACACACACACACACACACACACACACATTTAACCTATAGCCTGTGGAATAAGAGTGTACATACCTTTCCCAAGGGTATTAGTCCGAATGTGAACTTATTAGCAAGACTGGAGTTCGAACTCGCTTTCAATAATGTTGCAGTCAAGTATATTAGCCACAACATCTCGGCGACTTCCCCTACACATATAGGAACATTTTGTACAGGAATAATATAAATACAAGAATTTTGATATTTCTTTATAATGAATGATTATTAGCCAGAATAAAGAAACGCGTCTTAACTGATAAAATGTGCATGAAAAAGGATTATATGAAAGAGTTACAAAAATGGTAAAGTCTTATTTGATGAAGATAAGTGAGTACAATAAAGCCTTGCTGGCTTTACAATTCAATGACAAGGTGAGAAGTGAGATAAAGCCTTCTATCCAATAAATATAGAAAAGGAAAAAGCAGGTCTTTACTGTTCAAAGGACTAAGACAAAAAGTCTGTGGTGGATTCTGGGATCATCACATGACCAAAAAATCTTCAAAGGACACCCCCATATCCAGGGAAAATAGTGATTTATTGTCTCCATTCAAGTTCATACAAGTATGTATTTAACCCAAACCATCCACAGGGTGTAACACAAGGTCAATTTTTAGGAGGAGCTTAACAGTTTTGAATGCTCAATTTTTCATCTAGACTTGTTACAATACCAAGGCCGTCCGTAGTATTATTTACACTTGACTGGACAGAGAATAGCTGGATTCATACCTTTCCCAAGGATATTAGCGCGATGTGAAATGCAACCTGACTTGTTCAGGATTTGAACTCAGGTCGCGATGTCCATTTTTACGAAGATGACTGTTACACCGCTAGTGCCTCTATAAAAGTATGCACTTTCATTAACATAGTAACCATTTACTTCAGGTGGCATTGAACAGTCAATAAGTTTAAACTAAACATACTCGCTTAATTTATGGCTTAAATTGAGGTCCCGTATTGCAATCTATATCGGATTAAATTATTCGTTGTTTTTATTCATTGTTTAAACATAAATCTATAATGAAACTTCCATTTTTGACTATTACAAATTCGGGTGGCGAAACAAAGACATGATTGTAGGTGTGATTCGGCAACCCCAATGGCATTTGGTACAGATAACCAAGAAAAAGAGGACGTCAGTTCGATTCTCACCAAGAGTTTATTCCTTTGTATTGTTTTCGGTACGCATTATTCCTGCCATTTGTAAAAAAGTTTGAAGGTTTTTCTTGTTTAATGATATATCAAGCTTCATGGGTTATTTAACACCAAAGCCATTCTTGTAGAAGGACAATAGGGATATTATTTAACCTATTGCTGAGGGTGGGAGGAAGTTTATACCTTTCCCAAGGGTATCATTCTAAAAGTTAACGTTATAATTTAGCGTTTTAACTTGCTTACTACGATGTCACATTTTAGCTCTTTAACCAATTCTCTCCTTTTGGTTGAAATAAAATCACTAATGATTTGTGATAAAAAAAGCAATAAGAATTAAAAGATGAAAAAATACCAAGAATAATTATATTGACAATGCTTTATCTAAAAAGAAAAAAGAAAAAGAAATGCTCTATTAACAATACTAATATGAAAAAGCAATAACAAACATGAGACCAACAGATCATGCAATGAGATAAAGGATAAGTTGACGGATATGATTTAGGCTTCTGTAATACCACTGTCTCTCATAGACGTCGGTTCGAGTCTCCCCTTGCACAGTCGGCTGGGGCAATAGAATACACCGACGGCATCTATGCAGAGGGGTAAGACCCCACCACCCACCCAACGAATGTCCTGGATATGACACTAAACAATCTGATGGTGAGGTTCCAGTAATGCCGGAGCTCTGGGAAATGCAGAGTGCCACTTCCTTGCCATCGCTCCCTGGTCCACTCTGGCCCGGAGTGCTAGCACCTGATAAGATCCTATCTATGAGTCAAATAGAACTAAACTGCGTACTTATGCTAAACTGAATTGCTTGAAATTGAACTGTTTTTGTATGGTGACCTGAATTGTTTGAAACAGAATTGTTTTTCACATAGGAAATGTACTTATGCTAAACTGAGTTGTTTCAAATAGAACTGTTCATATGTATAAAACTGGATTTGGCATGAAATAACCTACAGTGGTTAATATGTCATAAAACCACATTAAATCAAAATCGAGTGTCACTACGAACATATTATTCTCTCTGATGTGTATTCCCATCGATGAGTCAAATAGGTGTTTAAAAATTATTCTTATGCAAAAATAAATTAAAGAAACAACTATACAAAAATATAAATATGAACGAGATTCCATAACTACAATGCATCAAATAATCCTTGACCAGTTATAATGCCGTTAAAATCAATCAACCAATCAATATCTAATCCTGATGATATGGTGAGTGTGGAATACCCCTTCATTGAAAATTACTTCCAGGCCCACTCTGATCTGGTGTGATAGTACCTACCAAGAGCCCATCTTTGGGTCAAACATATGTTTTAAAATTATTCGTATTTGATAGAACCATGTGCAAAAAAAAATTCCTAAGAAACAAATGTGCAAAAACAATGTAAATATGAACATACAATGAACGCTATTCCTCAACCTCTAGGCATAGAATAACCCTTGGCGGATTGACATGCCGTTAAAATCAATCATTTGAATGAAATATTGGAAATAGATGAAGATGAAGGAGAGGAAGAGAAATAATGCAGGAAGAAGGCAGAGAAGAAAGAAACCGGAATGAAGGATAAAGTGATTAGATTGAAAAGAAGAAAAGAAAGAGAATTAAAGAAAAAAGAGAGAGAATTAAAGAAATAGAATTAAAGAAAAAAGAACAAAACGAAAAAGAAAAGAAAAAAGAAACGAATAAGGAAGAATAACGTGAAAAAATGATAATGCAGAAGAAGTTTTTAGAAAATAAATAAATGAAAAGCAAAGAATAAAATATACAAAATGTATAAAAGAAAGAGACAAGAAAAGCAAATAAAATGCATTAAAGGGAATCGGGAAGAAATTAGATTTAAAAAAAGAAAGATTAAATTGCTGAAAGAAAATTAAAACCCAGAAAAACAAGATGGCGGGTTGTACAGAAGAAAGAAGTCTACTAAAGAGTAAAAAAACCTAAGTGGGAAACAGCAAAAGAAAAAAAAAGTCTTATATCCTAGCGACTGCTAATTAAATAATCGTCGACTTCTCAGTCCTCAAAAAAGTCTCGAATGATACAAAGGATGAAGAAAATAAAAATAGGTATGGATATGATCGAATATAAGCTAGATATGAGTAAGTCCATACGCCTTTTTCTATCTCAAATCACGGAGAGATGATTAGGTCATTTTCAGTGAAATATGAATCCCATTCTTTTCTTCTCTATTCTACTAAGCCAGGCTTAACGAGGGAGGAAAGACAACTGATCTGTAGTTGTCAATTTGTGACGAAGCTTAAACAGGAACCTCATAATGTAAACTTTGGTTCATGTTTATTGTTGTGTAAAGGTTCGTTATATCTTACCAAGGAGAAGGAAAAAAAGGGTAAAAAAGATGTCTTTTTTAAAGCAATATTGAACTCTTCAAATAATTCCTCTCGAATAAAAGATAGGAAGTCTGGTACTAATTTTGGTTTATTCAGGATGACTATTTCTCCAGGCTTTCATCATTGGTAGATGTTTTTAATGGTAAAGTTGACAAAGACTTAATTACTAGCAGTTAGGATATGACGTCATTATTTAGTGTGTATTTTTTGTGGGAGGCTTCAATCCAGACTTTATTTGATATTATCAACCATTTTTTCGCTGAATTTTCTTTATTTCTGAGCATTACTTTCCCTTTCTCGATCTTCATTTTCTCCCATCTTCTTGTTCTTATACATCTTCAATTTTGTTTCTACTTAACACCCTGTTGAATAGGAAATACTTTATTATCTGCCATTGTTCACAGATTTTTGCAATCAGTGGGCAAAACAAGCCTTATTACTATGGAAACCAAAACTAACCAGTGAGGCATGAAAGAAATGTCTGCCAAATATCAACTCTGTCCATCTTGGATGACGTGATCAAGTCAAGCTACTTTAACCTTGAGCTATGCAAAACATGTGGATAAGCGGTTACATTAAATATATTCTTCTTTATTATCATGAAGAAGTCCTGCGTATATATTTAACGCTCATACAGATATGACCAAACAAAAACATGTAAGTAAAATTTTTTTTTGTATATATTTATATTCTAGAGTCTCTGGATATCGTCAAGTTTAGGAATCATTTTTAAATTCTTGTCTCGGAATGAACTTTATCTCAGAATCTCCTAGACTTGGATAGTATCTGTTAAGGGTCAAATAGATCTGTTTTAAAAAAATTGTATTTGCTAGGAATACTTGAAACTATATATATATGTATACGTACTGCCCTCCATAAGTTTCCAGATTTTTTTCGTACAGGCATTGAAAATTGTCGTAGACTCTTGAAAATTCACTATGTTATTGCTATACATGTTATGAGATGACTGACCAATTTCTATGATTTCAGATTCAAATCAACAGCTACAGCAGCAATTGGAATACACCATACTAAAGCCTGATTGTCACAGCTGGTGAATTTCAAAAATGCAATCTGGACGTCAGGACACTTTAGAAAAACGATATGTAATAAAATTCTGTTTTAAACTTGGAAAAATGTCACAGAAATGTATAGAATGCTTCAGACTGCTTTTGGAGCATCTTGCATGAATCTCACATCAATTTTTGAGTGGCATGAAAGATTCAAGGAAGGCTAGGAGTCTGTGAGGGATGATGAGAAGTGTGGGAGGAGTAAGGAAGTCAATACACCAGAGTTGATTAGCCAAAGGGTTAGGGTTAGGGTTACTATGTCGAGGTTTTAAGGGAGTTCAGGAAGAGATTCCGTCGGAAAAGACCAGCACTGTTCAAATCGGGTCAGTGGCATTTCCAGCAGGACAATGCACCAGTCCACAACTCCATCCTTGTCACACACTATTTGACCAAGATGGCATCAAAACAGTTCCTCAGCCTCCCTATATTCCAGACCTTGCTCCCTGTGACTTTTGGTTGTTCCCTAAGCTCAGAGGCTGACGTTATGAGACAATTGAGGAGATGAAAGAGGCTGTGACGAAGGTCATTGACACGCTCACAGAAGAGGACTTTGATGGGGCCTTCCAGAAGTTGTTGGAACGGTACAACAAGTGCATTGCAGCCGGAGGAGATTACTTTGAATGGGACTAGAGTTTCATGTGTGTACTATCAATAAAAGGGCCCATACGAAAAAAGTCTGGAAACTTATTTAATGATCCTCGTATATATATATATATATATATACCCCTCTGCAATAGGTCAATTTTTAAGCGGAGTTTAACAAGTTTGAATTCATAGTTTTTCCCCTAGAACAGTTGCCATACCAAAGTTGAAAAGCCTAGCCTATCCTACTATTTACCCATTACTGGAAGAAGAAGAATTTGATTCGTGCCTTTCCAAAGGGTATTAGCGCAATGTGAAATGCAGTCTTGTCCAGAGTTAGACCTCTGGTCGTCTAGTCGATTGCCTACGACGGTAACCATTACACCACGAAATCCTACTTTAAACTATTTAACTGTGCAAATAATTTTTTAAGAATAGTTACATGAAAATATGGGGACACGTGGCGCAACGGTTATCGTCTTTAGAAATGTTTATAGCAAGCCAACTTCAAATTCAGGATTTGGGTTTTATTTTCGCTCTAATTCACATGAAAAAAAGTATGAATTATCTCTTCTCCCAGCTAAGGGTAATGGTAAAGTAAACTGGATTCTTTAGCCTTGCAACAGCAACACGTTAATGGAAAGGAAAACTATAGATTTAAATCAGCTTTACTCCACTTCGTAATTGACCTTGTGCCACATCTTGCCTGTGGCGAAGGGTTTGGGTAAGAATATTCTCATTAAAATTTACTTACATGGTTTTTCTTCTTCATATTCTCTAAATGGAATACAGTGGAGAGGCTACACTTCTGAATCTGTAGAGAGGGTTGTGTACTCCTTCATTGTTGTTATTCTTGGTCTAGTCTAAACCGGAGTGTTAGTATCTGTCAGGGTCCCATCTAGGGGTCAGATAGATCCGTTTGAAAATTATCTTTATTCGATAGAAATACTTGAAACTATATTACTGTGTGCAAATTATTTGCATTAAGAATAACTGTAGCAATGTTCGTTTATTAAGGATTTGTATTATTAGTCATATAATTACTTGCAAATTATTGGTGTTAGATAGGAATACTTGAAACTTTATAACTGTGTACAAACAAATAATTATTATTAGATTGGAATGGACATTTTAAGCCATATAATTGTGTATAAATTATGAATATTTGTCTTAGTGTTATATATTAACCTATGAAAGACCCGTCAGTTAAAGATTTCGTAAGAAGGATGTGCACCTGTGTAAACAATGGGGGCAGCGAAAATTACCGAACCGGAAGGAAAACGCATGGGCGTTAAAAATATTTTATAGAGACACCGTTTCAACTTACACAAAACGGTCGGTCAGTCAGGACAGGCGTTTAGTCATGAGAAGCAGGTAGTCAAAGCAAAAGCCGCTTTGGACACGGCCTTGGTGGCCAAGTGGCCTTGCGTTGAAAAGTGCGAAGAATTACTTGATGGGGCTCTGGATATAGGCTCACGGCGTGAGTTAAGAAGATATGGTGTCAAATATTGCAGTCCTATGTTTGTCTTTTAGTCTGTCTGTCTGTCTGTCTTACACGTACAGCATTTCGACCCTTTCGTAAATTCTTGAACTTCTACGTGCAAAAAATCCAGAGGCAACAATATTATTTGTCGACTTCGCCATACACAGAGGAAAGATGGAGCAAATACTACGTGCCTTCGGCCTACCAAAAGAAACCGTCGGAGCCACAATGTTGCTCTATAGAAGCACAAAAGTAAAAGTCCACTCCTCGAATAGAGACACAGACTACTTCGACATTATAACAGGTCTACTGCAAGGAGTCACATGAGCGCCAATACCTCTTTATCATCTGTCTCGACAATGTGCTTAGAAAGTCTATTGATAAAATGAAAGAAAACAGTTTCAAGCTAACAAAGGAAAGAAGCAGAAGTTACCCTGCACAAACAATTACGGGCGCGTTAGACGAACCAGACATGTTGGACACGGCCAGAGAAGTAGGGACGAGCTCATAAGTGACGTACTCCTATGGACTCCTATACATGGACGAGCAAAAGCAGGACGACCTCTAAGAACCTGTATACATCAACTCTGTGCAGATTCAGGATGTAGCTTTGAAGACCTACCGGAATCGATGAAAGATAGGGAAGGGTAGCAGGAGAGGGTCAGGGATATCCGTGCTGATGGCACGACATGATGATGATGATGATATTTTTTATAAACAAGTATTATTGTTGCTTTTTCATTTGGCTACATAACATTAGATCTGTATGAAAGTTATTAGTGTTGGATAGGAGAACTTGAAACTACATAACTGTACAAACCTTTTCTATTAAGTATAGTTGCATGAAAATACAATTAAATCCAAAGGATTCTCATAAGTTTTTTGTGAAATTATATTTATTTCCCTCACTAAAAAGACAGAGTTTGGCTTTAAATAATGCAACAAGGGTTGTCATACTTTACGGAGGAGTCGATTGTGTAATGGTTATAATCGCCGGAAATGGACACAGCGACCCGATTTCAAATCCTGGATGATGCTGATTGCATTTCCCATTGCGAAAAGTATGCATCCAATTATTCTCCCACCCCCACCCCCACCGACCTATGGGCAAATAGTAGAGAAGACCGGGCTCTTTAACCTTGATATGGCAACCGGTCTGGGAGAAGAAAAAACTCAATTCAAACATATTAAACTCCGTTAAAAAATGACCTATCCTATTCGTGCAGAGGGGTTGGGTAAATACAAGTGTTGTGTTTTGACCTTTTGACCCGGACAAAAATGCCATTCAAGGTGATGCACCGGAAGGAGGTGACACATTCTAATGGCAGTTATGAGAGGAAATCGCGTGGGCGGAAATTGGCTGATGAAGTGGGACGAGCTAAAAAATTTCCATGGTACACCACAGAATGATGCACCGGAAGAGAGTGACCTCTGAAACTGCATGACAGTTATTTCCGCTTGATGACGATTAAACATTCGATTTCAAAGATCGAGTGGGCGTCAAACGATTATATAATTCAGTTGAGTTCGACGAGCCAGAGGAGTTGCCAGTAGAGTTCCAGAGAGTTGGAGCCGAGATGTGGTAGGGAAAGCCACACCCGACCAAGGGGGCCCTCGGGAACCCCGATGGAGTTTGGGGTCCAGAGAAGATGCTGATAAGATGCAGTAAAGAAAGCCAGCATCCAGCAGAGTGGGCCCTAGGCCTCCGGTTGAGCAGCTCTAGAGAACAAGAAAGACACAACGTGACGGTCATAACAGTGGGGTCAAGATATTACAGTTTATGTTCGATCTCCAGCTCCCTCTCACAGTAAAACCCCACACAACCTTTTCGAACCCCTTGCAATAAAGTGAGAGGTAAATATTGTTAAAGAAGTCTTCCTGCGTCTGTTTATTCCTGCATCTGTTTGTTTAAGAATTTTTTTTTTTTTTTTTTTTTTTTTTTTTTACTACCGCGTACACATGGGAAGCAGTATGCTGTACGTGTGAGTCTTGCGGCTTAACGCTCAAGATTGCCAGTTCGATCGGGGAACTACTGCTGCTCATCTATAAGAGTGGCTTCTATAGATGAGAACAAAAACAGCCATCGAAAGATAACCATGACTAGTACTCAAACCAGATCCATAAACCGCATCGCTCTTCGCGCGGGTAAAAAAGGGGCGCGTCCTGCTGAGGTTGGAGCCCTGGCCTCGGTGTTCGAAAAATCAGCTACAGAGCTCAAACACAAACACAAACATAAACTACTAAAATGCAAACAAACAATACAGATAGCGACATTTAACGTGAGAACCCTAAATAGAATAGGTCAACTAGCAGAGCTAACTGCATCAGCCGTAGAACATAAGATAGATATAATTTGCATACAAGAGCACCGATACACGCACACCGAAGATATCAAGTATCACGAAACTGGAAATGGATGGATGCTGGTGACTGTATCGGCATGGAAAAACTCTGTCAATGCATCGGTAGGAGGGGTGGGAATACTTCTAGGACCGAGAGCGTTAAAAACACTGAACAGCATTGAGAGAATACAACCTAGGATGATGGCCGCAACGTTTAATGGCAACCCCAAAGCAACAATTATCTCCTGCTACAGCCCTACCAATGTTAGCGAAGAAAACGAAATAGCCACCTTCTACGAAGATCTATCCTCCCTAGTACGTAGCATTCCGAAACACAACCTGCTAGTCATTGGCGGAGATATGAATGCACAAATCGGGAAAAACAGACACAACAAATACAGCCTACACTACACGTCTAACAGGAATGGACAGCATTTAATAGATTTCATGATAGAAAATAGATTAACCTGCCTCAATACAAACTTTCAAAAAAGGGAGGGGAAATTATGGACCTACACATACGCAAATAAGAGTAAAGCACAGATAGACTACGTCCTTATAAACAGGAAATGGAGAAACAGTGCGATGAATTGCGAGGCATACTCCTCCTTCGAGGGTGTGTCCTCCGATCATCGAATAGTTACGGCCAAAGTACGACTAAGCCTAAGAAAAAACGCCACACGTAAAGCCACGACCAAGCACTATGACTGGGCCCTACTCAACAACAGAGATATTAGAGACAAATATGCATTAGAATTAAGAAACAGATTCGAAGCACTACAAGAGAAGGTAGAAATAGGCACCCCAAATGACGAATATGAAAATTTTGTAGAAGCGCACCTGGAGGCGGCAGAAAAGTGTATTCCAACAAAACCTAGAACTAAATATAGAGTCCCTTGGGAAACGCTAGCGGCTAGAGAAAAACGTGCACTTGTGAAGACTGCCTCCAAAAACTATCAACAGAACCCAACAAATACAAATGCACGAGAACTAGAAAAGGCGCAACATCAATTAACAGGAATATACCTAAAAGAACAGGCAGAATACGTACAAAATCAGATAGATAAGATTAGAGACTCGGTGCAAGATAGGCAATCCAGGATAGCCTGGCAAACAATAAACGAAGTAAGTGGAAGAAAGAGCACAGCCAAAGCAAAATTGAAAGCTGCAAGCCAACAAGAAAGAATAAAACTGTGGGAACAGCATTTCAAAAATCTACTAGGAAACCCACCGGAAATAACGGATGAACCGATCACCAGAATTATTAGTAAGCAATTAGACGTAAAACTAGGTCCTTTCACCAAAGAAGAACTCGACACGGTTCTCAGAAGAATTAAAAATAGGAAAGCGGCGGGGCTAGACGAGATCCCCCCAGAAGTGTGGAAGACGAGACAATTCGACGATATACTGCTCCGGCAATGCAACGCAGTCTATAGTCAAAATAGGATAGAACGATGGACGAAGGGATGCATCCTTCCATTCCCTAAAAAAGGCGACCTCGGACTAGCCAAGAACTACCGAGGGATAACACTTACATCCATAGCAGCCAAAATCTACAATGCCCTACTACGAAACCGCATAGAACCCAAAATGGAAAACATCCTTAGGAAAAACCAAAATGGTTTCCGGAGAAATAGATCCACAACCTCACAAATACTGACCATCCGTAGAATCCTGGAAGGCGTTCGGGCAAAAAACTTACAGGCGACATTACTATTTGTCGACTTTACCAAGGCCTTCGATTCCATACACAGAGGGAAGATGGAGCAAATCCTACTAGCTTACGGCCTACCAAAAGAAACTGTAGCAGCGATAATGATTCTCTACAGAAACACCAAAGTAAAAGTACGTTCACCAGATGGAGACACGGAATACTTCGACATTGTTGCAGGAGTACTACAAGGAGACACACTAGCCCCGTACCTCTTTATCATCTGTCTAGACTATGTGCTTAGGACTTCGATCGACAAAATCAGAGAAAATGGCTTTGAGCTGACTAAGAGAAGAAGCAAAAGGTACCCCGCAAAAACAATCACGGACGCCGACTACGCTGATGACTTGGCGTTACTAGCGAATACGCCTAATCAAGCAGAGACACTACTACATAGTCTGGAACGAGCTGCAGCCGGCATTGGCCTACATGTCAATGCAAACAAAACCGAATATATGTGTTACAACCAAACAGGCAACATTGCCACACTAGACGGAGCCTCTCTGAAACTAGTCGACAAATTCACCTACCTAGGAAGCAGCGTCTCATCAACCGAGAAGGACATCGACACACGACTGACGAAGGCATGGACAGCTATCGATAGGCTCTCGATCATATGGAAGTCGGACCTAACAGATAAAATGAAACGCAGTTTCTTCCAGGCAGCGGTTGTGTCGATACTGCTATATGGATGCACCACATGGACGCTTACGAAGCGGCTGGAGAGGAGGCTGGACGGAAATTACACAAGAATGTTGAGAGCAGTATTAAACAAGTCCTGGCGACAACACCCCACGAGACTCCAACTATACGGACACTTGCCCCCCATCACAAAAACTATACAAGTTCGACGAACCAGACACGCGGGACACTGCTGGAGAAGCAAGGACGAGCTCATAAGCGATGTACTCCTGTGGACCCCCACTCATGGATGTGCAAGTGTGGGACGACCAGCACGAACTTACATACAGCAGCTATGTGAGGACACGGGTTGTAATCCTGAAGACCTGCCGGAGGCGATGAGTGATAGGGAGAAATGGCGAGAGACGGTCAGGGATATCCGCGCAGACGGCGCGACATGATGATGATGATGTGATTGTGATGCTGTAGATGACGATATAACACAAGCATGCTTCAAAAACCAATCAATATTCTTTTTACTTAGCTTTTTGTTTATTTGATTATTTGTTTGTTTGTTGGTTTGAGTTTTATGGCATATCAACCTTTGTAGGTTATTTAATGCCAAATCCATTTTAATACAAATAAACAGTTCTATTTCAAACAGTTCAGTTTAGCATAAGTACAGTTTAATTGTTAAAATCATTTCTATTTTAAGCTATTCCGTTTAGTCAAACAGTTCTGATTCAAACAGTTTAGTTTAGTATAAGTATAGTTTTTGTTTACACCCAGTTAAATGTCAAAACAGTTCTATTTCAGACAATTCAGTTTAGCATAAGTACAGTTTCAATATCAAAAACAGTTTCATTTCGACAAATTCAGTTTTGCGTAAGTACACAGTTTAAATATCAAAACAGTCCTATTTCAAGCAATTCAGTTTAGCATAAGCACAGAGTTTAGCTCTATTTGACCCATAGATAGGACCCTATCAGGTGCTAGCACTCCGGGCCATAGTGGAATTGGGAGCGATGGCAATGGAAGGATACTCCGCATTTCCCAAAGCTCCAGCATTACTGGAATCTTACCATAAGATTTTTGGGTTTTAGATGCAGTCGGTGTATGCTACAGCCCCCCCCCCCCAAACAGACTGGGCAAGCTTTTTGTTTAGTAAGTTGTTTACAGCATCGGCCGTTACAAAGGAGTTACCCATCTTAGTACAAACCTGAACCATCATTGCTTAACTTTAGTGATCTGGCAGTTGTTTACTTTCAGCGTGACTTAACTCTTATTTTCCTACATATTCTATTTTTTTCTTTTTCTTTTTCTTTTTTTCTTCCTTTTACTCGTCAGCTTAGTTCTTTCTTCTTTTTTTCTTATACTCTTCTTTTTGTTGCATACATATATATACTGGATACATACCGACGCAATGATAACAGACGCAGTAATAAACGACGCAGTAACAATTAAGATGCAGGAAGGAAGACACAGGAAGACTTCTTTAACAATATTTTACCTCTCACTTTATTTGTAAGGTTTGCGTGTGAGAGGGTGCTAGAGACTGAATATAAACTTCATATTTTGACCCCACTGTTATGACCATCACGTTGTGTCTTTCTTGTTCTCTTAGATGCTCAACCAGAGGTCTTGGGGTCCACTCCATCGGGGCTTTTCCGAAGACCCCCTCGGTCGGGTGTGGCCTTCCCTACCACATCTCGTCTCTAACTCTCAGGGAGTCTGCTGGCAATTGCTTTGGCACCCCAAACTCAACTGAGTTAAATAATAATTCAACGCCCACACGATCGCCTACTGGATCTTTGAATCGGATGTTTAATCGTCATCAAGCGGAAATAACTGTCATGCAGTTCAGAGGTTACTCTCTTCCGGTGCATCACTGTTAGTGGCACAATGGGACCTTCACCTTGTCCCATATCATAAGCCTTAATCCGCCCACGCGATCTCTTTCGATTACTGGCCATTCGAATGTGTCACTTCCTTCCGGTGTATCACCTTGGAATAGCATTTTTGGGCTGGGTCGAAGGTCAAAATATAACAATCATCCGTAAATTATTTTTCAAATTCCACATGTGGAATTTTCTTTACGTTCGTCTCCATCAACCTCACACATATTTTACAGAATACTTTACAATGGACAATAATGGCTGAAAACATAAGAAAGAATCACTTGAACTACAGCAAACAAAATCTTACTTAGAAGGCGACCTTCTCTCTATGTAACACTTGCCCGGCTAATTATTATCTAAATTTCTCTATCTTTGCGTGGTTGGCCATCTTGACATGTGTGCATCAAGGTACCATACGGATGCATTTTTTATCTTCTCAACACAACGGGCCCTCCATAATTCCTTGAAGAAATTTCAAAACCCTAAAAAGGACCATACTCTGGTCCCATATCCTGGTCACAAACTTAGTGACCCTGGTCATTCCAGCAATACATTTCGCCTGGATTCCTCATGACCACACTCCAGTTCTTTGCTCAACAGGTTCCTACCTTGAGTAACCGGAGAATTCCATAAACTATAACACAATATCTTCAAGGCCCAAAGCATTCCACAAAAATCCACAAAAATCATGGCCCAAAACAAAGTATCACAATACATCCGAATGTGTCACAATCTGGCACGCATGCCGTAAACCACCTAAAATAGTCCACGCAAAATACTAATTAGCAATGTGTTACCCATTTTTTTTTTAAGTTTCTGTTTCCATGCCCATTGGTTTGCAAGCCCTTGAGGAAACATGCTTTACCTGATCAAACCCGCGCCGGGTTTCTTTTCAATTTAATCAGGAACCCTCGTGGCTACCAATATATAGGCATCACGCCTTTCCCAGATTCGTTTCACTTTGCCAAATCACACACAAATCCAAAACATCATCGTGACTGAAAGACATAGACATCATCCACAAAATTTTGGAGTAGGCCACGCCTTTTTTCTTTTATTCCATCCTCGGAACTCCAAACTAAAAAAATAGAAGCCAAATAGGCTCTCAGCAGCTTCATGGGTCGGCGAATTCTTCGATAGAATTACTTTCAACGACAATCTGTAAATCCACTTGAATGAATGTCTGTCCTACTCTCACGTCAGCCCACGATTTCCTCAAAAACAGAAACCACAAAAAAAATATTTCCTTTTCCACGAAAACCCCAAATTCTAAAAAAAAAATTTAGAATCAATATAATTGCAAATATTATTAAACCTAGAATAAAATCCTCTGTTAATGGTTTTCGTCAAATTTCATAATATGAACAGGAAAAAAAATTTCTAATGTCGCCTTTAAACTCAAACTCAAAAAATTTCTCCACTTTACAACAAGACAAAACAATATTACAATCACAGTTCAAAAATGTTCAGTTTTCTTTTCTTCTTTTTTTTTCAATCTATGTAGTGATGTACTGTCTATTTTACTAAAAATGTCTGTTCTTTCTTTCTTTCTTTCTTTCTTCTTTCATATGCTGTGTTCAACAATGTTCAAGTTTCTTCTCTTTCTTTTTTTTTCTTTCCATCTTTTTTCTATTGTCCTGTACGTTTTTGTGTTTGTTTTCATTTTTTCTTTTTTTTTTTTCATTTTTTTTCATAATAAATTGCTCATTCAATGTCCCTTTTTTTTCAACCTTATATCTACCTCTCTGTCTTTACCTTAACACGATAACTATAGGTCCGCCTCCCAGTTTATTCAATTTCAGTCTATAGTACCATAAATTAAGCCTGATTTATAATACAACTTTTTCAATAGCTTACGAGCACTCTTCTTCTTTTTTTTTCTTTTCACAAAATATCCCGGGTTTTTTTTCTAAACAACCCAAACTTTTATAAATTCTGCCTACATTTCCCAATTCAAAATACTTCCGAATCTGCAAATCTTCGCCACACTTGGTTCCGTTAAAATTCTGCGCATCTCTTTATTACATCCAAAACCCTGTTTCAAAATATCTTCCCCAATAACAATTTCAAAGCTTCACTCCAGGTGGAACTCACGAAATACCTGTCTGCCTCGTCAGACACAAAAAACATCTATCTCTTAGTTACTCTGCCTCCACGGCAAGACCATTTTCAAGACAATACCTATGTCTTCAATAATTGATATCAACAATTTCCACAGCAAAACAACCGGCCTGATTCTACCAGCGCCGAAAATATCGATTCTCCCAACTTCATAAATATCGAAAAATTATATGCGCATTATTCAAACCACCAATGTGCGAAATTTTGGGACAAACCCATTGATGCTCCCAGGATTACATTTCTCGGATTAAAATTCTCATTTCCAATCCACAAGTTCCAAACATAAAAACTTGCCCAAAAGATCTTAACTACAGTTATGCGGGATTCCAGATCTTTGACTGAAATTCTAATTTTCAATCACCACTTGTCTGGACCAATGAAAAGCTACAACGAATTTTTTTTTACTCACAAAGACCTATTTGCGATAAAAAAAATCCCCATTCATAAAATTTATCATAAAATTTATTGTTTACGATAAGCTGTCTATCAAAAAATGGACAATGACTGTCCCACAGCCATCTTTTGTTTTCCCTTCTTTTTTTCTCCCTCACTCCGATACAATATTACACAGCAGTAATTTCAATTTTTATCTAGGGATCACACATTTAAAAAAAAAAATTATTTCCAATTTTATGCTTCTAGAAAGGCCCTTGTCATGAAACAAATCTTTCACTATTTTACCCAATTTAAATAACAGAGAGAGATAGAAGTTACATGAATGCTGCAATTTACTTACAATTTTTTTCTTTCTTTTCTCTTTTCTGTTGCTGGTTAGTTTTGTTTTTTTTTTGTTTTTTTTTCGTTTTACTTCTTTCAATTCCAGCATTTTTCTTTGTTCTTTTTTTTTTCTGTTCTTTCCGCGTCGGTCGGTTCTTTTTCCTTCCTTTTTTTTTTTTTTTTTTTTTTTGCTAGTTTGTTCTTGTTTTTTCTTTTTACTTCTTTCCATTCCAGCATCCTTCTTTGTCCTCTTCGTTGCTGTCGTGTTGTGATGCTTAAAACTGCAGTTTACAGTAACTAGGTTCATTCTGAGTCCTTGAAGAACTCGCATGGCACAAGCACCAAATTAATATATGTTGCATACATATATATACTGGATACATACCGACGCAATGATAACAGACGCAGTAATAAACGACGCAGTAACAATTAAGATGCAGGAAGGAAGACACAGGAAGACTTCTTTAACAATATTTTACCTCTCACTTTATTTGTAAGGTTTGCGTGTGAGAGGGTGCTAGAGACTGAATATAAACTTCATATTTTGACCCCACTGTTATGACCATCACGTTGTGTCTTTCTTGTTCTCTTAGATGCTCAACCAGAGGTCTTGGGGTCCACTCCATCGGGGCTTTTCCGAAGACCCCCTCGGTCGGGTGTGGCCTTCCCTACCACACCTCGTCACTAACTCTCTGGGAGTCTGTTGGCAACTGCTTTGGCACCCCAAACTCAACTGAGTTAAATAATAATTCAACGCCCACACGATCGCCTACTGGATCTTTGAATCGGATGTTTAATCGTCATCAAGCGGAAATAACTGTCATGCAGTTCAGAGGTTACTCTCTTCCGGTGCATCACTGTTAGTGGCACAATGGGACCTTCACCTTGTCCCATATCATAAGCCTTAATCCGCCCACGCGATCTCTTTCGATTACTGGCCATTCGAATGTGTCACTTCCTTCCGGTGTATCACCTTGGAATAGCATTTTTGGGCTGGGTCGAAGGTCAAAATATAACATTTTTCCTTTTCATTTTCTCAGCCTCTCCTTTTTGTTTTTCTTTCTTTTGCTTTAATTGTTTTTTCTTTTCATTCTTTACTCGAATACTTTTTCTTTTTCATACGTTTACAATTCTTCTTTTTCCTTTTCTTTTTCCCTTTCTTTTTTCCTTTTCTTTGTCCTTTTCAATATCTTATTCCTCACTTTTAACATTTTCATTATTTTACTATCTCTCATTACTTTTTATTTTTATGTCCCTCTCCTTTTTCTTTTTATCTTTTTATTCTCTTTTTTCTCTTCTTTCTTTTACGTTTCTGCCTTTTCCTTATATTTCTTTTACTCCCCTCCTTTTCCTTATAATTCTTTTACTCCCCTCCTTTTCCATGTCATTCTTTCATTCCCCTCCATTTCCATATCATTCTTTTACTCCCCTTTTTTTCATAATATTTTACTCCCCTCCTTTTCCTTATAATTCTTTTACTCCCCTCCTTTTCCATATCATTATTTTAGTACCCTCCTTTTCCATATCATTTTTTACTCCCCTCCTTTTCCTTATAATTCTTTTACTCACCCTCTTTTCTGTATCATTTTTACTCCACTCCTTTTCCTTATCATTCTTTTACTCCCCTCCTTTTCCATTTCATTCTTTCATTCCCCTCCATTTCAATATCATTCTTTTACTCCCCTTTTTTTCATAATATTTTCCCCCTCCTTTTCCCTATTATTCTTTTTTTCCACGTTTTTCAAAAATTTTCCACTCCCCTCCTTTTCCTTATTCTTTAACTCTCCTCTTTTTCCATGTCATTCTTTTGCATATCATTCTTTTACTCCCCTTTTTTCATCTTCTTTTGCTCCCCTCCTTTTCCATATCATTCTTTTACTCCCCTTTTTTCATCTTTTTGCTTCCCTCCTTTTCCATATCATTCTTTTACTCCCCTTTTTTTCATAATATTTTCCCCCTCCTTTTCCCTATTATTCTTTTTTTCCACGTTTTTCAAAAATTTTCTACTCCCCTCCTTTTCCTTATTCTTTAACTCTCCTCTTTTTCCATGTCATTCTTTTGCATATCATTCTTTTATTCCCCTTTTTTCATCTTCTTTTGCTCCCCTCCTTTTCCATATCATTCTTTTACTCCCCTTTTTTTCATCTTTTTGCTTCCCTCCTTTTCCATATCATTCTTTTACTCCCCTTTTTTTCATAATATTTTCCCCCTCCTTTTCCCTATTATTCTTTTTTTCCACGTTTTTCAAAAATTTTCCACTCCCCTCCTTTTCCTTATTCTTTAACTCTCCTCTTTTTCCATGTCATTCTTTTGCATATCATTCTTTTACTCCCCTTTTTTCATCTGCTTTTGCTCCCCTCCTTTTCCATATCATTCTTTTACTCCCCTTTTTTTCATCTTTTTGCTTCCCTCCTTTTCCATATCATTCTTTTACTCCCCTTTTTTCATATTCTTTTACTCCCCTGCTTTTCCACATAATTCTTTTACTTCTCTTTTTTTACTTTCCTTTCTTTTACTCTCCTTTTTTATTCTTTTTCTCTCTTTTACTCCTTTTCTGTTTCTTTCATTTCTCAAGACTCTGTTATCTTCCTGTCTTTTCTACCATTACTTAATCTTTAATTATCTCATTTTTTTAAAACTTATCTTTTTGCCCACTTCTTTTTTCTACGATTTTCTTGTTTTTAATCCTTTTTTCTTTTTGTGATGTTACTACTTTTAACTACTGATATTTCTTAACCAATGAAACGTGTGAACAGCAAAGACACAAGAATGCAAAAGATAATAACCCCAAATTAAATCTGTCATGAAAACTTTTGGCGGCGCAGTCAATGCCGAACATTTCACTTTTCACATTGGTCCGATGGGAAATTACTCTATCATATTTCACGGATTTGTAAGTTCCCAGTGAATTCGACAACCACAAATTATTGCATCGCTATAGGTAAATTAATTATTAGTACTAACAATGATAATATATCTCTTTTCACACGAATACTTAATTTGACTGCTGACCAATATTTTCTTTGTCTTCTTTTTTCTTTCTTTGATTCATTAAGTTCATCGAATTCAAAAGAATCGACCCACTAGCTCTCTCGTTACTGACATGCCACGAAGATTAGTAAAATTAAGAGTGTCTGAGTGATCACTTGAACAAACAACTCTCGTCACGCCCAGTCGGTGGAGCTTCGAATATGCTGCAGAGGATTAAGATACCTCAACCAAAATGGGTGTATCCTGGCGTGATACTAAACTGGATCCTGTGGTGAGGTTCCAGTTATGAATTATCTGAGGGGTGTGAAATGCCACTTCAATGCCATTACTCCTAGGTCCACAGTAACCTGGATCAGATTTCTTTAAGATTCATTCGTAATCGATAGGATCGTCTACAAAAATACTTAAGAAATAACCACAAAAAAATATAAAAATGAACGTACAATGAATCCGATTCTATAACATCTAGGCATAAAATACCTCGAAACGAGTTGACATTCCGTTAAAATCAATTAGTCAATCAGACCACTTTCGGAATTATCTTTCCTGTTCTGGCATTGGCCGTTAGGGAGAAGTGGCGAGAGAGGGTCAAGGATATTTGTGCAAGCGGCACGACATGATGATGACGATGATATCATCCAAAAAACTCTTGATGAACTTAAGAAATCAAGTTAAATCTTAAAACTAGATTTTTGTTCGGTAAATATCTTGATCAATATTCACAAGTGTTGGGCTTTCTCGCAAAGGATTACAACTTTCAAGTTGTGTCTGTTATTGAGGGTTGTAATAATTATATTAAAGAAGTATTCATAAATGGCCTGATTTCAGGAAGCAAAAATTTGAAGTTAAAAACAGCTTATGAACAAACATACTCTACTGATAGCACAGAAATACTTATATATATATATATATATATATATATATATATATATAAGAGAAAAACCTAAAATATATCCGACTGTACAAAAATGTATAGAGTTGGAAAAACAAGGTCTTTTTTGCATGATTTAATTGATAAAACTGTTTAACTGTTTTTTTTTGGGGGGGGGGTTGTTTTTTGGAGTTTTATGGTATATCAACCTTTGTAGGTTATTTAATGCCAAATCCATTTTTATACAAATATGCAGTTCTATTTCAAACAATTCAGTTTCGCATAAGTTCACAGTTTAATCGTCAAAAACATTTCTATTTCAAGCTATTCCGGTTAGTCAAACAGTTCTAATTTAAACAATTTTGTTTAGTATTAGTATAGTTTTTGTTTACACATAGTTAAATGTCAAAACATTTCTATTTCAACCAATTCAGAATAGCCTAAGTATGTAGTTTAATTCTATTCGACCCATAGATAAGGCCCTATCAGGTGATACTAATCTGTGCCAGAGTGGACCTGAGAGTGATGAAAATGAAGTGGTACTCAACATTCCCCAAAGCTCCAGCAATACTGGAACCTCTCCATCAGATTGTTTAGTGTCATATGCAGGACACTTGTTGGAGAGGGGGTCTTACCCCTTATTATTTGTAAAATTCATTATCCGTGCTAGAATTACGTGGCTAAAGAAAAAAAAAGAGAAGAACACATACATTTTTTTCTCTACTTGCAACAAATATGGAACAATTCCAATCATCAATCCTCGAACTTATTAAATTTCAAATACAATCCCAAAAGGAATTACAAGAGAGACAGATCAAAAATGAAGAGAAATTCCAACAACAAATTTTGGAATTAAAACAAGACAATGACAAGAAACAGCTAGAAATTTCAGAACTGATCCATAAGGCTATGCTAACTAAAGAAAACAAGTCTGACGAAAAATTCTGCTCGCAAAATACAATTTGGTCCACCATCGAAACTTTCAACTACAATCCCGAGGAAGATCAAACTTTTGAATGCTTCTAACAAAAGTACCAAGATTTCTTCGATATCGATTGTCAAACATGGACCGATAAGAAAAAAATTAGACTCTTACTCTCAAAACTTGGGACTAACGAACATAATTAGTTCACCGACTTCATTTTACCCAAGAAAACGCGAGACTTAAAATTTAATGAAACAATTGAGCTTCTAAAAGAATTATTCAACCTGAGATTGTCCTTATTCCACAAAAGATGGAAATGCTTAAATATTAAAAAAAAATGAATCGAAAGACTTTACGACGTACGCATCAGTTATTAACAAAACTTGCGACGACTTCCGCCTATCGGAACTGACAGCCGACAATTTCAAATGTTTAATTTTTGTACTCGGCCTAGTTTCGAGAAAAGATAGCGATATGCGTAGACGAATTTTTACGAAACTAGAGAATGAACAAAATATGTCGCTTCAACAATTGGCAGATTATTGCCAACAAAATGTTAATATAAAGCAAGACTCACAAAAAATTGAAGAAGCGGGCATAGCAAACGTCAGACGAATTTTGAAGTCCCCCGCAAGTATAAATAAAACCCATTATAGAAAAAATTCACCATTGCCAAGACGAAATTAGATGTCCTCCTCAAGTACAAATAAAAACCATTAAGAAAAACCCCCTCTTAGCGCATGCTATGGATGCGGACAATTCCACTGCTACAAGGGCTGCCCGTACAAGTACAAAATTTGTAGAAACTGCAACGGAAAGGGACATAAAATGTCGTGCTGTAAAAAAATTAAACAAAGTCGAGTTAAAATTACCCACATCGATAATCAAGAACAAATATCAGGAAATACCTTTAAGTAAAAATCCAAAACAAAAAGGTAAAAATGCAACTCGATTCGGGCTCAAACATCTCTATCATAAACACTCAGACTTGGGAAAATATTGGGAAACCAACACTCTTTAAGTCCAACAAAATCGCCAGAACCGTGACAGTCAGAAAAATAAACTTTGTTGGCGATGGTTGGCTAAACATACATTTCAATAATAAAATTTTTAAAAATGAGAATATTCCTGATGCGAAACACTAACAATTTATTTGGAACAGATGCCATCACGAAATTTAACTTATGGGATCTACCCGTATCGTCTTTCTGTAACAAAATAAAAGAATATAAAGACGACCCTCAAATCATAAAGGAGGAAATAAAGAAAACCTTTCCTGAGGTATTTTCAGAAGGTTTGGGTAGATGCACAAAAATGACTGCAAAAATTAAATTAAAAAAGAATGCACAACCAGTCTTAAGATAAAAACGAAGCATTCCTTTCGCCGCTATAGACAAAATTGATAAAGGACTAGAAAAATTAACACAATGCGGAGTACTATCAAGAGTCGACTATAGCGACTGGGCATCTCCTGTAGTATACGTAAAGAAAAAATCAGGAGAAATACGCGTCTGTGCAGATTTTTCCACAGGCTTAAACGGCGCAATAGAAGATCACCATTATCCACTACCTAGTCCAAAAGAAATATTTACGAAACTGAATGGCGGTCGATACTTCTCGAAAATTGATCTTAGCGAGGTTTATCTCCAAACACCAACAGACGACGAAAGCTCGAAATTACTCTGTATTAGTACTCATAGAGGTTTGTTCAAGCACCAACGCTTACCCTTTGGCGTTAAGACTGCACCGGCGGTGTTCCAACAAATCATGGACACTATGTTAGCCGGGCTAGATTTCGCAACGGCATATCTGGACGATATTCTAGTTAAAAGTAATACCATAGAAGAACACAAAAGTTTTCTAAATAAAATTTTTGAGCGAATCAGTAAGTACGGCCTGAAGATCAAAGAAAATAAATGCGACTTCCTACTAGAAGAAATTAAATACTTAGGACATGTAATAAATAAGGACGGCAAGATACCAGACAAAAGTCGGGCCGCGGCAATCAAAGACATGCCCAATCCAAAAAATGTAAAAACCCTACAAAGCTTCGTAGGTTTAGTAAGCTACTATCAGGATTTTATCCCTAATTTACATAACTTAAGAACACCGCTTAACGAACTGCTACGTAAAGAAAAGAAGTGGATTTGGACAAAAGAACGCAAACAAGCATTTCGTGAAATAAAAAATAAACTAACATATGACTTATTCTTAACACACTTCGACCCTAATCTTGACATGATCGTAGCTAGCGACGCCAGTACACACGGCGTAGGAGCATGTATATTACAAAAGTGGAAAGATGGGAAAGTCAGACCCATAGCATATGCAAGCAGATCGTTAATTCCAGCAGAACGCAATTATTCACAAATTGAAAAAGAGGCTCTAGCCATAATATTTGCAGTCACAAAATTCAACAGATACATTCATGGACGTTGGTTTACATTGCAAACAGACCACAAACCACTAGTAACTATTTTTGGTTCCAAAAAAGGACTTCCAACATATACAGCCAACAGACTGCTTCAATGGGGAACCACCCTTTTAAACTATGATTTTCCGATTCAATACCTATCCACGAATAAGATAGGGCACGCAGATGGATTATCTAGACTCATTCCTAGGCCAGCAGAAACCTTTGAAGACACGGTTATTGCAGCCCTCAGATCTGAAAATGAGGTAGAAAATACACTAAACAGCACAATTAGAGAACTACCGGTATCTCTTAAAGGAAATAAAAAGAGAAACAGTAAGAGACAAGTTCATTAGAGAAATAAAAGTGAAGCTATTAAAGAAAAACAAAAATTGAGGAGACTTATTCACTATGTGATAACTGTATCATTATACAGTGAGAGAGTCGTAATACCAAAAACTCTTCAAAAAAGAATTCTTCACGATTTCCACACTGGTCACCCAGGGATAAATCGAATGAAGAGCGTCATGCATTCTTACGTTTTTTGGCCTGGTATGGACTCCGATGTCACTGATATGGTCAGTAAATGCAAAGGATGTATCCTTGCCGCAAAGTCTCCACCAATCTCACAAGAACCCTGGCCCAAAACAGATAGACCATGGTCGAGGATACACATATATTTCGCAGGTCCAATTGATAAATGGTATTACTTAGTAGTAGGAGACAGCCATTCTAAATGACCAGAAGTCTTCCAAATGAAAAGACCAACATCAACAAACACAGTAAACAGGTTACATGAACTGTTCGCAAGATACGGCGTATTAGATACAATAGTTAGCGACAACGGGACGCAATTTACATTTAAGGAGTTTGAACATTTCTGTGCAGCATTCCAACACATAAGAATACCTCCTTACCACCCACGATCAAACGGCCAAGCCGAGAGATTTGTGGATACGCTAAAAAGAGCGTTAAAGAAAGCAATAGGAACTCCGACTAAAAAAGCCCTTCAACTTTTTCTTCAAGTATATCGGATAACTCAGAATAAGTCGGCACCATCAACTCTATCATCTTCAGAAAGCATGTTTGCTAGAAGAATCAAATCTGTATTTGATAAACTTTTTCCTAGCAAGAAAAGCCACATCCCTGCCATCCTTGTTCCTAGAAGGAAATTTAATAAAAATGATAAAGTATTTTACAAAAATTACAAAAATAATATGACTACCTGGGAACCTGGAATTATTAAGGAGAGTATCGGAAACATGATTTACACCGTACAAGGGAAAAAGTCCATCCACAGAAGACACGTAAATCAACTACAAAATCGTATCACAGACGAACCAACAGAAACCCCACAAATTGAAGATGATGATCTACGAGTTCCTTACGATACCTTCGACCTGCAAATGCCTCAAGCTGAACAAGAAGCGAGAGTGAAAAGAAAGCGGAAAGCCCCTCCACAATTCATAATTGACCCAAAAAGGAAAAAATACTAAAAATTCACAAAGAAAAGCTGGTCAAGAATATTAAAAAATAATCTTGGGCGGGCGTGTTGGGTATCACCTACCTTTTCAGCATAATGAGCTGTGCTATCTGCCATATATTACAGTAGCGGAGATCAGTCTGGAAGGACAAGCCTCCAATTTGATAGTTATTCTTGTTTTCTTTTTGGACTTTTGAGTGACGAGAAGTAAGTGTTTTTTGAAATATTTTGTTGAACATTCTGGTTGATTTAATTGTTAAACTTGTTGAAATTAATGAAACTCTTTGAACGACTTGTTATTACGTTTGTGCCCCTCCCCAAAACAATCATTATTTTGTATTGTTTTTGAGGGGGGTCAACTCGAAAGACTCTTTTTGTTACACTGTTACATCTGTTGTTTTATCATTCGTCACTCGATTAACGCATTTTAACAAAACCACTCGACTTCATTTCTCCCTAGTTGCCAAAAGCAACTATGGGAGAACCTAATACACAGGATGATGTCTTTGCATCCCCAGAAAGACCCGAATGGCCGTCATTGCCTGGGACCCCCGCAGAAAATTTAACGCCGGCGAGTACAATTCCGCCGGCACAAAAAGTGCCGTCAATACCAGTCTCCTGGTTGACGCAGAAAAACAAAAAATTGCCACAAGATTATAAAAAGGACAGGGTTGAAAAGTATGCCCAGTATTTTAAAGGGAATAGAATTCTACCAATACCTAAACTGGTAGAAGCAGTCCAGCCAAAAACCCTGTCCTTAATTGTCTCAGACATAAAGACCAGGAGACTGGCTGGACTGAAAAAGGACAAATTTGAGGAAATTTTAAAAGCAGCAGGAATCCCAGCTAGATATTTCTGTAGACGTAGTTTTGCTACCTGGGATATCCTGCTGTCATCACAAGAACTGGCCACCAAGCTGGCCAGTAACAACTGTATAAACACAAAGCAATACCGACTACAGTCGGAATACATGGGCAGAAGACGGATCAAAGTCACCGTGTGCAACGTGCCCATACAACTAAGTGGTGACGTTCTGGCGGAATTTACGACCATGAAGTCACCCAGCGGCACGGCACACGGTGACTACTCATTTACCATGTGTCTTAACAGGGGAGGGTTCCAGGCAATCCCCCACACAGTTGAATATGAGGACCAAGCCATGTTGGTGGTTGTGGAAGGCCGAAAACCGCAGTGCTGGCATTGTAAACAAATAGGCCACTTTGCGTGGTCATGCCCACAAAAAACCACCAACACAACAACTACAACAACAACGTCAACAGCACCAACAACAGCAAAGGCCACAATAGCATCCAAGACCCTATTAATATCAGCATCAACAAACAACACACCAGCACCATCAACATCAGCAACAGCAAACAAGCTGGAAAGAAAAATAAATACTCCAGCAGAAGCTGAGAACGACCCCAATAGCAGGGAGGGGTGGACCCAGGTAACGCGGGGCAAAAAGTCCCCACCTAAAGCCCCGAAATCACCTCCTGACAAAACCACTGACACAAAGGGCGAAAAAAGAAAACCCATGGAAAACCAAAAACCAGAGGAAAAGAAAAAAGAAACCGACACAAAAAAAGAGAAAAGAAAGAAAGAAAAAGTAAATAACAATGAACAACAACAACAACAACAGGAAGAAATGGATACCTCAACAAACTTGAAGAGAAGGAGGGATAGCGGAGATTCTACCACAGAGGGAGAGGGGAAGAAAAAACAATTTAAAAAGACGACACCGAAAAAACAACAGCGACCAGCCCAAATCATTCTTCCCCCACAACAAGCAAAAAATACTCCTACAGATCCTACTAAACTCCCACTATCCCCAACACCACCTACATTATTACCCGTTTCAACCCCCAAACTACTCTCCCGGTCCCATTCAGCAACAAGAGACCCGAAACCATCACCATCAACATCTGGTACTGTGCGACGATCAAAGTCAGCCTCCAGAGAGGTCCAACAGGCATTGAACTCCTTTTATTTTTGCCAGGACATCCTGGAGTCACCATCATTAGATCGGCAAATTAAAAGTTTACTAAAACCTTTAAGAGACCTAAAAAAAATCAATCAAAAAGACATAACTAATCCATATCTTTTTGAGGGTGCAGCCATGGTGACCACCTTTGTCTGTTCGGCTGGTAACCGAACTAAAGAGCTGTGGCAATTTATTGAGGAAGCCAGTCGAGCGGACATGAGGCTGGCGGAGATGGGGCACGACTCACTAAATGAAATATCTGCAAAATGTACGGGCAGGGTCCCGATTTATGTTCATACCACTTTCAATAGGTCCCTAAAATTGCGGTTTCCTTATGATGTCGGCGGAATTTCCAGGAGCAGCTGAGTTACTCCTGAACTTTGTACCGGTTCCCTGCGTCAGGCCGTCGGCATCCTCACCCCTGGGGATTTCCGGCCCATAGTCGACACTGAATAAGGTAAGTTAGATTGATGGCGTTAAACCTTGCCAGTTTGAATGTGAGGGGACTGAGGGATTCAAGCAAGTGTGCGCGCTTGCTTGGTGAACTCAGGAACCTCTGCATAGATGTTGCTGCAGTGAAAGAGACCCACTTCACTTGCGGTGCTGACTGTCGGGTGCTGAAAAGCGACTTTAACGTTTTCTCAGCATACGGCAGCAGCACCAGCGCTGGGGTCTCTTTGCTAGTTGGACGCAGCCTTGATGCTGATGTTGACGTTGTTTTTGCAGGTGACGAGGGCCGGCTGGTTGTGGTCGATGTTGCCGTGAAAAGTTTCAAGTTCCGTCTGGTTGCGGTTTATGCGTCCAATATCGCTGCAGAGAGGGTTTCCTTTTTTCGTCGGTAGGCGCCGTTCCTGGACGATACGAAGCGGCTAGTCTTAATGGGTGATTGGAATGTGATCCTTGATCCCAAGATAGATAAGGTCGGTCGGGGAGCTAGTCGTGCGGGAAGGTGTGAGAGCAGCCTTGTCGGCTTCGTGACTCGTCACGGTCTCGTCGACAGGTTTCGTCTTGATCACCCAGGGCGGGAGATGTGGACGTGGCTAGATAGCTCGCCCTCTGCCAAAGTAGGTTCCTACTTGGACAGAGTGTTAGTGAGACGAGCTGACATTGATTTCGTTAGTTGTCCCACGTTCCACCTGATAGCGTGGACTGACCATAAGCTTGTTAGGGTCAGTCTGCGGTTAGCAAATAGGCCTAGTCTAGCCGGCTACTGGAAGTTCAATAACTCCTTACTGGAGATACGGGACTTCCGGGACCGGCTGGAATCCCTAATTCAGCGGGCGTTAGTGGGGGCGGTTACCGGGAATAGGTGGTGGGCTTCTCTTAAGCATAGGATTAGAGATTTCGCCACCAAGTACGGTCGACAGCTCAATCTAGATAGGACCGCGGAGGCGAAATCTATAGAAGATAGACTTTCCCGGGCGGTGGCTGGGAGGACTCCCTAGGTGTAGAGCTAGCTAGGAGGGACCTTGAGCGTGAGAGTAACGAGCGCTACAAGGGATCAGTAGTTAGATCTAGGCTAAAAAGAGTTCCCAACGAAGCTGTGAAATTGAACGCAACTGCGCGTGAAGAAGAAGTGCGAAGGTTCCCCGATCGGTACATCGCATCTGTGAAGACCCCGGACGGGCGTCTGCTGCGATCGGGTCGTGAGATACGTGACGCCTTTCGGGCGCACTTTCGGGATCGCTTTGCCCGCTGCACTGATCTCCCGCTCCGGAAGTTTCGTAGCTATCTCGCTGACTTCCCCCGCCTTGGGGCGGCTGAAGCGGCTAGCTGCGAGGGTGTGGTTACTGAATGCGAAGTCCGTGATGCGTTGAAGCAGGTCGGCCTGAACAAGTCGCCGGGACTAGATGGTTTGCCCTACGAAGTGTACTTGAGGATGTCGCACATGTTTGTGCCTATTCTGTCGGATATGTTCAACCATTGGTTCGCCCAGGGAGCCATCCCTGGTAGCGTTACCAAGGGCGTGATCACATTGCTGAAGAAAGGCGGCAGGCATGTTTGGGAGGGTTTAGATGATTACAGGCCCATAACTCTGCTTAACACAGAGTTAAAGATTTTGGCCCGGGTCTTAGCGAATCGTTTACAGCTTGTCATTTGCGATCTGATCGGCCCCGAACAGACCTTTGCTGTGAAGGGAAGATCGATCCAGGACAACCTGCACTTGATTCGCGAGGTCCTAGAGGGGATAAAAGACGACACCGAATCCGCGCTGATCAGTTTAGATCAGTCCAAGGCCTTCGATAGGGTTGACCATCGGTTCTTGGCGTCTGTTTTGGAGACTGCCGGATTCAAACCGGAGTTCCGCAGATGGATTAGTATGATGTACCACAACCCTCAGGCAGTGGTGCAGGTGAACGGAAGGCGTTCGGGGGTGATTGCGATCGAGTGATCGGTCCGGCAGGGCTGCCCCCTGTCTCCTCTCCTCTATGTCCTCGCGTTGGAGCCCCTCCTGCGCTGGCTTAGGGATGAGGGGACAAGTCCGGCATTGCGCGGTATCCCATTCGTTGGCCGCCTTGCGGCTAGGGTTTCCGCGTTCGCTGATGACGTCACAGTCTTTGTATCCCGCCTCCAGGATATAGAGGCTGTGAAAGAGGCGGTTGTCGAGTATGAGCGGATTGCAGGGGCCAAGGTCAATTTTGACAAAAGCGAAGTTTTGCGGCTTGGTACTTGGAGGGGTAGCAATACTCTTCCAGGACCCTTCCGCTGGAGTGACGGACCCATCCGCATCCTTGGAGAGTAGTTTGGGCCCGACCTCCAACTGGAGCGAAATTGGTCGGAAGTACATGCTAAGGTGAATGCTCAGGTGGGAATCTGGCTTTCAAGGAGGTTGTCCTTAAAGGGCAGGGCGGAGGTGTGCGCCGCGTACGTCTTCCCCTTGATCCTTTACCGATTGGCTGTACTCCCTCTGCCTAAGGCACATCGGTTGGCGCTTCAACGATCCCTCTCCAGACTTGTCTGGGGAGGTGCAAGGCCGATGGTCCGTAGACAGGTCTGTATCCAACGTACACGCAACGGGGGTCTGGGTATGCCTGATCTGGAGAGCCACTGGCTTGCTGAAAGACTTACATATCTGGGCCGTATCTTGACGGGGGACTCAGTGTGGAGACGAAAGGTGAGTCGGACTTTTCCTCGCCTCAACTCAGACCCAAAGGCTGAAGGTCGACGTAGGCCTTTGGGCGAAGCACTGTTTGTCCGCGAGTGCCGAAAGGCCCTTCGTAACCTTCTTGGGTCCTGTGTCCTTTCATGGCCTCGGAAGGAACTGTATCGGGAATTAGTGGTGGGTTCCGCTTCTGATCCTCTCAGTGAGCGGCACGGCTGGACGGCGGAGGAGATCCGCTCTCACTGGAATTGGGCGCCAGGATCGAGCTTCTTGAACAACTCCGAGTTCTCGCTCACCTGGCGACTTGTTCGGAATGCGTTATCCCTTCGCGGCTTGAACTTCAAGGCGGGCCTGGCAGACATGCCTGATTGCCCTTGCTGCGGCAGTGGCTTGGAAGAAACGGCTGAGCACGCCTTCTACTACTGCGAGCGAGTCCGCCCGTTTTGGGATCACGTCGGGGAGTGGACGGCTCGCATCGAACCCAAACAGCTCGTGCTGCTCGACGTTGGTTACGTCGTAGACAACGTTCTTCCTCCGTTTCATGGTGAGAAGCGTGTGGTGTTTCTCGCGATCCTAGCTGTAGCCCGAATGGTGATTTGGACGACGCGAAACAAGGGATTGTATGACGATGCAAACTTTTCTCATCGTGATCTGGTTTTGTATTTTCGGCATCAGCTGAGGGTCAAAATCAGATGCGATAGAAAACGCTTGGATCGCATAACATTCAGCAAAAGATGGGTGACTGCAGCGAGCCTGGTCGTTCGAAAGGGGGCAATGTTGGAGTCATCCTTCCCTCCTCTGCCGGTCCATGGCGTCTATGGTACGGGTCCTTAGGGACCCCACCCTTGGTAAGTAGGATTTCTTTTTTCCCTTGTAACCTAGTTAGCAGTATGTTGTGAGTCATTGTCCCCGTCATTTAGTCGCTAGCACTCAAGATCTTCCCCACCCCCATTATTTTTGTACCCCAACCTGTATCCCAGTCCGCTTTTTGAAGATCTTGAACATTCATATGTAAAAAATCATAAAACCCGCTTCTATCGACCCATGCCGAGTCCGACCCTTTATTTCTTTTATCCCTGTAGAATAGGATTCCCGCCCCACCTAGGGTAGGTCCGGCTTGTTTTCGGTATTTTCGACCCGGAAAACAGTCGGCCTCCAATTTTATAGACGGGGGGGATGGGAGGGAAACCAAACGGGGGATTTTTTCCTTGTTTTCGTGTATATATGTTTTTCGGGGTTTTTTCTCCCATTCCCATCATATCCATTGTAAAAAATCATACATTGTAAATAAAATCATGCATCACTTTCGGGTTTTAAGTAGGACTTTTTCATAGAGCAAATGCGGTATTTTGGTGGTTGCTGCGTGCATGGAGATGGACGAGTGATTATATATTGTATTGTTGAATGGGTCGGCGAATGTGGCTAGCTAGGTTCCCCATAGAAAATATAGTTAAAGCATGACCGCTCCCTTCCCCTCCCCCAAAACCACAAGGCCTCGTGCCTTCTTGTATTTATTACAAGAAATAAAAGGATAAGCCTACGAGTCAGACCAGAAGAGTCGTTCCTATTGTTGAAGTATATCATTACTCTATCAATAATCCTATGTTCTTATTACTAACAGTCTCTCTCTTGTAAATAATCTTTCCTGTAAATATAACTATTTACCTCACATATCGTGGTTTGTCTTATTATTACTACTACTTGTGTTCACTAACCAGAACACAGCAGTTATTTAATGCCAAGTCCTGTTTTTACATATACAGGGTGACCGCCCCAGAAAACAGAACCCATAAACTTTTTTATTACTTCTACAAAAATAAAGCAAAATAATTCAAATGTCTTTTCCTTGATAGACCAGGACATGTTGGTGAATACTATGGTCCCAATTTTTCATGCACAGAATCTACTTCATATCTTGAAAAAAAGAAAAGGCTAGAATTAAATTTATGAATTTCAGTCAAAAATATATGGGTTCTGTTTTTTTGGGGTGGGTGGGGGGTCACCCTGTATATTAAATATATATGATTAGCAAACACGTTTTGTAGATAACATTTCTAAAGGAGCCTGAGCTCATTTTCTTCTACACTGATAAATTGTTTAAATTATTTATATATAACAGTAACAATTTAACATTAGTCATTTGTTTACTCACAGTTTTCAGGTAATTTCATTTTTAAATAACTTAGAACTAATTTGTTTGCATACGAGTATTGCTGTTGTTTCTACTCGGTTAAATGATTTCAATTATTTCTATCTAATATATTTGTAATTCTATTCGATATTAATCAATTGTTTGCAGACAGTGAAGTGGTTACAACTATTGCTATTTAACACTAATTATTCTATTCAACATTACTCATTTGTTTGTACACAGATAAATGGTTCCAAGTATTACCTTGTATCAATAACAATTCTATTTAACGTATCATTTGTTTACATATAGGTTCAATGTCAAACAGCTCTATTTGACCTATAGATAGGACCCTATCAGGTGCTACCACTCCGAGTCAGTGTGAATCTGGGAGAAATGAGAATGAAGGGGCACTCTGCATTCTTCAGAGTACCAGGACTTGAGCCTCACCATCAGATCGTTTAGTGTCATATCGAGGACACTCGTGGAAGGAGTTTTTCACCTCTACAGAGATGCAATCAGTGTTTTCAACAGCCTCAGACGACGAGGCTGTCAGTTGTTTGTGGTACAAGAATTAGAAGAAAGAAATTAAAAAATAAATGTTTACTTTATCTTCTTTTCAAACTTCAGTTCCTGTTATCAGCATTTATTGACATCATCATTTTTTATTGTTGTTTTTATGAGGTGTGGTAACTGCTTTTGCAATTCAAAAATATTCAATAAAAGTTGTTGAAGCTTCGATGGTTTTTCGAATCATATAATCACAATGCTATTTCCTATTTATTCGTCTTTGTTATATAGATTTTTTAAACAACCTCCGCCTATTATTATTATTATTACTTACTCCTTTAGAGTTTTTCACATCAGTGTTAGCTGATGGTTTCTCACTGGAGTTTGAGAGACAGCAAGTCTCCTCAAGGACTCGTCTCAGGATGCTGTCGTTTGGATAGTCTCTACCCGTCTGCCAACTTCAAAGTCCTCCAGGCCTTTTCATAATCCTTTTAGTTATTGTGCCTAACGCACCAATCACAATTAGCACAATCCTTACTTTCATGTTCCACAGCTTTTTCAATTCTCTAGCAAGGTCGAGGTACTTATCTTTCTTTTCACCTTCCTTCAGATTTATTCTGTGGTCTGCCGGGACAGCAAAGTCGACAATTTTGCAGATTCTCTTTTTTTTTTTGTTGATTATTATAAGGTCTGGTCTTCTGGTCGGGTTAAGGTGATCCGTTTGTATATTAAAGTCCCATTGGAGTTTATGCGAGTCATTTTATTATTATTATTATTATTATTATTATTATTATTATTATTCGAGTTTTTCCCACCAGGAATCTTAGTGAAAGCAAGTCCCCTCAGATCTCGACTTTTCTCGTTATTCTAGCAGACCTTAACAATGCTCTGGTTTATATCGTCTTGATTCTTCCTCTGATTTCCGATTTCTTCACTTTCCTTTCCAAGCCTTTGGGGAACGTTCCAAGCGCACCAACTACAATGGGTATCACCATCATCTTCATGTCCAACAGTTGTTGTTTTTATTTAGCTTGCAAAGTCCAAGTACTTGCCTTTCTTTTCATTTTCTTTTCTTTTTTCTTTTTAAAGTTCTCTATTCTGTAAGTTCTCTTCTTTTCTTTTTTTTTTTTTTTTTTTTTTGTTAATTATCAGAAGGTCTGGTCTTCTGGTCGCGATTAGGTAATCTGTTTGTATCTTAAAATCAAAGGGAATTATGTTTGCCTAATTTTTCAAGAAAAACCTTTGTAGGTTATCTAATGCCAAATCCTTTTTGTGCATATATATTAAATATATGATTTCTAAACACATTTTGCTGATGAAATTTTTTAACATGCATGCACTCATTTTTTGCACACAGTTAAATAGTTTCACTTATCTTAATCTAATACGAGCAATTATATTTACTATTAATCGTTTGTTTGCACACAGTTTAATGTTTTTAAGTATTGCTCTGTATAACGAACCATCGAATTAAACATTTGTCATTTTTTTACACACAGTCAAATAATCAAACAGTTCTATTTGAAACAATTCAGTTTAGCAAAAGTACATATTTTAAATGTCAAAAACAGTTCTATTTGACCCATTGATAGGATCCTTGCCTTTCTTTTCATTTTCTTTTATTTTTGCACTGTGATCAGTCGGAACAGCAAAAACCATTAGACGGAAAGTTAGCAACCTGCTTGTTTTATTATTATTTACAACTTTTTGAGTTTTTCACACCAGCGTTAGCCGATGGTTTCTCTCTGGAGTTTGAAAGACAGTAAGTCTCCTCACGTCTCCAGGACACTTCTCAGGATTCTGGCCGATCTCAATAATGCTATAGTATAGTTGGTCTCCACTCGTCCGCTTATATCCAAGAACTCCTGTTCTTGCACCAATCCTTTGGTAACTATACCAAGAGCACCATTTACAATTGGTATTACCGTGACTTTCATGTTTCACAGTTTTTTCAATCCTCTAGCTAGGTCCAGGTACTTATCTTTCCTTTCATTTTTTTTTTTTTCAATTATACTCTGTGGTAAGCCGTGACTACAAAGTCTACAATTCTGCAAGTTCTTTTTTTTTGTTTATTCCTTACGAGTTTTTACACCTTTATTTGCTGATGGTTTCTCACTGGAGTCAGTGACATCAAGTCTCCTTAAATCTCATTGACTCTTCTTAGTATTCTGGCCAATCTTAGTTTAGATATTCTCGGCACTTCCTCCGATTTTCAGCTCTTCGAGTCTCTTTACCAATTTCTGGGCACCCTTACGAGTTCACCAACGACAATTAGTATCACCGTCACTTTTATGTTGCGTAACCTTTTTAGTTCTCTGGCGAGGTTAAATAACTAGTCTCTCGATTCCTTTTCTTGGATTTTCACTCTTTGATCTGCTGTGACGGTAAAGTTCTCTATTCTGTAAGTTCTCTTCTTTTTTTTCTTCTTTTTTTTTTTTTTTTTTTGTTAATTATCAGAAGGTCTGGTCTTCTGGTCGCGATTAGGTAATCTGTTTGTTTTTTAAAATCAAAGAGAATTTTGTTTGCCTAATTTTTCAAGAAAAATATGATCAAATTTCAGTTTGTTGCACAATTCTTATGGGATCACCTTCCTCACCTGATCATGTCTAGTCTTGTACTCTTTCTGTGCTAATTTGCTGGATTGGCTTAGTATATGGTTATCGTTTCGTCTCTATTACCACATACCTCCACCTTATTTTATTCTATTGAGAGTTTTTCACAGCAGCGTTAGCTGATGATTTCTCTAAGGAGTTTGAGTGACTGCAAGTCTCATCAAGTCTCCAGGACTTTTCTCAGTATTCTGATGGATTTTAATAATGTTGTCGTTTGGATGGTCTCCACTCGTCATCTTATTTCTAAGTCCTCCGGTTCTGTACCGATCCATTGGTGACTGTATTGAGCGCACCAGTCACTTTCACATTCCATAAGTTTTTCAATTTATTATTATTAGAAATCATATAATTTCCGGCTTCGAAATATTATGAACACCTTGATACCCTAAACTATGCGTTAACTACGACTAAAACTATTCTACAAGGATAGCTTTAGGATTAAACAACCTAAAAGGTTGATACGCCATTAAGAAAATTATGAACTATCTTATCTTTCCAGTTATGAGTTAAATAGTATTACTGCTGCTATTCTACAAGAATGGCTTCGGCATTAAACAACCTATGAAGGTTGATATGCTATTAAACAAAGAAACTAAACCAAACTAAATCAAACCATATGATTTCTCGGAGTACATAAAACCGTATAACTGTATGTAAACTATTTGAATTTGATAGGAATACTTGAATTCATATACATGCAAACAAATAATTACCATTAAATATGAACAGTAACTTAAAACTATAATTGTAGATAATTAGTATTAAAAATAGCTAATTGAACTTATCATTGTTTATAAATTAGTATTAGTGAGTATTAGCAACTATATAATTAAGAAAAAAAGGATTGAATTTGGTATTATGTAACACATGGTTTGACATGCCATAGAATCAACCAACCTAATTTTTTAGATAGAAGTAGAAATTGGCAATTATTTATCTCGGAACGTTTTGAAATGATGTAAGATATACTATTACAACAAAAATTTGATTTAGCTATCAATTTTTCGTTCGTCACAATGGAAGACTAGCATCAGTGAGAGAATGTCAGGTGACGTTGTCTGCAACCAATAGAGTTGCGAGAAATTCGCAACGGTAATATATACGGGACTCTGAGAAACCCGAGGAAAATTCATTCGTGCGGTAATTATTCAATAGGTTCCGTTAGTTATCATTATTAATTTTGTCGGCAGAGACTATCCTGATATGCAAGCTACTAAATATCCTGGACATCGTCTTCTTATTATTTCATCAAAATTAACCAGAGGTAATTTTAACAAACAAAAATAGATCTTTTGACAGATTTGATACACCAGTCAGCCTTTAAAGAGAGGTTTAAAAGAATGTAAAAAAGAAACTTCTATAGGCTGAAATTATGAACCATGATAGCAACAGTCATGTCTATAACCTCTGGAGCTCTGGGAGCTAAATTTTGACCTCTATTAGGAAATAAGAAAGTATACCGATTAAAATACGAACTGAATTGTACAACGTGAGACTAAAAAGAGAAAGAAACAAAAAAAAAGAAACAAAAAAAAACACTTGCGAAAATCTAAAAGTATTAGTGCTTTCGAAAAAATTCACGGCGTATCAAAAGTACTTCTGTTTTTACAGATCTCTAATCAAAATTAATTTCATGCACACATCTTAAAATGATGATTTTACAATATCAGTAATATATATATATATATATATATATATATATATCTGGTTTAGACGAACCAGACATGCAAATCACTGCTGGAGAAGCAGGGACGAGCTCATAAGTGATGTACTCCTATGGACCCCCACATATGGCCGGACAAAAGCAGGACGACCAGAACGAACATACATCCAGCAGTTATGTGAGGATGCAGGGTGTGGCCCTGAAGACCTGCCGGAGGCGATGAACGATGGGCGAAGTGGCGTGAGAGAGTCAGGGATATCCGTGCCTACGGTACTACATGATGATGATGATATATATATACATATTCAACGCCAAGTCAGTCAATGGTGGGAACGATTCACATTTCGGATATTCTATCTTCAATATCCATGTAATTCAAAATCCAATATATATATATATATATATATATATATGTATTATTAGGTTTCTTGATTTAATGGCATAACAACCTTTGTGAGTTATTTAATGGCAAAGCCATCATTGTAGAAGGACAATGGTGGTACTTTTAACCCATAGCAGGGGGGATTATGGGGGTCATATCTTTTCCAAAAATATTTGTCCAAAAGTGATCGTAATAGCATGACTCAATCTCGAACTCGCTCACTGTGATATCACAGTCCAGAACGTTAGCCACTACACCATGGGTTTGGTTTGGTTTGCTTTTATGACATATCAGCCTTTGTAGGTTATCTAATGCCAAATCCTTTTGGTGCATATATATTAAATATATGATTTCTAAATACATTTTGCAGATGAAATTTTTTAACATGCATGCACTCATTTTTTGCACACAGTTAAATAGTTTCACTTATCTTAATCTAATACGAACAATTATATTTACTATTAATCGTTTGTTTGCACACAGTTTAATGTTTTTAAGTATTGCTCTGTATAACGAACCTTCGAATTAAACATTTGTCCTTTTTTTACACACAGTCAAATAATCAAACAGTTCTATTTGAAACAATTCAGTTTAGCAAAAGTACATATTTTAAATGTCAAAAACAGTTCTATTTGACCCATTGATAGGATCCTATTAAGTGCTACCACTCAGGGTCAGCGTGGATCTGGGAGTGATGGCACTGAAGAGGTACTCCGCATTCCCCAAAGATCCAGCATTACTGAAGCCTCGCCATCTGATTGTTTCGTGTCATATCCAGGACACTCGTTGGATATATGCGATTAATTTTGAGGCAAAGAGAAGTTTCAGCAAGTTGGAATTGAGCCGTAGGTAGACAGAGAGTGAGGCAGAGAACTGACCACTGACCAAATTCGTCCACCGTCTCTATTGGTATAGGCTTTCCGCAGTTTCAATGGTAATGGTAAATATTAAACACGTCGTTCTATGACTGATTTGAGACAAATGGTCATCAATAAAAACAGTTGTATGATTTTATTCTCGGGGTTATTTTGTTTCTTTTTCCTTTGTGGATGTCACCCATGGCGTTTCGGGTTCAAATAAAACCTGTGGCGGACTTCTTTTCAAAAACCAAAAACAAAGTCTGGTTTTGTTAAGTGAGAAGGTCGGTAGTTCTACACTAATATATCTGCCCCAATTGTGATTATTTGGATATTAGCAAATGCAGTGGTCACTAGCTGCAATTTAAGATTTGGCTTTAAACCAATAGCATAATTTAAGTTAAGTCAGCTTATTTGATTTCATCGTATATAATTTTCGGTGGTTATCTAATGCCCAAATCTTTATATATATATATATATATATATATATATATATATATATATGCGTATAGAAATATATATATATATATATATATATATATATATATGTCTTATATATGCGTATAGAAATATACATATATATATACATATATATATATATATAGATAGATATTACAAACAAATCAGGTCTAAGGAGTTTTAAAATTAAGTTATCCACAAACTATTCATAAATATTCAATATATATATATATATATATATATATGTGTGTGTGTGTGTGTGTGTGTGTGTAATTTTTGAATGAATAGTTTGTAGGTAACTTTATATTAAAATTAGTTAGATCTCATTTATTAGCACTCTGCTAAATGGTTTCAAGTATTGACATTTATTATTTGCACAGAGGTAAATGATTTTAAGTATTTCTATCTAACACTTATAATTCAGTGCAACATTATTCATTTATTTGCACACAAATGACAGGTTAGTTTTGTTTTATGACGTTTAAGCTCTTGTAGGTTATCCATTGCCACATCCTGTTATATATACATATATATATATACATATATATATATATATATATATATATATATATATATATATATACAAATGACTTCCTATGCGTTTAAAAATATTATTACCTACTAACTATTCGCTTACAAATTAGCATTTCGCTTATAAACGATATTTTTTAAACGAACCAAAATTCATTTGTTTGGATACAGTTAATTGGTTTCAATATGGTAAATGATTAAATAGTTCTATTTGACCCATTGATAGGACCCTAACAGATACTGACACTCTCGGAGTGAACCTGGGAGTAATAGCAATAAAGGAATACTCTAGATTCTTCGAATCTCTGGGACTAGAACCTCACCATTTGAGGGTTTAGTGTCATATCTAAGATACTTGCTGGGTAGTCTTAACCCTCTGCTGATATTCAGTCTGCGTATTCTACAGCCCCAGCCGAGTGGACTTCAGTATATTTTAAAATTACTACTTAAAACTATAGTACGGAATTTAAAATACATTTTGAAGAGTTAAAGTGTTCTTGTAACCATCCGGTCGTTAAAGCTTAAAATAAGCTGACTTAGGAGTTAGAATCCTCTGCCCCACAAAAAAAAACAAAAAACAAACGATATACTGAGTATTATACTAAACTGTATCTGATAGTAAGGCACCAGTTCTTGAGATCTGGGATGTATGCAAAACGTTTTCATTGCAATTATTCTCAGGTCCACTCTGAATCGGAACTAGGGTCAATAGATGAAATAGATCTGTTTAAAAATTAGTCATATTCAATTAAACAATATACAATCCTCCAATCCACGAAAAAAAGACCCAAAGAAACTCCTAAAAATGTAAATATAAACACACAATGTAAGCAATTCCCTAACCTCAAGGCCTAAAATAACCCTTGTAGTACCTTTTAGGGTTTCAGCTGTAGGCTAAAAACATCTTTTTGGAAATTATTAATATTAAATAGAAATATTTGAAACCATACAATTGTGTGCAAATTATTTCTATTAAATATGAACAATTGATATCATTTCACTTGGTGCAAATGATTTAAGAAACGACGTAAAAAATGTAAATATGAATTTACAATATACGCGATTCCCAGCTGATTAAAATAACGCAAGACCGATTAATATGCCGTTAAAATCAATGAGTCAATAAACCATATAACGTTCTGTCTACAGAGAAATTAATTCTTTACTTTCTCGAATCTATTGTTTTAAAGACGTAGAGAAAAATTGGTTAAAATTTCAGTTTCTGCCAAGTAATAACTCTTCTTTTTTGATCGAATTGCTTGACCCTAAGAAATTGACTTCGAATTTGATTATCTGAGTTCTTTAAATTAATATGAAATTTGCTATTTCGCCTAAGCTTATTTACTTTTGCTGTTCATGTTTGAATAAATGTGATTGGCTTTCAAAATGACTTGCTGAAGCAGACTAGGCAGTCAACAACTCAAGAGACTCCATGCTGCTGTGTGATGACAACTTGTAATTAAGTCACACTCCTAAGACCGTGTTTGTTGTGATCTATCAGCATGTAATTGTCATGTTTTGCATTAGTTTCTTCATACAGCCAGTCTAAAATGTTTTAATCTCTTTTCACCAAAAAACTCTTGCATCCATGTTTTGCTTCTACGCAACTTTCGCTAGTGTTTGTAGTACAATAGAGATTTTTTATAAATCAACAATTAAAAATATATTATTTACCTTGTGGAATGAAAGTAAAGTTTTGTTATTTTCTTTTGTAATTTTGATATCTTAATCAAAAAATCTTAACAACATCATGGCTTTAGATAAATTGCCCAGTCGGCTGGGACTGTAGAATACACCAACAGCTTCTCTGCAGAGGGGTAACACCCGCCTCCAACGAGTTTCCTAGATATGTCACTAAACAATCTGACGCTGAAATTCCAGTAATGCTGGAGCTTTGGAGAATGCTGAGTACCCCTTCATCGCTCCCAGGTCCATGCTGGCCCAGAGTGGTAGCACCTGATAGGGTCCTATCTATGGGTCAAATAAAACTAAAATGTGTACTTATGCTAAACTGAATCGGTTGAAATTGAACTGTTTTGACATTTAAACTGGATACTTATGCTAAACTGAACTGTTTGAAATAGAACTGTTTTTTTTTCAAATAGAACAAAACTGTATTTATGCTAAACTAAATTGTTTGAAATAGAACTGTTTTGACATTTAACTGTTTGTAAACAAAAATTATTCTTTTACTAAACTAAATTATTTGAAATTTAATTCGACGTTAAATGACCTGAAAACGGTTGATATGCCGTAAAAAAAACCCAATCAAACTAAGAAAAAACCTTCTGGACTGATGTTTTTATTCGACTAACTCTTCAGTATTTTAATCGGTGCGTCTTGTATCCATTAATGCCTCAAGAACTTTTGGCAACTGGGAAACCGCACAAACTATGATATTACAGTAGTTATCGTCGCGGCTTACCCAGTCTCGTCGACTAGTCAATATCTCTCTGCACGTTATGATTGTTTCTAAAATAAGAAACCGTACAAGCCACAAGTCAGTTTAACAAAGACAAACCCTCCCCACAAAAAAAAAAAAAAAAAAGAAAAACGAATTTCAGAATTCACACGTATGAGCGTCGTTATTGATTACAATTTCTCTTCTGCTTTATTATGGTTGTACCAGGTGATAATCCGCTCTATGGACTTGGACGCTAAAACCGCGCTATCACGATACGGATGTCAGACAAAGATATGGTCAATATTCTGTTCTATTCATTCCAACGGTCAGCTCTTAACTCTATGTTCTTCATGCGACCAATTATAGGTGAGTCAGGGGAAGCCCCAGGTGCAAAAATACAAACACCATTGCCCAGGGTTGCGACTAATCTCCTTCGCTACTGATCTTCTTTGAATATATAGAGTCCGTGTGTACACCCTCTCTTCATTTATATGGACCTTCCAGTACTAGAAAACAATACCCTTTTTAAATGAACTCTGACTGTACTTGCGCTGAAGACTTGAGTTTATTACGAACATTAGAAAATCAACCCTGTCATCCACATTGAGAAATCCTTCTCTTTCTATTTTTTCATCTATCAAAATCTGGTGACCTCACTATTTTATACTTTTGAAGCCACTATACACGCTTATTCATCTTGAAACATTCATATAAGCAACCTATGTTCATGGTATCCGTACAGTTAAATGCCCCCTCACTATATATATATATATATATATATATATATATATATATACGCTATGCCTATCTGCATACATTCTCATATAGACAGGCTCGCACCCACGCGCATATCTATTATTTGACCTAAATATGTAAAGACAAGAGTAATCTAATCTCTGTCGCTAGACTGGATTTTTATTTTCTGAGTTCATACTCTTTAATATATTCAAATTTCAGGCAATGATACTTTTTATGAAACTAAAAGCTAAGGCAATTTCTTGCACTTCTGATCAAGGCGTTTCTGATAGTAACATCTGCGAAAGACAACCACGTGGAGTGATAACGGTTTGTAGTCTGATTTATGATGTGCATTCTTAAGGAACTGTGACAGAGTACGATAGTTACCACGTCACACACAAAAATAGGTTATGTCCTCACGATGTCGCCAAGGTAGGAGGGGAGAATAACATCATCACTTTAGAAAATAGTACAAAATTGGTTGAACTGTATCGACCATGATGAAAATCTCAGACAGAGATTAAAATCGATTCAAACAAACCAGTACACAAAATTTCTATACTTTTTCGGCATATGATACCGATTTAAATAAAAATTAATGGCACAAGTCGTTTCAGATTCAATAATGTAGAACATTATCTCCAGTTGCACTGATCAGGATCAAAAATTTTAATCTAGTCCTTCAATTTAACGTGTCAATAAAACTGTTCGAAACTTGTAAGAGTTGTATACTTCTTTTGAAACTGTATCTTGCTAGTGTTTTTATTTTAAATGTAGAATGAAGTTAAAATTTACGTTTTTTTTTATTTATGTGCTCCCTCTGTCCTTAGAACATAGCCACGCTCTGGTGATAAATATATTTAAAGTACTGGGGCATGCAGCTGAGAATATGTATATGTCAATAGTTTATTTGATAGATTTGAACAAATAGAGATGGATTGATTGATTGATAGATTAGAAACAAACTTAGATATGTGGGAAGGTAGACATAAACAAACTGATATATATATATATATATATATATATATATATATATATATATATATATTGTCTGTGCGTGGAGAGAAAGAGAGAGAGAGAGAGAGAGAGAGAGAGAGAGAGAGAGTTATGACCATTTTTTATTCAGTAGAAGATTTCACAAATACACGAACATGGTGAGTGCGCCCTGTAATGTTCGAGATGGTGTGGCCTATTTTACTTGAAATTCGAAATTATCCTTGTTGTTGCATAAATAAAAGCCAACGTCGTCAGTGGATATGAAACTGTGGTTGTTCTGTGTGGGAAGAAGGAAATGTACAGCAGATTGGAGAACGATTTGACGTGAGGATTTCGCGAGCAAGCTCAAAAACCCTGGGGCGAGATGTTCTCGCAGGAAATCCGTTCAGTGCAAGAAGTAATCGAATAAAGTGTATGGAATACATGGATTAAAGAGATTAGAAAATATTGAAATTAATCAACAGTAAAATGGAACTAGATAGATAGATTGATTGATAGATATGAACAGAGGGAAGACTGATATATATATATATATATATATATATATATATACAAAAACTTCCACACGAGCAGGGTGTGACACAAAGACAACTTTTAAGCGGAGGTTCGCAGATTTTGAATTCAGAGTTTTTCTTCATCTTGACCGCTTGCCATACCAAGCACAGTCTACCATACTCTAAGGAGAATTGTTGGAAGCATACCATTCCGAAGGATATTAGCGCTATGTGGAATGCAAACAAACCAAGTCGAGGATTTGAATTCGGCTCACCTGTCTATTTCCAACAGCGATAACCATTACACCACAAGCGCTTCTATATATATATATATATATATGTGTGAGAGGGGTGGATGCGTGGATGGCTGGTGTAAATGTAAAATTATAAATGTGTATGTGGGTTGTGTCAATGTAGAAGAATGAATGTGAACGTGGGTGTCAAAGTAGAAATATAAATATGTATTTGAGTGGTATAAATTTTTAAAAAATGAATTTCTATGTGGGTGGTCTAAATATAAAATTATGAATGTGTATGTGGGTGGTGTAAATGTGGAAATATGATTATGTATGAGGGTAGCGTAAATGTAAAATTATGACTGTGAATCTGGGTAGTATAAATCTAGAAATATGAAAAAGAAAACGAAAGGTATCCAGCGGAGGGTTTTATTTATAGTTGAATTATTTGCCAACATTAAAAGTTCCGGTTTAACATAAACCATAATCTGGACAGTTAATACATAATGTTATATCTTCTGAATTGTATTTAATTTTATTTTTAAAATGATGCGAAAAAATGAGAAAATTTTTAACATTTTATTTCTGTAAAACTATGGCACGTAATAGGCGTCCAAAATTTATTTTAAAGCGGAACGTATACCCCTTATATATATTCTCACACACACACACACATACACATACGTATATGTATGTACCGCCCTAAGATATAATATTATACTTGTCTGGCTTCTGTCCAAGAGATGAGGATAAACTGTATCCGATGGTGAGGCTACACTTCTCAAGTTCTGAAGAGTTTGGAGTAAGCCCTTCATTGTCATTGCTCTCGGGTTCACTCATACCTGGAATGTTAGTGTCTGTTTGGGTTCCATCTCTGGGTCAAATGCATCGGTTTCAAAATTATTCGCGTTGGATAGGAATTCTTGAACCAGGAAGAAAATTCTATTTCTCTCTTTCTCCTCATGACATGTTTCTCTTTGCTGAGCTAACGCGGTCGACTCAACTTTAAACTCTCTTTTTTTTCTCCTGGCAACAACTTAAAAATGGTTGTAGTGAATAAATCTTTGCGTAGTGAACAGGGAGATTCCTTTGCTCGTCAACTTTTACTACGACAGAGTCACAACAGGGCTCGACAACTACTTAAGACGTAGCGATACGGCCATTAACATCTTTGAGCACAAGGTGGTACAAACGTCTATTTAAGACCCGTAGTGTTACACTTACATCTATATCGATCACCCAGCGTCAATCTCCTGACTTTGTTCTTTTGTTACGTCGCTCTGTTCATTGCTTCTCCTCGTCGTGTCTGTTCTCGTCGCCATTTTACCACCGCTGTATCTGCTCTTGTTCTTTGCTCGCCGTGACCCCAACTGTTCTTAGTCCTTCTGTGTTGAGAGGAAAAATAAATCAGGCACATTCATATGTGTTCAGTTAACTTTATTTTATTGACTACACTTAGATCAACCGTCGTTACCTACAGGGAATCAGTAACGCAGAAGTAGAACTCTCAAACGCTTTCGTAAGAGATTTCTCAGTAATAAACGACATCTTATTCCAAAACTTCTTGTGTCCCCTGACAACCTGACTTCGTCCAATCAAACGACCTCTAGATCATCACCTCTCAATCAAACTGGACGATTCAATGGTTTTGTTCTCACTGTTTTAAACTAACTTGCACTAACGGCTAAACAATAGATTATGCCAATCTATTATTTAACAAAAGGAAGATAGGTTGTGTTAGGTTATTTGGATTAATGGCCTATCAACCCTTGATGGTTTTTTAATATCAATGTTTATATATATATATATATATATATATATATATATATTATTTGAAAGTGAATAGTCTATCGGTAACTTTATTTCTAAACTAGTTATAGCTCATTTATTTGCACACTGTCAATTTTAAAGTATTGCTAAAACTAATAATACTATTTGATATGTATCATTTGTTTGCTCACAGTAAAATGATTTCAAGCATTGCAATCTAACATTAGTCATTCTATTTATCAAGTATTCCTATATAATCTAAGATTTATTATTTGTTTACACACAGTTGATAAAATTAATCAATTGTTTGTACACTGTTAAATAGTTTCATTGGTTTGGTTTCGTTTTATAAACCCTTGTTGGTTATTTAATGTCAAATAAGAATATATATATATATAGATATAGATTGTCATCCACTAACAGACTTTTTCGTTGCATCACAACTCTTCAGTGTGACTACAAAGCAGGTTGCTTCAAGCTGGGATCGAAACCCACTTAAGTTCACACTAGATTTAGTATCTAACAGTTCACCCATTTAGACGACCTACATCCACTCGGGCATTATAACACATTTTGTATTAGCTTTTATTTGCTTACATTTTGGTGCTATATATATATATATATATGTGTGTGTGTGTGTGTGTGTGTGTGTGTGTGTGTGTGTGTGTGTGTGTGTGTGTGTGTGTGTGTGTGTGTGTGTGTGTGTGTGTGTGCGCGCGCACGCACGTGTGCGCGTGCGCGATTAGTAAGCTAATAGTTTGTGGGTCAAAAGGAAAAGGCTGAATTTTGAAGTTCTCAGATGGAATTTTTGATGTAGATATCCTCAGGTCATGTTGATCACCACGTTCGGTCGAGTGGCGTGTTAGCCACGAGTTATGTATATACGGGGAGTCCCATAATGATTAGGAACATTTTAAATGCAAATATCTTGTATTATTTTAATGATATTGAGTACAAAATACTTCCATAAATTAATAAAAGCAGTATTTCATTATATAATGGAAGACTTGGTTATAACACGCCTTAAATGTTCACCACCATGAAGAGAACATTCTCAGACAAAAACATGCACACACCCACGCACACATACACACACACACACACACACACACTCTCTCTCTCTCTCTCTCTCTCAATCCAAGCAGTGCGTCTTAGTTGATCAATTCTAATGGTTGCAATATATTGTGACTATGCAACATCTATTTCGGGTCCTCCACAGAGAGGTTTATTTTACAGGGCGAGGAAGCAAAATATGTAATAATTTTTAAAACGGTTTTTTAGTCTGAATGGTCCAATTTTTGAAAAAAAAAAAAAAAAAAAAAAAAAACACAATAAATTTAAATTTTCATGATTAGCTCTATTATTGAAGCACTTTTTTAAAATTAAAATTCAGCCCAATATGAGTGTGTAAGATAAGAAACGAGAACGAATCTATGATTTCCTTAATGCCGAAACCAAGCCAAAGTTTTTTTGCCTACCGTATACAAAGCAAAGAATTTTTTTTAAACTGAAAAATAGCTTTTTATGGAAAAGAAGGAGTGGAAAGGCTTTTTAACTACTCTCACTGCGGTGATTAAGGACTCCACAACGTCAATAAGAAATCAGGCTAATGAATTGAAAGTCCACAAGAAAACTGTAGGGACAGCAATTAAGCAAGATTTAAGCCCAGACCGTATCCCTCTTGATTATGCTATACGGGGCGTTTTAGAAACCTAAACAAATGTACCTTCCCATCCAAATATTGTTTCGCTTAAGACTGTTATTTTGGAAGAATGAAATAAAATGTCTGAAGAATTTATTTTGAAGGCATGCAAGTCGTTTCGAAGGTGTGTTGATTCAGTAATTGAAAAACAAAAATGGTGGCCATATTTAGTAAATTTACCCTTTTGTATCTATCTGCTTATTTTGCTGTTCATTATTTTTTAGAATTAAAATCAATTCTATTTTATAATAGAGTTGTTTATTATTATACGAGAATATTCCTAATTTTGCTTCCGCACCCTATAAGTTAGAATCCTGTGTTCGCAAATTATTACTAAAGTTTCACTCTGTCAGTGAGGCGTATAATATTCAGAATTTATTCCCTCCGGAGAGGTACAACTCTCTTCAAAACCCAATATCCTGGGTATGACACTAAAATTACATATGATGATGAGGCTCTAGTATTGAAAATCTGGGGAGTGTTGAGTACACCTTCATTGCCATTACTCCTAGGTCGAATCTGACTCATAATAGTAGTACTTGTTATGGTCCCATCTACCAGTCAAATTGATCTGATTAAAAATTATGAAAATTCGATTGGAATACTTGAAGTCATATGAAGTATTCGTATTAAGAATAGTTGCTTGGAGCTATAATTGTTTACTTATGATTTTTATTAGTTAGATTAAACCATATAACTGCGAGCAAATAAATGACTTAGATTAGATCGAAATAACTTTTTAAATCCATATAATTATTAGTATTAGAAATACTTGAATTATTGAAATACTTGAACAATTATACGCAAATTATTTGCATTATGTAGTAATACTTTATATACAACTGCCAGCAAAAAATCTCTTAATAAAAAAACTTCACCAAAAGTAAGTATGAATGTATCATCATCATCATCATCATCATCATGTCGTGCCGCCAGCACGAATATCCTTGACCATCTCTCGCCACTTCTCCCTATTATTCATCGTCTCCGGCAGGTCTTCTGGGTTACATCCTGTGTCCTCACATAGCTGCTGTATGTAAGTTCGAGCTGGTCGTCCTGCTTTTGCTTGGCCATATGTGGGGGTCCATAGGAGTACGTCACTTACGAGCTCGTCCTTGCTTCTCCAGCAGTGTCCGGCGTGTCTGGCTCGTCTAACCTGTATAGTTTTCGTGATGGGAGGCAAGTGGCCGTACAGTTGGCGTCTCGTGGGGTGTTGTCGCCAGGACTTGTTCAATATTGCTCTCAACATTCTTGTGTAATGAATGTATAATGGATACGATTCCCTAATCTCTAAGCATAAAATAACCCTAGATGGTTTTATATGCCGCAAAAATCAATCAATCCATCAATCAATGTCACTTTTATTCTTTCTCCCGCAGACAGCTGAGTTTTAAATGACTTTCATTAAAAATTTCATGATTTCTTTATCATTCTCTCCAAGTTATAAATCTTAACAAACCGGATGGCAATATATATTCATATATTATTAATGATACCGAAAGTCACTTTCAGCCGGAAAATGTCCGAAAAAATTACGAAAATAAACACTTTTTGCAAATATGAATGTAAAATGTACGCAATTTCCTCAGTTCCAGGCATAAAATAACCTTAGACCAGCTGACATGCCACTAAAATCATTCACTCACTCAACCAATCATAGTATTTGCGTTTGTTAAATAAAATACGAAAATGAGAAGCTTTACTTCTAAGTTTGTTAAAATTTCGTAGAGTTTTGTCTCAGTGAGAAAATTACATCCATTTTCATTGTGTCTACACGCACCAACAGTACATTGCGTTAACGGGAATATCTTTAGAGAATACAATAAGAAATAAATTGCTGTTCACTAATTAACTTCGATTTGCTTGCAGTTAATCAATATCGTGTCTTTCTGTAAATTATAATCATTCGTTAGTCGGCGGGTGAAATTCCTATTTTTAAGTCTACATGCTGTGACTGCCAATGGGGAGAGAAAGAAATAGAATTAAATCTAGATGGTAATACAGCAATCAATAAATTAGCTTACAGTTTTCACTAGTCAAACCAAAATAGAGTCAGTTTTAGTAGGATTAAAGCCGAAAACCAAAGTTGCCAATGCCGTCACGTCATCAAGAAACAAACTACATTTTTTAAAAGCTATTCGACATTTCATGCATGTTATCAAAACCAAAACCAAACGGTCATGACCAATAACCCTTACTAGTAAGAGAACAATATTTTCGTTCACTTACTTTTACATCTTTCTCAATCTCTTCTTATATATCATCATCATCATCATCTAGTGCTGCTCGCACGGATATCCCTAACTCTCTCTCTCTCTCTTTCTCTCACTCTCTCTCTCTCTCTTTCTCTCACTCTCTCTCTCTCTCTCACTCTCTCTCTCGCCATCCATCTCTATCATACATCACTTTCGGCAGGTCTTCCAGGTTACATCCTGTGTCGGTACAGAGCTATCGTAGATAAGTTCAGCTGGTCGTCCTACACTTGCGCGTCCGTGTGAAGGGGTCCATAGGAGAACGTCGCTTATGAGTTCGTCCTTGCTCCTCCAGCATTATCCTGCATGTCTTGTTCGTCTAATCTGGATAGTCTTTAAGATGGGTGGTAGGCGGCAGTACAGCTGCTGTTTTCTGGAGTGTTTCTTTCAGGATTTGTTTTATATAGCTCGTAGCATCCTTGTTCAATTGCCGTCAAGCTTTCTCTCTATGCGTTTAGTCAGCGTCCAAGTGGTCCATCCATATGGACACCACAGCTGCTTAGAAAAAATTGCGTTTTATTTTATCAGATAGGTCTGACTTACATATGACCGATAGCCTCTTGATAGCTGTTCATACCTTCGCTAGTCGCGTATTGATATCATTTTCGGTAGACGAGACACTGCTTCCGAGGTAGGAAGTTTCAGAGAGCCACCATTTAGAGTGGATATATATATATATATATATATATGTTCATACTTACTTTCTCAATCAATCTATTTCTCTATCTCATTCTGTTCGTATCTATCTATCTATCTATCTATCTACGACCTTTCATTAGATTATGACCAACAAACTAATCCTAAAAATCATTCCTAGATCTTCTACAGCTGCTCATCGATTTTGACAATGTTTCCAGATTAATCTTTTGTAATTTTTCCTAATATAAGTATCAAATAATCTTATACGTGCAGTTGAAAACTATTAAGTTCGTCTACAAGGGTTTTTTAAGTATATAAATATATCCAAGAAAGAAACGTTCAAGAAATGTAATAAGTGTATTGTTTTGTAAACTGATAATCTCTAATCATTTACAATGGTTCCACAAATCAAATTCACTTGAATAAACAACTTAACAATGGTATAAGCTACATTACGAACATAAATGACTGATCGATTCATTGCACGACAGCTTCCTGCACTTCTGAAAACAAGACATTTAGGAAAATACAGTAACAGCTGAGAAAGACAACCACGTGGAGTGATAATGGTTTGGAGTCTGATTTATGATGTGCATTCTTAAGGAACTGTGACAGCGTACGATAGTTAACAAAAATAGGAAACGTCCCCACGATGTCTCCAAAGTAAGAGGGGAGAATAACATCATCACTTTAGAAAATAGTACAAAATACGTTGTTAGTATCGATCATGATGAAAATCTCAGACAGAGATTAAAATCGATTCAAACGAACCAGTACACAAAATTTCTTTATTTTTTCGGCACATGATACCGATTTAAACAAAAATGAAGGACGCCAGTCGTTTCAGATTCGATAATGTAGAACGTTATCACCAGTTTCCAACTTAGGTCAACATTCACTGTTCAATGTCAAGATATTATCAACTGGTTCATCGATTCAAATCTTATGTCATTATATTAACACTTCATTTCTTGGCACATCAACTTTGAATGGAATGTTGTTAATACAAGAATATAAAGCTGAATTTTCTAGTCTTCCCACACTTCAACAGAAGACCGATAAAATATGGTAGTATAGTAATGTAAACTAGTATAACTAGTATAACTACTAATGTATACATAGTAACGTATAACTAGTATAACTTGTAATATAAACCCATGAAGTCAGGGATCTAGAAAGAAAAATGTTATTAACTTGAAGAAAAGAAGATTCGACCGATTTCGATTTTAGAAGAATAAAGTAGTGCATTGCAGGTGTGTAGGTTGGCCTAAATGGATTTTTGAGAAAAGTGTAGATCGGGAGTGTGTCATTTGAATGAGAAAGTATCAAAATGTATTATTTGATAAGAAAAAAGAGTACATGTTCTTTTTAATTTTGACAGATACTTACAAAGCAGTGTGAAGCAAAAATCGGAAAAGCATGTCCATTTCAAAACAGGTCCAGTTAATCAGTCAAGGGGGCTGCATACACTAGTCAATCGAAACCCAGGATTTGAATATACCATTTTTTTAAAATTCGAATGTGGAAAATTTTCTTTAGATTATTTCTGATGCAATATCACGCCAGCATAAAATAAGAAGTACTCGTAATTCCAAATTTGGAGGAAACCATCTCATTGTGTGAGGTTAAGTGATAATTGAATACTGAAGGTCCAGCAAACCGAGGAAGCGGAATTAATTATTGAACTCCAAATTAGGAGAAAATTGATATTTTCAATAACTTTGATACCCCGCCCCCTCAGATGAGAGATATACATAAAAGCAAAGGGTTTTCTCCTTCCACGAAGTCCAGCGAGAGACCAGCAAAAAGTAGCGAGATGGTTCACGTTACTTTGTGCTCTGACCTTGTGCTAGACAGCCCAAAGTAGAGGGACAGAGAAAAGCCATATTATATATAATTTGAACGTGATGTAGTCTTACCGACGAATAATCTTATAAGAAACGACGAAAGACTGAGATTATACGTTACTTCGAGATAACCTTTTGCCAGACTCGTAAAAGTAGAAAAGCGAAGTGAATCCTAAGATAAGTTGATACCTTGAGGTAGCTTTGTACCAGACGTAGATATAGAAGCGAAAAGAAACGAAGAGAAATCGACATATTATATTTTAGAAAGAGACAAAACGGCAATTTCCACAGTCCTCTGAGTCTTGACCTTGTACCAAACTACCCAGGCTACAGAAAGTGAAGAAGGCCTAACATAATGTGATACTTTTGAAATAATACAAAGGACTAAGAAAGGCAAACATAACCGCCATTTGAGATTGCTTTTTGCCAAATTATTGAAAGCAGTAATAGAAAAGCCTAAAACCTATACGATTAATTGAGAAGCCTTATATCTGATTTTGAATGCCAAATAAGCTGACTGACTTAATTTGTGACCGAGGTATCTGACTATAAACTCTCAACCTCTGGGATGGTTGAATACATATATCATTTTTAAAAGACACTTTTCTTTTACTAAATATTATTAATGTTTCAAGCCATGTTTTGTTCTTTGCTTGTTGTTCCAGTTGCTCAGTCCAAAAGATAAGCTAACCGTCACTATTCTCAGCCGACATAACTCTGTCCAACCGACTGCTCCATTGAATATATGATGACTCGACTTCCAGAAAAGAAAAATGCCCCTCTTACATGGATATACCAGAATTAAAGTACATTAAAAATGCAATATTAACCTTTGAAGACTTCTGCTTATTACGGAGATTAAATAAACTTACCATTTCATCCCCATGTAGAAATCCTTGTTTTTCAATTGTATTATCTTTCAAAATCTGTGAACTCCCTACCGTGTTTAGCTCTCCTTTTAATGCTAATATACACATACATCCATGTGAATACCTATACTTACACACGCCGATACTGATACGCTCTCAGCCTCACGCATATGCATGAATATACGCTACACTTATACTCATACATATTCAGTTAGATACACTCACACCAACCTGCATATGCAGTATTGCACCTACATATGAGCACACAGAAAAAGAAGAGCTTAAAATGTTACAGTAATAAGTAAACTCAAAATTCAAATTTTTCGCAAGTATCGGTAAAATTCGTTGATGATGATGACGATGATGATTGTGATGACGTCATATCTCTCTGTATATAAGGTTTAATTGCTTCAAATTTGATAGAATAATATCTGCATGATAACTATACAACTTGTATAAGTTGTATAGTCTATAATGCAACTGTATAAAAATGTGCTGTATGGTGGTCCCGTATACACAGTATAAAATGCAGAGACAATAGAATTGTCGGAAACTTGGAAAATGTTCGATACATGCTAATGATGATGTTGATGAAAGAAAATATTTATATATGACATCATGTATTGTTGCTAGATAAACGCTTCATCTTGAGAAAAAAATATAAAGGCCATAAGTATAATTACCAGAAGATGAATTAATGGGTAAGCATCGAAATGAATAAAGCTGGTGTTTGAACAAAAGGAATTATGATCCAGAAAAGGCGCCAAACAGATATGGCGTAATTTTTTTAACAATGTGACTATTTTCAACGTATTGATTATTCTGTGTTAAAATGAATATCTTATTTTATTACTGAAATTGGCTGAAAATATCAATATTAATGTTATTTGATAATGAAGATGCTGTATTATTGCTTTAGATCAAGAAAACTTAGATATTGAAGATTTTGTAAAAATAAGAAAATCGTAATTTCTGTTGTGAAGGATTTGATCACAACAGAATGATATCAACCGTATCAGTTGGATTGTAAAATGTGTGTTAGAATAACCAAATATTAACTGTATTCAGAGCACTGGAATTATGAATTGGAGGTCGAATATTGAAAGTTCTGACTTAGCAACTGCAGATCGTGATGAGTTGCCGTGAACATTTGACAGACACGAAGATGAAGTCAAAAAGTTTTGATTATCAAAAAAACAAAAACAAAAAACAAAAAAAAAAACAAAACAAAACAAAAGCAAATAAACAGAAAAACGCTTCTCTTAGAGTAACAGAAAGATAAATAATTAACTTATTTTCTACATATGGGTGACAATTTAGTAAGAGGAGGTGCTAAAAGCAACCTAAGATCTGGGCACCAAACTAAGCTTAGTAAATAACATTTAGTCCAATTTAAGATCACTATTAGGGTACATCACATGGTGTGATGCAGAAGTCCCCAACCCATCACCAACAATAATCTCATCACCAACACCCAGCAAGTAGTGAGAATGTTTAATACTATATACCGCTGAAAACAGTTTTTCTCCAAGATAAAACACACCAAAAATATGCTGCATTTGCAATTGTCAATTCATCAGTTGTATGATATGTTCTTTCTGTTAACCACATCATTTAACTCAGATATTAAATTTTTTGTGATTGTAAACAACTTAAGATGTCTCATAATTAAATTATGATTGTTACCTTGTGAATCTAGCTTTTTTCTTTTCAGGGGAGTTGTCCTTTTAAGATCGTAGCTCCGGATTTAGGTTTTATGGCTCACGGGCTGAAAAATTAAGAGGTAGACTAGCGAATCATAGTTAGTGTGTTCGATTTTCATCATGGCAGCTCCATGCTTCTGGCTTTGTACCAAATTAAGGTTAGAAAATAACTACATAACATTGATCTGTGTTTATACATTTCAGTAGATTGTGTTTTAACTATTTAGGCTTTACTTAATATCAGTAATTTCTTCAGGAAACTTTTAAGTATATTCACGTATATCATACGATTTTGTTAAAAACTGTTTAGATAAGATGTCACAAATAAAAAAATGAATGTTGATTACAGTCTTAACAAATGAGTTGTTTATGTTCTTTATTGAAAAGAGAAAGATGTACAAATAATAATTTCTCATTGTGTGTATTTACCAACACCTCCACAAGGATAGGATGTGACACAAAGTTAAATTTTAAGCGGAGTTTGGCCAGTTTAATTCAGTTTACCTTCTCCTTGACCGGTTCTCACATTAAGTTTATTGAGTCTAGTTTGCCCTACTTTTTATGTATAGATGGATTGAGGATAGTTGGATTCATACGTTTTACAAGCGTATTAGCGCAACGTGAAATGCAAACATCATCGTCCAGAATTTGAGCTGGAGTCACCGTATCCAGGTCCTACGGCGATAACCATTACACCAGGGACACCTTCTTGATTTTTCACTGTGGTTAGTCAGATAAGATGGGAATCAAGCTTTTCGTTGTTTCAATTTAACCAAATTTCTTTGTCAACCAATTTTCACAATTTCCATCCTCTTTACATAATGAGTATCTTAATATGAAGTAATAAAAAAGCTGTTATATCTGTTTCCTTTTCCCTATCAAAATGATAATAATAATAATAATAATAATAATAATAATAATAATAATAATAATAATTAGCTAAATTCAGTTTTTAAAAGATGTATTAGTTTGATTGGTGGGGACATCAACGACTGATAGAGAACAATCATAAAAATCAAAGATTAGATTGTTATTTAAATAATTTTGTTTTAAGCAAGTACTCATTTTTTTAATCTTCCATTAACTTGTAGTTAAAACCCGCAGAGGTAATGTTTACTTTCACTAATGACTTTTGCAAAAATAGCTGCGAAAGCACGATGGGAATTTTCTAGATTAACATTTTAATTCCAATGATTAAAAAAATAGTTTATTGAAATAGCTGAGAGGTATGCCAAGGTTATTTGTTCATTGATAACATGATGTAAACAAAGACGTTTATATTGAGGAATCGAAATGTAGCTACTGTGATCATCACGTTAACCCAGAGGCGAGACTAAGAAGAGCTACAATGGATGTATGTACATATTGGCTTGAAGGTATGATCAAAAGGCAAGTCGCAAACCAGGAGACATAGATAGATGAAATTGAAAATATGAGGCTGAAATTGAAAATATGAACTTAAATTCGAAGTAGTAACTTTTGAAAAGGAAACTATAATAAATTTTAATATTTTTCTTCATTTCACAAGGAAATTAAAATTATTCAAATTTCATTGTAGTTATGTTGCGTTCTTTATCACTTCTGAAAATATAAACACGGTAGTTTATGGGAAAAAAATTAAATTTCTTTCATAATTGATTTTACGAGCGTGAAATATTCGATCAAATAGAACACTGAAAAATCGATTATGACTTTAAATTCCTTCCTCGTTTAAAATTGACTGTATCGTTCTCAAGCTCTTAATATCATGTAAGTTAGGAAGCTCACATTCCACCAAAGTGTGGTCAGACATAAAATGTATAAAGAAACTGAACCAGAAAATTAATTCAAAGATTAATTTCCAAATTACAAGATGATAAAGGCAGAATTGATTAATTGGTTGCTTGGTCAGATGGTCTTATGTATCTTATGGTGGGTCCCACGGGATATTTCTAAAGTAAGAGGATTTACTTGATGGCGCCTCACCCTTTTCAAAGCAAGTAGTACTTTACAGCTAATAAAAATATAGAACTGTTTAAAATGTCTCGGACGACAAAGAACTGTTCACGTACCTCCTCAGGCAAAAGATTACGAAATTAGCATACTTAGAGGATAATAATCTTGGGTTTATTTCTTTAGCAGTAAATAAACTAATAATAAATAAGATGCAAAACACTTTTATTTAAAAGCTAAACATTCTGGCAATATACCATAGATTAATTTTTTTTACTAAATGGTATGATTTTTTTCCTACCTAATCATAGGATTATATTATGGAATAGCCCAATATGGACTGAGAAATTATGAAATTCATTGACAAATGAATAGAAATCATGCTTAGTTTCCCCTACACCTGGAGATTTTATGACAGCTTTAATTCTTTCAGGAATTGATTTCTCTAATTTAAAGTAATATTATTATTATCAAAGTGGTCCCAACGTCCCCGAATCGCATATTTTCTTCAATATCTTCTTTAGTAGATGGAGCCTTTTCATGAACAAATTGTTTTTTTTTTAAATTTCGCCATAAATTCTCAGTTAGATTTAGATGCCGATTTTCCGCTGGACATATCATTGATTTTGTAGGCTTTTCATGAAACGAATGAGAAAATTATCTAGGATTTCTATGTACATATGTGCATTGATTGTTGGGTAAGGATTTCCATCTCCTATAGTCCTTTAAATGTCATGTATGAAATATCATGAATGACTTGGGAAATTTTCTTTAAGTTCATCTAGTTTGTTTAAAGAATATTTTATGAAGACACAATGTTCTGCTATAAGATGTTATAGATACACGTATGATTTCAAGAGAGAACGGACGACAGAATTGGGTTTGATTTCATTTATTTTAAAATAAATAGATGTCGGTAGATTTGAAAAGATATAGGTTCTCTTCTTCCATCAGATAAGAGTCAGGAGTTGAGTTGGTCTAAGTTATTCTTGGTTGGCTTGACACAATAGTGTGGCGTTGGTAAGTAGGCTATGAACGATATTGGTCTTGTATGGAAATACCGGGGACTTTATTGTGGGGTGTGTTGATTGGAATGTGGGTTGATAGGGTGTCAGTGGTCTTTGATCTTGTCCGAAATATGACGTGTGACGATTCTCTCTGGTAGCAGTCCTGGGTGTCGAATGCTTTTGTGAACTTTTTTTGACCGTTTCATAGCCATGTTTGGAATCGAATCGGCTCCAAAAAGCTGTGGTAGGAAAGTTCATGATTGGTTTTTTAACTGAGAATTTATTTTTGTATTTTAATGGCAGCGTGGAGGCTACCTGCGCAGTGACGTGTTTTATTCATTTTGTTATAAGCCATCGTTCAGAAAACATCCAGTTAATGTTACCCTCGTATGCTCGTGGTGTTTTTATTTATCTATTTATTTATTCATTTTACTGGTGAGTGGGTTTGAAATGTATTTGTAAATCATAAGAGATTTCTGTATATAATATTGAGGAAAATGTTTTGTGTCTTATCTTCCAATTTTGTTTTATTTATTTACGGCTATTTGAAAAAAATCAGTAAATATCATCAATGCATTTTAATCAATTTTTTTTTTTTACCAAGGGTAGTACTAATATATTTGGTATGATAAGTGTTGCCTATCAACCATACATAGGTAAGATGAGTTAAGAAACAATTGGAATTTTGTGGTTGTTAATAATATTTTAGTAGTATTTTACAGGGAATAAAATCCAAACCACACCTCTTCAATCATGGCTAAAAATAGAACTCAAAACTGGCTTACGGGTTCTTCATTTCGCGCAAATGCCCTTCAGAAAGACACGTATCCTTATCTTCTCTTTCTGGCTCTGGGTAAATATAAAGAAATTTTAAGAGACAAAACTTCAATATAAAGGAATTTAGAGGGAATAAAATTTGTAGGAAGTGAGTGACACTAAAGCCAAGTTTAATATTTAACTAGGTAATGTTTTTAGGGGGCTTTCGTGTGTCATGAAACGGTAACTTTAAACAGTAAGTTCCGCAACTTTCTAGTTCGGATACTGATTCAAAAAGATAACACAGAAAATAACATTTTTAAAAGGGAATTTTATACAAAAGAAACGAGAAATAAAGGGATAGAAAAGATAAAATATTACAAATTTTTAGTATAATTTGCTGGAACTTATCTGAGTGTCCGGGAAAAAAGTTCTTTGAATTTTAGTATTTTTTTAAAAAATTATTTTATTTATTTATTTATTTTTTTTAGAAATGTTTCAGAATTTATCAAATTGTGATTCTTCTTTAAAGTTCTTTTCAGCAGAATTCTCGCCTGAATTTTCTTTCAGTTGTTTAACTTAGTATAATTTGAGTAGTCGACTTTCATTAATTTTATTTTTATTTCTTGGGAAACTTACTTCAAGAAGCAAGTGACGAATCCCAACTGCCAGCTTAAGTTTTTTGTGCCTTCACAGTTCGGTCCCCGAATTCGTACTGAGGGCCATAATAGTAGTTCTTGACAAAAAGAGGAAGTCACATTTGGTGCCGCACTGTCTGGGATTACTTCTCCCTTTTCCACTCAGGCCAAATCAAGTGCCACACGTTGTCAGCTTGATTTTTTTTTCTTAGAAATAATTTTTTTTATAAATTGTAGAGCAGACTGGCCTCTTTAGATTTGGTACCGGAACCGGTCTAAGTGAAAGAAAACTCTGAATTCAAACCAGCTTTTATGTATTATCGTTTCCCTTGTTTTCATTTACGGAAAAAAAGCATGGATATACTTGAATTTCTGAAATGTATCTCGTAATCATTTTAACAGAATTTGAGTTGGAAGATGTCGCATATCAAACAGTATTACAAAATACTGTAAATAATCTTGGGGAAAAGGATTTTTTTCCTGTCCGTTCACAAATAATTATCACATCCAGAGTCAATAAAGATTATACAATTCAGTTTAGTATTAAATCTAGAAAGGGTAAAGTTCCGAATAGGTAACTTCAAATAGTAAATCCAATATCGTCCAGATATTCTTTTCCTTGCTGAAGATGTCGCATGAAACGGCGTACATTAGTTAAGTTTTTTCTTTGTTGCAGTTACTAGATTCATTTTTCCCAGAATGCAACATCGAGGGTAATTTATTTCAGACAAGAAATTGTTTATGGCTTATACCCAAGATAATAATTCAACAATTTGTCATGACTGTCGAGAGACCAGGTTGAACCAGTGGAAAATACATTAATATTACGGCAACGCAGAAGGTTACATGATGAATTATAATGTTTGATTACTCTAGGGTATATTTTTCACACACTTAATCACAATGAATATTGATTTTCCTTAGGATAAAATATTGCTAAAACGTTTTAAATCGAAAAAAAAAAAAAAACAAGCAAACGATTTATCTGTTTCCTAACGATTTACAAGAGAAGAAATTAATTCCAAAGTTTCTGTGCCCAATAACAATTGATCCATTTAGCGCATGAAATATACAAAAAAAATGTACCTAAAAGTATGGGATAAAAAGTAACAATTTGCATGTGTGTGCATGTATTAATTTGTATACAAATGAACTTGATAGAAATATCACTTAGCACCAGTCTCCCTGAAAAACTTGAAATTCCCATGTAAGTATTTTAAAGCGGAATGCAGCTGATTTGACTTCAGAGTTTTCTTTCACCTAACCTGGTTGCTTAACGAAGACAAATTTACTGCTAAATGAAAATTGTCGGGGACCTTAGTTGAGTGTGACCCGAAGACTCCATTTTCGATAGCTACTACACCAAGATATAGGGGAGGGCACTACTCCTTTCCCTGGATTGTTCCATTTTACTCTTGATCCTTTACTTATATTGCTGAGTGTTAAGCAAGGAGGCATCTATTACCATTTTTGAGTCTTTGGTATGACTCAACCATTGGCGAACACTCTAACCAACATGCCAATATCCGGTCTGCTAAATAAAAAATATGTATAATTCTTTATAAACTAATTATGCATATGGCGCAAAACATTTTTTCTTTGACAGCTGAAAATTCTGGTTTCATAAAATATTCCTTAAACAATCTCTATGAAATTAAAATAAATCTATCAAGTCATTCATAGTTACATATCATTTAAAAGACCTAGGGAAATGGCAATCACAATTTTTAGAGTCAATGCGCGTGTGCACATAGAAATTCTGGCTAATTTTCTCATTTGATCGATAAAAAATTGATTTTTTAAAATCTAATTTCAATAAAGAATTCCATAATGTTTTCTTTCAATGGGGTTAGTCTATAATATCGTATCTGCATGGCATAGGGAAGAAACAATACAATTCAATAAGATAATTTGATCTGTTTATTTTATCAAGCCATATGATACACTTGTCGTAACCTGTCTACTAACGTACACATCGGATTACTCGCTCGCCCTAGTAAAACAACATCCGGTTACGATCGGAAGTGATGAAGCCCCTTTTACGACCTTAACCTCTCGTTTCAGATATAAAAAGGGATAAATTTAAAATTAACAATATTAACAGAACACTTCAGTCAGAAACAACGCTACAAAAATGGAATAAATCATCTTCGCTAGCCGACGCTACGCTAAAGAAGTGAATAATTTTTCGCCCATTTTTATAACTTTCTATTTACACAAACTCGGTAGTGTGGCGCTGCCCCACTTTCATATAACAAAGGCTTCTGCGACGGCAAAACTTTAGAGGTCCTCGGAGGCTAGCGGTCTCCAAAAGGCTCGAATCCTACATCACGTGTTGCATTCGCCTTTCCCATCACATATTTATGCACAGACGGTCTTTTTAATGGTCATAAGAGGTCCCCGTCTGCGGGTTGGAGTATCTCTGACAGTCTTAATTGACTTCGCCGAAATAGACGGCCAGGAGGCAAACACGAAGACGGATTCTAAGACCAGCCGGTCTTAACTTTCGCTCGGTTCCGCTAGTCCGATTAGCTAAAGTGACGTTTTAGCCTTTTGCTACCGCTTCACTATCTGCACAGCACTAAGATAACGCCAATCTTAGCCTCAGCCTCCCGGGCTGTCTGCTCGTTTGTGCAGGGCTTTGGCGCGGCTCAGCCTTAGCTCCCGTCCGATATGTCCGTACGGCTTTGACACGGCAAAGCCTTCGCTACCGTCCGTACAGCTTCGGCGCAGCACAGCCTTAGCTATTGTCTGCACGGCTTTGACACGGCAAAGTCTTTGTTAGCGCCCGATACATCCACTCGGCTTTGACACGGGAAAACCTTCGCTCCCGTCCGAAACGTCCGTACGGCTTTGGCGCGACCCAGCCGTAGCTATTGTCCGCACGGCTTTGACACGGCAAAGCCTCAGCTATCGTCTCGTTACGCCCGCACGGCTAGGGGGCACGACAAAAGCCCTAACATATCCAACTCGTTCGCTCGATCTCGTCTGTACTAAGGCCTGGCAAACCTTAACCACGGTCTCTCCGACCTTTCACTTGGTCCATAACACTAAGATACGGCTCAGTCTTAGTCACAAGGTCGCCCGATACTAAACGACCAAGCCGCCAACACCAAACTCGATCTCGACGCTCCTGCAAGGTACCATACAGTCCACGTACGACTCGCTGTTACGGACTACCCTACCATTGCAACACCTGGCTCATGTACGACACGCAGTACGAGCCAGCAATCGGATCGACACACCCTCGGTTAACCCAACGTACTGTCAAAACCGGGAATATCGATCTACCAACCATGACCGACGCCAGCTTTCTGCGATGATCATCCAGCTGCATTCTATGACTTAACCGATCTCATCATCCAGCTATGACCATCCAGCAGCATTCTACGACTCATCCGACCTCAGCTTCCAGCTACGATCATCCAGCTGCATTCTACGACTCATCTGACCTCAGCTTCCAGCTACGATCATCCAGCTGCATTCTACGACTCAACCGAACTCAGCTTCCAGCTACGATCAACCAGCTGCATTCTACGACTCAACCGACCTCAGCTTCCAGCTACGATCAACCAGCTGCATTCTACGACTCATCCGACCTCCACTTCCAGCTATGATCCTCCAGCTTCTTCAACGACTCGATCAACCTACGCCAACTACCCGCAACTAACATCAAGCTGCGCTCATCTACGTCTCAACCATGCCAGCTATCAACGTTACTATTCTAGCTGAAGACCGAATACTACAATCACGGGCTTTACACACGTTTGTAGATTTGACAATAAATTGTCACTTGTTATATTTGTTACCTCGCTTTTGTTCTTTCATTGTCCTTGGCTGTCACTTTCTCACACGCATTAAACTTAATTCATTTGCGGGGTCGACATGCTTATAGGCTGCGCGACACGCTAGACGAAGGTTATTCTTGTCAGAAGAGTTAGAGAGTCACAGGCTGAGAGTGACATAATTGTGAAAATTTCATTTTCTGGTGACAAGAGTTTGCTTTACAATTTACCCATAGCTGAAAGAGGGGAAGATGGATTCATGCCTTTCCGAGGAGAGCATGAATTCAAACGCGAACGACTTCATCCGTTATTTGAAATCAGATCATCGATTTCATTTTGAAAATAACCGTTACATTAAGCACGCCTCAAAATCCACACATAATTCTGCCTTCAAGTTTATTAGCAGATTGTTTTTGTATATCAGTATTTCCTGTCATTCTGGTAACACTTTTCAGCGTCTATTAAAACAAAATAATTCTACCTCATTTTTCTCTTACAAAAATGTTGTTAGCAAGTTAGACTTAAACATCTTTATCTCTAATAGAATTTGTTGGTTTATATTCTAAATGTTAACCTTTATTTGTCTCTGACGTTCGTATTTCAGCACAGCACTTATGCCAATTCGTAAGCACTTGATAACGGATTTCCATTTCTCGAGGAAGCCAGACCAAACACTTGTCTAACAACATGGTTATATAATTATAATTCAAGACTATAATAACAACGACTTCCATTTTTTGACGAGTACACAAAACGTGTTCGTTTTTTTTGTTACGTTGACGTTGGTGGGTGTTTCAAATACTTGTTTTGTATTATTTTTTATCGATCTTTCGTAAAACGATATAAATTTAAAATGATCTTTCGTAAAACGATATAAATTTAAAATGATAACACTTTTGGGCTACCATCATACATGGACACCCCGTAGTTTATACCTTTAAGTTATTTCAACATAAATTACAAGACATTAATACATTTCAACAGAAAAAGTTTTCAGCAACAAATCCCACATAAATACAACTTGCCATGCATTTCGGTCAGCCACCCTAACATCTATGCCCGTTAATTGGTTGATTAGTAAGGTTTTATGGCATTTCAATCCGTGTAAGTTATTTAATGCTTAATCCTATTTATATATATATATATATATATGATATCTGATTTTTAAAAGAATACTTTGTAGGTAACACTGTTAATAAACGAGCCAGAGCTTATCATCATTTTATTTGCACACAGTTAAATGCTTCCAAGTATTTCTATCTAACACTAATAGTTCTATTTGCATACAGTTAAATGGTTTCAAGTACAACAATTAACATTAGTAATTCTATTGATCAAGTATTCCTCTCTAGATAAATACTAATCATTTGTTTGTAAGCATAAATGCTTTCAAGTATTGCTATTTAGCACGAATAAGTTTATTTGATTCAAATAATAATCTCAAGTAAGAGATTGAACAGTTCTAATTGACCGATAGATGGGAATTTAACAGGTACTATAACTCTGGGTCAGTGTAGACCGTGAGTAAATATAATGAAGGAGTACACTACATTCTCCAGACTCCAAGACTGGAGTCTCACCATCAGATATAGTTTAATGTCATGGTTGTACATTAAATGATCTCAAGTGTTACCAGAATGCTGCCAGCAATATTGAACAAGTCTTTGAGGCAGCACCCCACAAAGCAGCAATTGTAGGGCCACCGAACACCCATCACGAAAACTATCAAAGTTAGACGAACCAAGCATGTGGGACACTGCTGGAAAAGTAAGGACGAACTCATAAGCGACATACTCCAGTGGACCCCTTTACATGGACGAGCAAAGGCAAGACGACCAGCTAATACCTATATACTACAACTCAGTACCGATACAGGATGTAGCCTTGAAGACCTACCGGAAGCGATGAACGATAGAGACCGTGGGGGCGTGACATGATGGTGACTATCAAACTCAAATCATTCTCTATAACATTATTCGTTCGTTTGCACACAGTTAAATTCTTTCCCGTATAGTAAAGGGTTAAGTACTTATGTTTAACCCATAGATGGGACCCTAACAGATCTTCTCATTCCTGGTCAGAGTGGACCTGGGAGTAATGCCAATAAAGGAGCACTCCACATTCTTCAAAGTCCCAGGACTGAAGCCTCGGCATGAGTTTAGGACACGCATTGGTGGGTGGTCTTACCCCGCTTCAGAGGTGCAATCAGCTTATTCTACCCTCCCAAATTACTGGGCTTTGTGTGCATCTGTAGGAGGGTTACTCCAAATACTATATACTAATTTTGATGTTGGCTCCCAAGGTCCAAGTTATATGTTGGTGGATGAAGAAATAGAGATTGAACCTTTCCTCCAATAACTCATAATTATTTTTTACCATGTTATATATAACAACTGAGTTTTAGACCGGGGAAATGGCGTCTGACATGAAAACGGTTACGCGTCTCTGAATCTCGGCATGTGGAAGGAAATTTTGCCTATTAACAGACATTGATGCTTGCTGAATGTTTATGAAGATCTAACTGTGGGTGACGACAGCAATATGAGTAACATGTCACCTTGTAGAGGTGTCATCACGAGTAATAACAGTGTGGGTATAACGTGGTGTAAAGGATATCGTCATAGAAAATGAACGCAGTGACTCGAATTCAAATCCTAGACGAGACTGTTTGCATTTTTAAATAGCGCTAATAACCTTTGGGAAGTATATAAATCCAACAATTCTTCTTCCAGCGTTGAGTAAATAGTAGGGCAGATTGGGATCTTTAACCTTGGTATGGCAATTGGTCTATTCTGTATACAAATCTGTTTAAAAATTGACCTTGTGTCGCACTCTACGTGTGGAGGGTCAGTAAATGCATTAAATGATTTGGAGATGACTTCAATGTAATCAGATGCTGTGTATGAAATTGCAGGTGTCATCAAGAAACAATTGCAAAGAAGTTGTTAAACAAAATATCTTGCACCCAGGAACTGAGTGATATAAATGCAGTACCATGGTTTAAGAACGAGAAAGAAACAGACACAGGGATTTGATTGGTGAAGAACGAAGACAGACAAGTGAGACACACGTTGCTTAGAGGCACGGGTTATAATCGGGGTAGAATAAGCGTTTAACAAAGATTGACCCCCACCCCGCGACAACTACCCTGAAAGCTTGTGACTCGTACGCTACAGCCGTTTCTCTAAAATTAATTTTGAATTATTAAGAGTTAGAGACTGTTTTCTTTCCTTCTACGAGACGATCATTCTCGTACTTAGGGTAATTGATTGATTTTAACGGAATATCTAGCTGTCTAGTGTTATTTTATGCCTTGTTAATCGTACATTGTACACTTATACTTACATTTTTGGTGTCGTTTCTTAAGGCTTTTTTAAGCACGATTATATGATATCATATATTTCTGTCTTATATAAATAATCTTCAGGCTGGAACTCCTCGTGACGTTGTGGCTAACGTACTTCACTGCTACATCGTAGTAAGCGAGTTTAATCTCCAGTCAGGCAATCGTGTTCACTTTTGAACTAATACCTTTGAGAAAAGTATGAAAACCCGTATTCCTCTTGCAATGGGTTAAATAGTATCACAGCTGTTCTTCTACAAGGAAGAATTTGGCATTAAATAACCTACGAAGGTTGATATGCCATTGACAAAAAGAAAAAAGAAAGAATTAGTTTCCAAACAGATCTTTTTTAGCCATAGATGGGACCCTAACATGTACTACCACTCCAGGTCATAGTTGGAGTAATGGCAATGAGGAGGTACTCCAGAGATCCAGAACTAGAGCCTCACTACCAGATGCAGTTTAGTGTCATACCCCTTTTTGGGGTTATTCTTCTGCAGGGGATACAGACAGCATATTCTAAGACCCGCTGACCCGCTCGGTTGAGAACAATGCAGCATTGAGTGTAAAAACGTGTGCCTTTGTTACGTGGTATTCGTTTCACCAAACATAGCTAACATGAGCCAAGATGTTTATCGAAATTCTGAAGGCGTTTTTAAGAACTTGAGGTGTTTATTCACTGATACCTTTCATGCATATGTAAAAAAATAAAGGAGACCGGGTTATTTCTGACTGGCTCATTTTTTACGGTTATTTTGAATTACTTGAAGAATTATCACCTCATTCTATTCCTCCTGGGGGTTTGTCACTTCAAAGTATTCACCTAATGACGGCTGTAAAGTGGTTCTGTTGAAACAGCGTGAAAAGAAAGAAATAGTTCAATAGTCTAAACAAAACATGGAAAAATACTAATTTAAAAAGATGCATCCTACAAACTCCCTAAGGAATATTTGGCTTCAGACTCCATGATTGATTTGGTTTGGTTTTATGGCATATCAACCATTGTAGGTTACTTAATGCCAATTCCTGTTCATACATATATACTAAATATGATTTGTAAACACAGTTTGTTGATAATATTTTTAAACAAGTCTGAACTCATTTTTTTACACATAGTTAAATGGTTTCAAGTATTTCTATCAAACATGAATAATTTTATTTACAATTAATCTTTTGTTTGCACACAGTTAAATGGTTTCAAGTATTGCTATGTATCACTAACAATTCAATTAAACATCAATCATTTGTTAACACACAGTTAAATGATCAAACAGTACTATTTCTAACAATTTGATTTAGCATATGTCATTTGTTTGCACTCAGTTTAAAAGTCCAGCAGTTCCATTTGACCCATAGATAGAACCTTATCGGGTGCTACCACCCAGGGCCACAGTAGACCAAAGAGAGAAGGCGATGAAGTGGTACTCCCTATTCTCCAAAGCTCCAGCATTACTGGAGCCTCACCATCAGAGAGTTAAGTGTTATATCTGGGACACTCGTTAGAGGGGACTACCCGTCTTCAGAGATGTAGTCGGTGTATTCTACAGCCTCAGACGACTGGGCTGAGACTCCTTGAGGAGTACAGACTGTATACCATATCGGTGATTCAAAATGCGATTTTAGTAGTATGTTAAATTTTATGGGGTAGACTTGCTCGTCCCTCGCTCCTAGTCTTTAATTTAGTCTATTTTTCTTCGAGATCGGTAGTCCTAAGGCTAAAGAGACCATTCTGTTTATTTATATTCCTTGGATTGAAAAAAAAACGATTCATGCTTTTTTAATGGCATTAGCGCGAACCGAACTGCAAGCAGCCTCTTCTTGGAATTGAACACGGTTCGTATAATCCATTTCTTTCGACGAAGAATATTACGCTACGCACGCTTCTACCTTAGAATGATATTTGTAAGCAATTAATATTCATATTTTATGGAGAGAAAAAAAGAATTATTTTTAAAGATTTCGATGTTCATTCATTGCAGAATGAAGAACTCAGTCTGTCCTACTATTTACCCATAGCTGGAGGGAGAATAATTGGATTCAAGGGTATTAGTGCTATGTGAAATGCAATGAATCTCGTCCAGGATTTGAACTCGTGTCGTCGTGTCCATTTCCTACGACGATAACCATTTCACCACGGGCACCTCCTAAACAAAAATCATTATAGGCATTTTTTATTACTTACATAGTTTTAATTACTTGCAAACTAATTGATTTTTTGTCTTGTCTTTTTGTTAGCTAGTTTGTTTGTTCGTTTTGGTACGTATAACCATGTGTATGTGTACCTTAAGTTCAACTCTCACGTCTTACAGCATTTCTGAATCAGTTGCTTAGAAAATTATTAGAAAATCTTAAATATTCATTTAGGATTTTCTAATAATTTAATGTTTAAATATTCATTTTAAGAAACAAAGTTGTTATTTCCAACAATCGCCCTTAGCGTCGATGACGGCTGTGATGCCGACCTGGAAATGGAAATTTACTAAGCTTTTTGCTTAGATGTGGCACAAGGCCATATGAAAGGGGCACCCAATGAGACTCGAACTCACTCGTGTAGGTTTGCTAGTCGAGCTTGCTAACCATTACACCACCAGAGGCGCCCTATGCCGACCTGGAAATGACTGCATTCTTAGTTCATTTGGTTCCTATTTATGTTGTTTACTGAATCCAAGATGATAACTTTCAACATATCCTTGAAATTATTGTGCCACTTTGTAGTCACCATTTCAACGATGTAGAGCATTAAAATCAAGAGAGTTAGGGGTCCATATATCAATAGTGACATAATTAGGAAATTTGTCGACGACTACTAAGTCGAGCAGGCCACATGGCAGGTAAAAGGGTTTTGATAAAACATCTGCGCTATCACCATGTCCAGTGGAACCTGAGCGATTGCATTGGTACTGAGAGAAGTGAGACGACGTGATATGATCCTCGTTACTCAGGAACCTCTAAACAATCACATACGGCGGGAACGTTGTGTGCATATCCTTGAACATTAAAGTCCTCATTGCTTTCAAAAAAAAAAAAATGCCTAATTTTAAATGCATCCGAACAAGTCAAGAGCAAAGAGCATCACATTCATATTTTGTTTACACTTACATTTCTTGTGTAGATATTTCTTAAGTATTTCTTGTTTGTTTTTTAACAGTCCGATCGAATACGAATTATTATTAAACAGATCTATTTGACCCACAGAGGGGATGCTAATAAATACTACCGCTCAGGAACCGAGTGGATCTGGGAATAATGCAGTGGTACTCCACTCTCGTAAGTATCCAAAACTGGAACTTCACCACCAGAAGCAGTTCAGAGAAAAATCTAGTCCATTTTCACGAAGCTCTCTCTCTCTCTAATTCACTGCTTTTTTGCCCACAGAATAGCGTCTTTTTTATTTCTTTTTTCAGACTGGAAGCTGTTATATTAATGCTCTCGTCATTAGGTTGTGTTTATAAGCCCTTAAATGTCTACTCTTAAATACCTATTGCAGTCTGCATACTTTATGTTCCTTTTTGTGTCTACTCTTCATGGAAATTGGTCTATAAGAGTCACTGATCCGTAGCAGAAGATTTTGTGGGAGCTCTTAAAAGTTTATAAATAGTCTACATTTAATAGTCCACAAAAAGAAGAAAAAAACAAACACTGCAGTCAGTAGAGGATTTATACAAAAGGCTCAAGAAAGACGGAAAATGACTGCTTTAATGCGGGAGCTATAAAAGACATAGAAAAGCTTTTAGAGGCATTTTTAAGACACTTTGGAACAATCGAATTGTGAATTTTATTTCCTGTTTAATGGATTTTTAAGACTGAAATAAAGGAAATGAATCAAAAAATAGAACACGTTAAGACATTTGGACAGGTTTTCTCTTCTCAAATGAAAGAGAAATTAAATTAATAAAAGCAAAGAGACGCCCTGCAGTTATTTTCCTAAATTCATTTTATGCTTTTCTCCAACAAACGAAAAAAATGAATAACATATATTCAGGGATATATTTCATTTGAATCTTTTTTGTACCACTTTATTTTTTCAGTCTATTTAAATGACAAAAAATTGATAGATTGAAAAAGATGGAGAATAATTTTTTTAAAACCTTAGAGGATTCATAATCCAAAAATTGATACTTACCTTCATCAGCACCGGCTGCATCTCTGCAGAGGAGTAAGACCCCACCCATAACGAATGTCCTGTTCATGACATTAAACTATCTGATTGCGAGGCTCCAGTAATGCTGGAGCTACGGGAAAAAAGAAGGGCCCTTTCATTGCCATTGCTCCTAGGTTTACCCGGACCTGGAGTGGTAGCACTCGAAAGGATCCTATCTATGGGTCAAATAGAACTGTTTGAAATTTAAACTGAGAAATGACTTATGCTAAGTTGAATTGCTTAAAATAGAACTGTTTGTCGTTTAACTGTGTACAAACAAATGACTGATGTTTAATTGAATTGTTAGTGATACACAGTAATACTTAGAACCACTTACATTTGTTAATTTATGCTAAATTGAATTATTTGAAACAGAACTGTTTGATCTTTAACTGGGTATATCTACAAAATAGGTTTACAAATCATATATTTAACATATATGTAAAAAGAGGATTTGGCATAAAATAACCAACAATGGTTGACGTTCCATAAAACCCAACCCAACTAAACCAAACCAATTAACCTTCATATCATTCTTAATTTCATGTATACTATTTTCTCTTTCTTCTTTTCTTTCGCTTTCCCTCATTTTCTATCATCTATGAATCAATCAGATCAATTTAAAAATCATTCGGATTCGATACAATATTATCTTAAATTATTTGTATTAAATTTGGTTTGTTACGTTTTATATCATATATGGGTTATTTAATGCCGAATCCTGTTTAAACATATATTAAACATATATGATTTCTAAACAAATAGTTTGTCAGTAACATTGTTTTTAAACAAGACAAAGCTCATTTGTTCGCCCACATTTAAATGGTTTCAAATATTGCAATCTAACGCTAAGTTTCATTTGTACCAACAGTAAATTGGTTTCAAATATTTCTATTCAACACTAGTAATTCCATTCAACATTGTTCATTTGTTTACACACGGGTAAATGGTTTTGAGTATTGTTATGTAATACTAATAATTCAATTTAACATCAGTCATTTGTTTACACACAGTTAAATGTTTTCAAGTAGAGAAAATAATTAGATATTTCTATTTTACCCACTGATGGTACCCTAACAGACACTTCCACTCTGAATCAGAGCTGTATGTAATGACAATGTAGGGGAACTCCACATTCCACAAAGCTCCAGGCCACATGTTGGGAGAACCTTATCCATCTGCAAAGACGCAGTCGGTGTATTCTACTACCCTAGCCGACTGGAATATTTGTATTAAGAATGGTTATTTGAAGCTATTATTGTTTACTAAGGATTGTTGGTGGGACTAGCTAAACAACTGTCTTGTAGGGTGCTTTTTCAACGATCTATTTAAAACAGCTCACAGCATCCTGGGGTAGAATCTGTCTAGCCTTTTCTCTAAGCGCTTCATTAAAATCATAGAGGTACAACAATACAGTACTACTTCCGTGGCAACAGCCAGTGCTAAGCGACCAGCAAAGCTCGACATTCATTAGATCTGTGCAGACACTTAGTGCCGTCAAGAAAACTTGAAATGCGAGACGGTGAATAATGACAGATGACAAGTTAAAGGAATCCGAGCTGTCTGCACGTCTTAACAATGATGATGATGATATTGATGATAATGGATTATTGTTATTAGTTACTTGAAACCATGTAACTGTGAAATAGAATTATTTTTATTAAACAGAAGTAATTAATTGAAACCATGTAAATATTTATATTAAAGAGGAATAATTGAAATCATACTGCGTCCAATTTATCTTTATTAGATAAGAACATTCCATATATAAATGTAAATTACGATTATTAAGAATAGTAACTTAAAGCTTTTATTGTATACCGAGTATTATTAGTGGGTTGGTTGGTTAGTAATTTTTTACGGCGTATCAATACTTTTCGTGTCATTTAAAGCCGAATTTGTTATTGATAAGCTATCAGTCGTATGGAAGTCAGACCTGACTGATAAAATGAAGAGCAGTTTCTTCCAAGCAGCGATCGTGTCGATACTGCTATATGGATGCACTACATGGACGCTAACTAAACAGCTGGAGAAAAAGCCAGACGGCAACTACACAAGAATGCTGCGAGCGATTTTGAACAAGTCCAGGAGACAACACCCCACAAAGCACCAACTGTACGACCACCTACCTCCCATCATGAAAACTATCAAAGTTAGATGAACTAGACATGCAGGGACGAGCTCATAAGTGATGTACTCCTATGAATCCCCTCATATGGTCGAGCAAAAGCAGGGTGACCAGCTCGAACCTACATACAGCAGCTCTGTGAGGATACGGGATGTAGCCCTGAGGACCTGCCATAAGCGATGAACGATTGAGAGGAGTGGCGAGAGAGGGTCTGGGATATCCGTGCTGGCGGCATGACATGATGACGATGATGATGACGATGATGATGATAGTTTTTGTCTACAAACAGGTAAATGTCAAAATAGTTCAGTTAAATATTAAAACAGTTCTATTTCAAACAATACAGTTTAGCACAAGAATACGATTTCAGTGACAAAAAAACTGTATTATTTCAAACAATTCAGTTTAGCAAAGTACACAGCTTAGTTCTATTTTAAAGCAGCAGTATTTCAAACAGTTCAGTTTAGTATAAATACACAGTTTCAATGTCAAAAACAATTCTATTTTTAACAATTAAGTTTAGCATAAGTACAGTTTTATTCTATTTGACCCATAGACAGGAACCTATCCGGAGCCAGAGTGGACCTGGGAGTGATAGCAATAAAAAGGTACTCTGCACTCCCCAAAGCTCGAGCATAACTGACACCTCATCATCAGTTTGTTTAGTATCATATCCAGAACACTCGATGGGGAGAGGGTCTTAACACTCTGCAGAGAAGCAGTCGATGTATTCTACAGCCTCAGCCGACTGGGCAAGAGTATTGCAAGTAATGAATTGAAACTATATAACTGTGCTAACAAAGGAACATTATTAAATGCAAATAATTACTTGAAACTATATAATTAATTGCACTGGATAAGAATGCTTGAAACCATATAAATCTGTGTAGATTATTTGTATCAAAAATAGTTACCTGAAACTATAATTATTTATTATGTATTGTTTTTAATTACTTAAAACCATGTAACTGTGTGCAAGCAAATGACTCATTAAAAAGAAATAATTTCTTAAAACAATATAATCATTAATGTTAGATTGGAATTCTAGAAACTATATAAATGAGTATTTGTATTAGACTGGAATACTTGAGTTCATATAATTATGTGCAAAAAAATAAAGACTACCACTAAAAACATCTACACAAAAAAAAATGTAGATATAAACATGTAATAAACGGGATTGCTTAATTTCTATGTATAAAATAATCCTCGACAGTTTGACATGCTATTAAAATCAATTATTAACTCAATTAATCATCCTCGCCTTCCATCTTCCATTCTTTCACTCTCTGACTGCTGAATTTCATATAATTTTCTTTAAAAAAATTTCTCCTTCATTCTGAACAGATCATGTTATAAATTTTAACAAATCGGATGGCAACAGATATCGGTAATGATGCCAAAAGCCACTTTTAGCTAGGAAATGTCAGAAGGAAAAGAAAAAAAACAAACCCGAAAATAAACACTTTTTTTGCGTGCAAGGAGCGATCCTAATTTATTGACATGAAGAAAAATCCGCTACCAAGAGAAATGTGTCTGTGAGGAAGACATGTAACCCTGAGAAAATCAAAGCATTTAATTGCCTTTAGAAGCGATGGCGTGCATGATGGATTTTGTAAAAATGCGTTTTCATAACATGAACTCACCAATATAAGATCGCGCTAAGACAGTTGCGGCAGCATGAGAGAAGAATAAATTCTGAAATGCTGTGAGAGGACTGAATCGAATAACTTAAAGAACATATTTTGCTAACTTACACAGAACCATACATGCATTTGGTTTAATTGTTTATTTATATTTACCCAAAACTGTATGAGCAGGACGTGACAAAAGGTTAATTTTAAGCAAATTTTAACAGGTTTGATTTCAGAGTTTTCTTTCTAGATCAGTTGCGATACTAAGTTTAAGGAGTTCAGTCTGCCCGACTATTTACTCATAGCTGGAAAGAGAATAGTTGGATTTATACCTTTCCCAAAGGTATTTCCGGTATGTAAAAAATGCATAGAGCCTCCTCCAGAATTTGAACTGGGGTCACCGTGTCCATTTCCTGAGACGATAACCATTACAGCACGAACATCTCTTGTTTATTTGTTTAACGGCTTATGGATATTTGATTTAATTGTAAATGCTTGTATCTACCCAACTCCTCCGCTACGGTTAGGGAGCAACACAAGGGCACAGCCTACCCTTCTATTTACCCATAGCTGGTGCGAGAACAGATGGATTTACACCTTTCCAACGGACATAAGCGTGATGTGAAATGTAAACAGCCTTTTTCAGGTTTGAACTCTGGTCTCCGATTCAGTTTCCTACAACAATTTCACAAAGTGCGCCTCCAAATATAAATATTTACTCGTAATCATGACTATATTTTTAATGTGTCATTTTTAAAATTGTACTTTCTATTTGTCTTAACTTATTTATTCGTATGCTGTTATATGGCATTAAGTATTTCTATCTAATACAAATAATTTTCAGACAAATCTATTTGAGCCAGAGATGCTATCCTAATAGGTATTATTACTCTGGGTCCGAATAAATCTGAAAATAATGGCTATGAAAGGATAACTCAACACATGCCAGATCTTCATCACGTCTGGATGCAGTTTTGTGTCCTATCCTGGACCCACCTTTTCTTTTTTTTTTTTGGCAAAGAGGTCGTTACCCCTATAAAGGAGATACCGTCGGTATATTCTAAGCTCTAATGAAATGACTCAAGGACATGTGTTCAAACACAGAAGCACAGACCTTTATAGACAAATATATTTTCAGAATAAAATAATCGAAATCTCAGACCTGAAGTAAACTGACGTACCTAATTGATTTATCAGAACTAAATTTCAAAGAAATTAGATTTAATTCTTCTGATCTGTCTAGAGTCTAAGCAATTACTTTTATCGAATTTTAATATTAATGAATTGCTAGATAAACACTACAAGTGGAGTCACCGTGGCATAGTGGCAAATTTGCCGCAAGGCGACATTGTAGTAAGCGGGTTCGAACACCAGTCATGCAATTACATTCACTTTTGGGCAAATACTCTTGGAAAAGGTATGAACTCCTTTATCTCCCAACTAGTACCGATTCTCTTCTTCTAAAAGGATGGCTTTGGTATTAAATAACTCCTGAAGGTTAATTTCACTTTAAACAATGGAATCAAACCAAACAAACAATATCATTGAGGTACAGTGTGCTATAAAAATACACTTTTTAGATGGGACAAAAATACAATCTCAACACTTATTTTGTTAGAAATCACAATAATATAATTTTGTAAGGAATCACGATACTATTATTTTATGGGACTGTTACCTACCCATTCAAGGACTCTTCCAAATTCTATATTAATCGAGAGCCAAATAGTCTCGAAGATATTAGATACTCTACCGGGCACCTTTGGTGGTGTAACGGTTAGCAAGCTTGACTAGCGAACCTACACGAGTGAGTTCGAGTCTCATTGGGTGCCCCATTCATTCGGCATTGTGCTACATCGAAGCAAAGAGCTTCGTAAATTACTATTGGATACTCTACCGATATTCAACTGACAAGTAAGCCTAGCTTGCGCCACCACCTTTCTCTGTATCTTGTTACCTCAATATATCTTTAAACTTATACCGTGTTCTGAGTTGTATTTTCGTGGGCCCACATCATATTATTTTGTAAGGAATTACAACACTGCTATTTTGCAAGGGATCACAACGCTATTACTTTTTAAGGAATCACAACATTATTTTGGAATTAGCAGATTTTTTTCTCGTTAGGAAACTTTCACATTGGTAAATAACAACTAACAGCAAATCTGCTCAACGTTCCAGGACTCTTCCCAGTATTCAACCCAATTTTTGCCGCGTTTAATTCTTCCTCAAATTTGCTGTTCTATCTTTTTCAGGGCTCTATCTGTAATGAGTATCTACGTTATCTTAATTTTCCATTTTTTAGTTCTCGAGCAACGTCCAGGTATTTGTCTAATTTTTCATTTTCCTTTATTTTTCCTCCATGTTCTGCTGGAGAGGCAAATTCTACACGTTAACAAGTTATTTTCTTTTTGTTTATTAATATCAGGTCTGGTATTCTGACCAAGATTTGGTGACCGTTTTCTTTTCGTAAAAATCCCAGAGAATTGTACATGCCTCATTTTTAGAACTGCGTCAAGTTTAAGCACATGCTATTTGTCTCTATGTTCAAAGTTTCGTTGCTTGTAAAATACCCAATAGATTAACCTACCTACTCAGTCGTGCCTGGTCTGATTTTTCTTGTGAGCCAGCTTGCAGTATTCGCTTATTATATGGATATCCGTTTGATCTCTATAAAAATAGTCAGCCCAATGGGTTGGGGCTGTCCAATATAAAGCCTGCATATCTGTAGACAGGTACCCCACCCAATGAGTGTCCTAGATATGACTCAAAACTATCTGATGGCGAGGCTCCAGTAATGCTGGAGTTTTTGGAAATATGTCATCATCATCATGTCGCGCTGCCCACACGGATATCCCTGACTCGCTCTCGCCAACCTACTTGTTCAATATTGCTTGCATCATTCTTATGTAATTGCCGTCAAGCCTTTTCTCCAGCCGTTTAGTTAGCGTCCATGTAGTGCATCCATATAGCAGTATCGACACGACCACTGCTTGGAAAAAACTGCGTTTTATTTTATCGGTCAGTCCTGATTTCCATATAACCGATAGGCTATCGATAGTTGTCCATGCTTTTGCTTGTCGCGTGTGGATGTCTTTCTCGGTTGATGAGAAGCTGCTTCCTAGGTAGGTGAACCTGTCTACCAGTTTCAAAGGACCACCTTTTAATGCGTATATGTTGCCTCTTTGATTAAAGCACATGTATTCTGTCTTGTCTGTGTTGACATGGAGGCCTATGCTAGCAGCAGCTCGTTCCAAGCTATGTAGTAGGGATTTGGCTTGGGCGGGTGTATTTGCCAGAAGCGCTATATCATCGGCGTAGTCCGCGTCCGTAACTGTTTGTACGGGGTATCTTCTTTCCTTTGCCAGCTTGAAACCGTTTTCTTTCATTAAATCAGTAGACGTTCTAAGCACGTAGTCTAGGTATGGGACTAACTTGTCTCCTTGTAGCACACCTGCTACAATGTCGAAGTAGTCAGTGTCTCCATCCTGTGAGCGTACTTTTACTTTCGTGTTTTATATAGCATCATTATGGCTGCGACGGTTTCTTTGGGGAGGCCGTAGGTGAGAAGTATTTGCGCCGTCTTCCCTCTGCGTATGGAGTCAAAGGCCTTGGAGAAGTCGACGAATAATATTGTTGCTCCAAGGCTTTATGCGCGAACACCTTCTAGAACTCGACGGATTGTATTTTCTCAATCTTTGGTTCTATGCGGTTGCGTAGTAGAACATTGCAGATCTTGGCCGCTATGGATGTAAGGGTTATACCTCGGTAGCTCTTGGCTATTCCGAGGTCACCCATCTTAGGGAAAAGGCGGATGCATCTCTTTGTCCATCTGTCTATTGTGTTCTGGTTATATACAGCATTACAGTGTCGGAACAATATGTTGTCGAATTCCCTTGTCTTCCATACCTCTGGGGGCATTTCATCAAGCCGTGCTGCTTTCCTATTTAAGATTTTTCTTGTATAAATTGTCCTAGTTTGATGTCTAGTCGATTACTAATAATTTTCGTGATTGGTTCATGCGTAACTTTCGGAGGTCTTCCGTGTAAATTCTCGAAATATTGTTTCCATAGGTGTATTCGTTCTTTTTTGGCTATTAGCTTTCAGTTTCGCTCTCGCTGTACTCCTCCTTCTGCTCACTTCGTTTACTATCCTAGATTGTCTATCTTCAACCGAGTCTCTAATCTTATTGATTTGATTTTGTGTGTATTCTGTTTGTTCTTTTAGATTATTTGATTCATTTTGTGCCTTTTTAAGTTTCTGAGCATTGATATTGGTTGGGTTATTGGTTAGGGAAACAGTTTTTACGTTTGGACGCTTTGTTCTAACCGCTAATGTCTTCCATGGGACTCTAGTTTTAGTTTTTTGTTTAGCTGGTATGCATTCTGCTGATGCTTCTTAGTGGGCATTGACGAAGTTCTCCTATTCGTCACTCGGAGTAGGTGATTCTGATATCTCCTGAAGTGCATCGAATTTGTTTCTTAGTGTTAACGTATATTCATCTCTAATATCCCTGTTGTTAAGCAGGGACCTGTCATAGTGTACAGATGTGGTTGTTCGAGCTGCATTCCTTCGTAGGCTCAGTATTGCCATTGCTCCCAGGTCCAATCTGTCTCGGAGTGATAGCACCTGACTGGATCCAATCTATGAGTCAAATAGAACTATTTGACATGTATACTGCGGGCAAGTAAATGATTTATGTCAAGTTGAATTGTTAGAGATTAAACTGATTGACCATTTAACTGTGTATAAGCTAATGACTGATGTTTAATAGTTACTGTTACATAGCAATACTTTAAACCATTTAACTGTGTGCAAACATCATCATCATCATGTCGTGCCGCTAGCACGGATATCCCTGACCCTCTCTCGCCACTTCTCCCTATCATTCATCGCCCCGGGCAGGTCTTCAGAGCTACATCCCGTATCATCATAAAGCTGCTGTATATATGTTCGAGCTGGTCGTCCTGCTTTTGCTTGGCCATATGCGGGGGTCCATAGGAGTAGATCACTTATGAGCTCACCCTTGCTTCGCCAGCAGTGTCCTGCATGTCTGGTTCGTCTAGCTTGGATAGTTTTCGTGATGGGAGGTAGGTGGCCGTATAGTTGGTGCCTTGTGGGGTGTTGCTGCCAGGACTTGTTCAATATTGCTCGCAACATTCTTGTGTAATTGCCGTCTAGCCTTTTCTCCAGCCTTTTTGTTAGCGTCCAAGCAGTGCATCCATATAACAGTATCGACACAACCACCGCCTAGAAGAAACTGCGTTTCCTTTTATCGGTCGGGTCTGATTTCCATATAATCGAAAGCCTATCGATAGCTGTCCATGCGTTCGTTAGCCATGTGTCGATGTCTTTTTCGATTGATGAGACGCTGCTTCCTAGGTAGGTGAATTTGTCTACCAGTTTCAGAGAGGTTCCGTCTAGAGTGGAAATGTCACCCGTTTGATTATAGCACATATATTCAGTTTTGTGTGCATTGACATGGAGGCCAATGCCAGCGGCGGCTCGTTCCAAACTATGCAGTAGTATTTCGGCTTGGTTGGGTGTATTCGCCATTAACGCTATGTCATCGGCGTAGTCGGTGTCGGTAATTGTTTTTGCGGGGTACCTTCTGCTTCTTTTCTTTTTCAGCTCGAAGCCGTTTTCTCTGATAATAGAATGATATCAATACTTGAAACTATTTAACTGTGTGCCAAAAATGAGCTCAGACTCGTTTAAAAATGCAATCGACAAAATGTGCTAACAAATCATATGTATTTAATATATATCTATAAACAGTATTTAGCATTAAATAACCAACAATGTTTGATATGCCATAAAACCCAATGAAAGAAAACCCTCAAAATAGCATTCACTCGCTTGATTTCATACAACTAATTCTTCTGAGCTACTATTAATTGTGATTCGGTTTCCCATTTTAGGTTTCCTCAGTGTAGCCATATATAGGTAATCACGGGCTTAATTTTCTTAGTTTCGTTTTTCTAATGTGTTTATCGAGTTGTTTTCAATTCATTGTTGTTTCCTATTTTCCTTAGGCCTATTGCTGCTACTTCTACTGCTGCTGTAATTTGCCGCGTTTTGCTTTTCTGTAAATTCCTCGAGTTCCTCAATTGTCGTATTGACATAATTCTCAATACTGTTGATAGCATATGTTGTATAACAGAAAAAAACGACAACACTCATGTATAAAATATAATCTGTTTTTTTTTATTACACAAAATGAACGGAGGGATAGTCGAAGGCGTACAGGAGCTGGAGAGTACGGACATTCGGTGGACATGTTCTCCTTCGGGTCAAAATCTTCCTAGTAATATAACATCCTGAACACCCACGTACTTAATGTGGCCACGCCTCTTCCCGGCATATCACCCACGCAAATTCTCGTGGTAACACCTCCTCCAGCTTACCGTCTACGCAACACCCGTAGACACGCTTTCTTATAGCAAACGCTTTTGCCCAAAACACACGTGTCCTATTTACTTTAGGTACCAGGTGCGTTTCCAGTTATTTTTGTTCCACTTGGGTCCGACTTCTGCTGCTTCATCAACAGTTGTCAAAAGGGTCTTCAAGTCAATATCCAACGTATATTCCTTCTTTTATTTCAGTACATAATCTCTCCACATCATCTCCTGGGTGTAAAGCACTATTCATCGTCATCAATCATCTTATTCTATGGCCCATAGTTCTGAGTTCCTCTCTTGTCGAGTTTAAAAACACTCTTTAGTATCTTACCAGGGAGACATTTCTGGTTTTATTCCTAAGTTTAGATTCATGCTGCAGTGTTTAGTTTCCAGTTGTTTCTTCGTAGCCCTTTCTGACTTTAGCCTTCATATTTGTTTGTTTGGTGGCATCGGCTTCTTCTATTTTCAAATATTTGTAGTTTTATTTTCCCCTGAGTGTTCTGATGTTTTCATCATTTGGTTGTTCTATTACTTTTACCTGTGTTCTTTTTCCTTAATTCGATATAAGCATCGTGAATTTCTCAATTTCAAATTCAATGCCTATGTCTTTGCTGAAGATTCTGCAGCGGAGTTTTAAATTGTTTTCTTTTTACCAAACAGTTTTATGTTATCGATGCATATAAAATAGTTTTTTTTTTCTTGTGATTTTGTGAATCTACTCCGCTTTTGAATATAATTTAGCCATAGCATTTCCATATGTAGTGGGGACAATGAATCTCTTTGGAAGATTTCCCTTTGTATTTTAATTTCTGCTAAGCGATTTCCTCCAGCTGTTGTTTCCATTATCATTTTTTTTCATAGCTCTCGTGATGAAGTTAATTTCTTGCTCAGAGATGTTGAACATTTTTAAGCATTCTTATATCCATTCTAATTTTCTCTCTAATATCCATTCAGGATATATTCCATCTACTGGTCCTTAGATATGATTCCTAATCATATCTGTTTTATTGTATACTGTTACACAAAAAATAATAAAATTTTGATATCATATGTTTAAAAAATAGCTTTTTACAAAATTCTGAAATTGAAAAAATGTGAAGGGTTTGCATGTTAAAGACGATACATATATACGCACGCGCACGCGCGTGTGTGTGTGATTGGTTGGTTGTTTTGTTTTACGGCATATCAACCCTTTTGGGGTCATTTAACGCTGAATTAAATCGTTTTGACTTAAGTTTCAAACAATTCAGTTCAGTATAAGTACAGTTTTTTGTTTACACACAGTTAAATGTTAAAACAGTTCTAATTCAAACAATTCAGCTTAGCATCAGTACACAAATTGAATGTCAAAAATGGTTAATCTTAAACAATTCAATTTAGTTCTAATTGACTCATAGATAGAACCCTATCAGGAGCTACTATTCCGGGCCAGAGTCTAATTATTCTTTTGAATATTAATCCCTTTTTTTCCCCATTGTTGAATGGTTTCAAGTATAGTAAATGATTAAATAATTCTGTAAGACCCATAGATGAGACCCTAACAGCCACATCCTCTTCGATTTTGAGTGCAAGTGGAATTAATGGAATTGAAGCGGCATTCTGCATTCTCCAAAGCTCCCGAACTGGAGCCGCGCCAGCACGCTGGAAGTGAGGGATTACTCCTCTGCAGAGATGCTGCCGGCGTATTCTACACACCCAGCCGACAAGGATTCTCTAAAGTCCACTCTGACCCGAAGTTTTAGTATCTTTGGGTCAAGTAGATTTGTTTGCAAATTATTCATATTAGATGAAAATACTTGATATCATGTGACCATTAAAAAAAGCCTTTCGTGATATGTATATAGATGTACAATGTACAAAATCATTAACCTCTAGGCATAAAATAATCACAAAATGTTTAACATAATGTTAAAATCAACCAATCAACCAGTCTCTTAATTTCATGCGGATACACACACACACACACACACATATATATATATCGGGATAAAATATAAAAAACTGATTGGTTGATATATATATATATATATATATATATATATATATATATATATACCACTTCATTTGGTCTCCTTGTATCATTTAAAAAAAAATTTAAACACTAATTAAAGAACTTAAAGTTCCAGTCTGCATTCATTGATTTGTCTCTTTCAAGGTTGACTGTGAATATAACGGTCTTTTTACGGTTACCATATCCTCATCGGTAAATTAATATGCAAGAAGAGTTTACACAAGTGAACACTCATCAATTCTTTTCACCATTATCAATCAGTGACAAGAGATTCGATCCACATTTCTACCAATGTGGCAGAGAGCAGTGGATTTGTATTTTTCCAAGGGTATGAGAACTAAATGAGCACAAGCAACCACATCAATATTTCAAGTTCTCTTTCTGATTAGATTTTCCTAATTCAAGAATAACTTGTCGTATATATTTAATGATATTAACCTGTCTCTCATCATCAGAACGATGATCAGGTTTCATCATAATCATGTCACGCCATCACCACGGATCTTCCTGACCCTCTCCTGCCACCCTTCTCTATCGTTCATCGCTTCTGGCAGGTCCAAAAGGCCACATTCCGTATCGGCACACAGTTGTTGTATGTAGGTTCTAGCTGGTCATCCTGCCTTTGCTCGTCTATGTGAAGGGGTCCACAGGAGTACGTCGCTTATGAGATCGTCCCAACTTCTCCAGCAGTGTACCGCATGTCTGTTTCGTCTAACTGGAATAATTTTCGTGATGGGTGGTAAGTGGTCGAACAACTGCTGCTTTGTGGGGTGCTGCTTCCAGGACTTGTTCAATATTGCTCGCAGAATTCTTGTGTAGTTGCCGTCAAGCTTTTTCTCCAAACGTTTAGTTAGCATCTGTGTAGTGCATCCATACAGCAGTATCGGTTCGACTACCGCTTGGAAAAAACTGCGTTTTATTTTATCGTGACTTCCATATCACCGATAGTCTATCGATAGCTGTCCATGCCTTTGCTAGTCGCATGTTGATGTCTTTTTCGGTTGATGAGACACTGCTTCCTTGGTAGGTGAACTTGTTTACTTGTTTCAGAAATTTACCGTTTAGTGTGGAGATGTCGCCTATTTGATTAAAGTAGATATATTCCGTCTTGTGTGCATTGACATAGAAGCCTGTGCCAGTAGCTACTCGTTCCAGACTCTGTAGCAGGGTTTCGGCTTAGGTGGGTGTATTTGCCAGAAGCGCTATGTCATTGGCGTAGTCCGCATCCGTAATTGTTTGTGCGGGGTGCTGTGATCATGTTTACACTTCCTAAATTTCGCACCGACGACTGTAGAGAAAGCTAATGCGATGATTAACCCGACGCCATTGCGTCACATAACTATTTCAGGATCTTCGGTTCACTTATTATGCACTTAGGAAAGCTTAAACTAAATGTAGTTAAAATCTTTATAGTTTTTTTTTATACATTTATCCATATGCTCAGACTGGTGTCCCCATCTTGGTTGTTGTAGTCTCAGCGTTTCAAAAATTGCACCCTCGGCCTTCTTCAGAATAAAACGCCCGGTAATTGTGACACAGCTTATTCTTAGTTCGTGCAGTCTTACCGTTTCCTTTTTAAAAAGATTGTTTCTGGTGTTAGTCGTAATTCCAGTTTTACAGAAGAAAAGAAACGGAGTCGTAACAAGGTTGCAATGAACGTCTTTATCAGTAACTGTTATCACAGCTCTCCCTCTCACTCCCCCCCTCTCTCTCTTTCTTTCTATCTCATCGATATCAACCTAAATCACGCTTGCCCAGTCGGCTGGGGCTGTAGAATACACCGACTGCATCTCTACAGAAGGGTAAGACTTCCCCAACGAATGACCTGATATGACACTAAACAATTTGATGCTTGTGCTTCAGTAATGCTGGAGCTTTAGGGAATTCGGGGTACCCTTTCATTGCATTGCCATCGCTCCAAAGTCCACTCTGGCCCATAGTGGTAGCACCTGATAGGTTCCTATCTATGGGTCAAATAGATCTAAACTGTGTACTTCTGCTAAATTGAATTGTTTGAAATGGAACTGTTTTTGCATGCTAAATTGAATTGCTTAATATAGAACTGTTTTGACATTTAACCGAGTGGCAAAAATTTATTCTTATACTAAACTGAAATGTTTGAAATAGAACTGCTTATTTGAATAAAAATGGATTTGGCATTAAATATCCTACAATGGTTGATATGCCATAAAACCAAACCAAACCAAACCTAAGTCAAGCTGACTCCAACTACAGCGGATGTGGCTGGGAACCCAACTGGCCTCTTTCTTTCTTAGTCTGTGTGTAAGACGACGATCCTTGTTGAATATTAAAATTTCGAAAATAATGTGACTTTGATATGAAAAAGTCATTATTCAGACTGTCTACAATTCTACCAGTTCGACGCAACCACGAGAAGAGAGGAAGTTCTTCTAAGGTTTTATGAGCGAATCTCGCTAGCAGCTATAAAGAAGTACCCGTCGTCAACCTGACCGATTCGCACCAACGTCTAATCCAACTTGTCTCTTTGAGTTTCAATTCTCAACTTCCCTAAAATCCAAAATTATCTTTTCTTTAATAATATTTTCTTAATCATTGCATCAGCAAGTCATATTAGAACACGTGTCATTAACTTTCATTTCCCCACACCGGTGGACTCACCTTGATTTATTTATTATCCATATCCTGCCTTCCCCAAAGTTATTTTGACGTGAGGTATTAAAACTCATCACCACCTGTGCTCGCGTTGAACCTTTGCGAGGAACTATACTTACATTCAAAGATTTGTAACCTGTTCACAACCTCACCAAACTGAATAATGATATAATCAATATAATAAATTATCAATAAGATAATTAATATAATTAATTACCACCTTTACAATTTTACATATGTCTAACTGTAAACTGCTGCTGACTGTAACTGACTCGAATTATGATTGATTGACTGATTGATTCAACAGCATGACAATCAATCTGGGATTATTTCATGCCAAGTGGTTAGGGAATTGCGTACATTGCATGTTTATATTTACATTTTCTGTGTTGTTGTTACTTAAGAATTTTTTTAAAACTCCGTTATATGATATCAAGTTTTCCTATCAATTGCAAATAAATGGAGAAAAAGCTTAACGGCAACTACACAAGTTGTACAGTTTCAAGAATTCCTATACTATACCAATAATTTTGACAGATCCATTTAATCCATAGATGGGACCCTAACAGATACCAACACACCGAGACGGCGTGGAGCTGAGAGTAATGGCAATGAGGGAGTATCCACAATCTTCAGAACTTTAGAACTGGAGCCTCCCCATCAGATGTAGTTTAGTGTCATATCCATGACCCATTTTTTTTTTGTTAGGGGTGGGGTCTTAACATTCTGGTGGAGATACACTCATCGTACAGTAAGCCAGGCCAACAGGATGGATGCATATCTATGTTCATGCCCATATATACATATACGCTGCTTAGCTTATACGTATCCATACCCACACAGATATAATCGTACCAACATGCATATGCATAATTGTTCAAAATATGTGTATTTACAGAAAGAAGAACTTATTGTGTCACATAACTGCAACCAGAATGACACTAGTTCGAGCACATCAATGAATAATAATGATAATTCCTTATCTCAGACCACCCTTTCGGTTGAGGCGATAGAATACGCCGACTGCACTACTGCTGACGAGTAACGCCCACCCCACCAATGAGGCCACCTGTTGGCCGTTCACGGCAACCCATAATACTTGAGGACAGGATCCTGGTGACTGAGCAGTTTGTAACCTGGCAACCAAAGTAATCAAGTGACTTGCAACACTTCACTATGGCTCTTACTTTGCTCGACGGGAGGTCGAAGTAGATCGATCCAATCAATCGATTGGTCATATCAAGACCTAGCACCTATACGATTGTGTCAAACAAGTACCCAACCCTATTTTATGTTAAAGGTACTAAAAGTTAATGACTAAGAGTCATCTGCGCTGAGAATACACGAAGCTATTAAAACTGAGCTAACAAATGATTGATATCTAAGAGAATTATTAATACTAAATATCAATACTTGAAACCATTAACTGTGTGCAAACAACACAGCGATAATCATGCTCTATAGTAAAATGGAAACCAAGGTTTGCTCACCGGATGGAGACACATACTTCTTTGACATTGTTGCTGGACTTTAGCAAGGTGATACATTACCACCATATCTATCTATAATCTGTCGAGACCACGTACTTCGAACGTCGATAGATCTAATAAAAGAAAATGGTTACACACTTTAAAGGCAAGGAGCAGACGATGCCCTGCAGAAACTATAACAGACGCAGACTATGCAGATTACGTCGCGCTTCTTCCAAATACATCTACCCAAGTCGAATTCCTTCTGCGCAGCCAGGAGCAGACAGCAGCGGCCTCTAGGTGAATGCATACAAAACGGAGTATATGTGTCTTAATCAAGAATACATCTCCACTTTAGTGGACAAGTTCACGCACCTCGGTAGCAGCGTCTCGTCAACTGAAAGTGACATCAATAAGTGCCTAGTGAAGGCGTGGACATTTATCGAGAAGCTATTGATCATATAGAAAATTGACCTATCCGATAAAATAAAACGGAATTTTTTTCCAGGCAGCAGTTGTGTCAATATTACTTTACGGATGCATTACATGGACGCTGGCAAAGCTAGAAAACACGAGACGAGAACTGCACAAATATTCTACGACCAATATTGAACAAATCCTTGAAGCAACACCCCACGAAACAACGGCTTCATTCCCACTTTCTCTAAAACCACCCAGATAAGACGAATGAGACATGCGGGACACTGCTACAGAAGTACGGACAAAATTTCAAGTGACGTTCACTTATGGACTCCTTCACATGGACGAGCCAGAGTTGCCTGACCAACAAGAACTTCCTTTCAACAGCTCTACACGGACACAGGATGTAGTCTAGAAGACCTACCGGGAGCGATGGATGACAAGGACAAATAGTGAGACCGTCAGGAAATGATGATGATGATGATGATATATATAAACAGAATTTGGCATTAACTACTCCACAAGTGTTGATATGCCATTAAACTGAATAATCAGTCTTACCACAGAGGTTCAGACAGAAGCTATTAAGTCTATATCTAAGCTTTAATGCTCTGGGGTAAATAAGTAAATCCGTGACAAAATGATAAAAACAAAAGCAGCCATTCAATACAAGAAGCATTCATTTCTCAATATATTCATCTTCGTTGTCAATTTACTCTTCAGAATAATTAATATTATTCAAACATTATACAATGAAAGTTTCAGATCATAAATCACTAACTACCGATTACAATCAGTTCCAGCCCGAGTTCTTATGAACCTATTGAGCTGAGTATGATTAGTCTGTAGCCGCGACATCACCGTAAACAATATCGATGACTTTCATTGGTTGGTCATTCTTACACCAATTGAGAAAAAATAAAGCATTTATCATATAACTTTACCCATACAGGAAACGACACAAAGTCAATTTTAAGCGGATTATAACAGGTTTGAATTTAGTTATCCTTCTTCCAGACAAGTTGACATACCGAGGTTAAAGAGCTTAGTCTGGCCTACAATTTACCCATAGATGGCATAAGAATAGTTGGATTCATACCTTTATCAACTATATTAATGCTATGTGAAATGCGAACAGCCCCGTTCAGGTTTTGAACTCTGGTTGCCGTGTCGATTTCCTATTACAGTAACCATTACACCACAAGAGTCTCCTTTTATTGTATTCATTGTTATTCTTGACAGCACAAGTATACTTGCAATAATAAATCACACACATGAAAAATAAACTTTTCCATATCACCCCCATCACTAAGGGCTTCTTTGCAACGTTCAATATTGCGAATGTCCAGGGCTTTCTCTGGTTAGAATATAGACTTATTGACCAGTTGTTGTGTTGTGGGCGTCTAATATAATGAAATAAATGATCATTGAGTGCCCTGTACTTGAGAACTTTACCAAATCCATCTAAGCTTTGTAAATATCATGTTGTGGAGTAACCGGTCAAAAGTAGTTTCTCAAATTGTTACCATTGTTGCGAATTCGAGCTTCACTGTACGCAGTGAAGCTAAATAACTATGGAAACGCTCCGAAAATAATGCTTTTTTTTATCTCCTTGGAAATTTCAACAGATACAGAAACATAACACCGTTGGGAAGAGCAACTTTTCACCTATTGTAGTGATATCGTCGTTGGAAATGGACATGGTGATCTGACTTCAAATCACTTAAAATATGTCCTTGTATTCCGATGTCCAATTAGTACGGAGGGGTAGGGAAAACACATAGTGTTGTGTTGCGAGCGTTTCGAACAAAGTTGGCGACGACGAAGAGACAAAAACGAAATCAAGTTGTTCATGAAAGGTAAAGTCAGACACGAGGTTACAGAAAAATCCCACTCAGTTTATTGCCGATGTTATAACTTTCCTCGAACTAATCTAAAAAACGCGAAACGTGAAGTGGTATTTTCAAGTCGATCATCGAAAGATCTATTGTCTGACAAATTGTACCCCACCCCCAATTTAGGTCATAACTTGTCGCTTTCCAAGTTTACTGACTACCGCCTTTTAAAAATTTTTAAGTCTTATGTTTGACCGCCTCTCATGAAAAGTTTTCGTGATTGATCTTTTCTTGTCAGAACCAGGGTTACAAGTGGTGGAAGATGGCCACTTTATTGCGCCAGTTTTTGTTTAAATTACAAACTTCGTTTTCCTGGCAAAAATATTTGCTTTTTCGTTTCTTTTGATCTCGTTTCTATCTAAAGTTTTCAAATGAGACTTTGAATAAATACAAATGTAATTATCTGTGATTTGGTGTTTTTATTTTGGTCTTGTTTGATTTAATTTTTTTTATTATCTGCAAATTTGAAGCCATTTTTTTACATGCTGCAATTTTAAAAGCATTGGATTTTTTAAAATTCAGATCTTCATAATGTGATATTTCTTCAACTTAAGTTTCTATTGACCTGACACTGTTCATCCACTTCTCAACAATAATATTTTTGAATTTCCCTGGTCTTACTTGATTTATCATGAAGGCTTTTAAACTGTAATTGCTGCAACTAAGCTTTTTAATGCATTTCCCCATCTCGGATAACAGTTCAGTTAAAGATATAAACTGCTTGACTAATTACTCGAGTGAATTATATATTATCATGAAGTTTTGTGTACGACGAGCTAAACTTTTTAGATGAGCTGATAATAGAAAAATAGAATAGTATTGTATCACAAGTTTTCTTCAGCGTTTGAATTCTGAGTTTTTATTTATTAATATATATCTTTATTATCAGTAAAGAGGCGTATAGCGTAACGGTTATTATTGTTGGAAATAGACTCAACAAACTGAACAAATCCTAGACGCAATTATTTTCATTCCACTTCATGATAGTGCCCTTTGAAAAAGCATAAATCTTTTTCCATCTTCCCCTGCCTAAACAGCTCTGGGTAAATAATTGGCCAGACTATGATCTCTAGCCTTGACAAATGGTCTCGAAGAAAAATTACTGAAGTAAAAAAAAAAGAAGAAAAATAACACTGTTACTAATTGATCACCTATCAAAGTAATGAACAGCAGCATTCAATGCTTTCACTGTTAATTGTTTGTTTGGTTTAGTTTTATGGAATATCAACACTTGTTGGTTATCTAATGCAACGGTCATTTTTATATATGTTGTATCGTGGTAAGGAAGAGATACACTGTGAAATAAAGAGTTGATTATTTATGAACTGAAGTGGTACAGTCCAACAAATATTATAAGTCTCGCGCTGTGGGTGTTACGTCCGAAGTTGGTCTTACTACTGACCGAGATCTTGCAGAACCATGAGGTGCTCAAGAAATACGATGTCTTTAATACCTCCGCGATACCGGAAGTCACGTGGTACGAGCTACTATACAACAATACATAAGAATTGACTATATATGATTTGTAAGCGAATAGTGAGTAGGTAATGTTTTAAACAAGCTAGAGCTCATTTGTCTGCACACAGTTAAATTGTTTCAAGCATTCTATCCAAAATCGATAGTTTGGTTTGGCTTTATGGCATATCAACCATTTTAGGTTATATAATGCCAAATCTTCTTTATATATATATATATATATATATATATATATGATTTGTTAACACATTTTGTTGATAATAATTTCATATGAGCCTGAGCTCACAGGTTGTTTTTTTTTTTGCATACAGTTAAATGGTTTCAAGTATTTCATCTAATACGAACAATTCTATCTACTATTAGTCATTTGTTTCCTCAAAGTTAAATGGTTTCAAGCAAGTATTGCTATTTAGCACTAATTATTCTATTCAACACTATCAATTCTTTTGCTCACCGTTAAATGGTTCCAAGAATTGCTATGCATCACACTCAATTCAATCAGACATTCATTTACACAAAGTTAAATGTTCAAACGGTTCTATTTCTATCAATTCAATTTCAAGTACGTGATTTGTTTGCACATAGTTTAAATGTCAAACAGTTCTATTTGACCCATAGATAGGATCCTATCAGATGCTACCGCTCCGCAATGGGAGCAATGGCAAAAGTGTTACTCCACATTCCCAAAATTTCCAAGGTTAGAGCCTCGCTACCAGATAGTTTAATGTAAAATCCAGGAGACCCGTCTCTGCAGAGATGCAGTCGATGTATTATTCTACAGCCTTAACTGACTGGGCTGCTTTCACTGTTAAGGAAGTATTGAATTCGCTAATTTTAGTATACCATTACTGGATCTTGACAAACGAGGAACACATATATAGAAAAATATAATCTTATATTTTTCTTCGACAGTGACTCTTGTGTGGAGCAAGAAAGCAATCGGAGGAAGTTCGCGCACACAAAAGAGCTGCCAGGAGTCGAAACAGCCAGTGGTAATTGACTTCAGCCAAAATTCTCGACTTTATATTGTCTTAAAAGTCCTGCACGACCCACATGGCCACGCCTCTTCCCCCACGTAACACTTGTTTTACATTGGTCATGGTTTACATCCACGCAATGCTTTTTGTCCATTGGTCACGGCTTGATTTCAGGTAGTCGCTTTGTTGATTTTATCTGCGGCCAGGTGTATCTGTCAACTACTTCCGCCGGGTTCAGGTCAAGGCAATATATTACATAATAATTACCGTATATGAGAGCTTATGAGACTCATTTTCTCCAAAAAACTTTCCCAGTAAATTACGTTACCTTTTATACGCTTAAGGGTCAGCTTTCAGTTACTGGCTAGTAGAGTTCTAGTACTGCAGTGTCCCTTAAAAATCTCCGCGAAGGTAAATTAAGTCTGAATACATATGAAACTCTAAAAATGATCTGATTATGAGGAGAGGTACGAATTTCAAGCGAAAACCTTTCACTTGACATTCGTTTCAACCCGTTTATTTATTTATATTTTTAAATGCCTGCTCAACTATTTCGAGACCATCTTGCAAACCATTATACCATCATGTAGTATTCTTTTAGACCCAGCATAGCTTACATTTGGTACAAGAACAGAATTATAACACACCTAGTGAGGATCAAACTCACGAATTTGCTAATCATTATAGTTCGATGATTTAGCCTTAACGGTAAGTAATATAGAACAGTGAATTTGTTTCATAATGGTTACCCGAGTAAAAATGAACACAAACGTTCTTTAATAATTCTAAAAATAGATCTTTTGTTGAATCGTTTTCATTCAAGTCAGCATTTTGAATTATTTCTATTTTTAGTTTGAGATAATGTTTTCCTCCTTTGTTTGAAAAAGGAGAATGATATATTAAAAATAAGACTTTTTATTTACTCAAATAATTTGAATTTTGAGGCATCCTTTACTCAACATTAATTATTATTACAGATCAATTCTTTTCATCATTTTTTCTTTTTTTTTTTTTCTTTCTTCTATTCTCATTTTATTGTCCTTTTTATTTTCCTGCCTTTTTATTAAAGACAAATCAGGGCCAGTATTTGAGCAAAATTTATTTTCAGTGGATCGAACAATTTTCATGTAAATGAAAAAAAATTGACTGAAAAATATATAACTCCACTCTCAACCCTTGTGCTGTCTTTTATTGACTTTTTATTTCCCTTAATTGAAAAACTTCTTAGTGTTGTAAAAATCAGGAGAAATGAACAAAATACTGAACATAATTCTAGAATTCAAAATAATTATTCAGTCCAAGCAAAATAGTGGTTGGTTGGTTTTATTCCATGTCCACTCTTGTATTTATTCTACGCCAAAATCAATTGAACAATTATGATCTCAGTTATAATTTGGTACTTGACTTTTAAGAAAGCAGAACAACCAGTTCCGTCATTGTCTAAGAAAAACGAAATACTGGTTCTGCCATTGTTATTTGTCAATAATAAGGCGGTAGGACTGTCTCTTGGGAACTAAGATCTGACTGGAATCTTTTCTCGAATTCTTTACAGGTACCTTCCTAAGTAATTGTGACGATTTCCACTAATATATGACGCAAAAATTCGTCACAATCATTTTAAACAGGTAAATATTCCATACTTATTAGCGAGATTTATGTTTAAGAGCCAATGTATTTCAAGATTATGTTCACTCAGATCTATTTGACCCATAGATGGAATCCTAACAGGTTATACTACTCCTTGGGAGAGTGAACTCGAGAATAATGACAATGAAGAGGTGACACTCCTCAGAACTCCATCACTGGAGCCTCATTACTGGATACAAAGTCGCTGAAATAAAAAATGATCATTGAATGTCACATGAAATATACGTATAGGTACAGTAATCTATTTTAATTTCTTAATGTCAATTTTATTGACTTTTTCTAACTTATAAGTATTTCTCGACCTCTTGGATAGTCCTGTCAACAACTCTAAACCAACTTCATTCAGAAAACTTGTTGCTAGAATTTTTATTTTAAAAAATTTCTATAGGCTGTTTGAAATAAGCTGACATGTATTATATTATACACACACACACACACACACACACACACATATATATATATATATATATATATATATATATAATCTTACTTGGAGGTTTTTTTAGGTGGCAGTTTAGAGGTCGTATAGCTATTGTCTCGAGGACTGTTGCTTCCAAGATTTGTTCAAAATAGCTCGTAGCATTCTTGTATATTTATCATTTTTCTTTATACATTTCGTTAGCGTCGATGTGATGCATCCATACAATAGTATTGACACAGCTGGGAAGTAATTCCGTTTCATTTTATCGGATAGATCAGATTTCAATATAACCGATTACCTATCGATAGCAGTCTACGCCTTTGATATCATTTTCAGTTGAGGAGACAATGCTCCCGGGGTACGTGAACTTGAAAACTAATTTTAGAGGCTCGCCACTTAGATTGGAGATGGCGCCTTCTTGTTTGATACCCTGTTTAATTTGCGTTCACATGGAGGCCAATGTTTCCTGCTGTTTGCTCCAGACTAAGCAGTAGTCAGCAAGGAACGCAGGACACTGCTGGAGAAGCAAGGACGAACTCATAAATGTCGTTCTTCAATGGATCCCTACATATGGACCTGCCAGTGTTGGCTGACCAGCAAGAACTTATTCACATCAGCTCTGCGCAGATACAGAATGTAATTTGGAAGACCTACCGGGAGTGATGGATGATAGAGACGGATGGAGAGAAAGAGTCAGGGAAATCCGTGCTGTCAGCGTGAATTGAGGATATATATATATATATATATATATATATATATATATATATCAGCAACTTATCAAGACATGCTGATAGCGTGGATTCCCTTGATTATCTGTCCCTATCGTGCATGGTCTTGGCTGGTTCTCTAGACGGCATATAGTGTTTACTCAATGCTATGTCATTGCTAGTTGACCAACATTGGTATGTAAATATGTGGGACCCCATTGTAGAACTTCTCATATGAGTTCGTCCCTACTTGTCCATCAGTACCAAGTGGTCGTACAATTGCTGTTTTGTGGGGTCCTGCTTCTAGGATTTGTTCAAAATGATACTGAAAATACTACTGAAACGGTTACAGTTTGGATGATTTCCGTTTTGTTTCACCAGTGAGATCAGATTTTCATATAGTCGATAGTCTGTCAATAGAATTCAGTGCCCCTTATTTGCGTATGTTGAAATCGCTTTCAGTAAATGAGATATTGCTACCAAGGTATGTGAAACGGTCTTCTAATTTCAGATAATTGTCAATTAATGTAAAGATGTTTACATTACATTTTGTTTAAAACGCATGAACTCTATTTTACCCGAGTTCAAAAAGAGGCCATTACTTCTTGCTTGTTCCAGGTTTGCAGTAGACATTCAGCTCGCGCAGATATATTTGCGATAAGCGCTTAATCATCTGCGTAGTCTGCATCCGTCATAGTTTTTGTAGGATCATACGCTTCTTACTTTTTTTATTGTTAGACTATTTTCCTTTTAATTATATCTATTGACGTTCTTAGTTCGTAATCTTGTGTAAAAAATCGGTTTTACCATCGACAGTGCAAACTGTCGTTTTTGTGTTTCGCAAAGTCTCATTATAGCGGTAACGGCTTCTTCAGGGAGACCATATACTAGAAGTATTTGTTCCATCTTTCCTTTATATATGGAATCAAATGCCTCGGAGAAAACTTCTAACAATAGCATTGCCTCGAGTTGTTTTGCATGTAATCCTTCGATTATTTATCGAATAGTAAGAATCTGAGAAGAAGTGGATAGATTTCGATGAAAAAATAGGAGGACTATATATATATATATATATGAAAAACAAGGTATTTAGTGGTTGAGTCTATCTATTGTTGAATCATTTGCCCACGTTAAACGTTGTGGTTTTTACACCAAACCATCATCAGGACAATGTTAATATGTGAAGTAGTATTTTCTGATATATATTCAATCTTAAAATGAAACGAAAAAACTGAGAAAACTCTTAGCATTCTATTAATGTAGTTGTGTTTTGTTTTGTTTTTTCAAAATTATGTGACGTAATTAGTGTTTGAAATTTATTTTGAAGTGTAATGAATTGACTAATATATATATATATATATGTGTGTGTGTGTGTGTGTGTGTGTGTGTGTGTTCCCCCTCTTGCCTTTCTATTTCTTCCTTTCTTTTTCTTTTCTTTTCTTTTTTCTTCTTTATTATGTAGCTATTCATAATTTGGGAAAATTATGACAAGAAATGTTATTGGAAAACATTAAAAGTAATTAAAATAATAATAAATCAAAAACTGAATGAAAACTAACTAATTTGAATTAGAGATCTTGTAGCTTTTTTGCATTAATTTGACTAAATAAGGAGATAAATTGAATAATTGGATCTTTGTTTAATTGCATTGTACTAAGAAATAATGCTAGCTTCAACAATCTTTCTTTGTTTTTCGTTATGTATATTAATATTCAAGAATCTTTTAAGTGAAAGTTGATATTAGTTAAGACCGGCAAATGCATTCTCTTCGTTACCGTTTTTTGTGCCCCTTTTATATTCGTAAATTCATTTTTTGATTGATCGTAAAATTGATCGTAAAATTTTACCAACATAAATTTTATTACATCCAAAACATTGAGCAAAGTATAGAGTAAACGTCTTTTATGGGATATTATTATTCTTATTGATTATATTATTGTTTTTGAAGACTTTGTTTTTGTTTCGATTCCAAGGTTTAAGTTTTTTCGATGATATTTGTGGCTGAATTATAAGCTATAATAATGTATCTGTGTAATAGATTATCATTGAAAAAAATCTTTATCCGAATTTTTTTTTAAAAAACATTAACGTTTGTGAATTTTAAAAGCTTTCATAAAAGCACGTTGTATAAAGGATTTCGGATATTGAAGTTGTACAAAGGAGTTTTCTGTCTAATCAAGTTCACCCTTTAATGATTTTGAGGAGCAAAAACCTACGATTATTCCACTTCTTATTTTGGTGTTATGATGTTAGTAAAAATATATAAGGCCATTTTTATTAGTGGATTTATAATAAATGCATCAATTTAAAAAAGGTAATGTGTTGTTAGTTTCTTGTTCGTAGATAAAATCTATGGTTCTTTTAATTATCACACACATACACAGACTCACATATACACATATATATATAATCGTGTGTGTGCTTGTATTTCTTCAAATTTTTGTTGTAACTATATTTATGTGTGTGTGTGTGTGTGTGTGTGTGTGTGTGTGTGTGAATGTGTGTGTACGTGAATATGTGTGTTTTGTGGGCGCGTGCGTGTATATAGGAGAGAGATACATAGGGAGAGAGAGAGAATATAAAAGGGAGGAAGAAGGAGTGTGAGTGTGTAAATTATGTGAATATTTGTTTTTTTAAATTTTCCCTAACACGTGAATAACTCTCATAGATCAATATTTTCTCTCCCCCCCTACTCTCTCTCTCTCTCTCTCTCTCTCTCTCTCTCTCTCTCTCTCTCTCTCTCTCACTAAACCAATTAATATTTTTTCGTGTGTGTGCACGTGCTTGTATGTTGGAGAGAGATTGATAGGGAGAAAGAGAGAGAGAGAGAATAAGAAAGGGCGTGGGGGGGGGGAGATTGAGTGTGTGTAAATTGTGTGAATATTTGATTTTTTTAAATTTTCTTTAACGCATGATTAACTCTCAGATATCAACGTTTTTCCTCTCACTCCTTCTTCCCTCCCTCTCTTTCTCTCTCTCTCTCTCTCTCTCTCGCTTAACCAATTCATATTTGTGCATATGTATATGAGAGAAAGAGAAAGAGAGGGAGAAAAGAGATATAAAGAGAGTAAGAGTAAGAGAGGAAGAGAGGTGGGAGAGGAAGAAAGATTTTTCTCTTTGTGTGTGTGTGTGTGTGTGTGTGTCTGTGTGTGTGTGTGTGTCCAAATTTTTGAGATCATAAGAATATTTTTAAGTTTGTAAGCGCATAATGCTGTAAATATTTATTTCAATTTATTTTAATAAAGGATTAATTATTGAATACCTTTATTTCCCCTCAAACTTTCTTAATCAATATATATATATATATATATATATGCGTAAGAGAGAGGAAAAAATTGAGAGGGTAACAGGGAGTGTGTGTTTTTATGTCCATGTCTATGTGCGCACGCGCGTTTGTGATGTAAAAACTGATAAAGATAGACAGATACTAAGCATAATTTTCTCGAAAACAAGGTGATATAGATTTGAAAAAGATTACAGCACATCAGTCTTCGAAGTGCCGAGTATTGTCTGTCTGAAAAACCAGCGTAACAACATTTAGCTTTTTCATGAATTGGTATAACCGGCTAGTGAAAATATCTAAAATGAAAATAAATTTTACAACGCTTTTTACTGACTTATGATAAGAAATAATCCAACAGCTAATAAAATTATCAAATTCTAATATGTAATGATTTGATACCATAAAATTGTTTTTTTCGGAGTTTGTATCTTTTCGCAGTAATTATTTAATTGTTCTGTTGGTTTATTTTGAACGTTTGTAATGTTCCTTCAATCTGGATTCATATTCTGTGGAAGGAGGAAGAGGACTTACCAACATTGAAGATAGTATTGATGCATCGATATGACGACTCGATGCCTAGATAAAAAAAAAAAAGGCCGAAGTCTAATTACAGCGACAAGAAACAATACAGACAACACAAGCATCAACTAAACAAAAATAACAAGAAAACAAAAATGGGAAGAAAAACAACTGCATGGACATTTCAAGCGACAAACAAACGAAATCTCACACGAGAAAACTTGGACATGGCTAAGAAAAGGAAACCTTAAGAGAGAAACGGAATCTCTTCTAATAATGTTGCATACTCATATGCAGATGCGTGCAGAATCATAACGACAACACAATAAGGACGAGCGACACAGTTCTTTAGAAAAATATACCTCTCACTTTATTTGAAAGGGTTCGAAAGGGTTGTGTGTGAGAGGGAATTGGAGACCGAACAGAACTGCAACATATTGACCCCCACTCCTATGGCCATAACAGCGTCTCTTTCCCGTTCTCCTGGGCTGCTCAACCGGGGGCCCACTCTGCTGGGTGCTGGTTTTCTCTACCGCATCTTATCTCCAACTCGCCTGATCTCCAACTGATTGAACTTCCTGTGCATTGAGTTATGTAATAGTTCGACACCCACCTTCTTCTTGTGGACGTCACAAATCGCACTCATTCAACCCGTCTACGGTCAAGGTTATATTCTGATATTCCTCGACTGGATGCACCTGTTATTTACACGGGTACATTTCCTATTTTGACAGCTCAGCCGGGTCGGAGGTCAATATACAACAATAACAGCACAAAACAATGCCATAAGGACAAACTATGATAAGATGAAACAAAATAGCAAATGTAGGCTATGTGGTGACAGAAACGAAAGTATCAATCATACAATAAACGAATAAAGCAAATTAGCGGAAAAGAATATGACTAGACATGTCAGTGTGAGGAAGGGGATCCCCTAGTAATGTAGAAGAAGTTTAAATTTGACCAAACGAACAATTGGTATATGCACACCCCAGAACCCGTCCTAGAAAATGAAACACAAAGTTCTTTGGGATTTTGAGATGCAAACGAATCACTTAATCCAGGCCACACGGCTAGACCATTGTAATAATCAACAACAAACAAAAAAGAGAACTTGCCAAATTGTGGACTTTGCCGTCCCGGCTGACAACAGAATAAAATTGAAAGAAAGCGAAAAGAGAAATTAAAGCCTGGACCATGCTAGAGAAATGAAAAAGCTATGGAGCATAAAAGTGACGAAGATATCAGTTTGGACTAGTACGCTCGGTACAGTCACCAAAAGGATTGTTACAGGAACTAGATAACTTGGAAATAAGAAGACGAGCGAGACCATCTAAAATACAGCCTTATTAAGATCGGCCATAATACTGAGAAGATTAGTGCAGACTCAAAGGGACTTGCTGTCGCTGAAACTTCAGTAGAAGACCATCAACTGACTCTGATGGGAAAAACTCCTAAAGGAATAAAATGATAATTACTTGTACCTTGCTAGAGAACTAAGAAATTATGGAACAGGGTGATGGTGATACTAATTATAATCGGCGCCCTCGGAACGATCCGCAAACTTGATAAGAGGACTGGAAGTGGTGAAAATCGCAGGACGGACAGAGACCATCAAAGCTATACAACGGCCATAATACTGAGAAGAGTCCGGTAAACTTGAGGAGACTTTCTGTCCCTCAGCATCCAATTAATGCAGTCATTTAGACCATCAGCTAATGCTGGAGTGAAAAACTCTCAAGGTAGGATATATTAAGTTATGAATGGGTAGGAAAGGTGATGCACTAGAAATAGCGCAAGAGATTAACATCTGACTATAGTAAAAAAAATGGCATATGCACAAACCAGCATCAGTCCAAGAGAATGAGTCACATGAAAGTCTCATGGACTTTGAAATGTAATTGGGCCATGAAATCTCGACAAGGAAACCTGACTAAGTATCAAGCAACAAGAAGAAAATTTGTCAACTAGTTGATTTTTGCCGTTTCTGTAGACCATTGAGGGAACATGAAAGAAAACGAATATATAAACAAATACTTGGATCTTGTCAGAGAGCTAAAACAAACAGTGCAACATGAAGGCGAGAGTGATACAAATTGTTTATGGTCCTCTTGGAAGGGTCTCCCAAGGTCTAGAAAAGAAACTGGGTGAACTAAAGATAAAAGGAAAAAAACGAGACCATCCAGATTACAGCACCGTTAAAATCATCTACAATACTGAGAAGAGTCCTGGAAACTTGCACTTACACTTCAGTTAAAGACTACGTTTTAAAACCGATTGGAAAACTCACTCAATCACACACACACACACACACACACACATACACACACACACACACATATATATATATATATATATATATATATATATATATATATATATTCACCAACCCCTCTGCTCGGGCAGGATATGACACAAGGTCAATGATTTTAAACGGAGTTTAACAGGTTTGAATTCAGAATTTTCCTTCTCCTAGACTAGTTGCCTCACCGAGGCTGAAGAATCTAATCTGTCCTACTATTTACCCATAGCTGGAGGGAGAATAATTGGATTCATACCTTTCCCATTATTAGAGCTATGTGAAATGTAATCAGTCTCGTCCAGGATTTGAACTCGTGTCGCCGTGTCCATTTCCTACAACGATAACCATTACACCATATATGTAGTGAGAGAGAGAGAGAGAGAGAGAGAGAGGAGGGAAAAAGAATGACAAAGAGACAGATATAAATAAATAAACACATATACATGAATTGTATGAATATGCCGTTGTTAAAATTCATTGGACCGGGCGCCTCGGAGGTGTAATAGTTAGCAAGCTGGACAAGCAAACCTTCACGATTGAGTTCGAGTTTCTGTGGATGGCGCGTTCATACTGCCTTGTGCCACATCTAAGCAAAAAAAAGCTTAGTAAATTATTAAAATTCCTTGGACTTGGCAAAACGTCTTTGTCATATCTTATGATAAGAGTCTATCATTTATTCAAAACTATTTGAAATTAATAACTCTGTATCAATAATATCTATAGTACTAAATAAAATATTTAATTTAATTAATAAATTTTCTGAATTCTTGTGTTATTGAATCAATGCTTGTTATCGTAAAGCCAAGGCCGATATTTCATGATAACACGCAAGCACACACCAGTGAGAAAACGGTCTGGTCAAAAAATCAATATTAATATCGTCAAGTGCGCATATTGCATATACATGTATGACACTCAATTGCCAACAAATGCCTAACGACGGTTGTTCAAAGATCGATCGATCGATCGATCAATCAATCAATTGATACATCTCCCTCTCTTGTTCACTCTCTCACTCTCTCTTTCTGTCTGTCAGCCCGTCTCTCGCTCCCCCTCTCTCTCTCTCTCTCTCTCTCCCCGCTCACCCTCTATATAAACATATGAAGAATATTAACACTTTGAGAAAGAACAATAGATAGATCGACGTAAACAGACTGAGACTAAGAGAATGATAGAAATGAAAAGATATATATATATATATATATATATATATATATATATAGAGAGAGAGAGAGAGAGACAGAGACAGAGACAAAGAGTGACAGAGAGAGACAGGGAGAGAGAGAGAAAGAGACAGAAAGTAAGAATGAAATAGATAGATAGATAGATAGATAGATAGATAGATGCAGAGAGAGAAAGAGACAGAGAGAGACAGTGAGGGGAAGAAAATTAAAATTGTATTGATATATTAAAAAAATGAAATATCTATTTGTAAGTGTGTATAGGCACAGATATTAGGTTTGGTTTCTTTGTCTAATGGCATATCAACCGTTGTAGGTTATTTAGTGCCGAATCCATACTTCTACAAGAACTGTGCTGATACTATTTAACCCATTGCTGGGGCACTGATATTAAAAGTATTTATTGATACGAATACTAAACTTTTTATATTTTATTCGCTTTTCGAGTAAAATAATTTTAATCAAACTATACTGAAATTGATCTGTTTACCTATATATCTATGGTTTATATCCGCTATTATTATCTCGAGAAAATAGATCTACGTAGTGATCTGTACACAGGCCAAAACCAAGTTTACAAAGGAAATTGGCAATTTTTCCCACGCACAATAATAATGATCTCCTAAGAAAAGAGTCCAGTGTCGTCAAAAAAGTTACCAGAATGAGGTTGAGTACAACGTTGGGATGCTTTAAAGACAGATGCTCAAAGATTTGTATTCCGTGTTTTCATTCTCCTAAGGTAGTTGCCTGCCAAAACTACCAATGGATGGTAAATTAAGGGATGAATTTATTGTATTCTAAAGGCATTAGTGCCTACAAAGTAAAGTTAACCTTGAACAGAATCCGAACACACACAACCACAAACATATATATATATATATATATATATATATATATATAGTGACAACCAACACTATATATATATATATATATATATATATATATATATATATATATATATATATAACAGTGTTGGTTGTCACTATCTCACTTCATGGGTTTGTGGCTGACCAAATGCGATAGAATTTGAAGAGTGCTCAATATGTGATAGCTCCATTATATAATGATAATAAGTAAATATATATTAGTTTTTATATATATATATTTAATAGCACAGAAGCTTGTCTGCGACGACATAAAACCTGTGGTCGCAGACAAGCTTACATGCTATTGAATATACATAAAAACTAAAATATATTTACTTATATATATATATATATATATATATATATATATATATATATATATGATTAAACATAATAGACATTTTTTGTCGATATATTCTTTTGTTAATCCTTTCGAATTGCCGTATTGATCTTATGATATTCGGCAGGAATTGGTTGATAAATCTTCCATAGTTATTTCACAAGTTCGTTCTGCCCAACTTTGGGCCATCATCAGGGGAGGATGTATAAGAAAAGTGATGTAACTTTTGTATGTACATTACTACTATGTAAGAAGAGCTTCTCTACTGTTGTATTGTGTGGCGTTTACTTTTTGAATTTGTTTCTATAAATAGCGTCAGTAGCTCAATACATTTAAGTACATTAGCACTAGTTTTAAAATTAATTCTGTTAAGTTTGAGTTGGATGTTCCTAATATGTAGTGCCTCGAGAATCTGTAGTTTTTGCTTGTTATTTTGATGTTCTAATTTCGGTAAGAATTTTCGTAATACTGTTTTGGGGAATGAATCTTCTGTAATTTCTACATGTCCGACCTCGAAAATAGAATTTTTAATAGCATTACAAAACCTCCAATATACCTAAGATATGTTGATGATACTAACAATATGGGAATTCAAAAGGATTAAGAAAAAATATGTAGACAAAAAATGTCTATTATGTTCAATCAAATATGTATTAATGAAGAAATGCTGCCAATATATATATATATATATATATAATTTGATATACAATTATACAATTATGATTGAAATCTAACGCTAAACAATGCATTGCAATATCACAGTACTTCAACAATGAAACAAGATAACAATAAAACAATATATTATAACAATAACAACAGGACAAAAACTCACGATTCTCAGGTGGTAGAATTCGACATGTCGAATACTAACTCTTGATGATCGGGAATGTGAAAAATTCGGCGTCGTGAGTCATACGGTTTTTATTATTGCCTTTCTCTATAGATGAACTATTGCACCCCCATATATATATATATATATATATATATATATATATATATATATGGGGTGCAATAGTTATATATATATATATATATATATATATATATATATATATATATATGTGTGTGTGTGTGTGTGTATAACCACTTTATACCATTTCTTTGCTTTATAAAATCAGATCATCTACAGATATAACATCGCAATGATGTGAAAATGTACTATTACATTTCCTACTCGGTCGTCAGTTATTTCTGTACAATGATAGCTTTAAATAATCAAATTAAGTAATAAAATTTAAATTAAGTATTAAATATTCTATATAGATGGATCTTATTTCTAAAGCTGCGTTTTGTGTTCAGTAGCAAAGCATCTCACACATGTCTTCATCAATGTAACTATGATTCTCGTTGTGACATGGTTCTTTTGAAAGTTGAGCACTTGTCCAGAATAGCCGGCTGAAGAAGCTGATATATTGAATACAGTCAAAAGTCAGACATTGTATATCTCTGCATATAATTTCTCAGTGACCTATTCTTCTTCCAAAAATGTCTTTTATAAATATCATTGATTTGGTCATAAATAATTTTCCTTTTTTAAAATCAAGTTGTATCTCCGCTTTTCAAACTTCCTATGTTTTAGACGTGAACAAAAATTACCTGATTAAAGAGAATCTTCATTTGTTATTCTTATTTCAGTTGTGCAAGAGTGCGAATCATAATTTAATCTATGATATGAACCCACTAAAGAGAAGGAAATGAAAGTGCATAATTAGCATGTAATGTAGCATGAGTTTATGAATAATACAGAAATAGCTAAGAAAATTTATTGTGTTCACGGTCAAGGAGTCATTATTGACGAAATTCCATGTACGAAACTGGTTTTAAAAGTGTCTTTGTGGCGATACGTCAATCTATGAAAACGCACCGCATTCATAAATAGAAGAAACGTTGTACTTCTCAATAATAACGCAAGGTTTAATTCAGCAAGAATCACGCAGGAAAAAGTGTTGTATTTAGGCTGATCTGTTCTATTCCATCAACCATATTCAGCAGGCATAGTACTAAATGATTTTCATCTCTTTCGTTCTCTACAAAATGGCCTGAATTCCAAAAGGTTTCTAAAGAAAATCAGGTTAAAAACGTCTTGAGCTCGAAACCAGCTGAATTTAATTCGTGAGGAATCAACAATTACCCTAATAAATGGCAAGAGGTAATTAAAAAATGGCGAAATTTGTATTGACTGAAATTAATCCATTGTTAAATTATTCATGAATAGATTATTATAATTTGCTAAAACGTAAATTATTTATGACTCAACCCAATATTTTTCCGGGAAAAAGAAGTCGGACTTTGCTTGTTCAGAACAACTAAGCAGTGAATATAACTTCAAGACATTTCAATTTTTTTTTTTTTTTTCGAAAATTTATTCACTTCTACTTTTTTGGTAGGGTGGGTGGAGCATTGCAGAAGTGACAGGAAGAGGCTTCTCAATTCCATATACAAAATAGCGTAATTCCTTGCATATAAGACACAAGGTTAACGAAGATATTTCGAGAAACACCGCTCACTAGAGCCCTTTCAAGCCCCGTAGCTGTCGATTTCAAATTCCTGTTGTCTTGATAACAGCGAATTGGATTATGTGTGCTATTTCTACGCTAAATGTGCGTTATATACGCCAGAAAATATGGTAATTTTGCAATGTGTTTATATATTTATATTAGGGTGTTTTTCTGAATTAATTTGTTCTTGAACTGATTTTTCCGTTGTAATACTACTCTATGGTAATACTGATACGTTCATGGCGTAACGGTTATCGTCTAGGGAAATGAAGACGGTGACCCGAGTTCAAATGTATGGACAAGGCTGTTTGCATTTCACTTCATACTAATGCTCTTGGTAAAGGCATTAAATCATCTCTTCTTCTCAAATTGTGGGTAAGTATCGGGACAGAGGGCAACCAGCCTAGGAGAAGGAAAACTGTAAATTCACACCCGCACTACTCCCCAAAATGATTGATCTTGTGATGAATCCTTACCATGTCGGAGGGATTTGCTTGGTTTGGTATGATTTTATGGCATATCAACCATTGTAGATTATTTAAAACCAAATAGTGTTTATACATATATATTAAGTATATATGATTTGAAAATATTTTCTTGATATCATTTTTAAACGATTCTGTGCTCATTTTTTTGCACCCAGGTAAATGGTTTCAAATATTTCTATCTAAAATGAATAATTCTATTTACTATTAATAATTTGTTTGCACAGGGTCAAATGGTTTCAAGTATTGCTTGGTAACAGTAACAATCAAACCTCAGTCATTTGTTTTCACACAGTCAATTATCAAACAGTTCTATTTCTAATAATTCAATATAATATAAGTCATTGGGGAATGCAGAGTACCCTTTCATTACCATCGATCCCAGGTTCACTCTGGCCCGGAGTGGTACCACCTGATAGGATCCCATCTGGAGGTCAATTAGAATTGTTTGGCATTTACACTGTGCACAAACATATGACCATTATGCCAGGGGTAGAAATACTTCAGTTGTAGGGTTGTCATTGTTATCATATTGTAGCTGCCATCATCGATGTTTTGCAAATTCCAAAATCATTATTATAATCATTTTTTATCTGTTGCAGTTATCGTTACTAATGTTATTATTGTTTAATGTTATATTCTCACCAGTTCTATTTTCTTTTTTCGTGTATTCGTCTGATAGATTGAAAAAAAAAAGAAAAAGAAAAAGTGGGGAAAGGAGGCAACAATCCGTGACTAGGAATGACTATTGACACTTACTTGATATAACTAAGATCAACATCCGCTCGCAAGCACCTGTAGACATGGCACCGCGGGAAACCGCTGTCTGTGTACAGAGCTGATTGATGGTAGACAGCACAAACTGATCAGACACGAAGATCAGTTGCTGAGCAACGGCTGATACGTCGATAGAATCGGAGAGAGAGGTGGGGAGAGAGAAAGAGAGAGAGAGAGAGACAAAAAGACAGAGATAGAGGGGCAGAAGTGGAGAGAGAAGCATGACAAGGTAGTCTAGAGAAGGTCACGTTTTTGGTGATTGAGGTCTTGAAGGTTTTAGAAGTGCCATCGTACCAACTTGAAAGAATAGATCCTTTTATTATTTTTTCTTAAAGCCAAATTATCTTTCGCGTCTGACTGTATCCCCTACAGAGTGATAAGACTCCCCAAAATAGGGAGGTTGGGGTATGATGTTAAAGTACATCTGATGGTAGGGCACCATTTCTTGAGATCTACGAAGTGTGCTTACTCCTTTATTGCCATTACTGCCTGGACCTCTCTGACTCGGACTGGTAGTACCTGTTAAGGTCTCATCCATGGGTTATTTGATGCCATATAATGGTAATTATTTGTATTAAGAATAATTACTTGTTATAATTGTTCACTAGGAATTATTGTTAGTCATTTGAAATCATATAACTGAGCAAATAAATGATTATTATCAAATTACTTGAAACCATTTAATCATTGGTATTACAGAGGAATACTTGAAACCGTTGACCTCTCTTCAATTAATTTGTATTTGAGAGGAAAATTTGATATCATATAACTGTGTACAATAAACCATAAAGAAACAATTACACAAAAATGTAAATATAATTGTACAATGAATGCAATTTTCAAACCTCTTGGCATGAAATATCCCTAAGCGAGTTGAAATGCTGTTAAGATAAATGCATCAATCAATCAATCAATCAATTCTAATGTCTGAGAGACATTATCATCGGGATTAAGTTCTAGTTATCTTTTCTTGAATCTATGGAACACACACACACACACACACACACAAAATATACACACACTCAAACAAACACACAAACACACACACACACACATACACAAAACACACACACAAACACACTCACATATACACACACATATACACAAACAAGCAAACACACACAGAGACACACACACACACACAAACACACATACAAACAAACGAACACACACACACAAACACAAACATACACACACACAAACAAACAAACAAACGCACACACACACATACACACACACACACACACATATATATATATATATATATATATATATATATATATATATATATAAGCCAGTCGAATCATGGTTGTTGACAGTAAAAATGACATGATGAAAAAAGAAAACTATATTTTGATGATGAAAGAAATAGGAAACATAATTTGGATTGTTAATCACTACAAAATTAAATCGGTGCAAAGCATTAGAAAATGTCTTTAACAACAAACACACAAACAAACAAACACAGACACAAACAAACACACACACACACACACATATATATATATATATATATATATATATAAGCAAGTCGAATCATGGTTGTTTACAGTAAAAATGACTTGATGAAAAAAGAAAACTATATTTTGATGATGAAAGAAATAGGAAACATAATTTGGATTGTTAATCACTACAAAATTAAATCGGTGCAAAGCATTAGAAAATATCTTTAACAACATTTGAATCGGATTTTAGATTAACTGTCTTGAATGATTACGTTTACTCTTACATTGCACTAAAAAATATTTTACTGTAGAAATACATTAAAAATTAGAAAGAAAGGGATTTTCCATTGTAAGGAATTAATACTAGTGTTTCTGAGAGTAGAGGGTTATTATCTATAATGTAAAAACATTGTGGATGATTTTACAATAAAATTGCATTGAAAATCAAAAAGAAAAATAGTTAGTGGTCAGGAATTGATATAAGAATAGTTAACAGAATAAAGATATTACGAGTAATTTTACTGCAATGCATTGCAAATTCTTTTAATATTAGCTGATTATGAAATCTGTCTCATCAATAATAGGATATTTTAAACAAATACTTCAAAAATTTTCATTCTCTTTAATGATTATATATTTCGTGACAAGAAGAATTCTAGCAGGAAAGAAGACATGAAAAGAAAAAAGAAATAATCATCCCGGTTGAAAAACTGTGCACTTGCATATTCTAAACCTCGCCGACAAGGCAATGTCTTACAATATATGTAATTACCTATCCCTCTGCACGAACGAATGTGACACAAGGTCATTTTTATGCAGACTTTAACAGGTTTGAGTTTAGAGTTTTCCTTTTAGGCTGGTTGTCTGCTCTACTATTTTAGCCATTGCTGGAAGGAAAATAGTTGGATTCAATGGTTTTTTTGTTTTTTTGTTTTTTTTATGAGCATTAGTCAATATTAAAAAAAAAAACTAGAACTAAAAAGTGATACATTAGATTTACCCTTATTAAGAACAAATAATTAAAAGTCGTCCTGGATTCGAACTTGTGTCACCATGTGTATTTTCTCCGACTGTAACCATTGCACAATGGCCGCCTCAGAGTATTTAGCACAACAATAATTGGTAACAACAACCAATAAGAAATATCAAAACAGCTTTTCTAATAAATCATCCGTTCACTGAAATTAATTTATAAGTTTTAATAAGTAATTATATTTATAATATAGCATCGGAAATTACTTGGGTTTTTTTTCCCTTGAAAAGTTGGCATGTCCTATGGACACCTCGAGATCACATGAGAATCCAAGTATCCATCTCAGTTTCTTTTTTTCTATTTTCTGTTACTCCGTTTTTGGTTTTTGGTTTTTGTCTTTTTAGTTTGTTTTGTTTTAGTTTTAGTTTTGTTTTGTTTTGTTTCTTTTGTTTGTTTGTTTTTTGTTTTTTTTCAACAATTAAGATGTGTCTTTTTTCCTTTGTTCTTTGAACACTGGAGACGTTGTTTCGCCGCATAGCTAAGACCAACAAACTCAAGTAAGACTTTTTGCGTTTTTATCCCTTTCATATATTGTTTGTTCTTACAACAATATGGACACAGTCTATCTGTTGGGACACGTTTGTACATTCTTGTCAATACTTCTTGTATATTATGTATGTATTACTTGTTTATCTTGTCTTTCTTTCCGTTTATTCAATGTTAGTTTATCATGGATATAATAATACTAATATTGAAACTTGATGAGTGGAAACTCGACGAAATATCTTATCTAGCACTAACCAATCCAATAATACTAAACAAAAATAGCCAGTAACTTTTAACGATAAAATTTTTTTTAAAGTACGGGGAGTTTCGGAAAAAAATTATATAATTTCGTAATTTAATAACTTGACCAATTCTCGTTCAAATGATCTCAAAATTTAACAGTAAATATAGACACAAATCAAGATTCAAAATTTAATTATTAATGTCTTTTACCACTGAGGTATAAAAATGCCATTCACTGGCTAAAAAAAAAAAATCTAGAATTTTCTGTGAAACCTCTTTGTCTTTCTGCTTCGTTCTCTTTCAGGTCGAAATCTTCCCTGGATTATTTAATTCTTCTGACGCCCAATCAATTATCGTGGTCATGCCTCCCGCCTACATATTGCACGTGGACACGCCTACTGTCTTGCATGCTACACACGCAACTTACATGGCATTTCCACTGAGGAAATATCTGCATCCTGTTTATTTTAGGAAACAGGTGTACTTCCTGTTGTTTTTGTTTTGTTTTGTTTTTTGCTTCCAGCGTCCGACTCTTCAAGCATACCCCCAACACAATTTACGAGGCATTTCAACTCGAATATCTGCGTCCTATTTACTTTAGGAAACAGTTCTATTTCCTTTGATGCCACCCACGCAATTCAACGGTATGTCAAAAGGGTCTTCAAGTCAATATTCAACATGATGCACTTCATATAGAAGTCTGGTGGTGACGTTAGTCGGAAGATGTAACCCACCTGAGACAGAAGTGGGAAGAACGGGTGTTCTGTTAAACCCAATATATATATATATATATATATAAAGAAAGAGATTGTTGTTGATCCAACAAAAGAAAAATAAATATTTTGAAATTAATAGATCCGTAAATAATTTCAATAATAATAAATAAATAAACCTGAATACTACATTTTAAATCATTTGAGGATCATATATATATATATATATATATATATATATATATATATATATATATATATAATGGATTTCGTGAGTAGGTCTATTTTCTTTTTGGTGGCTGGGGTGTGAACACAGAACGAGGAAGCAAAGAAACGAGACGGGACTGTCCCTCGAACAACGTAAAAGCTTTCACGTGATGTCCATTGTCCATTTCTTCCTGTTTCTACGGCTTCAGGGACAAAACGGAGTACGAATAAAACAGTGAACTGTTATAACACTAAAATTTGGGTTGTATTTTTGTGTTTCCCTCCCCAACCAACAAGTAACCTCATCGGCATAGCAGCCACCACAGACATACATTTGCTGACACTCTCTCTCACAACTAGAAAAACTGAAACTTTTTCCAGCCAACAACAAGACTTTTTTTATCACATTAATTTGTTCAATTCTTCACCACCGTAATGACTTTCACTTCCTGGGGTTTCTGCCTTCAAAGCCTGATCTTCATATAAATAACTTCTATTTGAAAGAAGCATTAATGGGATTTCATTAACTTGTTCTTATTTATCTTGGAAAGTAAATCTATACAGAGATGTTGCCTGGGAATTTTTCGTGCTTTGGCTGAATGGATAAAGACACTGAATTCTACAATGGAAATCATGTTGGTTTCCTGGAGTTCATCGTATAGTAAGATATATAGATGTAAGAAGGCTATGCTAGGTTCAAACAGGTATAGTCAGTGATGCGATTTGGGAGATAACCAGCTATCTAGCTAGCTAGCTAGATTGATAGATAGATATTTTTATTCATAAAACGAAGGTTCTATTTAGTGACTTCAGTGTTAGATCGATTTCATAATAATTAATCGCTATTATTCTGTGCGTGTGAAAGTTTTTATCTCAGTTGGAACAAAACACCGGGAACATACAAATACGTTTCTTTACTTTAACTTGCAGACATGAATATCCACAAGGGACAATCAAACTTATGAAAGAGGCAGACATCTCCACTAAACTTTCTCAATTTTGCATACCCTACAATGTCACACGATCAATTTTTTGCCTTCGAATGAAGAAATACACTTTCATTTTTTTTAAGAATCTATTTATTTGGCTAAAAAAGAAGTAAAGACAATGTATACAGATACGATTTTAAATACTTTTGAAACAGTCACCTTTCCTGAGTATTCTATCCAATATCTGCAGTACTGGTGCATCCGGTCGAGGAATATCAGGATATAACCATGACCGTGGACGGGTTGAATTGAGTGCAAAATTGTGACGCTCGCAGGAAGCAGAGTGGACGTCAAATTATTATATAACTCGGTGCACAGGAAGTTCAATCAGTAGGAGATAAGATGCGGTAGAGAAAACCAGCACCCAGCAGAGGGGGGTCCTCAGGCCCCCGATTGAGCAGTTGCAGTTGGAGAGAAGATGCTGGAAAGAGGAACATGTCCCAGAGAGGCTGGGCCCCTGGCCCCCGGTTGCGCATCCCAGGAGAACGGGAAAGAAACGCTGTTATGGCTATGTTGCGGTTCTGTTCAGCCTCCAACTCCCTCTCACACACAACCCTTTCAATAAAGTGAGAGGTATATTTTTCTAAAGAAGTGTGTTCGCTCGTCTTCATTGCGTTGTTATGTATCTGCATGCATATGTATTGTGTGGCTATACAACATTTCTTGCTTTTTTTTTTCATTTTTGGTAAGTATCTTAAAATCATCCATATACTTAAGTTGGTTTATCTTTTTCTATGATTTTGTGAATTAGTAACCTCCTGTGCATTTCATTAGAATATAATTCATTTGTATTATTGCAATAACAAATAGTAATGGCGAAAGTATTTCTCCCTGGAAGATGTCTCTTCCGATTTTAATCATGTTGTATACTCATATGCAGATGCAGGCATAAATCATAACGACACAATTATAAAGACGAGCGATACAGTTCTTAGAAAAATACACCTCTCACTTTATTTGATAGGTTGCTTGTGAGAGGGAGTTGGAGACCGGACAGAACTGAAACATATTGACCCTTACTCTACTGGCCATAACCGCGTTTCTTTCCCGTTTTCCTGGGCTGCTCAACCGGAGGCCTGGGGGTCGACTCTGCTGGATGCTGGCTTTCTCTACCGCATCTTGTCACCAACGGGTCTGGTCTCCAAACTAACTGACTTTCTGTCTTCACTGAGTTATATAATAGTTCAACGCCCCCTTCTTCTTGTGGGCGTCACAATTGCACTCATTCTACCCATCCACGGTCAAGGTTATAATTCTGATATTTCTCGACCGGATGCACCTGTTATTTACATAGGTGCATTTCCTATTTTGACAGCCCGGCCGGGTCGTAGTTCTATATACAACAATCACTGCTAGAGTCTTCTTCGTGCTGCTAATTCCCCTTTCCAGTTTTCTATAACTTTTATGATGAAGTTTGAGACTTTGTCAGATACTTTAAATTTTTTTAGTCATTCTATTATCTAAGTTTTTGGGACGAAATCATTGGCTTTTTACAAGTCAAACCATGTCATGGCTAAACTTTTCTATCTTGTTTTTACTTCCTTAAGGATGTGGTGATCTATAAATAGTAGGTTGTCTTTTCCTTGAGTTTCCTTGAAGTATTTTTCTGTTATTCTTAAAACAGCCCGTGGCATTGAAGCTTGTAATATATTTCTTCTTTTATCTGTGTGGTTAGGATTTTCCACATTATAAGTAAACACCTTATCAGTCTGTTGTTGCTGAAAAGGGTTCCTATTTTAGGATACTTCCGTTATCCATAGGACATCCTCTCTACATGTACTCAGTTGCAAAGCTAATCTGTCATAGATTGACGTAAATTCTTTAAACCAGAATTCATGTATGTCACCACGGTCAGGTGTTCTGGAATTTGGTACTTTCTTGAATGTTGTTCTCAGTGAGTTCAGGCGTATATCCATCTCAAGTAATTCTTCAGGTCCTTACAATTATTTATCCATTCGGCCTTTCTGTTATATTCTCTCAGTTCCTATATTTTACACAAATATTGACCATCCGTAGAATCCTTGAAGGCGTACGAGCAAAAAACCCACAGGCGACATTAGTATTTGTCGACTTTACCAAGGCCTTTGATTCCATTCACAGAGGGAAAATGGAACAAATGCTACTAGCATACAGCCTACTAAAAGAGACCGTCGCAGCCATAACGATTCTCTATAGAAACATCAAAATAAAAGTACGTTCATCGGATGGAGACACAGAATACTTCGACATTGTAGCAGGAGTACAACAAGGGGACACGCTAGCCCCATACCTCTTTATCATCTCTCTAGACTACGTGCTTAGGACATTGATTGATAAAATCAAAGAAAACGGCTTCGAGCTGACAAAGAAAAGAAGCAGAAGGTACCCCGCAAAAACAATTACCGACACCGACTACGCCGATGACATAGTGATTCTGTCAAATACACACAACCAAGCCGAAACATAATTGCATAGTCTGGAACAAGCAGCCGCAGGCATTGGCCTCCATGTCAATGCACACAAAACTGAATACATGTGTATAATACATGTGTATAATACTGAATACATGTGTATAAAACATGTGTATAAAACATGTGTATAAAACTGAATACATGTGTATAATACATGTGTATAATACATGTCAATGCACACAAAACTGAATACATGTGCTTTAATCAAACAGGCGACTTTTCCACATTAGACGGATCCTCTCTGAAACTGGTAGACAAGTTCGCCTACCTAGGAAGCAGTGTCTCATCAACCGAAAAAGACATCGACACGCGGCTAACGAAGACATGGACAGCTATCGATAAGCCGTCGATCGTATGGAAGTCAGACCTGACCGATAAAATGAAACGCAGTTTTTTCCAAGCAGCGGTCGTGTCGATACTGCTGTATGGATGTACCACTCGGACGCTAACAAAACGGCTGGAGAAAAAGCTAGACGCCAATTACACAAGAATGCTGGGAACAATATTGAACAAGTCCTGGAGGTAACACCCCACAAAACACCAACTATACGGCCACCTACTTCCCATCACGATAACTATCCAAGTTAGACGAACCAGACACGCAGGACACTGCTGGAGAAGCAGGGACGAGCTCATAAGTGATGTACTCCTATGGACCCCCACATATGGCTTAGCAACAGTAGGACGACCAGCCCGAACATACATACAGTAGCTGTGTGTTTATACGGGATGTAACCCTGAAGACCTGCCAGAGGCGAGGAACGATATGGAGAAGTGGCGAGAGAGGGTCAGGGATATCCGTGCTGGCGGCACGACATGATGACGATGATTTATTTTCAGATTTTTATGATTCACCGTCAATCATCATCATTAATTTTTTTTTTCATCCTTTAATTTTTGTTTACCTTGTTTTTTTAATCGTAACTCACCCAGTTTGTTTTGTTTTTTTGTCATCTAAAAATCAGAATTAATAGAAATACGCACAGTAATTGCGTCTTTGATTTTAAAAAAATCAAGGCTGGGTCAAAACTTTTCTATTTTACTTTTCAGAATGTTTTCGACATCTGACTTTAGAATCTTTTCGTTTTCTTTTATTTATGGATATATCCCGCTTTAGTCTGAGCAGCCATTGACATAATTCATTAAAAGATACAGGAAAATAAATACTGACTGAGGTTTGATTTTTCCATTGCTCTGAATAAAAATCAATGATTCCTTATCTATCAATCTATCTATCGTTAATTGTAGTTTTGATTTTTTTCACAGTGACTAATACTAAGAGAAGTTACAAGGTGGTCCCATCCGTCTGCGATGTGTTCATAAAATAACAAGTAAAAGTTCAGACATTGGAATTTTTAATGTATTTAAAAACTGATTGATTGATTTTGATTAGTGAAAAATCAGGATTGTATGTTATCTAGTGTGTTACGTCAACATAATTTAGAAAAAAATTAATAATATCTCCCCACCATCAGTTGGCTGGGGCTGAGAGAACACAGACTACATGTCTACAAAGCGTTAAGTCACCGCAATGAATGTTTTGGATATATGACATAAAACTATCTGATGGAGCTTTGGGGAATACTGAATATCCCTTCAATGCCATTGCTACCAGATCGACTTTGGTAGCACCTGATCGATAGGTCAAATAGAACTGTTTGACATTTCAAATGAGTGCTGACAAATGACTTATGCTAAATTGATTTGTTTGAAATAGAACTGTTTGACCATTTAGCTGAGTGTAAACAAATAACTGATGTTTAATTGAATACTTAGTGATACATAGCAATACTTGGAACCTATTAATTTTGTTGACTTATCTAAAAAATGTGTTTACAAATAATATATTCTTAATATATTATTAATAAAATGTCGTTTGGGCCAAGCCTTTTTAACAAGAATTATCCTAATGATCCGGTAGGTTAAACCTTGGGTGGTAGTTTCTGGCTCTTCTCGGTATTTCTCTCTCTCTCTCTCTCTCTCTATACAGAGATGTTGCCTGGATATTTCTCGATCAGCAGAGCTAAGTAAAACAAGCAAGGCCCACTCACCCTCTTCTGGGTGATGCATTAATATAAGTTTTTGAGAGTAAGAAAACTATAATATTCAGATGTGATCAATAAGAAGTCACTTGCAAAGAGTTGATATAGTTTTTTGTGAGTAATCATATCGCAATCCTTCATACTTAGAAGAGGCGGTCGGTTGTAGGTTTTTTAGAGAAAGAATTCAGTAATATATTTGGACATTTTATAATAAATGAATAAGTATTTTTAAGAAAAGAATGTTAAAAAGATTTTTTAAGTTCCCAACGCCAGCCGGCAATGGAAGGTAAAACTTAAAACAACCAAGATCCACTCACGACACCCCCATTTTTTTTTTTTTTGTTTTGTTCTTCAAGAGAACCGATATTTTTTATTTTATTTTATATTTGAAATGCTATGATACTGCTCTGCAATTTTTGTGTATAGAGTACTGTATTTTACTATTTTAGCTGTAAATTATATATATATATATATATATATATATATATATATATATATATATATATATATAAGAATAGTGATCGTCACGAATAGGAAGAGGTATAGAACAAAAATAGGTCTAAAGATACACAGAAGAAAGATTCATGTAATGTTCAACAAAAAGAATAATGTCCTCAAAACAATCATGAAAATAGAAGATTGTGTTCTAAAAGAAGATAATAAACCATGCTTACACTTAAACTGTGTGCTTATGCTTAACTGAATTATTTCAAATAGAACTGTTTTTCGATATTAAAACTGTATTTACACTTAACCGAATTATTACATATAACTGCTTAAATAGTTTGAAATGGAAATGTTTTTGACAATTAAACTGTGTACTTATGCTAAACTGAACTGTTTTCAATAGAACAGATTATTTACATAAAAATGGATTTGGCGTTAAATAACCTATATAGGTTGATATGCCATAAAACCAAACCAAACCAAACCAGACCTAAAAGAAGATAAAGAATCCAAAACTAGAAAAAGACACTAAATATGAAATCAAAGTACATATAGCATTAGGTTGGAATGCATTCATTTAAAGCAGAGAAGAAAATGAAGGGTACTTTACAAATATGTTCAAAGCGTGAAGTATGTAGTTACCCAACCCCTCCGTCACAAGAAGGATATAACACAAGCTCATTTTTAAGCGGAGTAAATCTGGTTTGAATTCACAGTTTTCCTTCTCTCAGACTAGTTACCTTACCTAGGCTAAAGAACTTAATCTGCCCTCCTATTTATCCATAACTGAAGGGAAAACATAGATTCACGCCTTTCCTAAGGGCATTAGTGCGAAGGGAACCACAGACAACTTTGTCATTGATTTGAACTCAGATCGCTGTGTCTATTTCCTACGACGATAAGATAAAATAAATCAGTGGAAAATTCACTGCTCTTAGGTTCGCTTGGCCATCCTTCAGTTAACCTTGTCTGAACAAAATATATTTATTCAGTTGATTTCAGCGAAGTTCAGACGTTTGGATATAAGCCCTTATGAAGATCAGCTACCTGAAAATTAGTCGTGAGTTTTTACTTAGTTTTATTTTATCTTTTAGCAGATATATATATATATATGGCCGAGTGGGTAGCGTGTTTGCCAATGGCCCGGGAGACCGGAGTTCAATCCCAGGTCGAGTTATAACAAAAATTCAAAAAATGGTTCTTGATACATTCAGCAGGTTCGTATCAAGGGTAAAGTGGAGCAATCCAGGGAAAGGAGTAAGTGCCCTTCCCCTCACATCGGTGAAATAGCTATTGAAACGGGAACCTTCAAGTCGTCCTCAACTACTGTCGCCAACTTTACTTTTTGTTGTGGGAGCCTTGCCCATCTTACCATAATGGACTTTTCTCACCGTTATTAGTACTAGAGATTTCGCTGCCAGGGAGCAGATCAATATTGGCGTTATCCGAAGAGTACGAGACTTCTTACCTTTTCTATGTAACTCTATCTTTCTTGTGTAATATAATCTGTTATCTAATATCCGTGTTTGTATTTTCATTAATGACCCTTTCCGGGGCCACAACACTTTTATATAAATGAAAGTGTGTATTTCACTTATTGCTTATACCCTTTAAAAGTTAAGCGTCCAAATATTCTTCCTGCAGCTATAAATCGACTATGTGTCGCACCCAACTCATGGTGGAGAAGTTGGGTAAATGTTATATACTCATCTACAACATCATAACGACACAATAATAAAGACAGACGCAATGAGACTTCTTTATAAAAATATTTACCTCTCACTTTATTTGTAAGGGTTCGGAAGGGTTGTTCAAGGGTTGCATGTAAGAGGGAGCTGGAGACCGAACATAAACTGTAATATTTTGACTCCACTGTTATGACCATCACGTTGTGTCTCTCTTGTTCTCTTGATGCTCACCCGGAGGCCTAGGGGCTCACTCTGCTGTGTGATGGCTTTCTTTATTGCATCTTATCAGCATCTTCTCTGGACCCCAAACTCCATCGGGGTTTCCGAGGGCCGCCTTGGTCGGGTCTGCCTTTCCCTACCACACCTCTTCTCCAGCTGTCTGGAACTCTACTGGTAACTGCCCCCCTGGGCGTCGAACTCAACTGGAACCAGAACTCAATTCAATTGGCTCGTCGAACTCATCTCAATTATATAATCGTTCGACGCCCACTCGATTTTTGAAATCGAATGTTTAATTGTCATCAAGCGGAAATAACTGTCATGCAGTTCAGAGGTCACTCTCTTCCGGTGCATCACTCTATAGTGTACCATGGGAATTTTTCTTGCTCGTCCCATTTCATCAGCCAATTTCCGCCCACGTGATTTCCTCTCATAACTACCATTAGAATGTATCACTTCCTTCCGGTGCATCACCTTGAATGGCATTTTTGGCCGGGTCAAAAGGTCAAAACATAACATAAATTTATGTATATGAATGTGTGTACATGTGTTTTGAGAATTTTAGTAAGACCTAGATGGGTAGATTGTTGTGTAAATTACGCAAAAATGAAAATAACACAGACTACTCCCTCTATCGGCTATATTTACCATAATTACAAGAAAATATCTTGAAATTCTATAGATTGAATTTATTCAAAGAAATCATCATTGGCTTCAACTCAGCCTCTAGACAACTTCAGAATCTCTTACAAGCCTTTACGACTTTCAAATCGGTAAATGCTGCCGTTATCCTTACCTTCTGTTCATCTTTGGTGAAGCACGGATTTTTGTTAGTCTCTGTCACAAACACGCCCCACACATAATAATCAAGGGGACTGCAGTCAGGGAAGTTCGGCAGCCAGATATTAGGAGTGATGTGGTTTGGTTTGGTTTGGTTTGGTTTTATGGTATATCAACCATTGTAGGTTATTTAATGCTAAATCCATTTTTATTCTTATCAAAAATTATATTTCGGACAATTTAGTTTATTATAATAATAGTTATTTGTTTATACGCAGTTAAATTTCAAAACAGTTTTATTGCAAACAATTCAATTTGGTTTAAGTACGCAGTTTAAATGTCAAAACAGTCCCATCTCAACCAATTCAGTTTAGCATAAGTACACAGTTTAGTACAATTTGACTCATAGATAGGACCCTATAAAGGGTATTCTGCATTTCTCAAAACTCCAGCATTAACTGGAAACTGACCATCAGATTGTTAAGTGTCATATCAGGACACTCGTTAGTGGAGTCTTACCCCTCCACAGAGAAGCAGTCGGCGTATTCTACAGCCCCAGCCGACTGGGCAATGGAGTGATGTGGTCAAAGAAATTTTCTTACCGCTAAGACTGTGTTCTCCTGCCTGTTTGGCTGGCTGATTTTCAGACGCTGGGACGTCCAGCAATCCTCCTATTCATCAAGTTTAACACTTCCTCTTTTAGGCACGTTTTGCGTCTGAAACCATATGAGATGATGAAGCAAGTCACCATCGCTAGTGAACTCTCAGAACACCGTGTTGTGAACCGGGTGTTTAGTTTTCATCCTTCTTGGTACATCTTGATGGAACAGAGCAACTTAACGAATGTTTAGTGAATTCACTCTCTGATTCCGATAAAAAAATTTCTCACCAAAAAAAACAAAACAAAAACAAAGCATGTTTGGTTAGAGGGGATGCTTGAGTTTATCGAAAAGCTTTGCAGAGCGGTCTTTCCTCTAGTCTTTCATGGTCTGTGGTAAAAATTGGTCCTTTCTTCTCTTGCATGAAAAATACTGAGTGTCTTCATGCATTACCTGTTTACTAAGAAACTCAGACTGTTGTATAGCCACATCATCATCATCATATCGCGCTGGTAGCATATACATAATACAAATATAAGGGGAAACATAGTCAACCATAATGACGAACTTCAAAGGTGAGTTGGAGACGGGGACGGACTGCTACATATTAACCCCAAGTTCTTCTGACCATAGCAGCACTTCTTTCTCATCTTGGCTGGGTTGCTCAACCGCGGGTCACTGAGGGCCCAAAGTTCTCTGTCTTAATTCGGCATCTTGTCTTCAACAGGCTCCAACTCCAACTGGAACTGCCCCAAGCGGTCTGTGGCACCTGGTTATATAATTGTCTTACATACACCGGCTTCCGCTGTTCCTCCACTTATTTACCCAGGTGCATCTCTTGATTAACAGTTCGGTCGAGGGTCAAAATGTAACAAGACATTCCCATATCTCTGGTTATAGACCTGATTGACTAATTTGGATTGCTGTCAGTCATGGCCTGAATGAATTTCACAAACAAATTCGGAGTTCTTTTATCAGAACGATCAGAATGAGGCTTCCAAGCTGCCGTACAATCAGAATCACCACTGGTCTCATCCACCTTTTTTCGAATCTTTTGCACTGGGTTTAGATTGACACCTAAACACTCTGAAACTTTCATATTAGAGCTTTCGGCACGAATGCCTAGCAATACAGCATACTGTTTCCAAATTTTTGAAGGGTTGAATTGCGTCAGACAGTACTCAAGCGACGCTGGTTTGCTGTACAGTAGACCAAAGCTGAAAACAACGAAGCGCATACACAAAATCAGTTGTTTAAAATGGCAATAATTTACCATATAACTTTATGGCCCAATCGGCTGGAGGGGCTGTAGAATACACCGACTGCACCTCTGCAAATGGGTAAGACACACCCAATGAGTATCCTGGATATGATACTAAACAATCTGATGGTGAGGCTTCTGTAATGCTGAAGCTTTGAGGAATGCAGAGTGCCCCTTTATTGCCATCGCTCCCAGGTCCACTCTGGCCTAGAGTGGTAGCACCTGATCGGGTCCTATCTATGGGTCAAATAGAATTAAACTGTCTACTTATGCTAAACTGAACTGTTTGAAATAGAACTTGGTTTTAAATAGAGCTAAACTGTGTACCTATGCTAAACTGAATTGTTTGAAATAGAACTGTTTTTGTCATTAAAACTGTGTATCTATGCTAAACTGAATTGCTTGAAAAAAACTGTTTTTGACATTGAAACGGCGTACTTATGCTAAACTGAACTGTTTGAAATAGAACTGTTTTTAAATAGAACTAAACTGTGTACCTATGCTAAACTGAATTGTTTGAAATAGAACTGTTTTGACATTTAACCGTTTGTAAACAAAAACTATACTTATACTAAACTGAATTGTTTGAAATCTAATCCGGCGTTAAATGACCCCAAAGTGTTGATATGTCGTAAAACAAACCAACCAACCAACCAACCAACCTATATTTACTGTATAATTCAACGCACACACACACACACACACACACATATATATATATATATATATATATATATATATATATATATATATATGTATATATATATATATATATATATATTCAATAGTTTTGAGCTTTTGGGGTAATTTTGAAGTCATGACTTAGCTGTTACTACTTATTTCTATTTTTTATTGATATTAATAAAGTCGTCAACAAGCTCCTTCGCTTAATCTATTCCCTGGAGTATTTTTTTTTAAATCGCTATTTTGGTTGACTTGTCCATGAATTAACATAACCATCAGAAGAACGTTACTGGCACGGAATCCTTCAAGTCCCCTTTTATAAGCCTGCGTTTTTAGAGAGTTATCCTCATTAGGTAAGTGTTCACCCATTTCTTACAGTGACGTCAATCCACTTTAAGTAAAATCAGTGAAAATTGTCTATGCTTCTAAGCTTATCCATTATAATCGCAACGCTATTACCTTCAACCAGGCAGCGGTCATTTGCCTCGAAGTATGAGTAATTCGTCTTGAATGGCAGAGTTATACACAAGATTATTGCTAACAGAAATTGAACAAAATCACTTATACTCTTTCGCATGAAATCATACTGAACGTTTAAATTATACCCTCATATACTGGCTTATTTACACTTATCTTTTTACGAAGGCCATTGCAAAATAATTTGGGGCTTTTTATGGTAGAACTGATAATCATTGTTTTTTCTTTTTTTTACATCCATGTGGATTATCGTTTGAACTAAGAGAGAAATGTTTTCTACCCCTGTCTGCGTCTATAAAACTGGAATATACGCATTTCTTAATCCACCCAGTTGGCTGAGGCTGTAGAATACGCCGACTGTACTTCTGCAGATGGGTAAGACCTCTCAACGAGGCTACTTGTTGGTCGTGGATGGTGACCCGTAATGTTTCAGCACGGTATATGGGTGGCTGAGCATTTCATGACCTGTAACCTAAGCAGTCACGTGTCCTACAACACTCTTCTATATATATATATATATATATATATATATATATATATATATATATATATATAAAGAAGGGTGTTGTAGGACATGTGACTGTAATCGCGTTACCATTAGTGTTTGTTGCAAGGCTCTTCGTATATGAATTGAGTTCTCGGTAGGCGTTAAGCGGATGTATGTAAACAGTAATTGTGATTCATAACCGTTTAAAATTTACTTCACTGCTACTGATTCCTCGTGGCTGAGGCGTAGAGTCAACTGGGTTTCGATCCCTGCTGCGGGAAGCTAGTATGTCTAGCCACACTGATGAGTTCTGATAGAACGAAACAGATCTCTCTGTGGATGACTATATATATATATATATTATGCAAGTTTAGTGTCTTTCTTTTATTATGGTAAATCAAATGTCATGAAAAGAATACATTGTTTGTATGGAAGACCAAAATTCTTCCATAACATTTATTCTACGGTAAACTGCAATATAGCAATACTCCTCTGCAGAAACCAAGGAAACTCAACAAAGATATCATCATCATCATCATATCGCGCTGGTAGCACGGATATCCCTGATCCTCTCTCGCCACTCCTCCCTATCGTTCATCGCCCTAGGTAGGTCTTCAGGACAACATCCCGTATCCTCACATAGCTGCTGAATGTATGTTCGTGCTGGTCGTCCTGCTTTTGCACGGCCATGTGTGGGGGTCCATAAGAGTACATCTCTTATGAGTTCGTCCCTGCTTCTCCAGCAGTGTCCTGCATGTCTGGCTCGTCTAACTTGAATAGTTTTCGTGATAGGGGGTAGGTGACCGTACAGTTGGTGTCTTGTGGGGTGTTGCCGCCAGGACTTGTTTAAGATTGCACGTAGCATTCTTGTGTAATTGCCGTCTAGCTTCTTCTCCAGCCGTTTTGTTAGCGTCCATGTAGTGCAGCCATATAGCAGTATCGATGTGACCGCTGCCTGGAAGAAACTGCGTTTCATTTTATCGGTTAGGTCTGATTTCCAAATAATCGATAACCTATTGATAGCTGTCCATGCTTTCGCTAACCTCGTTTCGATGTCCTTTTCGGTTGATTCGACGCTGCTTCCTAGGTAAGTAATTCACTTACCTAGGAGCAGAGATATAATAATCTTAAATCGCTGAAAATTGATATTCGTGATTGGGAAGTGTGAGCATTGAAAATATCTAAGTGAAGAAAGACATTTAAAACAGCACGTGGCTCCTTTGAGGATATCTGTAAAAATCATGAAAGGTTGAAGGGACAGCAGATGAAGGGAACAACGTCAGACTCTCGGCTTTGAGGTGTAATGTTTATGAACTTGATCTTTTCTCTAAAGCTGAATATGTAATTCACATGAAAACTCGTGAGGGATGTAATCAGAACTCACTTCATTTGAAGTGAGGGGATACAACTTGTGTCATTAGCAGTAAAGTCTGCAAATCTTTGTCCAGCTTGAAAAGACTCAAGTACCGCATGAAGTAACATCTCCAGTGATCTCTCTGTTTGTCACGTCAAGATTCGCAAGACTGGCGCTGATTTGAGAAGTCATCTGGGAGGACACAGTCCAAGTAAAGTCGTCAAACTAGACGATGCTTGAGATCAAGAGATTGCAATCGTCTTTAAAGATGGAGCAATTATCATTATATATATATATATATATATATATATATATATATATATATATATATATATACGAGGATCATTAAATAAGTTTCCAGACTTTTTTTGTGTGAGCACTTTTATTGATAGTACACACATGAAACTCTAGTCCCCTTCGAAGTATTCTCCTCTGGCTGCAGTGCACTTGTTGTACCGTTCCAACAACTTCTGGAAGGCCCCATCGAAGTCCTCTTATGTGAGCATGTCAATGACCTTCGTTACAGCCTCTTTCACCTTCTCAATTGTCTCATAACAACAGCCTCTGAGCTAAGGGAATAAGCAAAAGTCACTGGGAGCAAGGTCTGGACTATAGGGAGGGTGAGGAACTGTCTTGATGCCCATCTTGGTCAAATAGTCTGTGACAAGGATGGAGTTGTGGACTGGTGCATTTTCCTGGTGGAAATGCCACTGACCCGATTTGAAGAGTGCTGACGTAATCTCTTCCTGAACTCCCTTAAAACCTCAACATAGTAAACCTAACCCTAATTCTTTGGCCAATGAGCTCTGGTGTATTGACTTCCTTAGCCCTCCCACACTCCTCATCATCTCTCACAGACTCCCTGCCTTCCTTGAATCTCTTATGCCACGCAAAAACTGATGCTCGATTCATGCAAGATGGCCCAAAAGCAGTCTGAAGCATTTCATACGTTTCTGTGGCATTTTTTCCAATTTTAAAACAGAATTTTATTGCATATCGTTCTTCTAAAGTGTCCTCACATCCAGATTGCATTTTTGAAATTCACCAGCTGTGACAAACAGTCTTTAGTAGGGTGTATACAAATTGCTGCTGTAGCTGTTCATTTGAACCTGAAATCATAAAAATTAGTCAGTCATCTCATAAAATGTATAGGAATGACATACTGAATTTTCAAGAGTCTACGACAATTTTAAATGCCTGTACCAAAAAAGACTGGAAACTTATTGAAGACACCGTGTATATTTAGGGTGTTTTTAAAATTGATATAATTTCATTTTTTAATGCCCGCTATCATTTTATATGAAAATATTTAAGAAACCACATCAGTAAATTTGGCGACCTAAATTTGAGGATGACCCAAAGGCTTCCTCTTCAATAGCTACTACACCCAGGTATAGGGAAGGGCGCTACTCCTTCCCTGGATAAGTAAGGTGACATCGACCTAGGCTTGAACTGCGGTCTTCCGGGCCATTATCGAACCCTGTACTCATAAGACCAATGGCCCGGTTAAGTAACAATATAGTCTAGGCAAATTAGATAAGTTTAATCTTGAGCAAAAGAATATTTAGTCATCAAAATTCGAATAAGAAACTCCAAGGTATGTAGATTTCGTGAACGATATCACAAGTTTTCAATATGTGCTCTGCATACGTCAATACGGTAGTTCTACTCCTTCTAAATACTTGCTGTAGAATACACTGACTGCACCTCTGTAGAGGGGTAAGACCCCCCCTAACGAGTGTTCTGGATATGACACTAAACAATCTGATGGTGAGGTTCCAGCAGTGCTGGAGCTTTGGGGAATGCGGAGTACCCCTTCATTGCCATCGCTCCCAGGTCCACTCTGGCCCGGAGTGGTAGCACCTGATAGGGCCCTATCTATGGGTTAAATAGAACTAACAGCATACTTATGCTAAAATCAATTGAGTGAACTGAATAGCTTGAAATAGAAACGTTTTGGACAATTAAACCGTACTTACACTTAAACTGCGTGCTTATGCTTAACTGAATTATTTCAAATAGAACTGTTTTTCGACATTAAAACTGTATTTACACTTAACTGAATTATTACATATAACTGTTTAAATAGTTTGAAATAGAAATGTTTTTGACAATTAAACTGTGTACTTATGCTAAACTGAACTGTTTTCAATAGAACAGATTATTTACATAAAAATGGATTTGGCGTTAAATAACCTACAAGGGTTGATGTGCCATAAAACCAAACAAACCAAACCAAACCAAACCTTCTAAATACACCGTGGTATGTCTTGGGTAACAGTGCAGCAGCGATTCTCTGCTTGAGTTCATCTAAGTTTGTAGGAAGAGGTGGGGGGGATATTGACCAGTCCATTTACATAGCCCCAAAATAAAAAAAGAATTGCAAGGCGTTTGGTCAGGTGAACGCAGCAGCCATTAAAATCGAAATTATATCAATTTTTCTGAATCACTCTCTATATATGCATATTTGCTTAAAAATAACAAATATGGAAGCATGTTGATTTTTTTTTTTAAGTACTTGAAAACATAATTTTGGATCAAATGAATTTGGAAAGTATTTATAAGATTAAAGGAATCGAGTACTGTCAAATGTAGGTTTAGTTTGGTTTGATTGGGCTGAGTTTTATGGCATATAAACCTTTGTCGACTATTTAATGCCAAATCCTCTTTATACCTATTTATTGGATATATGATTTGTAAACATATTTTGTAAATAACATTTTTAAACGAACCTGTGCTCATTTTTTTGCACAGAGTTAAAGGGTTTTGACTATTTCAATCAAACATAAATAATTTCATTTACTATTAATTATTTGTTTGCACACATTTAAATGGATATGCATACATGATTTGTAAGTGAAGAGATTATTGATAATTTCATTTTTTAAATGAATTTGAACTAATTTGTTAGCACTCTGTTTTTGCAATTGTTTCAACAGAGTTAAATATTTTTAAGTATTGCTATCTAACATTGTTAATTCAATTCAGTATTAATCATTTGTTCGCACACGGTGAAATTGTTCCAAGTATTGCTATGTATCACTAACAAATTAATTAGACAGTCATTTGTTTACACACAGTTAAATGATCAAACTGTTCTACGTCTAACAATTCAATTTAGGATAAGTCATTTGTTTTCATGTTTAAATATCAAACAGTTATATTTGACCCATAAATAGGACCCTATTAGGTGCTACTACTCCTGCTGAGAGTGGACGTGGGTGTAATGGTAATGAAGAGTTACTCCACATTCTCCAAGGCTCCTGGGCTAGAGTCCAGCAATCAGATTGTTCTAATGTCATACCCAGGACACTCTTGAGGGGTCTTATCCTTCTCTAGAGATGCAGTCAGTGTATTCTACAGCTCCAGCTAATCGAGCTATTTTAAATTTAGAATCACACTCTTTCTCATTCTGCATCATGATATCAGGCAGAACCACACCGACTAAGACCTTTCACGTTTGAACTATGACTATTACAGCACAATGATAATCGAAGCCTCAGTTGCCCTTGTTACGAATGAATATGAAGAAGCGTGCTTGTTTCTGATAAGATTGTGCTATTAATTACTTTCTTTAAAGAATTGCCATTGAAATATAAATTTTCCTTTAGAAATCCTGCTCCTTTTGAATTGAACTTTATAAACAATATAAAAGAGTCATATGACTACTAGCAGTTTCCTGTTTACAAAAAGTATAAAAACTGCTGGTAGCTATATATTTGTTGGTGATTTGAATTTGTTTTTTGTTTTGTTTTATTTTTGTTTTTTCAATGTATAATTTGCTGTTACTGTGAAAGTTGTTGAACAAAAATTTTACTCAAAATCAAACCTTTTTTTCACTTTTATTAATTTCTCTCTTTCTCTCTCTCTCTCTCTCTCTCTCTCTCTCTCTCTCCTTATATATATATATATATATGTATATGTGTGTGTGTGTGTTATGAATGAAAGAGTAATATATACAGTTTTTGCATTTAGTCTACAAGAGCATTCCGTGAATCAAGTTAATTCTAAATTTAGCTAAAGAAAACCGGTGGTGCTTAACTGTTCAGTTCAAAATTTGGAAATACGAGAATAATTTTGGTATAAGATAATGACCCCTCCCATATATATATATATATATATATATATATATATATATATACGTGACGTTGAAGCTGTCTTATTTATACAAAAGTTTACACGTGTCAAGATGACAGAATGGCCGAATGGTTTCAGATTTGGATATCTCGCTTAATAAACAAACGCCCGTGACCGAAATAGTTAAGAGGACGTCCTAGTGAGACAGCATCCAAAAATAATCATAGTAAAAAAGTACTCGAGGCAAAATTTTTTACTAATGCCTTTGAATGAAGGCATGAATCCATATCTTCTCGCTCCAGCAACGAGTAAATAGTTGGGCAGACTGGTTACTTTAGGCAACAAATCTAAGAGGAAGAAAACTGAATTCAAGCCAGCCTTACTCCGCCAAAGAAACTAGCCTTGTTTCGATGGCAGAGAATTGGGTAATTTAATACTTCATGTGAAAAGGATTAAAAATAACTTTAAAAGATCTTGATAAAATACCTTATGACACTTGTGCTAGAATGTATACTTAGTTTTTAAGAGGTGCCGTTTCCTTCTCCAACGGTTAGCAAGGGAGTTTCCCAGATAATTAGTGAGTAGTAAGTTGGATCATCACCAGATGCATTGTAGTTGTAGCCTTGTGTCAAAGCTTAGTTATTTTTAGTGTTATAAAATGACTTTTGTCTCACACGGATGCTACGTGCTGTTTCGAACAAATCATGGAAGCAGCAACCTACAAAGCAGTAGCTGTACAGCCACTTACCTCCCATGTAAGAAATCATCGAAGTAAGACGAGACAGACATGCTGGCCACTGTTGGTGTCGTAAGGACGAACTCATAAGCGACAAAGTCTTATGAACTCCAACGCATGGACATACTAGTATAGGTCGACTATCAACTATTTGCGGACACTAGATGCTGTCTTGAGGATTTGTTAAGAGCAATGGCTGTTAGAGCCAGATAATGTAAGACAGAGAGAGAGAGAGAGAGAGAGAGTGAGAGTGAGAGAGGGTGAAGAGAATCAGTACTGTCAGCAGGCTTTGATGATGATGATGATGATGATGGAAAGACTTGTTATGGTTAAAAATAGATTCCAGTTACATCATTATAGTTAAGAAGCTTACTCAGTATGGGTAACCACTTAAAAATAGCAACTACTGCAAGAAACATGATTCTTGTGGGGCTTGCTAAGCAAATCTATATTCAGTAATTATGAAAATCGTATTCTTGAACATTAAACACTGACGATTAATATGCATACAAAATAACTAGGACAGATCATGAAATAGTTTTATTTCAATACGCCTGATTACTAGTACGATTTCAAACCAATAAAGGCATTCAATCTATATATCAATAACTAGGCTAAATCGTTTGTAACTTTTCACTTGGTCGGGTTTCTGATAGAAAATCCAGGATATTATGATCACGAAATATTCGAGCGGTTTGTTGATTGCCTTAATTATTTTTCTCCATCTCATCTGTGGGTATTGAATTGCTATTGATATGATGTGCAACATGGCTACTCGTTTTTGCTCCCGGCTTGACGATTCTTGGATACACTATAAATAAAACTGTAAATTAATTGCAGTGAATAAGGAAAACCTTCCTTTCAAAAGTTGTTAATTATTTGGCCCGCTTGAGATATTAATGAGATTCCTCTCACGCCTACTGGTTCTAATTTGCCCTCAAATCGGAAAGACGAAACGTTTCATATCAAAATCTCTTTATGGATCATTAGATTTATTTCAATCTTCTAATTATATGTAATAATCTCTCTCTCTCTCTCTCTCTCTCTCTCTCTCTATATATATATATATATATATATATATATATATATATATATAATTGATATTTTAGTAATATGTAGATAAATTTATTTTCAAATAGAGCAAAGCCGAAAAAGGATATATGAGAATCATTAAATAAGTTTCCTGACTTTTTTCGTATGAGCACTTTTGTAGATAGTACACACATGAAACTCTAATCCCCTTCGAAGTAATCTCCTCCGGCTGCAATACACTTGTCGTAACGTTCCAACAACTTCTAGAAGGCCCCATGGACGTCTTCTTGTGTGAAAGTGTCAATGGCCTTCGTCACAGTCTCTTTCAGCTCCTCATTTATCTCATAACGACAGCCTCTAAGTTTTTCCTTGAGCTTTGGGAATAAGCAAAAGTCACAGGGAGCATGGTCTCGACAATAGGGAGGGTAAGGAACTGTCTTGATGCCCATCTTGGTCAAATAGTATGTGACAAGGATGGAGTTGTGGACTGATGCATTGTCCTTGTGGAAATGCCACTGACCCGATTTGAAGAGTGCTGGCCTCTTCCGACGGAATCTCCTCCTGAACTCCCTTAAAACCTCAACATAGTATTCCTTGTTGACTGTTTGTCCAGTGGGAACCCAATGCATGTAGATCATGCCAGTGCTGTCAAAAAAGGGATCATCAAAATTTTGTGGGTGGATTTGCTCTGTCTGACCTTCTTGGGTCTAGGAGAGCTAGCATGCTTCCACTGGGAACTCTGTCTCTTGCTCTCTGGGTCATAGCAGTAGATCCAGCTTTCATCGCAGGTCACCAGAACATCAAGAACTGCGGGATCTGAATTGATCAGCTCGACCATCTCCCTGCTGTCATGACAATGTCTTTCTTTCTGGTCTTCTCTGAGCACCCTCGGGACAAACTTCGCGCAAATCTTCCGTATCTTCAGTTCCTCATGAATAATTGTGTGTACAGTTCCCACACTGACTTCAAACTGTGCACCCATTGTCTCTATAGACACACGACGGTCCTTATCCATGAAATTCTTTATTTGGCCAATCAACTGTGGTGTTCTGACTTCCTTACTCTTCCCACACCTCTCATCATCCCTCACAGACTCCCTGCCTGACTCGAATATCTTATGCCACTCAAAAACTGATGCTTGATTCATGCAAGATGGTACAAAAGCAGTCTGGATCATTCCATACGTTTCTGTGGCATTTTTTCTATGGTTTTCTAAAATGTCCTCACGTCCAGATTGTATTTAGTCTTTAGTAGGGTGTATACCAATTGCTGCTGTAGCTGTTCATTTGAACCTGAAATCATAAAAATTTGTCAGTCATCTCATAATATGTATAGCAATAACATACTAACTTTTCAAAAGTCTACGATAATTTTAAATGCATGTACAAAAAAATCGGGAAACCTTTTGAAGGCACCTCGATACTACACAAAATAATTTATATATATATATATATATATATATATATATATATATATATATATATATATATATATCGAACCGGCCCATTGGCCTATTGGGTAGAGTGTTCGCCAATAATCCGGGTGACTGGGGTTCAATCCCAGATCGAGTCATAACAACTCAAAAATGGTACTTTGTTATCTACTTGTTTAACACTCAGCATTATAAGGTACGTATCAAGGGTAAAGTGGAACAAGGAAAGGAGTAGCGCCTTTCCCTACACCTCGGTGTTGTAGCTATTGAAAAGAGAACTTTCGGGTTGCCCTCGACAACAGTCGCCAACTTTTTTTTACGTATATTTATAGGAATTGTCTGTTTTAACCACACGGCACCCAATAGACATTTATAACACTACGGCACTACATAAACGTTTGTTACGCTACGGCACCATATAGACACGTGTAATACCATGGTTTTAAGGGTCCATGTGTGTAGCACTACCTCTTAAGTTTCAGTTGGACCCCGTGAGAAGAAGTGACGAATACACAAAATACCTTCTGTTGGTTCGTTTGATACGAAGTTTATTTGCTACAATCTTTTTCTGGTAGTCACGAACAAGAGAGAAACTGAATATAAAATGAGTCAACCGCTTTAGATTGACAGAAATAAATAAACCGTCGCAGGACGAGAGAGGCAGACACAGACCTTAATACTATCTGACTCGTTTTCTGTTGAAGTTCTTGCACGTGCCTGCTCGGTATTTCATCTTTACTTTTCCGGGATCATTGCAGACTTCACCCAAACTGGTTGCCGTAATTTTCGGCCATCTCCGTGGCTCGTCTCTAACTCTCGTTCAAACCCGAGTCGCCTTCTTGCTTCAACCTGTGGTGTCGATGGGTAGAGGAACGTATCTCTTTCCGACATTTCCATACCGGTGCAGGAGATTTGGGACTTCCGACTATTTATCAAGATATTTTAATTACACTAGTCACTCACCCGTGACTGTCTGACCAACAATGATGGCTTTGACCTGACTCACTCAGGGGTCAACTGATTGGCTCCAGATTCTCTGTATGTAATAAGCATTCTTTAATTTTTCTTTTTTTTTTCTCTCTCTCTTTCTCTTTCCCCAGAAATTAACTTTTTTTTACAATTTCAATTTTCTATAATCCGTTCAATTATGTTCCATCTATAACTTCTGCCTTAGGGTCGAGTGATCTGAAATTAAACTGGTTCACCCATCAGATTTACCAAATGAATTTAATTTTGTTTAGTTTCTTTATTTAATGTCATATCAAATCTGTGGATATTTTAGTACCAAAGCTATCCTTGTTGAGAAACAGTAGTGGTACTAATTAACCCAAAGCTGAAGAAATTAAGGGATTTCATTGTATTCTCAAGGTAAAAGCAAGTCGAAAGTAAAACAAATAGCTCGAAAGGATTTCAAAGTTACTTACAACGATGTTTCAGTTCAACAGGTTTGCCATAACATCACAGGGACCCCTTCGCCGTTGAGAAGAAACTCGGCAGGTTGAAATATAATGCTTATAAAAAAAGGTGCCCGTGGTGTAACGGTTATCGTCGTAGGAAGTGGACACGGCGACACGAGTTCAAATTCTGGACGATACTGATTGCATTTCACATAGCACTTATACCCTTGGGAAAGGTATGAATCCAACTATTCTCCCTCCAGCAAAGGGTAAATAGTAGGGCAGACTGAGTTCTTCAGCCTTGGTGAAGCAACTAGTCGAGGAGAAGGAAAACTCTGAATTAAAACCTGTTAAGTTCCGCTAAAAAAATTGAGCTTGTGTCATATCCTGTCCGAGCGAAGGGGTTGGGTAAATATGATAGAAAAGGTGATGAATCTACAAGTAAGCTCTATGGACAGCTTCATGTCGCGCTGAATACCAAGATTTCGATAAAAGTAGCCATCCAGACAAAATCAAGCTTTTGTTTAAGCATCCGTCTAGGAGAGCACTAACGTGCTGCTTTGATAACAACCAATAATGTAGATTGGTTCTTCTTTTTGTGTAAATGTTATTGAAGCTTAAGGATTGGGCTTGATTCCGTATTTCCTTTTATATAATTGCTCCGTATTTTCTTCCATAGGCTTCAAACACATAAATGATAATTTTTCGGGTATTTTACTTATTAAAAAAAGAGTGCACGGTATCGGTGATAGAGGCGCTCATGGTGAAACGGCTATCGTCGTAGGGAAATGGTCACGGCGATCAAAGTTCGTATCCTGGACGAAGATGTTTGCATTTGATCTAGCAATAATACTCTTGAGAAATGTATGCATCAAGCAATTCTCTCCCAGCTATTGATCAATTGTAGAGCAGACGATAGGATAAAACTCTGAAAAATAAAGCCGTTAAACTCCGCTTAAAAATCACCTTGTGTCGCATCCTGCTCGTGCGGAGGAGTTGGTGTTGTGATGCTGACAAAAGAAAGACACGGGGAACACAAACAGGTTGATAGAAAAACATACATATTCGAGTAAAAGAAACAAGATACACGTGAACCTGATTAAACAGTAGTTAGTTGATAGGAAGCTGAGAGTCCAGTGGGTAGTGACTATCCGTCCACTACGCAAATGGTATCCCACGTGACTGTGTCACGCTGATTTGGTAAACTCCCTCTGACGCTCTCTTTTTTTATGTGTATTTAAGGAGGAGTACAACAGTTGGGTAAATATGCATACAACGGAAACCTTATAAATTTACTGATCGTCTAATGTTTACAAAGCGATTTAAAACGATTAAATGGTGAAAAATGATTAAATGGAGCGAAATGGGAGAAGAGAGATTGAGTTGAATTTATCTACAACCTAGAAAATCAGCATTCAAAACTCTTTTTTCAAGTTTTCCTCGTAGACTAACAATTGATGTCAGTGATAAACATACAATCGTAGCTACAAAACCGCTCTCGATAACAGACACCCGGTGAGAAAGATATTCAATGCAGCAGTATTTGCCAATGAAATCTGCTTACTAATCATTGCTTCATAACTATGCATCAATTTTACTCAGCGAAGATTTGTCCAGAATAAGGTCCCACCTGTAAATCACCCAGTGACGATCATGCTCCCTACATTTAGAAATTGCTTTACGAGCTTGCTAACCGTCTTACAATGATGGGCGTTCGCCTTCTGTTCTTTTCATAATACCCTTTTTATCGGTTTTTCTTTCCTTCTTGTGATTCTGCCAAGAAATTTTTTCCCCCAAAACCATTGCCTCTTATGTTTGCTATTTCTATTTTTCTTTATTTTAACCTAACCTCTCAATTCTCCCCCGCAATCTAGTTTTCGCAAATCCTTCTCTCAAATGCGGTAGCGGATTAACCAACAGGCTCAGTAGTCTTAAGGCTAGGGACCCGGATGATACATAATCCGTCACTACTCCAATTCATCTTCTCACCATCTTCCCAAAAGTATACGTATTTTCTTAATTCATCCATATTCACTTATGGTTCTTTATTTTACTTCTTTATTTATTGACTGATTCTCTCCTGTATTTTTCATTCCAACAATTCCTTCTTGGTTCAATTCATTTTCTTGGTTTGTTAGTCTTATTATTTTCAGGTTGTACATTAATATTATAATTTCATTGTTACTAAGTAAAGTAAATCAAATAAACTTACCTTTTTGCCCAGCTTACTATAATAATAATAATAATAATAATAATTATAATAGTACTCTGGAAGAATTTCTTGATTGTTGTCAATTAGCACAAGGAGAATTGAGTATGAAATGTCTTGTCTCTATTCTTAGCATTTGAAGAACATTGAATACAAAAATGGTCAAATCTCAAAGCACTCCAATATTTCTTTGTTGTGACATATTTAGGTCTTCGGAATGTAGAACTAAAAGTCATTCAATTTCAAAATGATATAATCCATATTAGTCTTTTAAATTTACAAACACACACACACACACACACACACACACACACATATATATATATATATATCTAAACCTAAGAGATAAGTTTACAAATGAAATACACGCATACATATACATATATATACTTTCCGATATTTATTTAAAAAAAAGAGAGTGATCAATATCTTGATAGGGCCACTCTCAGTGTTATAGTTGACGTTATAAAAAATGAAAATAGCGATCCGAGTTCATAACCTGAACGCAGCTGTTTCCATATTAGTACTAATGTCCTTGGGAGAGGAATGCATCTATGAGTAAAAATATGACAGGCTGAGCTCTTTTATGTTGATATGCCAGCTGATCTCGGAGAAAGAAAACTCTAAATTAAAATCTGTTAAATTTCACTTAGAACACTGACCTTTTGTCACAAACTGCCCATGCGGAGGGATTGATAAATACACCCTTTATATATATCAGAAAAATGTTTAAATGACTGACTAGAACACGGTTCTACAAATTCAATAAACTGTATTTCTTTAACTTGGGTGATAATTTTGTAAAAAGTAATAATAGTACATTAATATGCACCGATATGATATTAATAAAAGAATTAAAAGCAGTCTGCAGTGTTTTAAATCAGGATAATATATTTTGTATATGTAAGAGATGTTTATCTAAGTATGTTGTTATGTAAGATTATGTTTGGTTTCTTGTAGAAGAACATCTATGATACTGTTTAAAACAAAACTAGGTGGGTATTGGGAATTCATGCTTTTCACATGGGTTGTTCGAAAGTGAACGTTATAGTACGACTGGAGTTTGAACTCGCTCACTTCAAGACTGCTGACCATAACTTTAGCTATTAAGCCCAGTCGAAAGTAAAGTATATTTATGCTTTAAGATGAAAGTGTAAAATAGCTGATTATCAATTGTTAAAAATATTTGTATCGTCATTACTGTTGAGAAAAAAAGGGTAAACAAAATGCTTTGCTTTCTCTCGTCAAAAATAATTAGGCAACGTTGAAATTTAATACATTTCTGAGAGAACACTATGTTAGATTTTCATTCAAGAGAAAGACGAAAGTGTGAGAAGTAATAGAAATGAATGTACATCTGTACAAAGTTTATCTATTTGTCGGTTTATTTATACGATTTATCTTGGATGCAAATGAAATAAAAAATTTGGATTGATTCATCGATGATCCAAATTGATTTCAAAATATACTTTTATCTAGAAGGGAAAACATTTTCTTAAATTATGCTCAATTTTGATCATTCAAAATTTGGGAGGCATTCAAATATTCTAGTCTGACATCGCAGAGAAATTCAAAAAAGTGTGGCATTTGAAAAAAAAAAAGGCACCAACTGGCCGATAAATGTAACACTATGTAGGTGGCCCGCCAAGTAGACGATTCCTTTGTCTGTTTTGGCGCGAAACCAGACAAAGGGTTTTGGACTTGAAATCTCGCCGTGACCGGAAGTGGAAGGGGACGCGAGAAGAGAGTTGGTTGGACAAAGGAGCTCACAGGCAGTTGGCGAGGGACGACGGACAAGGGCAGTCGACTCCGGACACTGGAGCAGAGAGGCGAGTCAGCATGAGATCGGGTCCAGCGACAGTGAAGAAGATCGAGTCAAGATGAGTCGGTATTCCAGTTGCTTTGTAGAATTTTCGCTAGTAACCCACGCTAGCGTTAGTCTATATATGCTATCAGGAATGCAAAGTGTTGCATAACTCTCCTTCTGTTTTGTTCGTTTGTTCTCTCTTCCTCCCACTCCCTCGATTGTATTTGATGTAGCGGTAAAGGAATGTGCGTTACCCCTATCGGTGCCACTAGTTGATCACCGACCGTAACGAAGAGAAATGGTTCGAAGAAGGTTGATGTAGTGTGGGCCGAGGGGGTAACGTCACATAAAAACAAAAGTACAGATGAAAAAAAAAATACAGCTTCTAGAGCCTATTTTTGTACAAAAATTAAAACTTTTTTGAGTAGGAAAATCTTTTGCTTTTCCATGTATACATATGCATACATCTATATATGTATATATATCATCATCATTGTCATCATCATCAAGTCGTGCTAGGACCACAGTGTTTCCAAAATTTCACTCACCAACTATCCCTATCATCCATCGTTCTTGGCTGCATCCTATGTTCAGCCAAGTTCATGCTGGTCAACCAATACTAGCATATCCATGTGTCAGAGTTCATAAGAGAACATTGCTTCATCCTTATTCATCCTTGATTCTCCAGCAGCCCTTTGCAGGTCTTGTTCGTCTTACTTGAGTGGTTTGTGAGATTGGTTGTTGGTGGCTGTACATTTGCTGTTTTGTCGGGTGTTGCTTCCAGGTTTTGTTCTAGACAAAACCTGGCATTCTAGTCCCCATCTAGATTTCTCTCAATGTGTTTTGTTAGCGTCTATGAAGTCGATCCATGTTGTTGTATGAACACAGCTTCAGGTTGGGAGAAATCTCGTTTTATGTTATTGGATTGATTAAATTTCCATATGGTCGAGAAACTGTAAAGAGAATTCTATTTGTTCTCTAGTCGTATGTCGACATCCCTTTAAGCAGATGAGATGTTGCTGCCGAAGTAAGTGAGTTGGTCATCAAATTTTAGAAACTTGGCGTTTAGAGTGGAGATGGTCCCCTTTCGTTTAAAACTCATAAACCCTGTTTTGTTTGCATTCACAAAGAAAGCAATGCCTCTTGTTGCTTGCTCTAGGCTATGTAGTATGGATTTTACTTTGACTGGTATATTTGAGATAAGCGCTAGATCATCTGACTTGTGTGCCTGTCACGGTTTCTGCCGGAGATCGACTGCTTTTGTTTTTCTAATATGAAATCATTTTCTTTTATTAGATCAATGGATGTTCGAAGTACATAGTCAAGAGAAGGTATAAACAAATATGGTTCTAATGTATCTCCTAGTAAGACTACAGTTACTAGGTTAGTTAAGTTGGAGTCTTATTTAGGTGAGCAAACCACTGCTTTCATATTTTTGTAAAGCAACTTTATAGCGGTAACGGTTTCGTTTGGATTTCTCCTTAGAATTTCCTCGATTGTTATGCAGGACATTATAAAACTTAGCCGCTATAACAGTCAGAACTATGCCTCTGTAGTTATTAACGATTACGAGGTCGCCTTTCTTAGGGAAAGGAAGAATGCAACCTTCCTTCCATTTCTTTATCATATTTTGTTCATAGCCTGTGTTGTATAATCGAGTAATTGCATCGACAAATTTTCTTGTCTTCCGAACTTCAAGGAGTATTTCGTCGAGGCTTGCAGCTTTTCTGTTTATTTATTTATTTTTTTCCATATTGCTTCAAGTTCCTCCGTTATAAACTGTCCTAGTTCAATATCTAGTTGACCATTAATAACTTTTTGAATAGCTTTGAGCAGATTCTCGAAATGTTCTTTCATTAGTGTAAGTCTTTCTTCTTCGCAGGCAACTTTTAGTTTTTCTCTTGAGGTGCTCTTCCTTCCACTTACTTCATTTACTGTCTTCCGTGCTAATCGTGATTTTCTGATTTTAATAATTTAGCCTTGAATGTATTCTAATTTTTTTCTTGTGTGTATAGGTTAGTTCTATCTGGGCTTTTAAAAAGTTTATGTGCGTTGGTATTTGTTGAGTTTCTTTTATTAAATAAGGGTGCTTTTTAAAGTTATCTCGTTTTTTTCCAAACTACGAATGATTCTCTTCGTTTAGCTTTCGGTTTGGCTGGTAGGCACACTGCTGTTTCTTCCAAATGTAAAGGTTTAAAGTTGTCTTCTTCGAGATAAGGAAAAGGTTAGTTGGTTGTTTGGGTTTTATAGCATATCAACCTTTGTAGGTTATTTAATGCCAAATCCATTTTATATAAATAAACAGTTCTATTTCAAACAATTCAGTTTAGCATAAGTACACATTTTGATTGTCAGAAACACTTCTATTTCAAGCTATTTAGTTTAGTCAAACAGTTCTAATTCAAATAATTCAGTTTAGTATGAGTATAGATTTTGTTTACGCACAGTTAAATGTCAAAACAGTTATATTTCAAACAATTCAGTTTAGCGTAAGTACAGTTTCAATGTCAAAAACAGTTCTATTTCAAACAATTTTCATTTGCATAAGTACGCAGGTTAAATATCAAAACAGTTCTATTTCAAGTAATTTAGTTTGTCTAAGCACACAGTTTAATTTTGTTTAACCCATAGATAGGACGCTATCAGCTGCTACCACTCCAGGCCAGAGTGGACTTGGGAGCGATGGCAATAAAGGGTTACTTTGCATTCCCCAAAGCTCCAGCGTTACTGGAACCTCACCATCAGATTGTTTAGAGTCATATCCACGACACTCATTGGTGGGGGTCTTACCTCTCTGCTGAGAAGCAGTCGGTGTATTCCACAGGCCCAGCCGATTGGACAACTAAGGGGAAAACTTGACTATTCTTGTAAAGATTTTTTGTATGCTATTTTAATACTGAAAATCATAGTTCTACTTAAAAGTAGAAAACTCTACTTTCTGTGTTTTGCAAATATTTTAATTTATCAAATATGTAACACCACGAAGAGGCGTGTCACAGAGAGAGTTAAAAGGCATCCACCCCGCTGACAAAAAGTAAAAAAAAAAAGAGTGTCCCCAGTCTCCTTCTAGGCAATGAACATGTGTCTCTAATAAAATTGAAAACGGTTAACCTAAAATATATTCATTAAGTCATAACATAGGTAGCCACCAAGCGATGAATGTAAAGGTTTATTGTCATCTTTGAGGTAAGCGCAAAAGCTTGGCTATTCTTGTATAAATATTTCGCATGTATTTTAATGTTGAAAAGCTTAATTTTGCTTAAAAGTAAAATACTGTAATTTTTATATTTAGCAAATATTTCAACGTTCCAAAACACTAGCCAATGTATATCACTACGAAGAGGTGCGTCGTAGAGCAAACTACGAGCTGCCTTCAATAAGTTTCCAGACATTTTTGTACTGGCATTTAAAATTGTCGTAGGCTCTTAAACGTTCAGTATGTTATTGCTATACATCTTATGAGATCACTGACTATTTTTTATGATTTCAGCTTCAAATGAACAGCTACAGCAGGAATTGGAATACACCCTACTAAAGCCAGATTGTCACAGCTGGTGAAGTTCAAAAATGCAATCTGGACGTCAGGACACTTTAGAAGAACGACATCCAATAAAATTCTGTTTTAAACTTGGAAAAATGCTACAGAAACGTATGGAATGCTTCAGATTACTTTTGGAGCATCTTGCATGAATCGAGCATCAGTTTTTGAATCGCATAAGAGATTCAAGGAATGCAATAACATACTGAATTTTCAAGTATCTACGACATTCTTAAATGCCTGTCAAAAAAGTGTGGAAACTTATTGAAGGCACCACGTATTAAGACCATAAAAGTACAAACGTTAAAAGTGTTTAGTCTTTAAAAGTAAAGGGAAGCGCAGACAGAAAGTCTTCAGCAGAAAATGTTTTCAAAAGTTGGCCCAAATTTCTTGAATCTGCAATCACATTTAATTATAATTTCTATAAATGTTTAACAATGGTGTACTTTCAAAACATTGTTATATATATAATAGTCTGTGCAAATTTAAAAGATAATTATGAATAGTATTCTCTTAACACTTTATATGTGTATAGAATATTGACGTAGCCGAATAGTTTTGGCAGGGAAATTTAAATCTGCAAGCTGAATACAAATTATTTTAGTTCACTTTACACTTCGGTATTGAGCAAAAAGAAAAAAATCAATGAAAAAGTTAATCCTTAATGAAACTACATGGGTTAAACACACATAGGAAGTTATTATTTTTCTTGATTAAATATCAACTGCTCATAAGTTATCCTATCATCATCACAAAGTTGTGTTGATAGTATTGATTAATTTGATGCCCTCTCTTCATCCGTTGTTACCGGCTATCACTCTTGATAGGTTCCTTTTGTGGCATCCAGTGTACATAAAGAGCTGATGTATGTAAGTTTTTGCTTGTCGTTCAACATTGGTGTGCCCATGCGTTGAAGTCCACTGGAGAACATCGCTTAGGAATTCATCCAAGTAATACGCTAGTAACAGCTGTGTTTTGTTCATCTTACTTGGATGGTTTCTGAGGTAGGTGGCCGTATGGCTGCTGCTTTGTGGATTACTGCTTCCAGGATTTGTTCAAAACAACATGCAGAATTCTTGAGTTGCTCTCATTTAGCTTTGTCTTCAAGCGTTTCGTTAAAGACCATGTGGTGCAAGTATACAGTAGTAGTAACACAGCCACCACTTGGAAGCAACCCCGTTTTATTTTATCAGAGAGATCAGATTTCCATAAGTAGCCAGTCAGTTGCAATCCAAACCTTTTCTATGCACATATAGACATCACTTTCGGTCAATGAGATATTGCTACCGAGGTATGTGAACTGGTATACTTTATTTCAGAGGCTGGTGATTTTATTTGGAGATGATTCCATTTGGTTTAAAATGCATGAACTCAAATTTATTTGATTTGATTTGGTTTGGTTTGGTTTTATGGCATATCAATCATTGTAGATTATTTAATACCGAATCCATTTTTATACATCTAAACAGTTCTATTCATAAAAAAAAACAGTTTAGCATAAGTTCACAGTTTAATTCTATTTGACCTATAGATAGGAAGCTATCAGGTGCTACCACTCCGAGCCAGTGTGGACTTGGGACCGATCGCAATGAAGAGGTACTCCGTATTCCCCAAAGCTCCCGCATTACTGGAGCCTCACCAGATTGTTTAATGTCATGTCCAGGACACATGTTGGGGGAGTCTTACCCCTCCACAGAAATGAAGTCGGTATATTCTAAAACCCCAGCCGACTGGGCCATGTTTTATTTGAGTTCACATAGAGGTCAATGCCACTTGCTGCCTGCCCCATACTATAGAGTAGGGAATCTGCTTGGGCAGATGTATTTGCAAGAAGTACTTGATCATCAGCGCAGTTTGCACCCGTGATGCTTTCTGCTGGGCACTATTTTTGCTTCTTGCTTATTTTTAGTGTGAAACAATTCCTTTTCATTAGATCTATTGTCGTTCGTTGTACATAATCTATGCAGGTTATAAATAAATATGGGCTAATGTATTTCCTTGCAACACTCCATTGATAATGTCAAAGAAATTAATGACCCGTTGGGTGAGCGAACCATAGTTCTCCAATTTATTATAGCGGAAACAATTTCTATGAGCAGACCATTTACTAGAAGTATTTGCTCCATCTTTTCTCTGTGTATAGAATGACATGCCGAGGAGAAATCTACAAATAAAAATGTTGCCCGAATGTTTTTGAACGCACTACTGTGAGGATTCGACGAATAATCAGAATCGTTGAGGATCGATATTTTTTTCGAAATATTTTGATTTTTCTCCCTAGTTTTCTCGATTTCAGTTTGAAAATAATTTGATAGCCGGGCATTATATACATTTGTGGCTTTAGCAGTAAGAGTTATGCCACTATAGTTCGTAGTGATTCCGAGGTACAGCCTTTTGTCTATTTCTCTATTATGATTTGTTTATACACGGGATTACATAATCGAAGAAGTATGTCGTCAAATATCCTTGCCTTCTATATATACTTCAGGAGGTATTTCTTTGAGATTTGCAGCTTTTCTGTTTTTGATTGCTTTATAATACTCCAGTAAGTTCCCTCCTTGTAAACTATCTTGTTTTCCACTGTAATATATTGGCCCTCGACCGAACTGTCAATTAAGAGATGAACCTGTGTAAATAACAGGTGCATCCAGTCGAAGATATAGGGGTATCACCTTGACCTGTGGACAGGTTGAATTCCGTGCAGACGCCCACAGGAAGCAGGTGAACGTCGAACAATTATATAACCGAATGCCACCGACTGTTTGAGTTAGTTGGAGTCAGTTGCAGTTGGAGTTCGAGCTGCAGTTCGAGGCAGTGAGAACCAGCTACAGAGGGCTTGAGCCCTCTGGACCCCGGTCGAGCACCCCAGCAGAATGAGAAAGAGCTGCTGCTATTGTCAGAGGACCTTGGGGTCAATATGTTGCAGTCTGTTCCGTCTCCAACTCACCTCTCACACACAACCTTTTCGCAACCCTTTCGCAACCCTTTCGAGAATAAAGTGTAAGAGGGATATTTTTATAAAGAAGTGTGTTCGTTCGTCATTATTGTTGATTATATTTCAGCATATATATGTATAGTTGTATCACGGCTATACAACACCACTGATAATTTGTTCAGAAAGTTTATGTGTGATTTCAGGTGGATTTCTTAGCAGATTCTTGAAATGTTCTTTCCGCTTCCGAAGTTTTTCTTCTTAGTTGGCAACTGTTTTTCTTTTCTCTTTTTTTTTCTCTCAAAATTCTTTCCCTACCGTTAACTTCTCTTACTGGATTTGTCACAACTTCATTAATTGTCTTGATGTATTTTTTAATGTCAGTTGACTGTTTTCCTTTTTTTTTTTTTTTTGTTTTTTCCCCTAAATATCATTATGCTCTTGGAAAAGCCATGGACCCAATTTCTTTTCCTTCCAGCTAAGAGTAAAATAATAAGAAAATAGATGCATTCTAACCCTTTTAAAATCTCAACCAAACTCATCATTTCTATTTCTTATATTATAGTTTATTTATCGTGTATTGTTTCTTTTTTCCCTATCAACTCTTTTACATATCTCTTCTCTCTACAAAACTATTTATATAATTTTTTTTTCTTATAAAATGTCATTTTAAAATGGTTTCCCCACTTTAAATGAATTTCCCAATTTCAAATCTTTGTTTAATCAGCAAAATCTATTCTACAGTTATCCACGCACAACAAACAGGGATACCGATTATTCCTTTAGATTCTGTTTTATTGATTTTTGCCTGTTAAGCAGCAATAGCACGCACTTTCAGCTGAGAACTTTTCAAAGACAGTGTGACGTTATCTAAGTCAACCTGGACTAGTGGGTGAATGTGGGGAAGGGTAAGCGAATCGGAATATACGGATAGCTAAATATACGTATATGATGCAGACATCAAGCATACTTAAATTATTGAATTGGTCATCGAGATAATATCGGAAAATCGATTACGTCTTAAGAGTCAGGAAACGCTGAAAAATAATTGCCAGGTTCGTTCTCTGAGCCTCCTGAATTTTGTGGAATAATTCTATTTTAAGACTAGTTTCACATGAATGACGGCTGTTGACGATGTAGTGTTTCCATGGTTAATTTTGTTTTTTAGTATTTTGTCGCAGGCATCGGAGTAAACTATGAATGTTAACTTACGTTAAATCAATGAAACAATCCAGTTTATCTTATTACGAAAGGATTCAAAATGAAACATGCTATGAAGTTGTAGTTGTTGGCCAAGTTCATTCATGTGAGCACACCTTTTTTTTTTCATTTGTTTATCTGGAGAAACAGGCATGATTTAATCATGTGAACTGCAGGCAATGTGTATGAAAAGTCGAATTCGTGCGGGAACTGAAAATATAATTTGATAAACAGAATCTGAGATGAACGTACGCTGTTAAAAATATCTATTCGAAATATATGCATTGATAATCTTCTAACTATCTTTAACACAAATGATGGGTTTCAAAAAATGTACAAGTTTTTTTTGTATGGTTTGGTTTCTTTTTTAAATGGCATATCAACCTCTCCGGGTTATTTAATGCCAAAGCAATCCTTATAGAGTTTGAGTCCCATTGGCAAAGTGACTGAAGTACTGGACTTTGTCCTCGAATTAAGCGTGTTCGAATTCCAGTCGCGTTTATATGTTCACATTCGAACAATTCCCCAAGGCATAAACCCCCTTATCCCCCAGCTATGGGTTAAATAGTATCCTTACTGTCCTACAACCAGAATGACTTTGGTACTAAATAATCAATGAAGGTTGATTTGCCACTAAATAAAGAGACCCAAACTAAGACAAAGGAAGGTCATATATTTCGCAAGTGTATTAATCTGAAAGCGCGAATGGAATTTAAACTCCCTTATTTTGAGGTTACAGTTCAGCACATTCTTCATTACGGGGACTCCCTTCCAAGTTTTTTTTTTTAATTTAACTAAATCTTCTAGTTAACCATACACACGCCAATGATGAACGGCGTTTTAAGACCAAATTTATACCCCAAAATACAAGTCATCTTTCTTTACATGAAATATGTTTTTGAAACGTCGAAGCTTACCTTGTGTCTCAGCATAATTTTGTCATAATGCCTCTACATAACCTCTACCTAAACAAAGGCTATTCGTCTTTTTCCCTTGTGTTTTATGGCATATCGCCTCATATATATTCAGCCCAGTCGGTTGAGGTAGTAGAATACACCGACTGCATTTCTGCAAAAATGGTGAAGCTCCGGTAATGCTGGAGCCTTGAGAGATGCAGAGTACCTCTTCATTGCCATTGATCCCAGGTCTACACTGGCTCAACGTGGTAGCATCTAATGGGGTCCTATCAATAGGTTAAATAGAAGTTTAATATTTAAACTGAGTCCAAGAAAATGACTTATGCTAAATTGAATTGTTTGAAATAGAACTGTTTTACATTCAGCTGTGTGTAAACAAATGACTGTTGTTTAATTGAATTGTTAGTAATGCATAGTAATACTCGGAACCATTTAAATTTGTGCAAAAAATGGGTAATGTTGAATAGAATAATTCGTGTTAAATTGCAATAATTGGAACCACTTCACTGTGGGCGAATGAATGATTAATATTGAATTAAATTATAAGTGTTTGCAATAATTGAAACCATTTAACTGTGTAGAAATAATAGCAATACCAGTGTGCAAGTAAATTAATTATAATTCATTTAAAACGTAATTACAAACTAATCTTTTACGTATCCTGTATATCTATTTAAATGCATACAAACAAATGACTGATATTAAATTGTTACTTTTTCATAGCAATACTTGAAACCCTTTAACTGTGTACAAAAAATGGACTCAAGTTTTTTAAAAAATGTTATCAACAAAATGTATTTACAAATTATATATATTTAATATATATGCATAAACAGGATTTCACATTAAATGGTTGATATGCCATAAAACCCAATCAAACCTTGCATGTTATTTAATGTTTATACATACATATATTTTAGTATGATTTGTAAACGAATAATTTTTAGGAAACATTTTCAAACGAGTCAGAACATATTTATTTTCACACAGTTAAATGGCCTCAATTATTACTATCTTACACAAATGATTATATTTATTCATCATTTATTCCTTTACACACACATAAGGTTAGGTTATTTGGTTTGATGGCATATCAACCCTCGAACGTTTTTCAATGCCAAATCCTGTTTATACATATATGATTTTTAAGCATTATAAGGTATGTATAAAGGGTAAAGTGGAGCAATCCAGGGAAAAGAGTAGCGCCCTACCCTACTCTTCGGTGTAGTAGCTATTGAAAATGGGGCCTTCTGGTCGCCCTCGACTACAGTCGCTAACTTTATATATATATATATATATATATATATATATATATATATATATATATATATATCCTAGATTGAAGGGCTTTTTTTTTTAATTTCAGTATCGATACTTTCTACCCTAAGGGATCTATTAAGAGATTTGGTTGATCCCTGAGCGTTGCATTGCTCATTGTAATTATTTTAGGTGACTTGATTCTTGATGTTGAGGGGTCTCGATGGAGTTTGGCTGAGGGTAGTTTGAATGCACTTACTGGTCTTTTATTGATCACTTTAGTGTTGATATGGTTTTCTGGATTGATCAATGGAAGCGTCTGGCTTTTTGGAAGGGAGTTTTTTTTAGTCTTTCGTTGATAGTTTTTGGTGAACGGATTGAAGATCTTTGTTTTGCTGGAGATTTTTTTAAGGAGTGGTTAGTGTTTGAGCGGTGGATGTCGAGAATGTTTTGAATATTTCATTGGTTTGTTTTCCATTGTTTGTTGTGAGTTCTTTTAGTTCACTTTGTGTTTCTGTTTGATGAATTTCAACCGACTGTTTATTTTTTGGTAGCTCCCGACACCTTGGCCAGTAATTTGGTTCCAATTGGATTAACTCCTCGACGAGAGATCTGTAATTGTCTGGTTAATTGCTGTTTCTAGTTGTATTCACCTTCTGTGCCATAGAAACGTTAGTATTCTCTCCCATGTAGAATTCTGCTATCCTCCTATCTTAAAAAAGTTACATTTCGTTTAAACTTCACCTCAAGTACTTCTCCTCTCTCTTTTGTGCACCCACAAGATCTTGAGAAAGTGAGGTAGTTTTTCTGGCAGTTTAGCCATTTAATTTCATTTAAGCAATCTAATATGGTTTGGGTCTTTTTTGGATACACTTTCAACATGTCTGATATTCTCTGCACCCCTTTCTGAGATGGCCATATCTTTTAACATTTAAAGCGTCTTGAGAGTACGTTATTTCACTCTCTAGAGACAATATCCAATTTTTACTTCTATGGGTATTTTAGGCAGATTGAAACTTAATATGTATTTGTTTAAATTCCCTTTCTACCATTTTTGATGGTTTTTTTTTTTTAAAGTCTGTGATCCTTACTTTCTCAAGGCTGCTCTTATTTCTTCTAATGTAGCCAAGGACAGCTCTTTGCTTCTTATACCTCTTTTTCAGGTGTTAAGTCTCTCATGCAGATACGCTTTGCATTTTACAAAGGAGAACGTCTTCATTTTGAGGATATTTTCAGCATGCCTTTGGCTGTCCATCCTCACGAGAAAATTGTCATTTCTTGTCTTTTTGAATATCCGTGAGAATATTCAGCTTGAAATAAACTTCTCTAGTAAGAAAGGAAATAAAATGGCCTGTCAGGTCACTTCCTAAGATTCAAGTACAATGAATCTTGGGAATAGAGCAGAATGATTCTCCGAACTAGACTCAAATAGATTTCGTTTTGGTTTTCTTTTATATGAAGAAGCTATAGGTAGTGTTTTTTCTTCGCTGGTCTTGTGTTCCCCAGCTCTTTATTGAGAGCAATTTGAGTTGAGAATTTTCAAAGGGAAGACTTATTCGCCTTGGTTGAGACGGGGATACTCTATAAGTATACTCAAGCTGACAGTAGGATTTTGAGCACAAGCAAATTTCAGGCTTTCGGTAGACAATACTTATTGCCGTCCAGTTAACAGTGGGCAAAGTCTTATTTTCTCGACACAAGTGACCCTCAGCGACTGCTACCTAGCACCAATAAGAAAAAAAAAAGCTGGAAGTTTGCAGCAAATGCTGTTTAAAGAATATGATTGAGACTAAGCATATAGATGTTCGGGCTTGACGCAATCAGCCAATTAATCAGATCGGGTCCGACCGCCCGTCTTACTCAGTAAGGTCCAAAGTAGAGTTTTGCAAGTCACTTGACTATTTGGTTACCGGGTCAAGGACTGCTCAACTATCAGAATCTCGTCCTGAAGTATTACGTGTCATGACCCACATCTAACAGGTAGTCATGTTGTGTGGGGTTCTTACCTCTATACAGAGGCGTAGTTAGCGTATTCTACAGTTACAGCCGACAGGACAAAAAGGATACGAGTTAAAATAATAAAAAAGTTTTCTTAATATTGTTTACTGTTCATCAGACCTGTGCATATCATCATCATCATCATCATGTGCCGCTAGCACGGATATCCTTGACCCTCTCTCGCCACTTCCCCCTATTATTCATCGCCTCTGGCAGGTCTTCAGGGTTACATCCCGTGTCCTCACATAGCTGCTGTATGTAAGTTCGAGCTTGTCGTCCCGCCTTCGCTTGACCATATGTGGGGGTCCATAGGAGTACATCACTTATGAGCTCGTCCTTGCTTCTCCAGCAGTGTCCTGCGTGTCTCGTTCGTCTAACTTGTATAGCTTTCGTGATGGGAGGCAAGTGGCCGTATAGTTGGTGTCTTGTGGGGTGTTGTCGCCAGGACTTGTTCAATATTGCTCTCAACATTCTCGTGTAATTGCCGTCTAGTTTCTTCCCCAGCCGTTTAGTTAGCGTCCATGTAGTGCATCCATATAGCAGTATCGATACAACCGCTGCCTGAAAGAAACTGCGCTTCATTTTATCGGTCAGGTCTGATTTCCATATGATCGAGAGCCTATCAATAGCCGTCCATGCTTTCGTTATTCGTGTGTCGATGTCTTTTCGGTTGATGAGACGCTACTTCCTAGGTAGGTGGATTTGTCTACTAGTTTCAGAGAGGCTCCGTCTAGTGCGGTAATGTTGCCCGTTTGGTTGTAACACATTTTCAGTTTTGTGTGCATTGACATGGAGGCCAATGCCTGCTGCGGTTCGTTCCAAACTATGCAGTAGTGTCTCTGCTTGATTAGGCGTATTCGCCAGTAACGCCAAGTCATCAGCGTAGTCGGCGTCGGTGATTGTTTTTGCGGAGTGCCTTTTGCTTTTTTTTTTTCGTCAGCTCGAAGCCATTTTCTCTGATTTTGTCGATCGAAGTTCTAAGCACGTAGTCTAGAGAGATGATAAAGAGGTATGGGGCTAGCGTGTCTCCTTGTAGTACTCCTGCAACAATGTCGAAGTATTCCGTGTCTCCATCTGGTGAACGTACTTTGACTTTGGTGTTTCTGTAGAGAATTATTATTGCTGCTACGGTTTCTTTTGGTAGGCCGTATGCTAGTAGGATTTGTTCCATCTTCCCTCTGTGGATAGAATCGAAGGTCTTGGTAAAGTCGACAAATAGTAATGTCGCCTGAAGGTTTTTTGCCCGAACGCCTTCAAGGATTCTACGGATGGTCAATATTTGTGAGGTTGTGGATCTATTTCTCTGGAAGCCATTTTGGTTTTTCCTAAGGATGCTGTCTATTTGGGGGAAACCTGTGCATATAATGTATACAAATATTATAACTTGTTTACAAGTTTACTTAAAAACTTTATTATCTTAACTAAAAGCCTTTGTTTCGGCATTAGCTAGGCTATCGTGGTCCCCGTGGTGTAATGGTTATCGTCGTAGGAAATGGATACGGTGACACGAGTTCAAATACTGGACGAGACTGATTGCATTTCACATAGCACTAATACCCTTGGGAAAGGTATGAATCCAATAATTCTCCCTCCAGCTATGGGTAAATAGTAGGGCAGACTAGGTTCTTCAGCCTTGGTGAGGCAACTTGTCTAGGAGAAGGAAAACTCTGAATTCAAACCTGTTAAACTCCGCTTAAAATCATTGACCTTGTGTCATATCCTGTCCGAGCGGAGGGGTTGGTAAATATAATTAGCTAGGCTATGCGGAAACACGTTTGGAAAGACTAACAGGAAATTACACCAAGTTATGTATCCGATTATCTATGTTTTTGATTATGAACACTTCTTTATATCATTCAATGATATGCACAGAAGTTATATTCCAGCACAACAAACTACTTAATTTATTATGTGGGTTTAGACTATTCAAGTGAACACGGAAGGCTACATCAAGGTCTAGACTGCAGGTAGAGTATTAAGTTACAGCCTGGCCCACTGGGCTGGGACACACTTCGGCCAGCTATGTTGCCTGATATGCAGATCAGGTCGGGTGTCTTGGTTCCGGTGGTAGTCGGTCGAGGCTGTCTGACATGGATTCCGGGAAGCCGGCATTCATGCACATGAGCTGAGTCCGGTACCCCTTAAGCCTAAAATGGGGGCGTCTCCTAGGCTCTAATCCTTCCCAGAGGAGCTAGATTTATTGACTGACGCTTGAGGAACCTCTTTTTAGGGGAATGTCAACGAGGCTCGAAGCATTTTTGGAACCACCGGGGATGGGAATACGGTCTTGCATCTGGTTCCCACAAAAAAAGGCCATGTACCATACTCGTTCGTATGTGGGACGCTCAACAAATATTAAATATCAGGTCTAGACTGTATTGTTTATTTAAGATTTTGCATTGATTTTTATTGTATTTCAGTAGTTTTGAATATATAAATGTTTCAATGTTTTCTCTTTATGTGGTTGGATGTTAAAGAAATATTGTTGTTGGCTAGCATAGCCAAAATTTAGGGATTATTGATTACACGCAATATAAGATACAAACACCTTTCGGTGTCAAAAGATTAGAATCTTTTCAATACTCTAAGTCGTTCATTACTCGAGTGTATTCGGCAACTTGTTCTGTGGGATGACGGCTGAGAGTCAGCTGCTTAGTGGGTGGCGGGGAACTTATCATTGGCGGTAGCGTTTGACGATTCAGAGAAGCGAACAAATAACGAACGATCGTTTGATATTAACTTCAGCCAAATCTCTGAAATAATCCATTTTCTCTTATTATGATAGCAAGGAAAAATAAAGTATATGATAAGGTTGAATCTTTTATAAAGGATATTCAAAAATATACACACGCCCTGTTAGTGGGTCTCAAAGTATGTCGACTGTATTCCCTACAGTGGGGTAATACCCTCTTAAAAGGGACGTCCTAGGTATGCCACTGAACTGTATCTGATTTATTGTGGAATACCTCTTTATTGATGCTACACCTTGGTCCACTCTGGCCCGAAGAGAGAGTACCTATAAGGGTCTTATCTACGGGTTAATTAGATCTGTCTGAAAATGATTTCAATTAAATAGCAATATTTTTGAAATCATATAACTGTGTATTAATCAACTGTATTAAGAATTGTTATTTGAAGCTATAATTGTTTACTAAGGATTATTATTATTATTAGTTACTCCAAACCATATTACTCTCTGCAAATGTGATTTTTATTGGATGTAAATAATTACTTTAAACCATATAAAAGTATATAGATTATTTGTATTAGATCGGAATACTTGAAAGTTTATAACTGTATGCAAATTGTTTGTATTTGATAGGAATATTTGATATCATACACAACTATGTACATAAAAGGACTCTCACAAAAGAACTGCATAAAAAAATGCAAAAGTAAATGCCCAATTAACAATATTCTTAAAACTCTTGGCTGGCTCAGTCATCTAGAGCTGTAAAATGCACCGACTGCATCTCTGCAAAGAAGTAAGACTCCCGCAACGAATGTCCTGATATGACACTAGACAATCTGATGGTCTGGCTGCAGTAATGCTGGAGTTTAGGGGATGCAAAGTATATCTTCATTGCCTCTGCTCTCAGGTCCACTCCAAACTGGAGTAGTAGAATCTGATAGAGTCCTATCGATGGGTCAAACAGAACTGTTTGACATTTAAACTGAGTGCAGACAAATGACTTATGCTAAACCGAATTGCTTGAAATGGAACTGTGTAATCATTTAACTGTGTGTAAACAAATGACTGATGTTTAATTGAATTATTAGTTTTACATAGCAATACTTGACAGTGAACAAACAAATGATTAATAGTAAATAGAATTACTTGTATTAGATTGAAATAAGTGAAACCATTTAACTGTCTGCAAAAAATGAGCTCAGGCTCGTTTAAAAACGTTATCTGCAAAATGTATTTAGAAATCATATATTTGATATATATGTATAGAGAGGATTTGGCATTAGGTAACCTGCAATGGTTAATATGCCATAAAACCAAACCAAACTAAATCTAACCTCTAGACATAAAGTAACTCAAGATGGGTTGAGATGCAATTAAAAATCAATCAATAAATCAATAGAAAAAATAACTATGTCATTAAAATAAGCTATTTAAAATAAAAACATGTAAAGTTAAACCATTCGAAACATGCACACTACCAATTTTTCTTACGTTGAGGTTATATTTAGGAAGCCTAAAATATTTCTTAAAATGTGTATGTGTAACGGTTCCTAACCCAGATGTTTTATCAAATCAAAAATAGAAAAAATCATGCCTCATAATTTTCAACAATAGTTTTTTTCTGATTTGACCGTTAAAATTTGTTGGGTCTGAATACCAGCTATCCCCCTTCCTAGTCAGTATCAGTCCAGCAGTCAAAGAGAATGGACTGATAACAACAGTACCAAAACTATCAATTCTGAATTTCACGAACGATAAAAAAATGAAACGGGACTGATAAGCAATTTAAAAAATGATTTAAAAATATTTATGGACACTATATATATACAAAAATTATTAACTAGAAAACTCATTTTGTAAATTATTGCTTATTGCCAAAAATAATGCATAAAAGCCGTATGTTCAACTCAACCTCCTGTTATTTGTTAATCTGTTTGCTTCTTTTACTTATGATTCATTTCAACATTAACCTTTCCTCACACTACCCGGTACATTTCTTTGCAAAAATATTAGTCTATTATCTTTTACAAACTCGTTACAGGCTATTTGCTAAATTCAAACTACAGTTGTAAAACTTGTTGTCAAAATAGGTAATTCAAAACATGTTGCTAAAATAGATTATTCAAGACATATGCACTGATAATTTTCTTGCCACTACCTTCAATATATCAAAGTTTTCAAAAACATAATTTTTTTTCTAAACTTTTTCGTTTACTTTGTCACATAATTCAAAGGCTGATTAACGGCTGATATTTGGGTCGGGTATTATTGTAAGGAGACCATCTAGTAATCGGGAGATGCTAAGAAATGATAGATGATCTTTAAATGTTAACTTAGATCAAGTCTATTTAAAAATTCAGATTCCCTTATTAAGAAAAGTAAAGAAAATAAAGAATACTCTCTCGTTATATATCCTCCTCATCATCATCGTGTCGTGCCGCTAGCATGGATATCCTTGACCCTCTCTCGCCACTTCTCCCTATCGTTCATCGCCTCTGGCAGGTCCTCAGGGCTACATCCCGTATCGTCACATACCTGCTGTATGTATGTTCGAGCTGGTCGTCCTGCCCTTGCTCGGCCATATGTGGGGGTCCATAGGAGTACATCACTTATGAGCTCATCCCTGCTTCTCCAGCAGTGTCCTGCATAGGTTCCCCGTCAATCGATCACTTTGTTAGTTTTGTTTGGCTTCCTTCTAGCTGCCATATGGTATACCCTACTGGCATGAAACATTTAGGGGAACTTAGGATATATAAATGGATGCACCACTTATATATCCTAAGTTCCCCTAAATGTTTCATGATAGTAGGGTATACCATGTGGCGGCTAGAGGGAAGCCAAACAAAACTAACAAAGTGATCGATTGACGGGGAACCTCATCAACAACAACCGTCTTCAATGTCTACCATTAAATATTTCCTTAGCGGTCATTGGATAGATGGAATACTAGGGTTACAGTCACTTGTATGCATTTTCACAACACTTCCACCATGAGTAGGATGTGACACAAGGTCAATTTTTAACGGAGTAAAAGTGGTTTAAAATCAGTTTTCCTTCTCTTAGACTAACTGTCCGCCTTTCCGAGACTTAAGAACCCTGTCTGCTGTACGATTTAACCAAAGCTAGAGAAAATAGATCGAGTCAATCCATTCCTAAGAGAAGAGAAATACAAACAGCTTGGTCAAGGATTTGAATTTAGGTCCTTGATTCTAATTCTTACGACGAAAACCTCACATTGAGCGCACCCCTCAAAAAGGAAGGAAAATGGAATTGGCTACAAGGTTGTATTTGTTATTTACTAAGCTTTTCGTTCAGATCTGGCACACGGTCGAATGAATGGAGCGCTCAATGAGATTCGAACTCATCTGAGACTTATCATAGTGGGGAGACCTTCTGATGGTTGTGAGAAACAAAACAACCACAAGAGAGTAGTCATCAAAAACATAAATCATGTAATTTTGTTTATTTCTTTTGCAATCGTTGAGAAAATGCAATACGAGAGTATTCACTTGTATCTAACTTTGTGGAATTTTGTTTTGTCTATGGACATCATTTCTCTGGTCTTTCTTTGACTGTTGGACTTTTGAGCTGAAGCGTGGCCTTTTACGGAGCTCTGACCGTCCAACAAACAGCTTGGTTTATCTGTCTTCCTGGTCTGGACCCCACTTTCGATTTGAAACTCTTCTGTGACTGCCCAGTCGGCTGAGACTGTAGAATAGACTGACTACATCTCTGCAAAGGTGTAAGACTCCCCTACCAACGACTATCCTAGATATGAGTCTAAACAATCTGATGGTGAGACCACAGTATTGGAACTTTAGGGAAGGCGGACTATCCCTTCATTATCATTGTTCCCAGGTTCATTCTATTGGGTATAGAGTCTTGTCAATGGATCAGATTGAATTGCTTGACATTAAAACTGTATGCAAAAAATGACTACACTAAATTGAAATGTTAGAAATAGAACTGTTTGATCACTTAACTGTGTGTAATGACTAAGTTTTAATTGAATTGTTAGTGATACATAGTAATACTTGAAATCATTTAACTGTGTAAAAAATGAGTACAGGCTCTTTTTAAAATCTTATCAACAAATGTGTTTACAAATCATATATATTCAATATATGTATAAACAGGATTTGACATTAAATAACCAACGAGGGTTGATATGCCAGTAAACCCAACTAATTCAGTGTTCTCTGCCTAAATTTTCAATCCCACAAATATCTATAATTATAGGGGTGCCCCTATTATAATAGTTTCTGTCGAATGAAGTGGGTACCCGGACTCGAATTTAAAACCTAGACGAGGCTGTTCGCATTTCACATAGCACTAATACCCTTAGGAATAGTATGAATCCAACTTTCCTCCCTCCAGCCATGGACAAATTGTAGAATAGATTGGAATTTTTAACCTTTGTATGACAACCAGTCTAGAGGAAGGAAAACTAAATTCAAACCTGTTAAACTACGCTTAAAAATTGACTTTGTGTCACATCCTGCTCGCATATATATATATATATATATATATATATATATATATACGGTGCAGACGTTTTTGACACGCTATACGGTTGACATGATTATGTGTAGCGTCAGCATATTTATATTTAAGAAATTTTAACATTCCAATTTAGTTTCAAAATACCTTTTAGATATAAACACCTCTGCTTACTGAGTAGCCTGCCATCCGACGACTTTGGCTAACATTCAGTTATTTCAATATTCATGTTTGCTAAATTATGGCTGTTTAATTTACATCATAAAACTTTCAGGACATTGGCTGAAAATAATTCTAAAAAATAAATTAGCATATAAATATTTTAATAGAGAAAATTCTAATCTGAGTTCTGACAACATTTAGACACAAATGATTCACATGTCGACATTGATCAGCTATGAAAGATGATGCTGCCGAAACTTTTAAAATGACGCTTTCTTGTTCTAGGTTTTTCCATAATCTTTTAATATCAAGAATAGGACCATGGATTCTGTTGGTATTTGGCACTACACCGTAATTATTCATGTGTAAGACGCACTATTTTCCATATTTTTCAGCACAAAAGTTAATGGTGCATATAATACTCTAGATAAATATAATAAACATTTTTCCCCGCACATATCACCGAAAGTAAGCTATATCCATTGTGCAAACTAATGTTTTATGGTGTTACATTGTGTGTTTGTTTATAATTTTGCTTCTCCAAATGTGAACTTATATTAGCTATAATCTTATTGGATTTTTGTGTAAACATGTCCGCGTGTTTGCTTCAAATACTGTGTAAATTTTGTGTTTTAAGAAATAAACTAAAGCATATGAATTATTATTTATGGCCCGTACGAACCTGGATAAAGTTGAACAAATACTAGATTTTGGTTAAACTTGGCTGCTACGAATTATAAAGAGTCGATGCTTATTATGTACGTGAATCTTTTTTCCAGAATTTTGTAGTCTTAAGTTTGGTTTGGTTGTTTGGGTTTTATGGCATATCAACCTTTGTAGGTCATTTAACGCCAAATTCTGTCTATATATACTTACATATTCGACCAAAGATTTCAAAACGAATATTAAGGGAGGTAAAACTTTCTATTAGCAGGATTTCATTTGTTTGCACAACATTAACCAATTTTGAATTGTCTTATTTTTTGGTACAACCCTGTCTCTCTCAAGAAGGACAGAATGTCATTTATTTTGACGTTCTCGAACAGATCGGTTAAGTTATTTACTTTGAAAAATCGCTTTCTGATAACAGCAAAAGTTCTGCATTCTATAAGAATGTGTTTAACCGTGCAATTGTCTGGCAGGTTGAAGACTGGTTGTGGTTCCTGTTTCAAAATGAACGAGTGAGTAAGCCTTGTATGACCAATTCGCAATCGGGATATAACAACTTGTAGTCCTAAGTTAGTGACGCGTATTATGCATAAGCACATTTTATACTCAAACTATTACAGCATATTGTTTTCATTTTTGTGTGTGTAAAAGTCTTAGCTTAAATATGTCAAAAATGTGTGTCAAATTCGGACATTGCATATTGCTCTTTTGTAAAGAAGTGAGAAGAAACTCCTTCGATAGTTTCAGCAAATTCAGTTGGATATAATTTATGAAACTCGTAAAATATGCAACGCCAGTGTGTGCTAGCGATAAAGCTCTTCTGTTTTTGTGAATCTATTACACTTAGCATTTATGGAGAGAGTAAAACCAATGTAGCCAGCTTAGAATTAACAGCTATTGATCGTTCGTAGAACACAAAACAGTAGATCAAAAGATGCAAGTTTCTTTTTAAGATTTCAAGACAATGGATATTCAAACAGCGCTCCGAATGTGATGCTTCATACATTTTTTTCATGAAAAGAATCCTACAACAGAGAGCGCTATAACACTATTATATAGGACAACTTTTCAGCTACAAAGACACTACTAATGTTGAAGATACGTGGCGTAACGGTTATCGTAATAAAAAAATGGACTCGACGAGACAAATCCTAATCTTTGAAGAGACTCTTTGCGATTCACCTGAGCACTAATGCCATCCTCCCTCCATCTATGCATAAATAGTAGGTCAGACTAGGCTCTTTAGTCTCGTTAGAGCAAATGATCTAGGAGAAAGAAAAAAAAACTTTTGAGCGCAAAACCAAAGGTTGTAGGGCTAATAACTCCAACCCATAAAAAACTTCAAACTACTAAGCCGCAACACGACCAAAGAAGTGATGTGGATGCGTCTCTATACTGTAAAGGGCGAGGATTATTTGAAAAAACAAAAAGAAAATATTATTTACGATAATATGCTTAAAGCTCGCTGTCTCAGTAATAAATTTGCTCAGTGACTTGGGTGATTACTTTTGAATAAGCGCAATAACATGGCTAGATTGAACAGGTTTTCACGGACTAAACATTTTTTAAAACATAGTTATCAATTTAAGAAAGAGATTATCTTTAAAATCTGCATCACGAGATCCTATCTTCTTATATGGCTTGATTGTGGGTTATCAAATGTCAAACCTGTTATATATATATATATATATATATATATATATATATATATATATATATAATTTTGTTCGTTGTAAGTCCAAAAAAGAAAAAATATTTTAAATGAATAGGCCCGACAAGATATTTGTATTTCTTTAAAGAATTATTTATTTCGTTCTTACATACGTGTATGTTCACAGCTTGTTGCTTTCGTCAGAGAATTTATGTGGCACAAGGCCATGTGAATTTTGTACTCCATGAGACTCAATCTCACTCGTGTTTGTTAGAAGAATTTTATTCAGTTTTTGTATGGGTTTATAAAGAGGTCACTCCTCCTTTTTCCTTTCCCAGAGTGTGTCTATTTAGTCTGTTTTTACCCCCAATTTTAACACACATACACACACTACCCCGTGTAAAACAACAAAAACTTTATAACATATTAAAGAACAATTGGGAGTAAAATATACTGAATAGACACACTCTGAGAAAGGGAAAAGGCACGACCTCTGTATAGACCCAAACAAAAACGGAAAAAACATTTTACTAATAAACACGAGTGAGTTCAAGTCTCATTGAGTACCCTATTCATATAGCCTTGTGCCACATATGTTCTCTGACGTAAGCAACAAGCAGGAGACATACACGTATGTAAGAAGGTAATAAATGAATAATTCTTTTAAAAATCAAAAATCTTCGTGGACCTATATATATATATATATAGAGAGAGAGAGAGAGCGACTGGTCTAGGAGAAGGAAAACTGAATTTTTTTAAATAGAACTGTCTGACTAAACTAAATAGCTTGAAATAGAAATGTTTTTGACAATTAAACTGTGTACTTATGCTAAACTGAATTATTTGAAACATAACTGTTTATTTGTATAAAGTGGATTTGGCATTAAATAACCTACAAATGGTTGATATGCCATAAAATCCAAACAAACAGGATTTGGCATTAGATAACCAACAATGGTTGATATACCATAAACCCAACCAAACCCAAACTAATATTTCTATTCAACATTATTCATTCGTTTGCATACGGATAAATGGTTTCAGTTACTTCAATATCATACTAATAATTCTATTCAATATTAATCAATTGTTTGTATACAGACAAATGGTTTTAAGCATTTCTATTTAATACGAATAATACAGAATAGTCTATAGGGTTTCGAACAAAATCCACTGATGTTATATATAAACAACCATGGATTTAACCCGGTACTTTTAAACTTTGGTTTTATCTCGTTCAAAGCCACTCAAAGAGGATCAAACTCACGAGCAATGGCCTCTAAGAGTATCTTGTTACTATCGCCCTACAACAAGCATCCGTTTATCACAACAGAAAAATTTTATGTTCTGGGTTCAATTATCTCTGAATATAGGATAGGCAAATAATTTTACCTGTTCCAAAAAGTAATATTAACATTTTTTTTTCACCAATATTTATTTGTAAGCTTTCGCTAAATTTCGCTTATAACTATCCTTTATAGGCCATAACTAATTATCATGACAAAATGAAAGCTTTGGTTCTTGTTATATCTCCAGTGATGAATGCGTGTAATAAAACGAGTAGAATTTGAACTCACTTTGTAGGACGTCACATTCCTGCACAACGCCACGGGGACTACGCACCAACTTGAATGGAAATATTGTATTTTCAGTTATGCCAAGTAAGTAGCGAATTTTTATAGGTAAATATATATATTTACCAACCCCTCCGCAAGGTCAATTTTTAAGCGAAGTTTAACAGGTTTTATTTCAGACTACCTAGACTAGCTGCCTCACCAAGGCTGAAGAACCCAGTCTGCCTTACTATTTACCCATAGCTGGAGGGAGAATAATTGGATTCATACCTTTCCCAAGGGTATTAGTGCTATGTGAAATGTAATCAGTCTCGTCCAGGATTTGAACTCGTGTCGTCGTGTCCATTTCCTACGACGATAACCATTACATCACGGTCACCTCCTTTATAGGTAAATATATTTATCTTTTGATTTATTTGTTTCCTGACATATTGGATGCCAAAGCCATCTTTGCAGGAGAACAATTGTGGTACTCTTTAACCCATAGCTAAGGGGATAAGGGAGTTCATATCTTTCCCAAGAGTATTAGTCCGAAAATGAATGCTACAGTGTAACCGGCGTTCGATTGATGGTTCGATTTTCAATAAGGATAACGATGCTAGTTGGCCAGAAGGTCAACGTTTATATCAACATTTTCATAGACGAGAATTATTATGAAAAGTTTCAACAACACAATGCCTCGTACAAAAAACGATAGACAGAAAAAATGGGCTATTGGAAAGAAGATCGGAAATGAATAATAAAAAGTCCTTATTCGATCTTTTACCGGATAAAAAATTTTGAAAAAAGCTTTGTTTAAAAGAATATGTAAATCAGCTAACCCCAATAGCAAAAAATAATTTCAGTTTGTCAATTTATGTCACAGGCTTCCCAAAGACTTTTTCGGGTTGGGGATGGAAGTGCAAGCTTTGATTCCCGCTAGTATATAGAAGAACTTGGCTTTAGGTGGGGCCGTCCACCTGCGTCTTTATCTAGAATGCCAAAGGTAAGATACATTGACTTGTGTCTGAGAGGGTTCTCGTGGGAAGAATTCCGATATCGACCAAGCAAGTTTTTGCACTGCCTTCGACTAAAGTACAGAGAGGCGATTGCTTTAGTAATACAATTATATGTAAAAGTCTGGCCTGGACAAAGAAATTATATATATCGTTTCTCTGTTTATTCATATGATTGCTATAACGCATCTTTCTACTTACATATATATTTCAGAATACAAACTATCTCAGAACCTCCACCCTATCTGCGAGGCTAAGAATATGCTGACTATACCCCCCTCGGTGTAGTAAGACTCCTCCAAAATCGGCTGCCTTGCGTATCTTACAGCAACTGGTGAAGCTTTGGTGGGTGTGAATTACCTCTTTATTGTCATAACGTTCAGGTCCACTTTGACTTAGAGAGGTAATGTCTATTAGAGAACCATCTATGGGTCAAATAGATCTGTTCAAAAATTATTTGCATTACATAGGTATATTTAATATCATATAATCGTGAACAAAAAGGCAACCTCTAGGAACATAATAACCCCAGACAAGTTGATATGCTGTTAAATCAACCGACCATATCGCAAGCAATTACATACGAAAGTATAACTTGATGTTGGTAATACTACATTGTTGAATTCGATATTATCAGGAAATTTTTAAAAACTAACATGGCCGAATTAATGGTGGCCATTTTCTAAACTTAGCTTAAATTATCACAAGGCCAGAAATTTTGGGGACCCCACTGAGGACCGAACTCACCAATAATAGTTTTCTCGTTCATTAACCATTACAACACAGCAATAGCTAAATTAAACGAAGATAACTTGAACTCGACAGTATTTTCTTTTCGACCTTATTTTTACCTCTTAATTTTTTTTCTTAATTCCATTTTTTTTTTGTCTTTTTATCGATAGATTCGTTGTTCTAATCTCTGTTCATATAATTCATTTTTAAATATAAATTCATTTCTTACGAATCATGAAACAAATTCTTAACAACCAGAAAAATCACTCTTACTTTTACTAAAACAAATGATTATTATTGAAATAACCTGCAGATCTCGTGTTTTTTTTTTCCTCTTTCTTTATTCCTCTCGGGGGTAGTAGATTTTATCAAAAGAAATACTGAAAGTAAAGATGGTTTGATACCCACTCAAAAGCTTTTCCCATTCAACAAGCAAAATGTTATTACCTGAAGCTATCAAAATAATCTATATGATCATTTTATTTTACCAGTCAATATTTCTCTACAATATTTTCTTTTTCATTATTTTCTTCTCTTGTTCTCAGATGTAAAAAGCTGTTTGGGAGTAGAATCATTTCTGAGAAATAAAGAAACCTTGAGGTCCAGCTTACAAATTCAATTAATCTTACAGAAAAACAAAAGTTTACGTTATTACTATGTTATTGATATTTACTATGCTAAGCTCAGTACAGAACAGGACTAGGTCATTAGAGGAAGGTTATGGCAATATTCCAAGTGGAAAGAGCCATTTTGCCGGAAAAAATCATCATATGAAATTAGAACTTTTTTCCTTGGTTCAACATTAATGGGATATACAGTATACCTCATATGGTATAATGGTTAGCAAGCTGGATTAGTAGACCATAGTTAGTGGGTTCGATTCTCACTGAATGCTTCATACTTTCGACCTTGTGGTAAGCTAAGTTTTGCGAATAACCTTATGGGATACATACAACAATATCAGACAGGAGGTAGACATATTACATTATTATTTAAATAAACAGTTCTTAAAGAGGAGTCCCTGTGTTGTCGTGGCTAACGGGCTAGACAGTGATATCGTAGAAAGCGAATTCAAACTCCAGTTGCGCTATTACGTTCACTTCCGAAAAAATATATTTAGGAAAAGTATTAACCCTCTAATCCCCCGCTATGGGTAAAATATTATCCCTGTTTTTATTCAACAAGGATGGATTTAGCATTAAATAACCTACGAAGGTTGATATACCATCAAAAAAAATAAATAAACTAAACCTAACTGTTCCCAGGCGTATTACATGCAGTTTTTAATAGAGGTGCACTGGATGTAATAGATAACGCTCTAGAAAGTGGACACGGCGACCCGAGTTCAAATTGCGGACGAGGTTATTTGCATTTCACGTAGCGCTAATACCCTTGGGAAATGTATAAATCCAACTATCATCCATCCAGCTATGGGTTAAATAGAAGGGAAGACTTGGTTCTTTAACCTTGGTATGGAAACCGGTCTAGAAGGAAATAGTTGGATAGTCTCGGTTCTTTAACCTTGGTATGGCAACTGGTCTAGAGAAGGAAAACTCTGAATTAAAGCCTCTTAAACTCCGCATAAAAATCAACTTTGCGTCACATCCTACTCGTGGAGGATTGTTTGGTAAATATATTCATGTAGGTTTTTAAATTGCCACTGTTGTTTTGCTAGATTGTATGAATAAGACGAAAAATATAAAGATGAATCTCTTAAAGATACTCTCGCATAAAAATATTTCTCTTCCAAATTTGTCAGATATTTTTCACTGAAGAACATCAACTGCACAAGATATGCCAAAAATAAAAATAAAAATGATGTAAATTAAATCTTGCCGTCGATAGAAAATGCAATCGCCAACTCATATTTGAAGATTGTTCCAATTGCAACAATTACAACTGGTATCAACGTCATCATCAAGTTCCATAGCCTTTTCAGTTCTCAGGCAAGATCCTAGTATATGTCAATGTTTTTGCTTTTTCTTATTTTTCACTGTTGTCCGCTAGAACGGCAAAATCTACTAGATAAGAAGTTCTTTTTCCCCGTTAATCATCACTAAGCCTGGTCTTCTGGTCAGGATTAGGTGGTCTGTTTGTTATTTTTTTTTTGCGTATTATCGATTTTCGCTTCAGTCCTTATTTTGGGCTGTTATTAAAAGAAATGCAGGCTCTCTACTGCAGTTTTTTTTTTTTTTTTTTTTTTTTTTAAAGTCTTGTCCAAGTCATCTCGTGTGTAATCGCGCCAATTTGTCACTTGAAGTATCCATACAGTTGTTTATCTTCCCATTTCTGTTTTCTAGGCTTGATTGTTTTTCTGTTTGTCATGTTGCTATTGCTGCTACTAGCTGATGTAATTAGTATTCCTTTGCTTTTTTAATGTATTCTCCGAGTCCTTATATAAGTGTATTTACGCAAATTTTAATGCTGGTAAGTCCTCTTCCTAATTTTTTTTTTTTTTTTTTTGACACTTAGTCTATATCACCTCTCGAGTGTCAAGACTTATACATAGTCATTAACTTTCTTGTCTTTTAGTTCATTTGTCTAGTTTCATGTCTTATCTACCTTAAAAATTGTCAAGAGTATCTTTCAAGGGATACTGCCCAGGTGTTTATTCTTTTGATGAGATTTCTACTGTAGTGCTTGCTTAAGAGAAGTTTTTTTTGTACTTATAAGGTTGTCTTTTCTTTTTCTTTCATCTTCGTTTGTTTGATGGGGACCGCTTCCCAAGTACATGTAATGTTTCTTCTCTCCAAGCCTTCCTTATAGCTTCTGACTTGGTAGTTTAACCCCTTCCATTGTTTCTCTTTTTCCACGTTTCAATGTTAGCATGGCATATTTTTCATTGCCCAATTTAATTCCTATGCTCAGGTGTTTATTCCTTTTGATAAGATTTCTACTGCATAGCTTGGGTTCGAGTTTACTTGTTTTTCTGTAGTGGTCCTTTTTTTAAAATTTTTTATCTCTATTTGATGGTGTCCGCTTCCAATATTTCCAAGTCTTGGTAATTCTCTCCAAGCTTTCTGATCATTTTCTTAGCTATTCTATCACTTTCGTTACTTCTCTTTTCCCTCGTTTCATTGTGACCAATGAGACATTTTTCAATGCCAAATTCCATTCCTATATACTAGGTGTATATTTCTATTGTTTGAATCATGATCCCAGTTCTTTGTCATAATTATTATAATCACTTCACTCCTTGCGAGTTTTTTCCACCTGCCTCAGCTGGTGGTCTTTAACTAGTCTTAGTGTCAGCAAGTCTCTTAAGGTCTTCAGGACTGTTCTGAGCGGAATCCAACAATGCCATAGTCTGGATCGGTTCGATTCTTTCTCTGATTTCCAATCCCATCAGTCTCATTTCCAAGACCTTGGAAACAATTCCAAGCATACCAACTATGTTATCTCTCGAGCAGACTGCCTCGTGCTTCGTCATATGGTTCATTGTTTTTTGTTGTTTTTTTTTGTTCATTAGTCTGAGTTCGTTCCTTAACAATGGTTCACAGTATCGTACAAGGAGGACTGCCGAGATATCAATTCCTTTGATGAGATTTCTACCACGGAGCTTTGTTTCGAAAATATTTTTTTTTGTTCTTCTGAGGTGCATTTATAATTTTTACTTTTGCTTTCATCTAAGTTTGTTTATGTCCGCTTCCATTATTCTCAGATATTTTTAATTTCGTTTCCCAAAGCGTTCTCATGCTTTACTGATTAGGTTGTTCGATTTGTTCCTTTGTTTCTTTTCTCCTTTTTTTATTCATTATCATCATGGCACATTTTTCAAAGCCAAATTGTTGTTGTTATAATAATTATTCAGACTGCGCCAGCCGATTCTCTCCTGTATCGCCTAGAGCGAGCAGCAAGACGCATTGGTCTCTTCGCAAACTCACATAAAAACAGTCCATCAACTTTTGTCCAGATGGTTCCATCTCCTCATTAAATGGTAAGCCTCTGAAATTTGTTAATCAGTTCACATACCTTGATAGCAATATCTCATCTACTGAAAGTGATGTCAACATACACGTACGTAAATTATAGTCTGCTATCGACATGTTCACGACTATATGGAAATCTGATCGATCTCATGAAATAAATCAGGATTTTTTCTAAGCAGTGTCCATACTACACTATGGTTGCACCTCATGTACGCAAACAAAATACACAGAGAAAAGACAAGATGAAACCTACACAAGGCTGCTGTGTGCTATCTTGAACAAATCCTGGAAACAGTTACCCACAAACAATTGTACCTCCCATTTCACAAACATTCAAGTAAGACGTGTAAATTAGGACTTATAAAGCGACGTTTTTCTTTGGATTCCAAAGCAAATGTAACATATTGACCCCGGCCAAGGTGTCAAAATAGGAAATGCACTTGTGTAAATAACAGGTGCATCCGGTCGAGGAATATCAGGATATAACCTTCACCGTGGACGGGTTGAATTGGGTGCGCTTTGTGACGCCCACAAGAAGAAGGTGGACGACGAACAATTATATAACCCGGGTGGAGACAGGAAGTCAGGCAGCTGGAGAGAAGATGCTGGAATGAGGAACATGTCCCAGAGAGTCTGGGCCCCCAGGCCCCTGGTTGAGCAGCCAAGGAGAACAGGAAAGAAACGTTGTTATGGCCATTAGAGTGGGGGTCAATATGTTGCAGTTCTGTTCAGCCTCCAACTCACCTCTCACACAGTAAAACCTTTAGTAACCCTTTCAAATAAAGTGAGAGGTATATTTTTCTAAAGAACTGTGTCGCTCGTCTTTATTGTGTCGTCGTTATGATTCTGCATGCATATGTGTTTGTATAGTTGCTCATGGCTATACAACACATAGACATACCAGAATTGGCTGAGCAGCAAAAATCCCACATTCATCAGCTCTGTGTTGACACTGGATGCTGTCTAGAGGACTAAGTGCGATTGCCGACCGGGACGGATGGCGAGAGATTAAAGGGAATTCATGCTGTCGGTACACGTTTATCATTATTTATTTTGTTTTTATATATCTTGTTTTTATATATCTTGTGATGAATTGAGTTACAGTAAAACGCAGTACTCTCTTACTTCCAACAAACTCCATGCCGATTTTAGTAATACTGCCTTTTTGCTGATTTCAATTTTCAACTGGCTTCCAAATCTACAAGACTGACTTGCGAGAGTTTTTGGAGTCCTTCTTTTAAACGTTCTCAGATCATTTATTGAGATAGATATTTTTTCCTCCCTTCAATTTTATAATTACTTCTTTTATATTCACCCCCAAAATATGTCGGTACTGTGTTAACTGTTGGATATATTTTCATCCATTTTTAGAATAAATATCCGTGAAATGGCTTGATCGATTTATTTCTGGATATTTCAGTATTTCTATCGATACATATTTTATTTATTGTCTTTTCTTTTTCTTTTTTTATATGTTTTTTTAATCAGTGTTCATTTTGGTGTAATTTGTTTTTGTTGTCTTTATTTCAATGTTTCTGCCGTATTTCTGTCCCTCTTCAGGTGTCTGTCGTATTCAGTGATATTCGAAGAATTCGAACAGAACTCTTTATTTTATTCACAAAGATAGTTATGTTTTCTCTATTCTTCATCTGTCACGTCCTTGTAAGACATTAAAAAGTAGGACGTGACCGTAAAATAAAAGTAAAAACGAGAATAAAAATAAACCTCGAGAGCCTAATGCATCTTTTTCTCATTTTCAGGAGAAGGTGTGACTGTAATGGTCTGGTGGTGGCAGTTGCTGTTAAGGTGAGGGTAGTATTGGTGCTGTGGGTGTTGTCAGAGGCGGAGATGAGTGAACGTTGCAGTGATCATTTCTCATTTAATTCTGTTTTCTTTTTTTTCTTTTTCTTCTTTTTTTTTATTATCTAGGCAACATATTCTCGTCGTGTGTCATACATAACCTCGCAAAAATAATTGATAATGAATGATGAGTCTCTTCGGAGAATCTCTACCTATCTATCAACTAGTCAGGCCGTGAACTCGTTGGGCTCCAGTTGTAACAGTAGTCCATGATGATATCGATGCTTCTATTTCAGACGTGAATAATTCTAATGAGTATTTTCCTAGTTATCTCCACTATATCGATTAATTTAATGATTAAAAAGTGACTTCCATCATGAATGAAGACGCTCACCAAAATTTCAAATTGGACAGAAACTTGGTTTATTCTTTAAGTTATAGAATTTAAATTGAACTGCTTCTAGAAAAATCTGACTGATATGGTGTTTTAGCTTGATTACAATTATGTACAAACAATGTGAATTTTAGTAATATATAGATAACATTGTGAGTATCTACCACTGACTTCGATATTTGGTACACATTGAAAAGAGAGATCGAATGTATACGAAGACAAAACTACGTATGTACATGCGTAACTACCAATATATATATATATATATGTGTGTGTGTGTGTGTGTGTGTGTGTGTGTGTCAATAGGAGCAAGAATATGTCGACTGCATCCCCAGCAGAGAAGTAAAAAAAACCTCTACTCTTAAAAAAACACTGACTGCATCCCTGCAGAGGGGTTAGAAACCCCCACTCAAAGAGTGTATTGGATATGACACTAAACTATCTGATGGTGAGGATCCGGTAATACTGGAGCTCTGGGGAATGCCGAGTACTCCTTCATTGCCATCGCTCCCAGGTCCACTCTGACCTGGAAAGGTAGCACCTGATTGGGTCCTATCTATGGGTCGAATAGAACTTTTTATCTGAATGCAAACAAAGAGCTGATGTTTAATTGAATTGTTGATGATACATTGCTATACATGGAACCATTTAAATGTGTGCAAACGAACGGGCATGGTTGAATAAAACAATTAGTGTTAAATAGCCATACTTGTAACAACTTTACTGTGTGCAAACAAATGATTCATTGCCACACTAGACGGAGCCTCTCCGAAACTAGTAGACAAATTCACCTACCTAGGAAGTAGCGTCTCATCAACCGAAAAAGACATCGACACACGACTGACGAAGGCATGGAGAACTATCGATAGGCTCTCGATCATATGGAAGTCGGACCTAACGGATAAAATGAAACGCAGTTTCTTCCAGGCAGCGGTTGTGTCGATACTGCTATATGGATGCACCACATAGACGCTAACGAAGCGGCCGGAGAGGAAACTAGACGGAAATTACACAAGAATGTTGAGAGCAGTATTAAACAAGTCCTGGCGACAACACCCCACGAGACTCCAACTATACGGACACTTGCCCCCCATCACGAAAACTATACAAGTCAGACGAACCAGACACGCGGGACACTGCTGGAGAAGCAAGGACGAGCTCATAAGCGATGTACTCCTGTGGACCCCCACATATGGATGTGCAAAAGTAGGATGACCAGCACGAACTTACATACAGCAACTATGTGAGAACACAGGATGTAACCCTGAAGACCTGCCGGAGGCGATGAATGATAGGGAGAAATGGCGAGAGAGGATTAGGGATATCCGCGCTGGCGGCGCGACATGATGATGATGATGATAATTGCTAGATAGTAACGATTGAAACTACTAAACTGTTTAGAAACAGTAACAATAGTAGTGTGCAAACAAATAAGTCAAAATTCATTTTAAAATGAAATTACCGACAAACTAAACTCTTACATATCATCTATATCAATTCAAACGTGTGCAAACAAATGACTGATGTTAAATTGTTACTGTTTCATAATAATACTTGCAATCATTTAACTGTTTGCAAACAAATAGTCAATATTGAGTAGAATTATTCATATTAGATAGCAATACTTAAAACCATTTAACTGTATGCAAAAGAAATGAGCTTATGTTCGTTTAAGAAATGTATCTTCAGTATGTGTTTACAAATCATATATTTGATATACATGTAAAAACAGAATTTGACATTAAATAACCAACAACGTTTTATATGCCATAACACCCAACCAAACCAAACCAAACCTTGAAAAATTAGGCTATTTGGGGTATGATAATTGACGTGGACCCAATTTGGGGCCACGAAAAGATAACTCGGAACACGGTATAAGTTTAAAGATATATTGAAGTAATAAGATACAGAGAAAAGTGGTGGCGTAAGCTAGGCTTACATGTCAGTCGAATATCCAGTCTCTATTACCGGCTGACCATCCGACGAGAGTACTTGGCTCTCGATTAATATAGGGTTTGGAAGTGGTCCATCAATGGGTAGGTCACGGCCCCATAACAATAATAAACTGCATTTGGCTCTAGTTCCGACTCTTTTGAGGAGTCACCCCTTCATTGCTTTTGCCACCAGGCCTACCTGTTAGGGTCCCATTTATAAACCAAATAGATCTTTTAGAAAATTGTTAGTATTTGATAGGATTAGTTGAAACTTTATAAAAGTGCGACAGAATTAAGGATAATTATTTCAAGCTCGATAGTTTTTGGAGGCTGTTTTCACCAGTGTACGTTTTTCTCTTACCGCTAACGTTTCCCATGGGACTCTATCAGACCTGACCGATAAAATAAAACGCAGTTTCTTCCAGGCAGCTCTCATATCGATACTGTTGTATGGATACACTAAATGGACGCTAACAAAACGGCTGCAGAAGAAGCTAGACGGCAATTACACAAAAATGCTGCGAGCAATATTGAACAAGTCTTGGCGGCAACACCCCACAAGACACCAACTATACGGCCACCTGCCTCCCATCACGAAAACTATACAAGTTAGACGAACCAGATATGCAGGACACTGCTGGAGAAGCAGGGACGAGCTCATAAGCAATGTACTCCTATGGACCCCCACATATGGCCAGGAAAAAGCAGGACGACCTTCATGAACATACATTCAGCAGCTATGTGAGGATACGGGATGTAGCCCTGAAGACCTGCCAGAGGTGGTGAACGATAGGGAAAAGTGGCGTGAGAGGGTCAGGGATATCCGTGCTAGTGGCACAACATGATGATGACGATGATGATGATTTCAAGCTCATCATTAGTTATTTGAACACATATCATCATCATCGAGTCGCACTGAGAACACGAAGTTCCTCTCTCTCTATCTTTCTCTTTCTCTCTCTCTCTTTCTCTCTCTCTCTCTCTCGCCATCCATCTCTATCATCCCTCGCTCCTGGCAGGTGTTCTCGGCTGCATCTTATGTCCACAGAGAGCTCATATAAATGCTGGTCAGCCAACAGTGGCACATCCATGTGTAAGAGTCCATAAGAAAACGTCGTTTATGAGTTGATGCTTGCTTCTCCAGCAGTATCCAGCATGCCTGGCTCGTCTTATTCGGATGACTTGTGCGATGGGAGACAGGTGGCCGAACAACTGCTATTTTGTGGGGTGTTATTTCCACGAATAGTTCAGAACAACACACAGTATTCTTGTATTGTTGTCGCTAGTTTTATTCTAGACGGCAAAAAAAAAAAAAAAAATAAAAAAAAAACTACGGCATTAAATAACCTAAAAAGGGTTGATATTTCGTAAAACTTACAAATCAAACAAACCATGTGCGTTTGTGACTAGTACTAGCAGTATAGCATAATTTTTATAAGAATAAAAGATATTTTTTGTCTAATTTGCAACAAAATCTAAGATTTACTTCGCTTCTCGAAAAGGTGAGTAGGATAAATACTCTTAAGCTAAAAAAAATCTGTTTTCCAAATACCTGTATGCTTTTATAGTATGTATATGACTCGAGAACTGGTGGACAAAATTAATATTGAACACGTTAGATCTTCTTATGATGACTGCGACACCTGTCCCTGTCAATAATAATAATGATAAAATTTGACAATACTGACAAGTGCTAAATGTGTAAACCTGAATCTGTCCAAGAAAACTAGATGCATGAAATTCTCTGTGATTTTGAGATACAAACGAATCCCTCAGTACCAGTTAGAAGGACGGACCTAGTATTAAGAAGAAAATAATTTGTCATCTAAAGGATTTTGCTATCTCAGCGAACTTCAGAGTCAAAGGAAAGAAAGCAAAAAGATAAGTAAATTCTTGGATTTTGCCAGAGAGCTGAAAATGTTGTGGAACCGAAAAGTGATGGTGATACCAATTGTTGTTGGTACCTTTGGAATGGTCAACAAAGGCCTGGAAAAGAGATTAGCAGGACAAGATATGGGAGGAAGAATCGAGACCACAGCAGTGTTAAAATCGGCTAAAATACGAAGAAGAGTCCCTGAGACCTGAGGAAACTTGCCGTTACGGACGTCAGTGAAAAACCAACTATTACTACTCTTGTAAAAAAAAAACCCCAGGAAGACAAAATATAATAAGCGAATGCAGCAAACTGACACAGAAGTAATACAAGATCAGGTATGCTGGATAGAAAAGGTGATCCTCTGGGAAATAGGAAAATTATTTTGTTTGAACATACAAGGCAATGGTATATGCAGAGATTAGAATTTATCCTGGAAAATGAGACACTGGGGCTTTGAGATAAAAACAAATCCCCCAATTCTGGCTAGAACAGAACTTGCTAGAATTAACAAAAAATAAAGAACTCTTCAGCTCAAGGAGTTCACCGTTCCAGCAGACTACTTAAAAGAAAGAGAATACTTGGACCTTGCCAGAAAACTGAAAACGATATAGATCGTGAACGTGATAGTGATATCAGTCACAGTCAGAGCTCTTTTTACAGTCCCCGAGAGCATAGAAAAGTGAGTAGGAGAGTTGAATATCCAAAAATGAACTAAATCCATCCAGGACACTCCAGTACTAGGCTCGAATGAAAAAAAATTACGAGTGTTCTGGAGAGCTAAAGAGACCAGCATGTGTATGGAAAACTCGCAGATACTACAACAACTACGACTACCACTACAAAATTCATTGATGATAATAGTTAGCACTTCAGCAAATTAGCAAAAAAAATACAGGAGATGGTATAACTGGGTTGGAGAGTTGATCAACTGGGAATTGTGCAAGAGACTGAAGTTTGACGATCTAGGTTTATGCACAAACCAGAATCTATCCTACAAAATTCTCTAGTCTTTATAGATACAATTGAAGCTTCCAACCTGACTAGAAGACCCGACCTCGTCTTAATTTGGTTTAGTTCGGTTTGGTTTTATTGCATATCAACCATTGCTGGATATTTAATGCCAAATCCTGTTTTTACATATATATATATATATATATATATATATATATATATATATATATTGAATACGTGATTTGTAAACATGTTGTATTTTGACCTTCGACCCGGCCAAAAATGCCATTCCAAGGTGATGCACCGGAAGGAGGTGACACATTCTAATGACAGTTATGAGAGGAAATCGCGTGGGCGGAAATTGGCTGATGAAATGGGACGAGGTAAAAAAATTCCCATGGTAACTCATAGACTGATGCACCGGAAGAGAGTGACCTGTGAACTGCATGACAGTTATTTCCGCTTGATGACGATCCAACATGCGATTCCAAAAATCGAGTAGGTGACTGAGTGGACGTTAAACTATTATATAACTCAGTCAAGACAGAAGTCAGAGTTCCAATTAGAGATCGGACGGAGTTATAGACGAGATGTGGTAAGGAAAGCCACACCAGGCCGAAGGGGCTCGGGGCCCCCGATTGAGTTGGGGTCCAGCGAAGTTGCTGATAAGATGCAGTAAAGAAAGCCAGCACCCAGCAGAGTGGGCCTCTGGGTCTCTGGTTGAGGAGAACGAGAAAGACACAACGTTGCCGGCCATAAGAGTGGGGGTCAAAATATTACAGTTTATGTTCGGTCTCCAACTCCCTCTCACAGTAGAACCCCACACAACCCTTTCGAACCTTGCAAATAAACTGAGAGGTACATATATTTATAAAGAAGTCTTCCTGCGTCTGTTTATTTATGGCGTCGGTATGTATCCAGTATATATATGTATATTTCTGCATGAATCACCAGATGACAAAACAACAAACACATTTTGTTGATACACACAGTTAAATGATCAAACAGTTCTATTTCTAACAATTCAGCTTAGCATAAGTTAGCAAAGTTTAAGGATTCCAAGTATTGCTATGTATCAATAACAATTCAATTAAACATCAGTCATTTATTTACACACAGTTAAATTATCCATTTCTGATTATCTAATTTAGCATAAGTCATTTGTTTGCACTCACATTAAATCTTAAACAGTTCTATTAGACCACAAATAGAACCCTTTCAGGTGTTACCACTTCAGGCCAGAGTGGACCTTGGAGCGATGGCAATGAAGTGTTACTCACATCCCTTAAAGGTTCAGTATTTCTAGAGCCTTGGCATCATTTTTTTTTTTTTTTTTAGTGTCATAGTGTCATATCAGGACATTCTTCGTGAGGAAGGTTCTTACCCCTCTGCAAAGATGCAAAAGATATATTCTATAGTCTCAGCCAACTGAGGTATAGTCTTAATTAGCAAGGAAAAAAGAACTTGTCAACAAGTGGATTAAATTCCAGAGACCTGAAGAAATTATGTAACATGAACGTATCAATGATACCAGTCGTAGGTGGAGTTCTCGGAATTGCCAAAACCTCGGTTACTACAGGTTTGAAAACTTGCAAGGAGTAGGAGTAATATAATTAATAAAACGAATAGAGACAAGCACTTAGACCTTGAAAGGGAACTAAAAAGTTATAGAACATGAAAATGACGCTGATACCAATTATAACTTGTGCATTCGGAACGAATCCCCAAAGGCTTAGTAAGGAGATTGGAAGAGTTGAAAATCGAAGGACAAATCGAGACGAGCCAAACTACCGCATTACTTATACTGAGAGGAATTCTGGGGACCTGACTTGAATTGCTGTCTCTTAAGCTTTATTGAAATACCATCAGCTAACGCTGGTGTGAAAGAATAACCGTAAGTATAATAATAATAATAATAATAATAATAATAATAATAATAATAATAATAAAACTAAGAACATGGCATATGGAATAACCAGGTTATGAAGGGAGAACTTAAAGAGAGAACCTGAATCGCTAATTGTAACATCACAAAATAATACCATCAGGACTAATTATATTAAAGCAAAAATTGATAATACACGGACGAATAAAAAAGGTAGGCTATGTGGTGATGGAAATGAAACGTTCACATCATAAATGAAGTGGAAAAGGTGACCAACTGGAAATTGTGCAAAAAAAAAAAATGAAATTTGATCATGCTAACAAATGGTATGTGCATTAATTAGAATGTCCTTTAAAATGAAACGCATATAATTTTCTGGATTTTTGTGATGCAAACGGATAATCCGATCTAGGCCGGAAGACCAAACCTGCCATTGATAATGATAAAAGAAAGTAACCTATTACATTGTGAATTTTGCTGTGCCAACAAACCAGAGAAAAAAACTGAAATAGGATGAACAGCTGGACAAATATACTCAAACCTTGTCGGAGTACTGAAATAGTTGAGGAATGTGAAAGTGACTGTAGTGCTAACCGTAGCCGAGACCGTTGGAACAATTCCCACGAACCTGAAAAGAGACTCGAAGATAAGAAGAATTGATGCTTTTCAGACCATAGCGCTCCTAAAATCGGCTAGGATATTTAGAAGAGTTTTGGATACTTACTGTCACTTAGATTCCTGTGAAAACCCATCTGAGCTTGTGTAAAAAACTCACATGAAATATTATTATTATTATTATTATTATTATAACAAACAGCAGCATCCATGTTTACCAACCCCTTGCTCGGGCAGGATATAACACAAGGTCAATTTTAAAGCGGAGTTTAACAGGTTTTAATTCAGAGTTTTCCTTCTCATAGACTAGTTGCCTCACCAAGGCTGAAGAAAATCAGTCTGGCCTACTATTTACCCTTAGCTGGAGGGAGAATAATTGGATTCATTCCTTTCGCAAGGGTATTAGTGCTATGTGAAATGCAATCAGTCTCGTCCAGGATTTGAACTCATGTCGTCGTGTCCATTTCCTACGACGATAACCATTTCACCTCGGGCACCTCTATAATATTGACCAGCAGCATCACCAAATGGTATATGCATAAACCAGAATCCGTTCTAGAGAATGAGACGAATAAAATTCTCTGTGATTTTCAGATACAAACAGATCCCTCTAATCACTGGCCAGAAGACCAGACCTAGTGATATTCGAAAAAAGTGTTGTCGACTGATTGAAAATCAAAGAATAGAAAAAGTGAGACAAGTACGCGAACCTCGACATAGAACTAAGAAAGCTAAGGAACATGGGGGTTACGGTAATATCAAATGTAAATGGCGCGCTTGGAAAGGAGACTGTTAAGAGTTAGATATCAGTGAATGAATTGAGACCATTCAAACAACAGCATTGTTGAGATCGGCCGGAATACTCAGAAGAGTCCTGGAGACTTGAGGAGACTTGCTGTCACTCAAACTTAAGTGAAAGAGCATCAGCTAACACTGGGGTTAAAAATTCGCAAGATGGAAAATGGTTGTAATGATAATAATATTGACCTAATCCTAGCCATAAGATCAGATCTCGTGTTTATTAATAAGAAAAAAGAATTTGCCATCTAATTTATTTTGTGGTTTCAGCAGGCCACAGTGAATATAAAAGAAAGCGAAAAACTTGAACAAATACATGGACTTTGCGAGAGAACTAAAAAAAATAATGCAGAGTATAAAAGTGATCGTAGTCTGTGCAATTGGAACGGCCCAAAAGACTTGGAGCAAAATGATGAGGAATCTGGAGATCTGAGGAGACTTATTGTTACTCAGTAAAAAAAAAAAAAAAAACACCGGCTAACTCTATTGTGAATTCGCAAGAAATAGAATAATACAGAGGCCTATGATACGGTCCCCACAAACCTGGATAATAGAATATTTGTAAATGTTCAAATATAAAAGTCATAAAATTATCACGAATGCCATGAAAACTGGAAAATGGAATTAACAGCAGGGGGACTAACTCTTGCAGAATTTAAAATCCAAAGAGGCATCTTCTTGGAAGGCTCGTCCTCATCACTACTATTTCTTTTAGCAATAATATCACTCAATTATATACTTAGGAAATGCACAGGAGGCGACAAATTTGCTAAGTGGTAGGAAAAGATAAACGACCTTATTCATATAGATCATATTAAGATATTAGCCCCCCCCACACACACACACAAAAAAAATAGAAACCCTTGTAAAAACTAGAATATACAGCCAAAAGATAGGAATTTGGAGTGGGAAAATGTGCCATGCTGGTAATGGAAAAAAAAGAAGAGAATCAATGGAAGGAATAGAACTACCAAATTAGGAAAACATCATAAAAAGAAAATTATATATAGCTGGAAATATTGGAAGCTGGTGTAATGGACTTATGTTCATAAAAAATAACACAACACGAGTGCTACACAAATAAAGAAGTTAATCGGACATTGGCCTAATGCTTAGAGTGTTCGTCAATGGCCCGGGAGACCTGGGTTCAATCTCAGGTCGAGTCGTACCAAAGACTTTAAAAATGGTACTTGATGACTCCTTGCTTAACATTCAGCATTATAAGGTACGGATCAGGGGTAAAGTGGGGTAATCCTGGAAAAGAAGTAGCGCCCTCTTTCACACCTTGGTGTGGTAGCTATCGAAAAGGGAGCCTTCGGGTCACCCTCGACAATGGTCGCCAACTTACTTACTTATTCTTGGATAGATCTGAAAACAAAGAAATGAAATTGCTTTTGTGTTAAATCACTGTGAGCACACTCGACCGGTCAAAAAATGTCGACGTGTCTTGATTTTTTAAGTTGGGTTTTTCCCGAATTCTTGAAATGTCTAGAACACGTACGTGAGCGTTTTTTAAGTTTACAATTGCGCCAAAATGAATCCGTTTTTCCTAGAACTTTCTTTGACCAGGAAATAGCCTCATTTCTAAAAGCTGACAGCTAACAGATGCGAAAAAATAATTAAGAAAAAAGTACTTTAGAATAAGAAGACTTTTTCTAACCAAACTCTGCTACAGAAATCTTATCAAAAGAATAAACATCTAGAAATTTCCTTATGTAAGATACTCTCGGCCATTCTTAAAATGAACAAGGAAGGATCTCAGAAAAATAAACTAAAGGATAAGAAAACAGATAATAATGTACAAGGCTTTATATCCATAAGATGACATATTTTATGTCAAGAAAAGAAGGAAAAGGACACACTGGCATTGAGGATTTCGTAGATGCAACAATTCGTAGATACGAGAAATACAGAAAAATATCAAAGAAAGGCAAATTACAGCAGCCAGTAACAGTAATAGTAAAATGAAGAAGCACTGCAAAACGGCAAAGAATAGAAAACAAATAGGAAGAAAAACAACTGCATGGATATTTCAAGCGACAAAATGGCGAGATTACTCACGATATGACTGGGACATAGCTCAAAGAGAGAGAGAGGGGGGGAGATACCTTAAGAGAGAATCGTAATCTCCTTTTTAACAGCTGCACAAAATAACGTCATTAGGATCAATTACATCAAATCGAACCTAAAAAATATGCAACAAAATGACAAGTGCAGGTCATGTAGAGAAAGAGATGAAGCGGTTAATCACATAATGTAGCAAACTAGCACAAAAGAAATGCAAGACTAGTTATGATTGATTGGGAAAGGGGCTCACAGGGAATTGTGCGAGATATTAAAATTTGAGCTTACTAACAAATGTTATATGCACAAACCAGCATTACTAAGATTAGTCGGAATACTGAGAAGAGTCCAGGAGACTTGCTATTGCTTAAACTCCATTGAAAGACCATCAGCTAAGGCTGGCGGGAAAACTGGCAAGGAGTAATAACAATAATCCCAGACAATTTTGTGCGTCATATTTTCTTCTTTAGATTCTATTTTATGCATATACTATTTGTCCGTTTGATATAAACGGATCATCCAATCCTAGCCAAGTCCGTCCTAGGTTTAATTAGCTAGAAAATAGTTTGTTAACTCGTGGATTTTGCTGTTCCAGCAGACCATAATGTGGAAATTAAAGAAAGTGGAAAACTAGACAATTACCTGGATCTTTGCTAGAGAGCATAAAAAGCTTAAAACAAGAAGGTGATGTGACGGTGATACTTATCGTAGTAGGGGCACTTGGAACACTTAGGGATCTGGAGATCACCCAAACCACAGCACTGTTAAAATCAGCAAGAATACTTAAAAGAGACTCAAAGAACTAAAAGAATTGCAGTCACTTGGACTGCAGTGAAAGCCACCAGTTACTAATATTGTAAAAAAAAAAAAAAAAGAGGCACGCTTAGTGTAACGACTATCATCCAGGGGAAATGGAATTGGTGACTCAAGTTCAAATCCTGTACAAGGCAATTTTCATTTCACATCACGCTTATACATATGGGAAAGACAAGACAAACTATTCTCCCTCCAGCTATGGGTAAATAGTAGAGCAGACAGGTTTCTTTAGCTTTAGTTAAGCAAACCGGTCTAGGAGAAGGAATGGTCTGAATTCAAACCAACTTAACAGGAGCTTAAAAATTGATCTTATGCCACCTCTTGCTCATGGCAGGCAGAGGAAGTAAACACATGAAAAATTGTAAGAAAAACACTAAATGATAACAGTCGGACACTTGAAACAATCCCTAATAACAAGGAATTGAGACTCGATGAACTGGAGATTAGAGGAATTACCGAAATCATTCAAACCACAGCACTACTAAAATCGGCCAGGATACTCAGAAGAGTCCTGGTGACCCAAGGAGACTTGCTGTCACTCAGACTCCAGAGAAACCACCCGCTAGAACTGGTGGGAAAACTTGCCTGAAGTAGAAGAATAATCGGAAGATAAGGATAAAAACGATAAAAAAAACGTGGTTAAGAACGAAGTTGTTGAACTCTTTCACGCTGGTGGTAGTAGTAGCAGAAATAATATTTTAAGAAAATAGTGAATTGTTGGAAAAATAAAAGAAGGAAGGAAGGAAGGAAGGAGAGAATCTACAAATGTGCAGAAAAAATATTAAGGGAAAGAGAACTGAAAAAGTAATGACGCTAATGTGTTTCTCTGGCAATCAAAGTAGTGCTTCTTCTGTTGCTACAACAACAAAGACTTCTGCTCCTACTACAGCCACAACTGTTTCTCTACTTGGAACTACGTCTCCTTGGTTGCTGCTTTTTAAAACCCGATGCTGTTTTTGTTGTCAGTGTATTCTATAGGTGCTGTTATCAGAATACAGTAATTTCCCCGACTGCTGCCGTTCGTGTGTTTGCAAGGAACCGTTGCGCTCAGTGACTGGCTCTGCCATTTGCTAATAATGGTCTTTAAAAACTTCTCACCTCAGCTTTTCAACACGAGCAACGAGCTCATAATGTTATTTCGTTCCAACTTTTTCATCTCGTCTTTTATCTTTTTTCTTTTGAACTACATTTTCACGATTTCTCGTCTCTCTCTTTTTTTCACCGCATCTTATTTCACTTATTCTTGCTTTACCTCGTATCTTCCCTTAAACTCGCTGCGAGGATAACCAAGTACTTCTTGTATATGGTACCCTTTTATGACCAAAAATTTCTTCTTCTTCTTCTTCTTATTATTATTATTATTATTATTATTATTATTATTATTATTAGTGGTTTTTCACTGAAGTCTGAGTGAGAACATGTCTTCAAGACTCTTCTAAATATTCTAACTGATTTTACCAGTGCTGTGGTCTAGATACTTTATTTGAGCGCCAATTCCTCCACATTATTATTATCATTATTATTATGATATGCGATTTATTCCCAATTCCTTTCATTCTATTTCTCTTTTTTTCTTAATGTAATTCTTTTTCAGTTCTTTCATTCCAATGCCTAACTCTTTTTTTTTTCTATTTCTTTTATTCCACTTCTCTTCTTTCTTTATAAATTTTATTCTTTCTCTTATTCTTCCTCTCTGATAAAATTCACTCTCTCCACCCACCCCCTTTTTTTGTCATCTTCCCTTAATATCTCAGTTCCCATTTAAACACAAGATGAAATAACAAAATGCATAAATGCCGACTTTTTACCAAATCCACTGACTCCATAATAAAGAAATTTTAGTTTAACAATCGTAAAAAAGAAGGAATATTTACTTTAGAGAATGACGAGCTTGTTAATTATTCAAGTAGACGCAACAGCTACTGCAGTAGTAGTACTATTGTTTTTAGTACAACCATTCTGTTAATGACTGTAAAGATTCGTCTAAAAATAGTTTTACATCAGACAAAATCAAATAGATATTTGTAAAATCACCTCAATATAGTGGGCTTAACATAGTAAAAATGTATTGAGGATTTTTTGCATTCCTTATCTCATTATCGCCTGAGTTCAAATAAATGGAACGCCTGTATTTCATCTCAGCAGTTGACTCTTCTTAAAAGGGTTTTTAACCGGAGCTAAAGTAATAGGAAAAAATATAAAGAGAATCGGATATTGATTAAAATTGTTTTCTTTTTCTCTATCACTCTCTCTCTCTCTCTCTCTCTCTCTCTCTCTCTCTCTCTTAATATATATATATATATATACGTATATATATATAAAACACAGGTACCTCGTTATTACAATGAAAAATCTTCTCAATTTATTTATGTGTGTTATATATAATGTAAGTTTGTGAATTATGTATATTTAGGCAGTCGTCTTACTCTTAAGCAGATCGAGTAAAAAAAAAAACACAGATATTCTTTTTAACAAGTTTTAATTGATTTTTTAATGGCCTTACAAAGTTTCATAAATTGTATATATAGTGTATGTATAGTGGGGAAATCCCTGTGGATTAGTGTGTGCGTGTATATATATATATATATATATATGTGTGTGTGTGTGTGTAGCCTAATGACTTAAGTGCTGACTGCAAATTCGAACATTACAGCACGACTGGAATTTGAACTCCAGTTGTTTTATTACATTCACTTACGGACGGATAAGCGTGGGAAAGGTATAGAACTTCATTATACCCAACCATGAGTTTATTAGTATCACATAAAATCACTCACGAAAGTTAATATGCCATTAAACAAAAAAAAAAATATATATATATATATAATACACACACACACACACACACACACACACACACGAGCGGAAGTACCCAGTCCAAAGGTGAACTAAACTGATTTTAGGAACACGAGTAAGTGAGATAGAAAAGGGTAAGCACAGAAAAATGTCTTTCTTTGTAGTTGAAAGATTTTGCCAATAAATTCAAAGAAAAAGTATTCTTTTATTTTTGGATTTTTTTTATTCACTTTGAGTTAATACTTAAAATAATATGTAAAAATATGTAACCTTAAACTGGCGAAAAGTTTTAAACACTTTCGTGATTTTTTTTTGTCTCCAACAACTTTTCATTTTTTTTTTAAATTTTTTTTTTTACAATTAGTGCTTCGTTACAGGACACTTATGTAATAATTTTTCGAAAAACAACCTTGTTTTTATTTACATTTTTAGTCATCTTTTAAAAGTTTAACGATATAAAGAATCTAAGAATTCACATATTACAATATTTTCTTATTTTTGGATCTTTTTTTTAACATGTAAAAGATTATTTGAAAAAAACTATAACCCTAAAATCGTGAGTGCTTTGACACATTATTATCATTTAATTTTTCTAAAGACTTAAAAATATGACAGCAGTTTAAATTTTCTTTATTTGCTGTTGAATTACTGTGATAAAGCATTCGTTTAATTACAGTTTCTTTGCTTAATGGTATATCAACCTTTGTGAGTTAGTTAATGCCGAAGCCACTCCAGTAGAAGTATAGCAGTGGAGCCATTTAACCTATAGCTGTAGGAATAAGACGGTTCATACCTTTCTCAAGGGTATTAAGGGGAAGGGAACCTAATAGGATAACTGGGGTTCGACCTCGCCAATTGTGAGTCCGCAGTCCAGTGCTTTAGCCTTTACACCATAAGGGCTTCTCCTTTTCGTTTGATTTTTTTTTTCACACGATAAAAATGTAACAATAAAAAGAAGTTACGAATAAAAAATGTGTTCATACTTTCAGGTATAAAATTTCGCTTATTAATTCAAATAAAAAGTATTTGCTTATTCTATAAATGGCTTTTTTTCTTATATATATATATATATATATATATATATATATATATATATATATATATAAAGAAAAAAGTTGAGTTAAACAGACTAGAAATTAATATATTTTGTTACAAGAAATATGGAAAATATTTGCTTGAAAAATTAGTTTTTGAATTGTCGATAAAGAATGCTTTCGTTTGATTCCAAAAAATCTTTTTTTTTTGTTCTTCAAAAAATTAAGACATTTTTTTTTCTCAGTTAGTTTTCAAAAGACCATTAAGATCAAATTTCGCCCTTATTTAAACATGGTGAGTCTAAAGAGTTGCACGTACTTTTTGTACTTACTCATGAAGAACTGTGAGTTCCACAAATCGATCGGTTTTTGATTGAGTTAAATCATTTAATCAGAAAAGCCAAAAACTAAATTTTGTACAGTTCCTTATAAACATATTAAAGTGTTTGCACGACTCTAATGCTCTATGATATCTCTTTATTGAGTTAAAGTTGACAGGTACTCACCAAAAGAGACATGAATCCTTTATATATATATATATATATATATATATATATATATATATTAGACTTGTTTTTTTGTTTTATATATCACAGCTCTTTCAATAGTTTCGATGTCTTTCGGCCTATTTACTCTGTTTTAAAGTCTATAAGAGACGTGAAAAAAAAAAAAAGATTTGGTATAAACTTGTTACCATATGCAATATTATTTCTGATTGAGGCTTAATGAATTTTGAACGACCCTTTTATTCCGGGTTTGTTTGTTTGGGTTTTATGCCATATCAACCTTTGTAGGTTATTTAATGCCAAATCCATTTTATACATATAAACAGTTCTATTTCAAACAATTCAGTTTAGTAGGAGTATAGTTTTTGTTTACACACAGTTAAATGTCAAAAGAGCTCTATTTTAAACAATTCAGTTTAGCATAAGTACGCAGTTAAAATATCAAGACAGTTCTATTTCAAGTAATTCAGTTTAGCATAAGTACGCATTTTAGTTTTATTTTACCCATAGACAGGACCCGATCAGGTGCTACCACTCCATATTCCCCTAAGCTTCAGCATTACTGGAACCTCACCATCAGACTGCTTAGTGTCATATCCAGGACATTAATTGGGGAGGGGTCTTACCCCTCTGCAGAGAAGCAGTAAGTGTATTCTTCAGCCCCAATTGATTCAGGGTAATGCACCAATAAACACAACACTAAATTCAAATCCAAGTTCATTATCAAGTAAAAAGGTAAACGATGCAATCGAAGGTTGTCAAATATTGCTCTAGATAAAAATATGTTAGAAATTAGAAACTTTTTTAAACAGAGGTCGAGTTGTGTTCCAATAGGATACTTAAATAATTTCGAGAGTTTCAAATATTCATAAAAGAAAAAATTATTTTATATTACTTTAGAATAAATAATTTCCACCACTGTTTAAATATATTTTATATTAATAAAATATCTCAATCAGTAAATTTGTAGAATTCCTGAAAAGAAATATCACTATTTGTTAGCTCTCTATATTAAGCGTTCCTAAAATCACGTAATGATAACAAAAGAGCAACATTTCAAATATCTTGGGAATAAAATAATCTGCTTTTCAAATTGTAAATCTTATTATTTTAAGGCTCTGTTAAAATGAATTTCAGTCACGAATTTTTTTATAGTTATTTAATAAGTCTACCTAAGGTGTGGCATCCAGTTAGAATCGAATTCACTTGCAATAGTCCAGCATGCTAACCATTACAACACGTGAAGTGCCCACAAATATTCAGAAATATAAACTAACAACATAGTGGGGAAGTAAAAATTGTGTAATGACTAAATTGCTTGACTGTGGTCTCAAAGTAAACGAGTTCGATCTCTAGTCAGGTTATAACGTTCACTTTCGGAATAATACATCTGTAAAAATATGAACCAACTCATTTTCCCAGGTATTGGTCAAATAATATCACTGCTATTCTTATACAAGGATCGCTTTGTCGTTAAATAACCTACGGAGGTTGATATGCCATTAAACAAAAAAAAAAAACAACTCAATTAGATAGTGAAAAGAATTATGAATATTTTTCTATTTACAAATCATGTATTGTTTCTGACTATATAATGATTATTTTTTAACAAATTTTTCCCGGAAATTCATTATCCACGTCTTAGTTTTAAAATGCTTTTGAAAGAGAAAGTTAGTTATGAATACTTATGCTTCGGGTTTGATATTACACATTCAATTTAAACATAGTATCATTTTTTCTTGCAATGAAATTAATATATTCATAGAAAAATTAGACGGAATGTTCTGAAAATTTGGGGGCCTAACTAAAGAATTACATTTTTCCGTATTTTTTAAAATTAATTTTATTTATTCATTTATTATTATTATTATCTTTTTTTATTTGTTTAATTTTTTAAGAGTTGAAATAACTTGAAAAACAATGTTCCAAATGTATTGAACTGTTGTGGATATGTGAAATATCACGTACGTTTCATGGTTCTTATCAATACCTTTCTTGATTAATTGCTTTTAACCCGCATGTCAACACGTCTAGAGTCATTTTATGCCAATATGTTAGGGAATTACGTTCATTATATTTTTGTATTTACATTTTTTATGTTGTTTCTTTAGAGATTTGGCGGGGTGGAGGGTTGCACACAGTTATATATCCAATATTTTTATCTAAACAAATAATTTGCACGCAGTTGTATGAGTACAAGTACTCCTATCTAATACTTTGCCCAGTTGGCTAGGACTGTAGAATACACCGACTGCACCTCTGCAGAGGGGTAAGACACCCCCAACGAGTGTCCTGGATATTACACTAAACAATCTGATGGTGAGGTATCAGTGATGCTGGAGCTTTGGGGAATGCGGAGTATCCCTTCATTGCCATTGCTCCCACGTCCACTCTGGCCCGGAATGGTAGCACCTGATAGGGCCATATTTATGGGTTAAATAGAACTAACTGTATACTAATGCTAAACTGAATTGTTTGAATTAGAACTGTTTGACTAAACTGAATAGCTTAAATAGAAATGTTTTTGACAATTAAACTGTACTTACATTTAAACTGCGTGCTTATGTTAAACTAAATTGTTTGAAATGGAACTGTTTTTGACATCGAAACTGTACTTACACTAAATTAAATTGTTTAATATAGAACTGTTTTGATATTTAACTACGTTTAAGCAAAATCTGCACTTATACTAAACTGAGTTAGCTGAATTAGAACTGTTTTGACAATTAAACTGTGTACTCACGCTAAAGTGAATTATTGGAAATAGAGCTGACTATTTGCATAAAATAGATTTGGAGTTAAATAACCAACAAAGGTTGATATGCCATAAAACCCAACCAATCTATCTAATAGTAATAATTAATATGGTTTCAAGTAATTCTTTCTATTTAATAATGATCATGTGTTTCCAAAACATTATATGGTTTCAAGTAACAAATAATGATAATCCTTAGTAAACAAGTACCTTAGTAAACATGTAACTATTCCATATGAAAATGATTTACAATTATATGGTATCACGTATTTCTTTCAAGCTGATCTATTTGGTCCATAGATGGATCCTAACAGACATTAAGACTCCGGGTCAGAGTGGACCTGGGAGTGATGACAATGAAAGTTCAGTTCGGCTGGGGTGGTAGAATACACCGATTGCATTTCTGCAGAAGTGTAAGACCCCCCCACCTCGAACGAGTGTCCTAAATATGACACAAAACAATTTGATGGTGAGACTCCTGTATTGTTGGAGATTTGGGGAATGTGGAGTACCTCTTCATTGCCATTGCTCCCAGGTCTCAGAGTGAAAGCACCTGATAGGGTCCTATCTATCGGTCAAATAGAACTGTTTGACATTTAAAAAGTGTACAAACAAATGATTTATGCTAAATTGAATGATTAGCAATTGAATTATTTTATCATTTAACCGTGTAAAACCATTTAACTCCGTACAAAAGATTGAGCTCAGGTTTGTTTAAAAATATTATATCAAAATGTGTTCAGAAATCATATATTTAATATATATGTATAAAGAGGATTTGGCCTTAAATAGCCTACAATGGTTGATATTCTATAAAACCCAACCAAAACAAAAGCAATGAAGAGATAATTCTACACAACCCAGACCACCAGAACTGGAGCCTCACCATCAGATATGATTTAGTGTCATCTTCAGGATACCCCTTTTTTGGGGAGATGAGGGGGTCTAACTCCTTTGCAGCTGATACAGTCAGCGTATTCTAAACCCTTCTGACAGGGTGTATTCCCAATTCGATTTGACCGAGAACTTCCCTCTCTGATATATATTCCACTTACAAGAAAATAAATGATTTTCCTAATATGAACATAAAATGGACATTGTAATTCCAGTGAGTCGTTGGCAAAACTTTTGTCTTTGTAAGCAAATGTATTGAGAGATTGAATAAATGCATTGTAGCGGTAGGCTTTTCAGTAGCAGCTGTAACGACGGCATCAGGTTTATCATGATGACCACATTCCAGCCACTTATTTACCGTTTAATGAATCAGTTGCAACAGTATTCAACAGCGGGGAGTGTCCACGTGGTGTAATGGTTAACGTGCTTGACTGCGGAATCATCGTAAGCGAGTTCGAACTCCAGTCGCGCTATTACGTTAACTTTCGGAAAAATACCCTTTGGAAAGGTATGAACCCCCTTAAATTCCTAGCTATGGGTTAAATAGTACCACTCCCGTTCTTCTACAAGTATGGCTTTGGCATTAAATAACTTACAAAGGTTGATATGCCATTAAACAAACCAAACCATTCAACAGGGACAACATTCATTTGTCGTATGTTTTGTTTTTCTTTTCTTAGTGTGGTAGTTTTTTGTTTGTTTTTTTTTGTTTTGTTTTTTTTTGTTGCTATAAAATTCACAAATCCACAACTAATCAACAATTAGATCTTCGGTTCTAGATATTTGTCAACAAGCTGGTGTTGCAACTCTCCTCTGAATTCTGTCCTTACAGACATCGTCTTTATTCAATATTTATTTATTTTTACAGTCGATGACGTGACGGCAGTCATCGCTTCATTTCACTTTCTCTGTCTATTTTGTCTGCCTCAATTAAAGTTACTTCCACCTCGGCTCAATGAATAGAAGAATACTTAGTTAACACGTGCTTAAACTATAATTCTTATTATTATTATCATTATTATTATTACTTCTTTCAGAGTTTTTAACACCAGCGTTAGCTGAGGGTTTTCCACTGGAGTTTGAGTGACACCAAGTCTCCAGGACTCGTGGTATTCTGGCTGTCATAATACTGGAGTTTGAATGGTCTCCTCTAGCTCTATTATTATTATTATTATTATTATTATTATTATTTTTATTTATTTATTTATTTATTAAGTTTTTTACAACTTGCGAGTTTTCATACAAGCTCCGTTTTGTGGTGGGGGGGACTGAGTTTCAGTAAGTCCCCTAAGGTCACCAGGACTCTTCTAAATATTCTAGCCGATTTAATTGTGCTGTGGTTTGGGTGGTTTCCATTCTTCATCTAATTTTCTGTTCTCCTAGTCTCTTTTCCAGGCCTTTGTGGATCGTACCAAGAACACCAACTACAACTGGTATCACCGTCACCTTCGTGTTCTACAGTTTTTTCAATTTTCTAGAAAATCTAGGTATTCGTCCAATTTTTCCCTTTCTTTTATTTTCAAGCTGTTGTCTGCAATAATGAAAAATCCCCAAATCGTCTGTTTTCATTTCGTTACTCAAAACTTGGTCTTGTCTTCTCGCAAGGATTGAGAGATCCGTTAATATCTCAATATTTTATGTGTCTTTTTTCTTGGATAGATCCTGGTTTTATATATGCCATTTTCCATTCTGATCAAACTTCAGTCTCTTGCCCAATTCCCAGTCGATCACCTTCTTCACCCAGTCTTGCCTACTCAAGCATTCCTTTTTGTCCATTAACTGCATTTGCTTATCAAACGGTTAAATGTTGCATCTCTCTCTCTCTCTCTCTCTCTCTCTCTCTCTCTCTCTCTCTCTCTCTCTCTCCAGATAGCCAACATTTTCTATTCTCTTGCGTATTATCGAGTTTAGCATTGAAATAAGTTTTTATGGTGTTATTTTGTGCGAAAATTAATAGAATCATTTTCTCGTTTTAAGTTTCCTTTGTATAACTATGTCCAGTACGTCTCGTATGCAATTTCTATAGTTTCTGCAGCATAGTCTGGAGCAGGCAGCAGATTGCATCGGCCTCTATGTTAATGCAAACAAAACGGAGTACATGTGTTTTAATAAAAAAAAAAAAGAGACATCATCACACTAAATGGTGGCTCGCTGAAATTAGTGAACAAGTTCACCTACCTCGGAAGCAGCGTCTCTTCTACTGAAAATAATATCAATGTGCGACTGGTGAAGGCATGGACTGCAATCGAGAGGTTGTCGATCATATGGAAGTCACACCTATCAGGTAAAAAAACACAGTTTTCCAAGCAACGGTCTGTCGATTCTACTATATTGGACACTAATTAAGCGTATAGAGAAAAAGCTCGATGGAAATTGCATAAGAGGACTTCGAGTCATATTGAATAAATCCTGGAAGCAACATCCCACAAAGCAGCAGCTGTACGGCCACCTACCTTCCATCTCTAAAACCATCCAAATAAGACACTGCTCTAGAAGTAAGAACAAACTCATAAGCGACGTTCTACTATGGGCACCTTTCACACGGACGTGCAAGTGCTGGACGACCGACTAGAACATATCTACGTACAACAGCTCTGTACGGACACAGGATGTAGTCTAAAGAACCTACTGGAAGCGATGGATGAGAGAGACGAATGGCAAGGGAGATTCAGGGAAATCTGAGCTAGTTGCCCTACATGATGATGATATATAGTAGGGGTTTTTTTTCTAATTTTGTTTTTGATATTTTATGCTTGTTGTCTTCTTGTTTGAGCTTAAGTTATATCTGTTCATATTGCTGTTACTGATGCCTGAAATTAATCTCTCTACAATCTTTTTGTATGTTCTTTGGGTTCCTGATTTGCTGCTTTCACACAATCCTCCTTCTTTTCTTGTTATACAGAGTCTACCAATGTTATCTTACAGGTGTGATACTTTGCGCATCGACATCTTTTTTCTTGTTTTATGCTCCGTTTTTCCGAGCTTCCGTCTTTCTCTGTTTAAGAATTATCCATCGTATCTTTCTAGGGAAAAGGCCTATTTATTTGATACTTTGATTTGATTTCTGTTACAGACTTTGGTTTTAATAAATTTCTTAATCTTCTATGGTATTCCTTTCCAATTTTTTCATTCATGTTTTCTTGGTGGTATCCGCTTTTAATACTCCAGGAATGTGTAGCGATTCTTGCAAATACTCCTGCTCAAGCCAAATCTATGCCGCATAGTCTCTTGCAGGCACCAAGAGGCATTAGTCTCAACTTGAACTAAGTTCATGTATTTTAATCAAGATGGTACCGTCTCCTTATTAAAAGGAAAGCTTCTGAAATTAATTGACTAGTTCACATATCTCAGTAGCAATATCTCAATATCAGCAATATCTACTGAAAGTGATATCAACAAACAGTGGCTGCTATTAACAGGTTAACAAACGTATGAAAATCAGACATATCAGATAAAATGAAACGGGAATTCTTCCAAGATATGGTCGTGTCAGTATTAGTGATCCTAGCTGCACCACCAGTAGTTTAAAGAAATGCCTGGAAAAATGCTTGATGAGAACTGCACAAGATTATTGTCTACAAATTCTGGAAGCAGCACCGTATAAAACAACTCCACAGTCACTTACTTCCTCTCTTAGAAACCAATCACGCAAGACTTGCATGACATGTTGGTCATTGCTGGGGAAGTAAATACAAAGAAAACTTCTCCAATGGACTCCTACATATGGACATACAAGAGTTGACCAACCAGCAAAAATCTATATTTATCAGCTCTGTGTGGACTTGCCAAAAGCAATGCCTGGTAGGAATGGACTGCGAAATACTGAGAGAGAGAGAGGGAGAGAGGGGAAGGAAGAGTCAAAGGAATCCGCTTTCCGTATAGTTTTCTTTTTCTCCAATATTTTCCTTTAGTCTATTTTTCGTTTCTCTTTTTTCTTTCCTCATCACAAGCACTGCACATTTCTCAATATCAAATTCCATCCTTATGTCTTGACAACTTCCCAAAAGATTTTATTTAGGGTTTTTAATTCCTTTTGATTTTGTGCAAAAGGTTTGATATCAGCCATTTGGTGCTTAATATTTTCTTGAAATTTGGTGACTGTATCCTCATTTTCATTTTTAGGATATTATTTAGCAGTTACGTCTCAATAACGAATAATCACCATCAAGGCGTGATGACAGTACGGTTTCCCTTGACTCTCCTTCTCCATTCGTCCCTATCAAACATAGCTCTGAGTGAGTCCTTCAAACGCTATCCATTGTCCGCCAAGAATTGATAAATTCAAGTCTGTCGCTTTCAAGCGAGAAATAAATTTCACTTATCGACGCGGTCAGTATTTTCCATATCATTAGCAGAGACAATTGTATTTACTTGGATTGGTTGCTTTTCTAGCATGTTTCTGGGTCCAGTTATTTTTTTTTTCTTTTATTTTCCATCCAGGGATTTAGTAGGCTCTTGAGTATTTCTTAATTTTAATGGGTGTAAACCATTTGAAACGAATACTTTATATTTCAACGTGTCCCGTTTCCGTCAAATTTGCAATTTATTGAGGACTCCTCTTTGTGAATCAACATGCATTTTAGTCTCGTGTTCTTCCTTGTAATTCGTTCTTCATATTTATCAACCATTCACACTCCTTGTTTTGTTCATGTCTTCGTTCCCATAATTTGCTCCAGAAGTATTTTGCTTTTGTGGAATCCATTTTCTCAATTTTCTTCATGTTTTCCCGTTTTATTTCTTGGTAGAATCTGCTTTTCTTGTTTTAGGATGCCCTATTTTGCTACTATTGCTATATTCCATGTTGGTATCTTCTAGGTCTCTCATGTTAAGCCAATTTTTTTAGCATATTTCTTCTGCTGTGATTGTATGTCTTGCTGTTATTTCTCATCAGTCATTTCATTCCATTGTATACTCATGTTTTTTTTCCTTTCCTAAATATTTTTGTGTCTCTTCGTGGCTTCTTTTAACATAGCCACAAATCTTATTTTTCCTCAAGCTTTTTTTTCTGTGTTTCATTATGGGTTCTTTGATGATTGATTTATTAATATATTGATTGACTTTAACGGCATGTCAACCCGTCTAGAGTTTATTCTAAGTCTCCAGGTCAAGGAATTGCATTCAAGTACATTGATATTTACATTTTTTCTACAGTTGTTTCTTAAGTTTGGTTTGGTTTTACGGCATATCAAATATTGTAGGTTATTTAATGCCAAGTTCTCTTTATACATATATTAAATACATGATTTTGATAAGTAGAAAAGTGGATAAACCAAACACTTACAACGGGTTTAGTAGTAATGTTTCGTTCTTTATTCACAGAAGAACTTGTCCGGTTCACCTACTTATCCAAAGACTCAAAAATTGTATTTGATGCCGCCTTGCTTAACACTCAGCATTATAAGGTACGTATCAAAGGTATAGTAGAGCGATCCACGGAATGGAGTAATACCCCCTCCTACACCTCGATGTAGTAGCTATTGAAAAGGGATCCTTCGAGTCGCCCTCGACTACGGTTGCCAACTTTTACTTTTTTATGTATTGCTATGAAAAAGGTTCTGTCGGGCTGGTGGGCGTGTCTTTGTCCGTTCATAGACTCTTACATATTCTCTCTCTCTCTCTATCTCTCTCTCTCTTGTGCTACTGTATGCAGTCTGAACATCGAACAATAAATGATTGTTAATTGTTAACGAAGAGTTCTTGTTTTTGAGTTGCCATCACCCAGGTAACATCACCCGAACGTCAGAAGAAGTTCCGGATAGATTGTGTCATTCATTGCCTGTGGATCTTTCAAACACAGTGTGGGCACATACAGAAAATGCATTTGGCACCGTTACCATGATTCGACCTAGAAAATCCACGACACAGCCAGACGCAGGATTCGGCCCTAAAAACCCACGGCCAAGCGATTGTACTACATTTGGTACCGTGCAAACATATTAAGCATATTATTTGGTATGGGTAACCTGACGATTTGCAAAGTGTGGAATCACATTTGATACCGTGCTCAAGATAAGGGCCCAGACGGTGCAGACTGTATTATTACAGCCTCAAGCCTTTATATTGCCAATTCCGACAGTTATGCATTTTTTTTTTTAGTCCAGTACCAAACTGAACTCTAACTTCCATCTTACCCATTTTTCTTTCTTTCTCATCTTTCTTTTCTGTTGTTCCATTTTATATGGTCTACGACAGACTTTCTTCTCCATGTTCACATTCACTTGACCAACATCGTTTGCTTTGTTTTAGTGATCGGCTAAGAATTGAATATACTAAACTTTATTTTGTAACGATCCCTAAACTACGTTTGTCCCCAAATCTAAAAAAAAAATGAAAAAATAGTCGTTTATCATAGTTTGCAGACATAACGTTTCCCTATTTTGCTGCCGAATGCTAATGAAAATATATTGAACAAATCCTCTGTACTAGTCAGTAGCTGTCTAGCAGTCTCAGAAGACAGACATGCCAAAATTTTAGTGACAAATTCCACGACGGTCTTATCATCTGAGGAATTTCAGGACTAAGACACAGATAAACATTTAAAAGGAATATTAAAACGTTTACTTACACTGTACGAATAAAAATATCAATTCTTACACAACATAACTTTTGTAAAGTATTGTTCATTTAAAAAGAAAAACACATCAAAGGATAATATCAGTTTAACTCGATATCCTGTTATGTGTTTTGCTGTTTGTTTGGGGTTTTTTTTTTTTTAATGACAATTTCAGCATTATTTTTTTTAACACAGAACTTAGAAAATTGCTCAGCTACAATATTGAACAATATTTCTTTACAAACTCGTTACGAATAAATCTCGAGAACATTCACGCTACCCATGTTACAATTTTATTTCATAGGACAGCCTCTATTTGTTTGTGTTTTTTTTTAAATCTTATCATTTATTGATCGAACGCAAACCTTTGACACTTTTTGCAATGTATCATTGATTTCTATTTTGTTGTGTTTGTGTTTATATTCCCTTTGAACGTTATTGGAAATGGGAACAACTACTTGGGTTCAAAACCTGGACAAGGCTGTTTGCATTTCACAGAGAGTTAATTCTCTTAGAAAAGCTATGCATCCAACTATTCTGCCTCTAGCCATGGGTAAATAGAAGGTCAGAGTGGACTCTTGAACCTTGGTACGACAACCGCCCTTGAAGAAGGAAAACGCTGAATTCAGTTACCCCGTATCGCATCCTGCTCGTGCGGAGAGGTTGGGAATATACATATATTCCCTTTGAGCCAATTTTTATTTTACATCAATTCTCAGTTATGTGTGTGTGTGTGTGTGTGTGTGACACTTTCATGGTATCTTTCAATACTTCACCTCTGAAATAAGAGGCAAAGTGTAAATAATGACTTGGTAGAGAGGCTCCATAGTAAGTGATTTCTTTCTTACTAAGAAATATTTTCAAATTTGAATGCTTTCGGTATGTTATAATTCAATCTTAACATAAAAAAAATAGAATCTTTTATTTTTAAAATATGGCATGGTCTGAATTCGTTTTTTCCGGATAAAAGAAATTTAATGATTTTTTTAATTTTTATAATATAACGATCGTCGTAATTGGGAATTTAAAATAGGATTTGAATTCAACACAGAATATTCAGCCGACGATTTTTTCAATTTTAGCATAAAAAATAACACATTTTTCTGCTTTTGTTTTAATGATAGGTAACATACTTATATGGATATAATATCTGTCATAACGATCCGATTTTTTATCTATAGTAAGTAAAATTGGTCAAGTGTGACCAGAAGGCTCCCTTTTCAATAGCTACTACACCGAAGTTCACTTTACCCTTAATATGTACCTTATATTGCTGAGCGTTAAGCAAGAACGTATCAAGTGCCATTTTTAAAGTCTTTGGTATGACGCGACCTGGGATTGAACCCAGGTCTCCCGGGCCATTGGCGAACACTCTACCCACTAGGCCAATGTATAGGTTGTCTTAAAATACAAAAAACGGCACAACGAAGTGAATTTTTTGTTAACACAATAGCGTTACGATTCTCTAATTTAGAAAACTAAGCCATCACTGCTTAATGACAATAATGTGTTTTCTGAGATCGAAATTGCTAATTAAATGCTAATTATAGAGAACAACCCGTTATTCATTTTTTACATTATTTGTTTGTTGTTCATTTTATTATAAATTTTGTGTATAGGATTCGTATAATTATTATTATTTTACTCATTGTGAGTTTTTCACTACAGTTTTAATAGGTGGCTTTTCACTGGAGTCTGTGTGACAGCAAGTCTCCTCAGGTCGTTCTAAAATTTCCGAAGATCCGAACCGATCTTAACAATCTGTGGTCTCCATTTCCTTTTGCTTCTTTTGCAAATCCTTGGGGACCGTTTAAGGGCAACAACTATAATTGGTAACATTGTCACCCTCAAGTTCCACTGCTATTTCAGCTTTCAAGCAAGATCTAGGTATTTGTTATTCTTTGCGCTTTCTTTTATTAATATACCATATTTCGCTATAACGGCAAAACCTACTCGGCTACAAGTTCTTTTCTTCTTGTTAATTAATACTGTCTTGTCTTTTGAAGGATCTAATGGTATGTTTGTATCTTAAAGTCACAAAGAACTATATGCGTCTCCTTTTCTGATAACTTCTGGTTTGTGTATATAGCATTGTGACGGCAAATTGTCTAAAATCCCTAAACGGGACTTTATTTTCGCACGTGTGAAGACGGGGCAGGTTGGCACTTGATCCCCTACAGAAATAAGTCCTGTTCAGAGTTCTTTTCTCAGGCAGATAAGAACTGGCATATTACGTGAGGGAATAATTTAGGGCCAGACTGGCCACCGCTGGCAAAGGGGTCCAAAATTTCACACTATCACACACCCACCAGGCCGCTAAACTTCTTCCCCTTCCGATAATAGAAGAATACGGGCCTATAGGTCTGAGTTGTAATAATATTAATATTGCTACCGTCGGCAACTCCGGTTTCCCGTGTGATACTTTAGGAATTAAGAGGACAGTTCTAAGCAAGATAATGTAAGGCGAATAGAAGCTGAAAGGAAAGCATGGAATAATAACATAGACCACATGGTAAAATGAAAATACATAGGTTCTTTACTACGGTTATATATATATATACGTTCAAAATGTCAAAGATATATAATAGGATAGTCCATGAATATAAATGTCTCTTCCTGGCTTTTATCCTTTTCCAAATTGAGAGAGAGTGGTAAACAAAATTTGGGTGTAACGGAAAAATGTCCCAAAGTTACTTATTTTATTTTTTTGACGGGGTTCCACTGGAGAATTTCTCTTCTTTCACGGGCTAATAGACTTTGTACTGTTTTTAATGCTGGCTTGAGAGACTCAGGTCTCTCATGTCTCAGTCTTTTGTCTTTAGCCCGGAGTGAAATGGCTATCGTCCGTCTGCCACGAGACTTGCCCAAAAACTACCTTTTTTGGTATTTACTTCCGTTTAGGGGAAGGGAACCCCACTTCCGTTTGGGGTCCCCCCGCCAATCATTTGGCTTCATTTTCTCCTTCCCCTTCCGATGTCCGGCGACCCAAGGTCACTTAGGTACGAACATCTGTGTGACCCACATTCTCTCATAACGGTCACTTTTTGACTGCTAGATAATTTTAGTTCAACGGGGGGAGGGAGTATCATTCCCACCTCCTCGTCTCCGTGAGCCATCACGTGACAGCATTTATCAACATTTCCTCCTACGGATCTCCATTTTTCCAAGAATTTTTTCAGAGACTTTTAGGGACAATTCCAAGAGTTCAAATTCTTATCGGTACACATGTCACCTTCATGTTATATAGCCTTTTCAGCTGTCAGTCAAAGTACACCTATTTATCATGTTTTTCATTATTTTTTTTTTTTTTGTCTTTACGAATTTTTCACTATAGTTTTGACAAGAGATTTTTTTTTTCACTGAAGTCTCAGTGACAACAGCAAGTCTTCTCAAGTCTCCTGGAATCTTCTAAGTATTCAAGCTGATCTTAACGATCTCGATTCTTCCTCTGATCTCCTGTTCCACCAGTCTCTTTTCCAAACCTTTGGAGACAGCATCAACTACAGCTTGTATCATCGTCACCTTTTTGTTCTATGGCTTCCTCGGCTCTCAGGAAAGATCCAAGTATTTGTTTATCTTTCCAGTTTCTTTTAATTTTTTTTATCTAGAGTCCACTGGAACAGCAAAATCCACGAGATTACAAGTCCTTTTCTTCTTGTTAAATAAAACTAAATCTGTTCAGATTAGGATTTGATGACCTGTTTGCATTTCAAAGTCCCCCCCAAAAAAATATCTGCGTTTCCTTTTCAGTGACACATCCTGTTTTTTTACATATACCATTTGCTTCGTTTGATTGGCTGGTTTGGCTTAATGGCATATCAACCACTGTTGGTCATTTAGTGCCAAATCATAACAAGCCCGAGCACGTTTTTATTTATTTATTTATTGTACACAATGGTTAAATGGTTTCTCTTAATTTCAAACAATTTGATTTGGCACAAGTACAGTCTTTTGTTTTCACACAGTCATTGATTTAAATAGTTTTTTGTTTATGCTCAATTAAACCTAAAAAGAGTTATATTTCAAACAATTCAGTTAAGCTTAAGTACACAGTCTTTTGTTTACACACAGACAAACGATTAAATAGTTCTATTTCAAACAATTCAATTTAGCATGTCAATAAAGTTAAATGGTCAAAGCAATACAGTTAAATGGTCAATCAATCAATCAATCAATTGTCAAAACAAATCAATTAGGTATCAGTGGAATGATCAAACAGTTCTATTTCAGCAATTCAGTTTAGCATACGTACGCAGTTTTTTGTTTACTCTTAGATATAAAAACAGTTAATTTCAAACAATTCAGTTTAGCGTAATTACACAGTTTAGTTCTATTTGACCATTTGACAGGACCCGATCAGGTGCTTCCACTCTGGGCCAGAGTGGACCTGGGAGCAATGGCAATGAAGGGGTGCTCCGGATTCCCCAAAGCCCTAGTATTACTGGAACCTCACCATCAGACTGTTTAGTGTCATATGCAGGGCACTCGTTGGGGAAGTTTCGCCCCTCTACAAAGATGCAGTCAGTGTATTCTGCTGCTTCAGCTGACTGGGCTAATACCATTTGTCAGCATGGCTACTTGGTGGTGCCATCCAAAACGTTCTAAGGGTTCCAATTGAAATAGAGACAATTGTCACCTTCATGATTTTTATCATTAAGTTTTTTCGGACTATTGTCTTCATCTTTATTTTTATTTCCACAACGTTTCAGGAAATAACAAGAAAGATGAAGACAATAGTCCGAAAACCCTTAATGATAAAAATCAAGCTTCGTCTCAGAAATTTAGACAACCTTAATTATTCCATTTTCTCCGATCTCAGAAGAGGTTCACATATTTGTCCAGCTTTCTTTCACTTTTAATCTGTGAGATTCTGGACCAGAATAATTCGCTCTCTTAAAAAATTTTTCTCTTGGTTTGGTTTCTTTGTTTGATAACATATCAACTTTAGTGGATTGTTTAATGCCAAAGCCATCCTTGTACAAGAATAGTAGTAATACTTGTTAACACACTGCTGGGATTTTGTCTTATAAACAGTGATTACCTATATACTCGAATAACGAACGACTTCGTATCATGAACGATCCCTATTTTTTTAGCCTCAAGGTATTCTATCATATATTGTGCGTAACCCTTGGCTATGATAGCATACAAAATATTTCTGCAACATCTAATGACATGAAGAGAAAATATTCCAACACCTACCTATACTTTCAGAACTACTGTAATACAATGAAAACCAATGCAACTGCCAAAAAAATAATGTCGTCTAGACCTTGATGTAACCTACCGTATATACCTTTTTGTTAAGATTATGATGAACTTTCGCAACTTTGTTTACTATTCATAATATTTGTACATATTATAAACAGAGGAGTTATAAATAATAAACACTGTTAAAATCATTATTCTCTTAACTACCGTAAATTGTGGCGTACAAGTCGATCTGGCGTATAAGTCGACCTTGAGATTTTTCGTTCAGAATGCTGAATAAGACCTATATCTGCTGCATAAGTCGACCTACAAATATACAGTCGGCTGTGTTATGTGTACGTAGTTTTTCTCGAAAATCCGAATTATATCAACAATATAAAGATAGGCAAATCTTACACATCAGAGCTTTTATTCATTTGAATTTACTATCTTTTGCACGATCATCAAATTGCGCAGATAAACGAAGTACCATGGTTATCTGACTGGCCACCAGGATACTGGATCATTCCAGTAAACTTTTACTGTCATGGTATCAGTTTCTGGAAAGGGTATGTGATATAGCATTAATATAACACTTACTTTGAATTGCAGTTTTATTATTTTACATTAATCGTCGAGTTACTTTGTATAATATGTTTATCAAACACGAGTTTAAGTTTTGAAATGTTTGACAGTTTGCTGGGGTTACGGTAAATAGTGAATATTGATTGTTAGGAGACTTGTTCAACTGGTTGACCACTATATGGCAAAGGTTATGATCTTAGACCTGCCGTATAAGTCGACCCCTAGATTTATAGAGATTTTGTCATGCTTAAAAGTCGACGTGTACGCTGCAATTTATAGTAATAGACGTTGTTTATCTATAGGCCATGCGGAGACACTTTGGATCGAAGTTACTTCCTGGTTCGGCTCATTGGCCTAGTGGGTAGAATGTTCGCCAATGTTTCGGAAGACCAGGATTCAATCCCAGGTCGCGTCATACCAAAGACTTTGAAAATGGTACTTGCTACCTCCTTGCTTAACACTCAGCAATATAAATTAAGTATCAAGGGGAAAGCGGAGCAATCCAGGGAAAGGAGTAGCGCCCTCCCCTACAACTCGGTGATGTAGCAATTGAAAAGGGAGCCTTTTGGTCGCCCTTGACTACGGTCGCCAACTTTACTAGACCAAGAAACAAGGTAATCTTCGACTGTTCAAAAACATATCACGTGTAATGAACGACTCGTTTTTTTTTGTTTTGTTTTTTTTAATTGTTTTTTGTTGTTATTGTTTTTGTTTTTCAGAAGGTAAATTGGTCTCAGGAAGTCGTTCCTTACACGAGTATATACAGTAGATTTTATCTTCTCACATGAAGTGGGTATTACATTTGAATTTTAGTCCCAGAAACTTTTTTTTATCTTCATTCACTAAGACAGGTTATGGTTTATTTAATTATTTATCATTAGTTTTCACCAAATCGTAATTGTCATTTCTATCTCAACTCACTTTGCATTTGCTATTTTCCAATTTCTTGTTTATCCAGGCCTTAATATGACTGGGTCTTATGTAATGATCTTCTGTCGCTATAAAGAAGAATTCTTTTCTCTCTTTGAATGTTCTTTTTGAGACATTGATAATGTAATTTTATCTACCCTAACTAGTTTTTGTCTCCTTAAATATCCATGGAGTATTTCACCCAACCTTTTTTTTTCTTTTGGCATTTTCCGTTCCTCTGTTCACTCTCCTGGTCACTGTTTTATTTATTTATTTTTGCTGCAATTTGCCTCTTATAACACTGGTTTAAAGTCTGTTCATAGCAGGATTATCTGTACGTATGCGTGAATAATAAAATTGCATTACCTGTCTTATCAAAAAGAGAAATAAAGTATTGTACGTATATATATATATATATATATATATATATATATATATATATATATGTATGTATATATATATGCACGAGGACCCGTGGTGAACTGGTTCCCGTTGTAGAAAATTGTGCTAATATTCTTGGGGAAAATATGAATCCAACTATTCTTTCTCCAGCTGTAGGCTGTAGAATATCCCGACTGTACATCTGCAGTGGGGTAAGACCCACCCTCCCAGTGAGTGTCTTGGAAATGACACGAAACAATCTGATGTTGAGGCTCCAGTAATACTGGGGCTTTTGGGAATGCGGAGTACCCCTTCATTGCCATCGCTCCCAGGTCCACTCTGGCCCGGAGAGGTAGTACCTGATAAGAGTTCTATCTATGGGTTGAAAAGAATTAAACCATGTTTTGAGTTGACTGGTTTTGGTATTTAAACTGCGTATTTATGCTAAACTGAATAGTTTGAAATGCAACTGTACTTACGCTTTACTGAATTGCTTATTATAGAACTGTTTTGACATTTAACTGTATGTAAACAAAATCTATACTTATACTAAACTGAATTGTTTGAATTAGAATTGTTTGTCTGTTTTAATTTTTTAATGTTCCCGTTGAAATAAAAAAAAAACACAGGAATATTTGATTTAAAAGAAAATAATTTTTTTTATTAAAATTGTTAGGGAAATATTAATTAGAGGTGATATTATCTTATTATCTCAGTTTCCCTCTCGTATCCCTCTCTCTCTCTCTATCTATCCCTCTCTCTCTCTCTCTCTCTATATATATATATATATATATATATTTGAAATTATATTATTAAGAGAAAAAGAAATGCTCAAGAAGTACTGCTTATTGTTGAACCAAATGGACACGGCGACATGAGTTCTAATCCTTGACGAGGCTGTTTGTATTTCACATAACGTAAATACTCTAAGGAAACGTTTGCATACAACTTATCTCTTAAAAACTATGGGTAAATTTGTTGGTCAAACTGAGATAATTAAACTTGATATGACCACCAATCTAAGGGAATGAAAATTCCCAATGCAATCCTGTTAAACTTCTCTTAAAAAATTGATATTATATCATATCCTGCTCGTGCGTAGGTATGGGATATATATATATATATATATATATATATATATAGAGAGAGAGAGAGAGAGAGTACTCGATAATTAACATTTATTAGACTAGGTCTCTTTTACAGGGAAATTTAATTTGGTTTTTTTTCTTGGTTTAAAGATTGATGTGTTCCAAGACTGACCAGAGATATGCTTTCTTTAGCTAAAATAGAGGCTCTGACTCAGGGAATTTTTTCTTTATCATTATTTAATCCTTGCCGGGTCCTTGTATTTGTCTATCTTTTCCAGTCCTTTTGTTGTATACTCATAACGATCTCGATAACAACAGTTACACAAATACTTATACAAATATAAACGGACTCCGCCGTTTCGGATACGAACGGGTTTATTAATTTCTGGCTTCTGTCCTTGGCGACACGAGGAGAGAGAAAACTCTTAAAAGCCCATACTAACCATTCTTTGCTGAATATCAACCCAACGTGTGGCGCATCTTGTGATGTTTAAGATCACAATTCATGTCAGCCAGTCGAGATAATATGAAAATATAATCTGATCTAATCTGATAAGATTTGAAAAACTCAACTGTACACCTCAACAGCAGGAAACTTAACTACTACCTTCAACGGTAGAAAACTCAACTACTCTTTCAAAATACTCAAATTCTCAGGAACATCTCTTCTGTGCATGACGTCATCCCCACTCCAGTCCCATTTCCTGTCTGGAGGTTTATTATGACATATGATGATTGTCGTATCCTTTTCGCGCGGGCATAAGACTGCACCATCTGACTATTCACCTGGACTAAGAGACACGAGTAGCTCAAACCCTTACCAAACTGAATGATAAAATATAATTAACGAAAAATGATTAATATAAAAAATCACTCCTTAATTACATAATACTTTTATTTTCACTCTGTGATGAGTTGGAACGGCAAATTCAGCAAGACGGTGAGTTCTGTTTTTTAATCACTCCTTGTCAGTTTTTCACACGAGCGTCATCTGATAGTCTTACGGGAGTCTGAATAACAGCAAGATCTCCAAGATTCTTGTGAGTATTCAAGCCGATCTTAAGAATGCTGTAGTCTGGATAGCTTCGATTCTTCCCCCCACTGCAGATGTACAGTATTTGTTTATTTTTTCGCTTTCTTTAAATTTCATCCTGCGTGTGGTCAGCTGGAACATCAAAATCCTCGGGATAGCAAGTTCTTTTTTATCTTGTTTATTTGCATTAGGTTTGGTCTGGGTGGTATTAAGTGATCCGTTTGTATCTCAAAGTCCCAGAGAATTTTATGCATTCCATTTTCTGGGACAGATTCTTGTTTGTGTATATACCATTAAGTCGTCTCGGCAAATTTCAATTTCTTGCACAATTCCCAATGGGACACCTTCCCCCACTCAAATTCTTTTGTGCGAGTTTTCTGTGTTCATTTATTATGTGACAGTTTCATTTTTATCACCAAATAGCCAACTCTTGTTAATCTTATGTACATTGTCATTTGTTGGTTTAATGAAACAGTATTTTTCGTTACTATTAAAAGAGCCTCAGTTTGTTATTCTTATTATTTTTGGCCTGAAGATTGACTGGTTTAAATGGTCTCCAACACTTCATTTCAGATGGATTGTTGTGTTCTGATGATGAATATCAGAGAACGAGTGGTCCTGTAGCAAGCGTATCTTATTTGTCATTGCCTTGGCATGATATATGTATCTACTAACCCCTCCGCAAGGGCAGGATGTGACACAAGGTTAATTTTTAAGTGGAGTTTAACAAGTTTGAATTCAAAGTTTTCCTTCTAAACTGTTTGCCTAACCAAAGTTAAAGAGTCCAATTCTTCTTTACTATTTATCCATAGCTGGAGGGAGAATATTTGGATGCATACCTTTTCCAAGAATATTAGAACTATATGGAATGCAATCAACCTCATCCAGGATTTGAACTTGTGTCGACATGTTCATTTCCAACAACGTTAACCATTACACCACGGGCACGTCCTTGATAGGATGTATGGCAGTATTAAAATGGCCACTGGCTGAATGCCTGTTCAGCCCCAATCTGAGAGTTGCACACGGCTACAAGAGGTGTCGGTGAGGTGAAATAGACGGTGTTTTAAAATTCTGTTCGGAAATCGTTCCTAAATTTATCTGTTGATCTATATATGATCTCTTGATCTAACAGCGTATCCATCAATATTTTATTGACGTACTCTTTCTTCTTTGGCAGGAACAATGAGAATGGGGACATAAGCCAGCCAGCTACCAAACTTACTCTACTCATTGAGGAGGTGCGCTTAGTTTGACGCTTATCGTCATGTTATCGGCGTTCCGATTTCAAATCCAGAACGAAGCAGTTTGCGTACAACTTAATACTCGTGCACATGGAAAAGGCATGAATACATCTATTTCATCTGAATAAAAAAAAACAGCGCAGACAGGGTTCTTTCGTTGGGATTAGGCAACCAATTTAGAAGGAAGACTGAAACTAGCTTTGCTAAAAAAAATTCCCCCTGTTAGTTGAGATTGATAAACACTGGCTGCATTCCCTGAAGTGGAGTATGATCCCCACCCCAAAGGCTTGTTCTGAATATGATTCTAAAATGCAGTGAATTATGAGGCTTCAGCTCTGAAAATCTGAGGAAAGTGGATTACCCCTTCATTTCCATGACTTCCAGATCCACTCTGATCTGTAGTGGTAGTCTCTGTTAGAGTTAGATTATTCACATTTGATAAAACTAATTGATTCCATCTAACTGTAAATTATTTGTATTAAGAATAGTTAATAGAAGCTGGGGTTGTTTACTAAGGATTATTAAATACTCGATACCACATAAATGTGTACAAACAATTGATTATCATCAACTAGTGTTGTGTTTATGCCGAGTGGTGCATTTGTTGAATGGAAATAATCACCAAGAACGTTTTTAATAAACATTGGCCCAGCGGTTAGAGTGTTCGCCAATGGCCCGGGAGACCTGGGTTCAATCCCAGGTCGAGTCATACCAAAGACTTTAAAAATGGAACTTGATACCACCTTGCTTAACACTCAGCATTATAAGGTACGGTTCAAGGGTAAAGTGGAGCAATCCAGGGAATGGAGTAGCGCCCTCCCCTACACCTTGGTGTAGTAGCTATCGAAAAGGGAGCCTTCGGGTCACCCTCGACTATGGTCGCTAACTACACTAACTCTACATATGGAATTTGTGGAAAATGGAGAGAGAGAGGTTTACACGTGTTCAGTGTCAGTCCGCCATCTTGAATTGTCCCCTTGACGTCAGTGGTCACAAGGCATTCTCCCATTTCCAGTGGGATAACTCTTACTTAACCTTGGAGTTATCTCCCCTTCTTGTTACTTCCAACAAATAGAAACAACTACTTGAAACTATATAGTCATGTATTAATTATTAGTATTAGATAGAAATACTTGACCTCATATAACTGCAAGCAAAAACTTTTTTAAAACAATTATTTAAAAAATGTAAATGTTAAACGTACAATAAACACTATTGAAAAATTACTGCCCAACACCAATAGACGGGGCTTTGCTAGCCCCAAAACTTAGATCGTTACTCGTAGCTCTTTCAATAACCGACCTATCAACCCTTTTAAAAAATCCCCACTTTTTGTGTGTGACAGTCCCTCACCCCTACCGCGATGGATCTCGTGATTCACCTTTTGTTGTCGATCAAACATCTGGACACCAGGGTCATTGGTGATGGGAGACAGCCACTACATTAAATTCAAAGGTAGCACTAGTATCGTTAATGAAAGATGCCTCAGTCCTTTCAATACATATTAGTGGACATCCCTCCTTTTAAGGAGAAGAGCGCCTGCAGTGCCTCCTGTGGCCAATCTTCTTTCTACGAACATATAACAAATGCTTTAAGTTCTTACTGTAGTATCAATGACAAATTGTCTTACTTCTTCATTATCAATGGCTGATTTGACAACATTAAATAACTTTCCCTCTGGTTTTGGTTAAGTTTTTCTCAATGAACCTGGCTCTATCAGGAAGTATCCTTGAAATTTGCAAGGTCCACCCAGCTTTCACGTGGACCTTCTTCCATGGTCTCAAAGTTATTCTCATCAGACTTGGGTAGATAAAAGTCTTTGTCTGTTTAATCGTGTAAAATTCTTCACCATGTTTTTTTTCACTCCGTCTATCCTGTTACGCAAAGCCCACAGTAAGCTCCATAGTATATCACAAAGTTGTTTGGCTTAGCAGACAACAATAACAAAGTACGAAATTGTCTTCAAAGCTTAATAGTGGAAGCCTTCAAAGGCTTTTTGTCATCCTCGAAAAGGACCGTCTCCCTACACACTTTCTGGTGAATTTCATAGACTTGTTCGTTTTGTAATATTTATTGGTCTCTACATGAACTCCAATCAAGCAAAGTTCATATATTTTAATCAAGATGGTGTCATTCCTTCATTAAACGGCAAGTCTCTGAAATTAGTAGACTAGAGTAAACACTTCGGTTATTACATCTCGTCTACAGAAAGCGATGTCAACATAAGCATAAAACAAACATGGACTGCTATCGATAGGTTAATGGCCACAAATAAATCTGATCTTTCTGATAAAATAAAACGGAGTTTCTTCATGTGCAAATTTCTTCTATGGACTCCTACTCACTGACATACCAGTATTATCCGACCAGCAAAATCCTACATTAATCAGCACTTTGCGGACACTGACTGTTGTCTAGAAGACTTACAAAGAGCAATGAACGATAGGGATGGATAGTGACAGAAAATCAAGAGAATTTGTGTTGTCAGTACGTCTTGGTGATGGAGATATCTTCTTGCGGTGAAAGACATTCCTTAGAAAATTGACTTCGTTGTTGTGACAGTTGATATTTATCACTAGGATACTGCCAATCTTTTTGGCTTTTGGTTTATGATCATCTGGGATATTGCTGGATATTTCATTCTTAGAAAGCAGCTTCTGTTTCTGGTCTAAGATTTCGTATCTCAGATATCTGAATCTTCCCTACTGAGGATGAAGAAACCTGTCAATGGAATCTTTGTCAGGTGCTTGAATTGGGTTCTATCCTTTGTGATTGCTCTTCGAGGATGGTAGGCAGTTTCTTCGCCGATGGACATTTCTAGGAAGTCGAAACCAGTATGGCTTCCACAGTTCTTATGTCAGATGTTTATCAACGAAGTGTTTGATTTTATTGTCATCCATTATTTCGAAAATAATTGAGCAGGAGGATTAGATTATTGGGAACACACTAACCGTTGCCATGGGGATCCTTTACTCAATCTCCTTGTTCACATCTCTTTTGTATGGCTAACTTTTCAAATGATGATCACCTCTATTTAAGGTGTATTTTTTTTTTTACATCATTAGCAGTATTCCCCTAAACTTAGTCTCCTTTGCATTGCCCATGTTACAGATGTCATTATTGACTCTTGTGCACGATCTGTGGGTCATAAAATTCTTGATCAATTCATACAATTCAGAATTCACAGATTTGTCAGGTATCTAAACGCAAATACATTAATCATAATCATTAGTATTGGTGGGAAACTCAGGGGATTAATGGAATGTAAGAATAAGGAAATTCTTGCATTTAATTTTCGCTAGGATCATTTAGCATTTATATTAAATATGTATCTTTTTAGAATGTCATTGATAAAGCTATTGAAGCTTTGTTGTTTAACGCCCTGCCAAAGTCTGATCAGTAATTTACACTCTATCATTGCAGATGACAATGCACTTATTATAAAGGGCATAAAGTGATTAGGGTTTTCGTACTGTCATATAATGTCTATGGCGTCCTGGAATAACCCCTTGTTTCCTTTTGGTGACTCGAGATAAGTAACAATTTTTTTTCCTTTTTAATGTTTGAATTCATGATCTTCACGAGTCTTAGTTTATTTTTAGTCCTGTGTTTTTTGCTTGTTTTTTTTTTTTTTTTTTTTTTTGGAGGGGGCGGTTTTTTTTTTTTTTTTTTCAAGCTACATCATTTCTGTTTTTCAATTTAGTAGTACAGTTCGGCGGCACACTCTCGCATTGTTAACTTGACTTAATGATGATGTTGAACTACCCTTCCTGACAATTGTAAAAGATTTTTTGTTTTTATTTATTTAACGGCATATCAACCCTTTATCGGTTATTTAATACCGAAATTTAATTCATTCTAAAATTTGATTATAGTCATGGCAATACTTTCAACATTCCATTACTAACAATTTTTCAATTGAACTTTCTTGAAATTTGAAAAATATCTAAATAGTAACAGAGACTGAACGTCGACAGACTTCTAAATAAGAAGTTGCAAAAAATCATCGACCTAAGAGAATAGAACTTAAAAAATGAAAACAAAATTAATGTTCCCTTCGGAAGATCGTGGTTTACTTTGCAATTTTACCGTTTCTGTTGCTCAGCTTTGAAGTTGCATGATATATGAGAATACATGATGAGAGATTTCAATCATATATTTTGTATTTTAACATTTTGTTCTGTCTTTTTAGCTCAAATGAAAAGAAAATACCCTAGAAAAAAATGGTATACTTGAAATAATGACATCGTTAAAATTCAAGTATTTTATGAATCAATAAGTAATATTTTAATTTCTTTTCATCAATCAAAATTAATATGATTTTCTTTCCAAATTTTCTTGCAAGAATATTCAATTTGATAATTTAGCATAATTTAGTTACGATATTGTAAACTGTTAATTTTTCTTTTTAGAAATATGTTTACATGGCAGTTAAAATAGAAATTCCAAACCGAAAAAATAACTATACCAGGAGTTATCACCCTTAATAAGATATTCAAGCATATAGAAATGGGATCATTATTAGGTTGAGCTTAACAAAGTCCCCACATTATTATTATTTTACTTCTTTGAGAGTTTTTCTCTCCAGCGTTAGCTGATCGTTTCTCACTGGAGTTTGAGTGACAGCAAGTCTCTTCAAGTCTCCAGGACTCTTCTCAGTATTCTGGCTGATCTTAATAATGCTGTCGTTTGGATGGTCTCCATTTGTCCTCTTATTTCCAAGTCTTCCAGTCTCTTTACCAATCATTTGGGAATTGTTCCGAGAGCACCGACCATGCTCAATATTTTTTTTAGTTCTCTAGCAAGGCCTTAATATTAATTTCTCTTTTCGCCTTTTCACTAGATCTAGTCGTCTGGCCAAGATTATGTGATCCGATTGTAACTCAAAATCCCAGATAAGTTTGAGTCTCATTCTCCAGGATGGTTCCGGGCTGAGCTTATACCACGAGTTCGTTATTATTTTTTCTTTTTTTACTCCTTTAGAGTTTTTCACATCAGCGTTAGCTGATGGTCTTTCACTGGAGTTTGAGTGACGGTAAGTCTCCTCAAGTCTCCAGGACTCTTTTCAGTATTCTGGCCGTTCTCAATAATGCTGTCATTAGGATGGTCTCCACTCGGCTACCAACTTCCAAGTCCTCCAGTCCCTTTAATAATCCGTTAGTTACTGTACTGAAGGCACCAATCACAATTGGTATAATTGTCACCTTCATGTTCTTTTTTTTTTCAATTCTCTAGCAAGGTCGAAGTATTCATCCTTCTTTTCATATTCTTTTAATTTAATTCTGTGGTTTGCCGGGACAACAAAATTATTATTACTATTATTTATTTATTTATTTCTGAGTCTTCATAACAGTACTAACTGGTGGTCTTCTCTCGACTCCAATTGACAGCAAGTTTCCTCAGTTCTTCAAGACTCTTCTTCGTATTCTTACCGATCTTTATTTTTCACGCACTTTTCCAGAGTCTTTGGGACTATTCCAAGTGTTCTAACTATTATCGGTACCCATGTCATGTTCATATTATATAGCTTTTTACAGTTCTCTGTCAAGGTACACATATTTATCCAGTTTTTCATTATCTATTTTATATATGATTTTTTCACACTAGTTTCAACAGTTTTTTTTTTTTTTCATTAAAGTTTGAGAGATCGCAGCAACTTGTCTCAAGTCTCTAGAACTCTTCAAAGTATTTTAGCTGATTTTAACGGTCTCGATTCTTACTCTGATATCCAGTTCAGCCAGTCTCTTTTTTCTTTGGTCCTTGGAACTGCATCAACACCAACTGGTATCATCATCACCTTCATGTTCCGTAGCTTTATTAACTCTCAGGTAACATCCACTCTAAACTCTTCTAGATCCAGCCCACTTTCGGAGAATGAAGATAAGCTTTCAGAAAATCAAGAAGAGAACAAGTCATTATATACGGATTACGCATTGGTCATACAAGGTTTACTCACTCTTTCATACTGAAACAAGAACAACAAGCGCAGCGTTTGACATGTCAATCGCCTTGCACCGTTAAGCACGTTCTTATAAAATGTAGAGCTTTCGCTCTCATCAGAAAGCGATTTTCAAGGTGAATAGTTTGAGCGATCTGTTTGAGAACGTCTTTCTTGGGAGAGACAGGATTTTCCCCAAAATATGATGAATTGAAATCATTTAATCCGCTGCAAACAAACGAGATCATGCTTATCTAAAACGTTATCTACTAAGTATTCGTTTAGAAATCTTTGGTTAAATATATATATATATATATATATATATATATATATATATATATATATATCAGGTGACGTATTTTAAAGAAACGAACGCTGATTCATTGATCAAACGGCCAATTTTTCTTGTCATAAACAGCCAACTTTTCTTGTACAACTTTTCCAAATTTTTATATATTTTTACACTTTTTATACATCCATCTACACTTAATATCACTAATAAAACCCCTCACACATCTGATGATGGTTCAGCAGAACCGAAACGCTATAGTGTCGACTGATTTTATTTCTCTATAAATCCCTACTTTCTATTTGGATCTGTTGTTGTCAATTTTTTTTTTTTCACAAATTGTCGGATTACTATCCATTATTTTCTTCCATATATATACAAACAGAATTTGGCATTAAATAACCTTTGAAGGTTGATATGCCATAAAACCCAAACAACCCACGACCAACCAACTCGAGTAAGATCTAAGTCTTTACTAATCTTTCCGTCTTCTTTTATTTTCCCTTTGTGGTCTACTGGAACAGCACAGTCCACTAGATGTCATGTTCCTTTTCTTGTTCTTGCTCTCTAGCCGGCATTGGTCGATCCGTGTCAATCTCAAAGTCCAAGAGAATTTTATGCATCACATTTTCTCCGGCAGATTCTGGTTTTTGGATATACCATTTGTCTACATGTTCAAATTTTAATCTCTTGCACAATTCTCAGTTGATCAACTTTCTTACCCAGTCATGCCTACTCTTAGATTCTTACTGTGCCATTTTGCCGCATTTGCTAATTATATAATTAACTGTTTTATGTCACCACATAACCTTTGGAAATTGTTGTAACCTTTAAGCTAGAGCATTTTAAAGAGTGTTGCGCAGATACATATCTCACTACAATGTACCGTTTTTTGATGATGCGGTAATTTACAGTATCGGTAATAAATAATCACATTCCAACGAATTTTTAATTTCATTCTAAATCAACGACACCAGGACTTTATTATTTATAACAGACCATTGAACGATCAAATTGATATTAGGTATTATTTAAGACCAAACTCTATATCATTGAGACACTGAAACTAAAATTAAATCGCGAGACCTTTGTAACAAAAAATGAAATTGTATCGACACACTAATATAAGAAGTGTATTTATTTTGGACAACTACATATTCATATAGTTAAAGAATTTCGATACTGTAGAGTTGGGTAATAAATAATAACTAGATTTGTTTTGTTGTTTTATTTAATAGCATCTCAACCTTTGCAAGGTATTTAATGCCAAAGCCATTCTTGGAGAAGAACAGTAGTGGTATTATTAAACCCATGACTGAGGGGGTAAGAAAGTTCATAACTTTCCAATGGGTATTAGTCCCAAAATGAACGTAATTGCGCGACTGCAGTTCGAACTTACTTACTACGATGTTGCAATGCAGCACGTTAGCCGCTAAGCAATGGGAACTCTTGTCAAATAACAGCTTATGACTTGTTGTAATTCTATAATTTTTCACCAGAAATAGAATCCTGTTATCCTTGATTCAGAAGAAAATTAAATTTTTATAAAAAAATTAAGTGTGTACTTATTTAAGGGCGATATTGTATACAGAAAGTCGAATCCTTGCCGTATGAATTTTTATTGATATTAATTTCATAACTTATTTCATAGGCAAAAATTCATTTGCCAGCAAATCGCTTTCAACTTGTAAATTTGAAAACTTTATCAGGATTTCTTAAAAAAAGAAAAGGATTGGGATTGATGGTGCATTTACCCAGGTAGAAATGCCCAATGAATGTAACGTCAATTTTCTTCAAAATATTTCCTTACGCATTCTACACATTTCCGTTGAAATTCTTCTTTCAATATTGCGTGAAGGTACTCCGTTGTATTTGTTCTAATATCCTCTATGCCAATATCTCTTGTCTTAAAGATCAACTTTCAGATTAGGAATCAAGAAAAATTCTCACGGAAAAGGTCTTATGTTTATGGAGAGTACTGCATAAGCATAATCATGTGTTTAGCCAAAAATCGCCAAAAGGAATCAAGGATGATGATTTTAAAAGAATCAAGAATTAGCACTGATTCACCAAGACGACTTAGAGATGTTCAGACCGAATCCTTGACATCAAACAACCACTTTATTATTAAAGTAGTCCTGCTGTAAACGTATCTGTATTTAAATTCTGATATCAAGAAAATTAATCTTCAATCTCGATAAATCTCTTACTAATATAGTTAATATATTTATCTCTTATTTCTCAATCATGAAAAAAATGTGTGATGCTTGAAATGAAAAAAGGAAAAAGAGAAGCAACTGAAGGAATAGAACTAGAATATCAGGGAAGCATCAGAACTCTTGAAGAAAACGAAAATGACAAATACCTCGAAATATCTGAAAGCAGATACCATCAAGCAAACGGAAAGGAAAGAAAAATTAAGAAAGAAATACCTTAGAACAACATAACATATCGAAAACAAACTTTGTAGCAAAGATCTTATCAAAGGAATAAATATCTGGATAGTTTCTCATGTGTGACACTCTGGGCCCTTTTTTAAAACTGGACAAGGGAGTAATTCAGTGATATGTATAACAGAACAAGGAAATTGATAACCAGTCTTTACATCCAAGAAATGATACAGACAGTGACAAGAAAGAAAGGAGTTGAGGACTAACTAGCATTGTGAAGTGCGTGGATGCAAAAATTCCAGTTCTAGAAGAATATACAAAAAGACAAAAAGGAGATTGATTACTGCTGAAAACGACGGCAATGGAAATGTGTTAAATGCGAAAGGTAATATTTTGAAGATAAATTAACGTTTCATTCATTGTGCATTTTGACCTGGGTAAATACAGCTTCAGTATCAATACTTTTTTTTTTTTGAACAAATTGGAAAAAAGTTTCAAATTTACAAGTTGAAAACGACTAGCTTGCTATAATTTTTTTTTTATTATGAGTAAGTAATAAATTTAAATCAATAAAAATTTATAGAGTAAGGATTCGATTTTCTATGTACAGTATCGCTTCAGTCGCATACTTATAAATTATATATTATTTTTGTTATGATCTTTAATTAATTCATTATACTCGCTTGATTCTGTGTTCAGTCTTCACTTAAGTTGTAACTGAATGGCTATCACGGAACATCCAGTGACATCAACTATTCTCAATTCTCCAAACTCCCTTTAGAGGACCTTTTTTTTTTTTCATTTTCCCGGTTTGAAGGTTTGGGTTCTTATGTGGGTTTCTACTTATTCCAGAATTTTTGAAAATCTGTTTGTGTTGATGCTAGACACTTCAATAATATTCGATATAGTTGTCAACCTAATGATAATAATATTTTCATTTATTCTATTTATCTATTTTTATTTTCATTTATTTATTTATTTATTTATTTTTGCTCACTGGCAAGGTCTGGATATTTTTCGGCTATTTCTTCTTTTTTAATTTTTTTACTTTACTTTCTGTTCGGCAGTAACATTGACACTCACTGACAATTTGCAACGTCGTTGTGTAGACCATCTCAACATAATGGTCAGATCTTTGAATTTCATTAATCCCGACTCCAGTGTTTCAAAGTGCACAAGATATTTTTTATCATTAAGGGTTTTCGGACTTTTGTCTTCATCTTTATTGTTATTTCCACAATGTTTTGGTCGATATGTCCTCCGGCCTTCTTCAGGTCGAACTCGGGAACCTACACAGAATTTCGAACTACGTTCTTTATTGAATCCACGGGGGTCACCTGTTCTGATTCCGGTTACAAGTGTTAAGTATTCTTGTATTGTTACTCGCCAGCAGTCAACCTGCAACAATCAGATGATTGTCTCCTTAGAAGCTTAGGGAACCAACGCCAATAACCGTTGCGATATGTGTCCTGCTGGCGTAACAGTTATAGGCGTTGGTTCCCGAAGATGTTGAAGAAAGCCGAAGGACATATCGGCCGAAACGTTAAGGAAATAACAATAAAGATGAAAACAATAGTCTGAAAACCCTTAATGATAAAAATCATCAAGCTTCGTCTCAGAAATTCTGAAAACTAATGCACTAGATATAATTGGCAGGACCCTGACTTGCAAATTCCTCTCTTCTCTCGGCTTCTTAAATAAGGTATTGTTTTTATTATTTTTTATCGATTTATTTTTTCTTGTTTTTAAAAAAAAAAACTTATCTCGCGTTCCGCTGACGCAATTAGATATATGATCTAACTAGTTTTCATTTCCCTGTTTTGAGCTATTATTATTTTACTCTTTTCAAATTTTTACACCAATACTAGCAACTGACATAAACTAAAGTTCGAGTGACAACGAGTCTCTTGAGTTATTCCAGGACTCTTCCTAATATTATCATATTTACCAACCCCTCCGCTCGGGCTGGATATGACACAAGGTCAATTTTTAAGCGGAGTTTAACAGGTTTGAATTCAGAGTTTTCCTTCTCTTAGACTAGTTGCCTCACCAAGGCTGAAGAACCCAGCCTGCCCTACTATTTACCCATAGCTGGAGGGAGAATAATTGGATTCATGCCTTTCCTAAGGGTTTTAGTGCTATGAGAAATGCAATCAATCTCGTCCAGGATTTGAACTCGTGTCGTCGTGTCCATTTCCTACGACGATAATCATTACACCACGGGCACCTCCAATTCCCAATATTATAGTCGATCTCAACGGTACAGTAATCTGAACTGTCTCAATCTTTTGGGGGTCGTCAGTTCCCCAATCTTTCTGTAACACTATGTAGATGGTCCGCCAAGCAGACAATTCCTATGTCTGTTTTGGCGCGAAACCAGACAAAGGGTTTTGGATCCGCGATCTCGACGTGACCGAAAGTGGTAAGGGAACGCCAGTCAGAGAGTTGGACAAAGTAGCCCGAAGTTGGCAGTTGGCGAGGGATGACAGACAGAGGCAGTCGACACCGGAGCATAGAGACCAGTCGGATGAGATGAGGGTCCAGCCACAGTGAGGAAGACCGGTCAAGATAGGTTGGCATTCCTAGTAGCGTTGTAGAATTTTCGCTAGAATCCACGCTAGCGTTAGTCTACACATGCCCACAGCAAATGCAGTGTTGCATAACTCCCTTCTTGCGCTTGAATTAACCCAAGCATATTGTTCGTTTGTTCTTTTTTCTCCCACTCCCTCGATTGTATTTCTTGTAGCGGTAAAGAAATGTGCGATGCCCCTATCGGAACCACTAGTTGATCACCGGCCGTAAAGTGAAATAGTTCGAAGAAGTTGATGTAACGTAGGGGCCGAGGGGGTATCGTCACATTTCATCCAGATTCTTTAGGATTATTCGATAGGATACCACAAAAATTGGTATCATTGTCACCTTCATGTTCCTTATTTATGTATTTGTCTATCTATATATTTGACAAGTTTTTACTTCTTGTTAATTAAAACTAGGCCTGATTTTCTGGTCAAAGTTAGGTGATTCCCAAAGTATTTTATGTGTCTTATTTTTCAGGACAGATTCTGCTCTGTACACATATCATTTAACAGTATGGTCAGCCTTAAGTTTCTTGCACAATTCCCTATGGATCACCCTTCCCCCCTACTCAGTTATACCAATTTGCCAGTTTGCTGCATTCACTTACGTAATTGATTGTTTCATCTGTCTCCCTTCACATTGCCTATATTTGCTATTCTTCTGATCTTATTTATTCTGGCTTTTACGCAATTGGTTCTCATTTTATTGTTCTGGGCTGTGATTAAAAACGATTCATTTTCTCATTTTAGTTATCCTCTGTGTAACCATGTCCATGTCCATGCCACGCTCTATCTATTTAGTTATATTACTTTGTGAGTTTTTTACACCAGCTGTAACGAGTACTTTTCCCTAAAGTCAGAGAGACAGCAAGCTTCATCGGCTCCCCAGGACTCCTCTCAGAATTATAGCTGATCTCAACGGTCTTATAATTATTATTTACATTTTCTACTGTTGCCATTTCATCTCTTCAGTTCTTGCAATATCTAACTCGACATTATCTAAACCTTGTACTTTCTATTTCTACTGTTTCCTCTGGCCCTTTTCATTAACCTAACATTTAATGTATTGCTAAGCGACTTTTCCATTGGTGTTATTTCTAATTATCATCAACAGCATTGTTTTTACGAATTGTCCTCATTAGCAACATTACGTTCATTTTTTAACATTTGCTAAAACTGTGTGTTACCGTTACAAGTAAAATTACTCGACCAAAGATATTCTTATTTATGGAATATAGAGACTAATGTGATAATTCTCACTCGGTATTTTAGCCATTATCTTCTACGCTATGCCACTGACGGATAAATGTGTGCTATGAAATGTCACACCTGTATTGACGATTCTCGTAGGGAATCAGGTGACAGTAAGTTTGTTCATTACTCCAGTTCATTATTATACTAAGTGATTTTAACAGTGCCGTGGTCTGGATGGTCTCGATTCTTCCTCTGATCTACAGTTGCCTCAGTCTCTTTGCTAGTCATTTGGGAACCGTCCCAAGGGCTCCAATTTTGATTTTACTCCTTTGAGAGTTTTTCGCGCCAGCATTAGCTGATGGTTTTCACTGGAATTTGAGTGACAGTAAGTCTATTATTATTATCATTATTATTATTATTATTATTATTACCTCCACCACCAGCTCGAATGTGAAAGTACCAATAAGGAATGAACTCTATTCTGTTCTATAAAATTAGTTTGCCCGGAGTCTTCGTATGATAAAGCCACACGTGCGTGGCTACTTGGAAGGATCGAACTCACTTCCGTAATATTGGTCTGTGAAATAGGCTTGCTAAATTCCCAGCACATTAAATCTCATTTTTAATTTAATTTTTGTTATTGCTTTAACTATTTTTTTTTTTTTTTTTTTGGTTTTAGTTGATTTCTAAATATTTCTAAATTATATATATATATATATATTTTAATTACGGATTTTATGGGGATTTCTGTACTTGTTGATTTTTTTCCATTAATGTCAGTTGGAATTTGGTGGAAAATCAAGTGATAGTAAGTTTTCTTCTTCTTCTTCTTCTTCTTCTTCTTCTTATTATTATTATTATTATTATTATTATTATTATTATTATTATTATTGTTGTTGTTGTTGTTGTTATTATTATTAATATATAGATTTGATTTTGCATACATTTGTAGTGGCTGGACTTCAGTGGAGATCAAGTGACAGCGAGTCTTATTAGTATGTGGTTGTATTTATTTGTCACCGTGTAGTGTTTATATACAGGGGTAAATATATATATATGTGTGTGTGTGTGTGTGTGTGTGTGGTGTTTGGTGGACTTAATAAAGGTTCATGACAGATCAAGTGACAGCTGGTCTTCTGATTATTAAAGAATGTATTCCTAATTCAATCACAATTAAGGCTATCACAACTACTAGAGCAGCATCAGAGCTACTTCTATTGCTACCGTTACCACTACTATAGCAACTGCTGCTACGCGGCTGTACACAGACTGTTGCGAGCACCTACCATCAACCACCTGTACAACGACTACATCCACATTCACAATTCCCATCACTGCACGCAGACATCTATGCGTGCGTGCGTGCGTGCGTGCACGTTTAAATGTCTACGTTTGGAACATTTTTTTTTCTTTTTCTTCTTCTTCTTTTCTTTCTTACCCTCTTTTCTTCTCACTCCTCTCTTTAACAATGATTGTCGGTGTTACTGCTGCTGCTAGTAGTTCTGCTAGCGGCCGGTTTATCAGCAGTCGGCTGTACAGAATCTTGTAGTGGTTCCCTTCGCACCACAATTGGTGACAGAGGGTCGACTATGTACGTACACGCGTGCAATCATTTAAAGATCAGATCACAATTCGTGAGGCCCTTCCTTGCGAACCACCGTAATTTTAGAAATGATAGACACAGCCACACGCAAAGTTATAACAACTAAAATTAGGGATACCATACTGCTGTACACATATATATGCATTAAGGAAATGGAACCAAACGGAGTTTAATAATCAACTTATAGCTATCCCTATCTGTCTGTTCTTGTCTGTCTATCTGTCTACGAATCTACCTGTCTATATAACTGTATATCTAGTTAGTTCTATCTATCTATCTATCTATCTATCTATCTATCTATCTATCTATCTATCTATGTCTAACAATTCATCTTGCTTTGACAGATGTCTGAAAATATTTTAAAGTATCAATTCAAGAAAACAGAAAAAAATAAATAAAAAAAAAAAACGGTGAGAATTCCAAAGAATAAAGAAAAGGAATTTAAAAAGAAACAAAAAAAAAAACCCTGTAGGGTTAAAAACAAAAATAAAGAGAAGGGAGTTTTCAATATATATAAATTAAGTTTAGAAAGTTGCAAAAATAACTGACAAAAAATTTTCAACTCTTGAAAATATTTTTTAAAAAGAATGATAACATTTCTTTTGGAAAAATAATTATACTCTTACCAATAAAAAAAAGTATTCAAAAAGTACTGTTTATTCTTTATGTATCTATCAGTAGTCAGCTAACTACACGTCAATGCTTGTTGAACAAAAACATACCACTGGATCCTACCACACTCAGTAAAAACGGACAACATTATCACAAAACAAACAAGGTGGGTGAGTATTATTTCTTTTAGTCATCTCGTATAATTAATTGGAATTATTTTTTTCCAATTAGCTATATCCAATGTGGAATCCAAATATGCAGTAAAATGTGTTATTTGACGTCAACGCGTTCAGTCTGTCATTGTTCTCAATGTTTATGTAGAAAGGTTTCATGAAACCGATTGATAGCAAACAAAAGATTACGTTTTTCTTGGGAATATTGTTCTAGCTTCATGTCAAATTTTGTGTAGCCTATTTTGGAAAGGAAACCAACCCCCAAAATACTCATTGAAATACATATACAACACCAAACCTCTTTCTCAATCTGTCTCAATATATATATATATATATATATATATTTTAAATATATATATATATATTTATTTTAAATACATATATATATTTTAAATATATATATATATATTTTGAATATATATATATATTTTAAATATATATATATATATTTTAAATGTGTATATATATATATATATATTTTTTAAATATATATATATATATACATATATATATATATATATATATATTTTAAATAAATATATATATTTTAAATATATATATATATTAAATATATATATATATATATTTTAAATATATATATATATATATATATATATATATATATATATATATATATATATATAATGTTATTTAAACGTATTCATGCCGATTTACATATATATATTTACACCTGTGTATAGATATCATAAATAAAGTCACACTTAAACAAGAATTTCCTGATAAACATATGTATTCATATGTGTGTACACATATGTAGATCTTTTTTATCTATCAATCTCTTTTCCTGTTAGTGTTACATGAGTATATTCAAAAAGTAAAAAAATGAAAATTAAAAAGCAGTATACAAGACGTGCATTAAAATATATGGATAAGTGTTTTCGTTTATGTGTATGCATAAGATTCGGTGAATCGATTTTTGCGTGTCTATGGACTTGAGAGATAGCAAAAAAAAAAAAAAGGAAAAGATGTATATATGCCAATATGTATGTCTTGTATACGAGTATTGGAGGGGAGAACTGAGACAATTCATATGGCCTTTACTTATTTTCCCGCCCCAGGTCTGTTCACCCGCGTGTTCAAATCCGCTCAGTCAGATGAAAATCAGCGAAATGGAACACAGAATCTGCTTGTCACCAACAACGATGAGACGCTCAAAGGTGTGCCTGTCTGACGGATTTCATTGGTGAATACCAAAGTTTATAGTTAGGTATCTATCAGGATTTTTCTGATCTTAAATATAATTCACGGAATCACATTTTCTAATCTCTTTTTCTTAAATCTTATAAAAGGAATACCCGCACGCACAGACACACACACACACACACACACACACACACACACACACACACACACACACACATCCTACATTTATTATCTTTATTTTATCGATATTTAAGTTTATAGACATGCATCTATTGAGAAGTATTTTGATCTTACAGATAATATTCGGGATCACATTGAAAAAAAATCTTTTTTAAATCTCTTAAAGAAAATACATACAGATATATATAAATAAACTAATATATATATATATATATATATATATATATATATATATATATATATATATATATATATATATATATATATATCTTTCTTTTATCGATACTTATGTGCATATATTAATCAGTGACTCGACCATCAATCTGTTTGTTGTTTTATCTATGAGGTTTTATAAATCAATCGTTCAATATCAATTAAAGATGAGACAGTCTATCATTCAATAATATATGAACTGATCGATGGATCAATTTAGCAACAAGTTTTATCAATTGATTTTTAACAAATCAGTCAACTATTAGCTAATATTATAGTTATTTACCAAGCTTATCCAAGTTGTGACACAAGGACAAGAATATGAAGTATTCATTCAGTACCTTACCTACTAACCTAGCCTTGCTCACTAACCATTATATAGCATGAGGCTTCAGTAAATATATATTTAATGTTTGCATGTATGTACCAAAGGAGTGCTGAATTGTTCTCGGCCTAACAAAGAAGAAAGCCATAAAACGTACCTGTTATTTTATATATTCATTCTACTATTCAACGTACTTGCCACATTGTTTCACAAATTTGTAACCTTTCTAAAAATATTCAGTAAGAATCATATAATGTATAATTCCCGCGTTAATTAGGCTGAGAAATTTTCCCCTCTCTTTTATATGTATGTAGCTTCGTTCGGCACAAAGTTAAAAGCATAGGGCACACAGTGAGATGCTAATTCAATAATATTTTATTTCTTATTCTACTAACCATTACACAATGCGACGCTTCAATAAATATGTATGTATGTACCCAAACCTTCTGCCACAATATGACACAAACTCGGTTTTTTTAGCAGAGTAAAGTTGACTTTCCTTTTCTTAGGTATGTTGACATACTAAGGCCCAAAAACCTTGTGTGCCTTTCTATTTACCCACAGATGGGGGAGGGAGAACAGATCGATTCATGCCTTTCCCAATGACATTAGCCCGAAGAAAAATGCAAACCGTCCGATCGAAGATTTGAACTCGTATCACCGATTCCATTTCTCGACGAAGATAACCGTTGCACTAAGCACACATACTTGTATCTATCTATCTATCTATCTATATATATATATATATATATATGTACTAGTGTGTGCCTTAAAGTTCTTGGTACTACTAACAAAGAAATGACCTGGAGCCGTGAAACATATATGTTTTTCCAAATAACAGATCAACCGACTTAGCATATCAATTTTCAAGTTTTTTTTTAGCCCTTTTAAAGAATTCACACACAAAAAAGGGTCGTCTCCGTGGTGTAGTTGCTAACGTGCTGGACTGCAACATAGTAGTTTAGCGAGTTCAAATTCCAGTTGCACCATTAATTTTACTTTCGGATTAATACCTTTGGGAAAGCTAAGAACATCCTTATCGACCCCCACCAGCAGGTGTTGGTTAAATAGCACAACTATTGTTGTTCGACAAGAATGACTTTAACATTAAATAACTCCCGAAAGTTGATATGTAATTTAAAAAAACAACAACAACAAAGTAACCAAACCAATTACTAAATAAAGAATGTGATTGGTTGGGACAAAAACTTTTCAGCAATCTTTTGAATGTATGTACTTGATAGCTCCTTTATAAATCTTTCTGTTAGTAAACAATATTTTTTTTTATCTGTGAAGGTAGAGGTTTTTGGCATTACCGAATGAAGCCCATCGAACGACTAATTAAGTAACAAAATCGAAAACCTTTTTGGTGTTTCATTTCCCGACAGCTGGTCAGATAACCAGGCAAAATTATATTTTTTTTAGGATATCGATTTTCGTGGGTTATCTAATGCCAAAAAAAAATCCTTGTTAAAGAACAGCAGTGATACTCTTTGGCCCATAACTGGAAGATACTGATATTTGTTTGTTTGTGGGGAAGGATTTTGCTAATTTCATGGTATGTTTACCACAGCTTTGTGGCAGGTACGTAAGAATTTATAACTTGATACAAAAAATTCCCATGCTTGTTCCTTATAAACATTCAAGGAAGTATCCACGATTTAGATCCTTTCAAACAAATTGGAACAACTGCGAACAGTGACTCCCACACACTTGCCGAAAACAAGAAGCAAAAAAAAAATAGTCCCTCTTACTAAAAGAATGTATAGTGAATAGCGGCTTGATCAAATATCTTAAAAGTCTCGATTTCCACATTAACTATGAAATGTCTACAGATCTATTTGGCACGTAGAAGGCTACGTTCTCTTAGGAGTCGTTATATAAGAAAATCAATCAGATGTTGAATTTCTCCTTAAAAGTTCAACTTTTTTTGTTGTTTTTTTTTTTTTCACCGTACCTACTTATAAAAAAAATCGTGGAAACGCGAGAACACCTGAAATAATGTTCTACCTGATATTTCATGTCAAGAGCAAGGCAAGTAATGCTCTTTACAAAAATAAAAAATAAATGAATGAATAATAAAGATAAAAATTCTCAGAGTTCGGACTTCAAATCAGTATGATAAGAGTTTTTTTTTTTTTTCGAGAACTTATTCTCCTAAAAGCAAAATTTATTCTTACAATTTTACAATGTGTAAATATGTAAATACAGATTGTTATGCTAATACTAGAATATCCGTGAGCTTGTTGGGTTCCCACTCTAAGTGCATTTCAGGGTGATATTGGAACCTCTGAATTGTTATTTGGGTATTTAAAAAATTTTTAGTGCGAATTTGGATCCCCATCAAACTTATTCAGTTGCCAATTGGACTGGATTTTTCTTTATTTTTTAAGTGGAATTTAAGTGTATTGTTCTCATAAAACTACAGCTATGATGTGTCGTTTTTACTATGCTGATTACCTAATATATATATATATATATATATATATATATATATATATATATATATATATATATATATATATGTGCAAGAAAAGATTTAGCTGCATAAAGATTTCTTGTAACCTAATTACTTATATTCATAAAAAATACTATTTCAACGTTAGTATTAATAGGTTTGTAAGTACTTGTGCATATGTACACGTGTGCTTACATCTAAAGAAAATAGTCCCACTTGGGTAAGGCTCTATCTTTTTTTTTTTTTGCCAATAGTCTTGTTCGCAATGAAATTAAACTTTAAATTCACCTACTTTTTAAAGAAAAATTATTCATCACCACTCATGCCAGTCATCTGATTTCTCTTAACAGCGGGAAGAAAATTCTGTTGCTTCATTCATTTATTTATTTATTTATTTATTCAGTAATAAGAAACTATAAACAAAATGCATTCACCAAAAACCTAGATAGATTGAAACAGTCGACAAGAACCAATAAGTTCTGAAACATAAGAAATACTCATTGATAGACATACATTATTTTAGCGAGAAACATCTGATTACGAAGGAAAATAAGTAGTAGAAGAACTGCGAATGTCTGGAGAGGCTGTAAATGAATAAAGAACGAGAATTTTGTTTGTCTTTTACTTTCAATATTGGTAAGGAAAATGCTAAGCATAGAAAAAGCGGGAAAAATGGTGAGGCAGATAGTCGCTAAAACTCAGTTATTATCGTCGGGTGTGCTAGAGGCTTGGATAAGAAAGGGAAAATGTTGAATGTTGGAAACACACACACACACACACACAGAGTTGATATTCAAAATTATCATCGTCAAGTGTCTTTTCATCAAGTCCTCTTTCTCTTAACAAGCTAACAAAAATCCAAATTTAGCTATGACATTTTTTATATAAAAATATGTCATGACTCAGTTTCTTCCGAGATTTTTTTCCCCCGATTAAAAAAAAAAGTAGCTCGAATGTTAGCAGGTAATCCTTACATCTAGAAAATAAAATAAGAAAATAAGATGTGTGGCGTAACAGTATCATACTAGGAAATGGACGCGGCAACCTAAGTTCAAACCCTGGACCAGGCAGTTTGAATTTCACTTCGCGCTAATGTCCTAAAGAAAGGCATGAATCCATCTGTTCGTTCCTCAGGAAAGGAAAACTTGTGGTGCTGGCTAACTTTTTAGCCTTGGTAAGGCAACCAGTCTAAAAGAAGGAAAACTGAATCCAGACCAGCTTTATATTCCCTAAAAAACGACCTTGTATCACATCCTGCCCATGGTGGAGGAGTTGTGTAAATATATACATATATATTGGCAGCTCGCTTTGTGCGATGGTTGGCGGACTAGAGTAATAAAATTGTACAGGAGAGAGAGAGAGAGAGTGTTGACAAGTACTCAACCCAATCAAGGGGATATATATAATTTGATTCTTTCTAAATTTTTTAGAAAGGTTACAAATTCGAGAAACAATGTGTCGTGTTGAACCGTGAGATGAATATGTGGCATAACACCTCTTAGTTGAGCAGAGAATATTTCAGCAACTCCTATGGGTTAATAGTCGGGTAGGCTGAACTCTTAAGCTTTGGTATGGTAACCAGTGTAGGAGAAGGAAAACTATTAAAACTAGCTTTACTTCGCTTAAAGATTGACCTTGTGTCTACCCTGTTCATGGCAAAGGGGTTGAGTCAATACACACCTCAAGGAAATAGTGCATTTTTGTTTGTTATTTAATGGCATATCAACCTTCTCGGGTTATTTAATGCCAAATCCTTCCTTTTTTTAGGATAGTAGTAGTACTATTTAACCCATAGCTGGGAGGATAAGGTGGTTCATATCTTTCCCAAGAGTATTTGGCCGAAAATGAACATAATTGCGCGACTGGAGTTCGAACTCATGCACTATGATTCCGCTGTCAAGTGCGTTAACCATTGCACCCCCAGTACATTTTAGTTGTTAATTCCAAAATCAAAACACACATGCTTTACAAGAGACTTGGAATTAACCAATTCTATAAAGACTGGATTTTGGGTTTGTTTTACTTTGGCACTGTAAAAACAGTATATCATAGCGACAATTTTGTTAACACAATACATTTAAAATGGTCCAAATTAAAGAATCTCTTCGTTGACCAATTTGCTACTTTAAGATTTTAACAATGCGATGTCTGCATTCAAGCTGATCATGATAATGATCAGATTTCTGTATGGCTGAATATCTAAGCAGAAGTGATAACACCAGGTGCAGATTTGTTTAATTTAAAATTACGATTTCAGACGTAAAGTCTTCTAAAAGAGGTATTTGGGAAAAGAATCAAGAGAGTTTTGGAAGTTTACAATCTCATAGTTGAAAGACTTGAAGGTAATTATAAAATATGAGAAATACTATTATTAAATAGCCCTGTAATTAAGACCAGTATAGAAAATCTTACCAAAATTAAAAGAGGAAAAGAAATGAAAAGATTATTGTTCCATAAAATAATGTATTTGTTTTAAAAGTATTATTATTTTAAGTATAACATCATTTTACTTTCCTTATCCTTTTCTATTTTTACAATTTTGAACTGAAACGATAGAATAAAATGTTAGAATGTGAAATATATTGTTGAACTTTCAAGGTAAATTTCAAAATTGAATACAAACAACAGTAAAATTCCCAAGTTAACAAAATTCTGATTAAGTGGGGTTTTTTTGTTGTTGTTTTTTTCCTTTTTAAAATTTTATCTTCTCCTCATCGATGGATTTAGCTGCTTCTATTTTAATGCTATCAATGTTATCAATATTTTAAATCTATCATTGATTTTTGATCTTGCGATTGAGCTATTTTTCGAATTTCAAAGACATTCCCTTTTTTTCTGATTATGAGCTCATGTGTTTTCGATTTTCAAATACAATTTTTAGAAATTGTCCCTTTAATGCAAATACCCTGTTTTATAGGGGTTGAAAGTCTTTTCCATTGCAATAAGCCCAGTCGGTTGGGGCTGTAGAATACACTGACTGCATATCTGCTGAGGGGGAAGAGCAATATCCCAACAAGTGTCCAGACACGAAACAATCTGATGTTCGATCCCCAGTCCTGGAACTTTGGGGAATGTGGAGTACTTTTTCATTGCCATTATTTCCAGGTCCAATCTAACCCGGAGTGGTGGTACCAGTTCAGATCCCATCCCATCAAATAGAAATGTTTAACCATTTAACTGTGTGCAAAAAATAATTAATGTTAAAATAGCAATACTTGAAACCATTTAATTGTATGCAAACAAATAATTAATACTAAATAAAATTATTCGTGCGATATAGGAATACTTGAAATCATTTAGCTGTGTACAAAGAAATGAGCCCAGGCTTGTTTGAAAATGTTACTACCAACTATTCATTTACAAATCACTTCTATTCAACACATATATATATATATAACAGGATTTGGCATTAAATAATCTACAACGGTTGATATTCCATAAAACCCAATTAATCAGTCAACCAATTGCAATAATGTTGGTAATATCATGGGTAAAATTGTCAGCTAAAAGTAACATAAACTTTTCACTTGCGTCGGACTTTCATACATTTTGCTTACAGACATGTAACAATAAAGTGCTAGTTTAGTATTTTGTATATAATGAATATAAAAATTTATAAAAAAGTTACTTTTCCTCAAAAGCAAAAAAAAAAAAAAAATCCTGATGAAATCAACATCAATTTCATTCAAACACATAAATTAACATGAAATATATTTTTCCGCAAAGAATGCAGAGAAAGCCAAAACGAATATTTACTTCTATTTAAGTAAGGTTTCTTTATCAAATAGCGTATGAGCCTTCATGGTTTATTTAATACCAATCTGGTTGAAGAACAGTAGCAGTGATATTACTAAACTTATAGTCCAGAGGTTCCTAGTATTTGTATGTAATACCAATAATTCAGTTTTTGCTCACTGTGAAATGATTTCAAATATTGCTATTCAACGCTCATAATTTGATTCAACATTACCCATTCGTTTGCAAGATCAGCAGTTTCAAATATTCCTATGTAACACGAACAATTAAACTTAGCATCAGTAATTCATAATTGCCCAGTCGGCTGGGGCTGCAGAATACACCGACTGCATCTCTGCAGAACGGGTTAGACCTCCTGTCAACGAGTGTCCTGATATGACACTAAACAATCTGATGGTAAGGTTCCAGTAATGCTGGAGCTTTGGGGGATGCGGAGAACTCTTTCAATGCCACCGCTTCAAGGTCCACTTTCGCCTGAAGTGGTAGCACCTGATAGGGTCTTATCAATGGGTCAAATAGAACTAAGCTGTACTTATGCTAAACTAAATCGTTTGAAATAGGACTGTTTCGATATTTAAACAGCGTACTTATACTAAACTGAATTGTCTGAAACGGAACTCTTTTATATGCTAAATTGAATTGTTTAAAATAGAACTATTTTTGACATTGAAACTGTACTTACACTAAACTGAATTGTTTGAATTAGAACTGTTTGACTAAACTGAATAGCTTGAAATAGATATGTTTTTGAATTTAACTGTATTTCTGCCTAACTGAATTGTTTGAAATAGAAATATTTATTTGTATAAAAATGGGTTTGGCATTAAATAACCTACAATGGTTGATATGCCATAAAGCCCAAACAAACAGTAATTCATACTCATAGTTAAATAGTCAAGCAGATCTATTTGACTTTAGAGGACCCTAACATGTACTATAACTCCGGATCAGAGTGGACCTGGGAATATTAGCAGTAAAGGGACAAGATTGGAGCCTCACCATCAGATGGCTTATTGCCAAATCCAGAACACTCGTTGTTGGGTGGTGGGGGCTTACTCCTCTGCAGAGACGAAGTCGGTGTATTCTATAGTCCCAGCTGACTGGACTATTAAAATCTGAGGAGAATTTTTCGGAAAAATCAGTGCCACACTAGTGTTCAATTTTTTTTTTTTTTGTTATCAGCTTATCTAAAAAAAAGTGGGGGGATGTCATACACAAGCCTTAACTACTATAAACAAATTTTTTGTGAAAGCGTTCTAGCGTTCACAAATTAATATAACTGTTCAGTACGCATACGTCGTGTTTAACTGCACTACTACTACTACTACTACTACTACTACTATGAGTCGTGTCTTGCGTAACGGTTATCATCGTGGGAAATTAAATCGGTAAACCGATTTCAAGTCCTGGAAGAGGCTATCTGCGTTTCATCTTACGCTAATGTCTTTGGGAAAGGCATTAATCCATCTTTTCTCCCTGACTTAAGGGTAACTAGAAGGGCAGACTAAGTTCTTTAGCCTTGGCGAGGCAACCAGTCAAAGAGAAGAAAACTATGAATTCGAACTAGCTGGACTCTACCTTAAAATTGGCCTTGTGTCATATCCTTACCGTGGGGGAGAGATAAGGTAAATACATGCATACTACTACTAACATATTAGCTGTAAAATAATAGACTACGCTTTATCAAGGTAAAGAAAATGGAAATTCTGGGACAATATATGATTTAAAAAGAAAAGAAAAAAATTTGAGATATAGCAATAAAGCAGAGCGAAGAAGATATAGAAGAAAAGGTAGAAAATCTTGAAATATCTTGGAAAATATGAGGGAACGGTCAACAAGTAAACGAGAAGAGCAGGTGTTTCAAGAACAATATCAGGGCATCTAACAATATTCCCTCGCAGACAATTATTGGTTTTTACAAAGAAGCAATTATGTCAGCTTCTCTACAAATGTAATAATCTAGCGGAAACTCTACCACTCCCAAGAATCCCTCCAACCTTATGAAAGAAGTTTGTCCAGATCTTCTTCCAAGGAAAAATATGACGATAAGAAAAGAGGCACTGAACGGGAACACAGTATCAGCATTGATGGATCCTTCTTACTTTCTTTGGATGCTGCATCAACACAACCCTTTTGTCATCATTTTCAAGGGTGCAGTAGAGCTACCAGAACAAGAACTAAGAAGAGTAAGGTCAAAAAGTTCTCAAAAGGTCATAATAGAACGTATAACCCACCTATGGCCTATGAAGTGATATTAGTAGCCTTGAATGAGTTTATAATTCCGGCAAATGTGGTATTGAATCAAAAAGTATGTTTAGTACAGACAGTTTTAGATCTAAAGGGAACATCTGGTCCCCTAACTTGTCTTTCTACGTGGTGATGAGAGTTGATATCGGACCAAATACGATGGAGTCGAAGGAAACAAGTCCACACTATCACTCTTTTACAATAATCGTCCTCAAATCAGAATTAGACACCAAGCTGTTGCTAAGGCTTAGAATATGCCGACTTTATTCCCTGCAGAAGGGTAAGACCCTCCACAGAAATACTCACAAAAAAGGGGTGTCATGAGTATGACACTAAAATGCGTCTGAAGACGAAGACCCACTTCTGAAGATCTGAGGAGTGTAAAATACCCATCCATTGCAATTACTCTCAAGTCCACTCACATCCTGAGTATTAGCACCTGTTAGGGTCTCATCCATGGGTCAAATAGATCTGTTAAAAAACCATTCATATTCTAAAGATTCGAGTTCAAAAAACTCTTTTGAAGCAAATATACAAAAAAACGTAAATTTGAACGTACAATGAATACGATTTCCTAACCTAAATTGGTTGACATTTTTTAAAATTGATAAATCAGGTCTGGACAGTTCAACATCATAATTAAGCTAAATCGATTAATATATGAGTATTACAGACTTGGATGAAGATTAACAAAAGTTAGGACTAAAAATTACAACGGTATCGTGAAGGTAATTCCTTTCAATATTTAAATGAAAAGAAATGGTCAGTGAGTCATCTTGGTTCTTACCAACTATACATTATCAAAATGATACCTCGACATATTCCAAAATGCTATGGACATCATAAGACAGTACGAAAACTTGTATCACTTTGTGACCTTTAACGTGAATGCACAGTGACCTGCGATGACAGCCAGAATGTAGACTATTGACAGCCTACATTTAATTGGCAGAGTATAAAACATGAAGCTTCAAACGTTTCTCAGAGACATTCTGAAGAAAGACAGACGAAGAGAGGTCAAATATTCGATATGTGTCAAGGAGAATCAAAAGCAGGGATTCCCTCATGCTCATAATCTAACTCTATACTTATATTAATCTTTTACTAAAAATACAAAGGTCGTTCAAAAAGTTCTAAGACTTACCCAGAAAGAAGAACATAGCCGAACATTTTTGCTGAGAAAACACACTACCACTTCTAATAAAACAAGAAAAATCGGAATTAGTTTTTTCTGAGGATTTCGATAGAATAGACTGTGTTTTGGTTCCTGATAAAAGCCGACAACTGAATTTCATGAAGTGGTTTAAGATGTATCATAGTCAGCAATGATGGTCGCAGTATGAACAACGTAAAAATACTTGTGAGAACTTCCTATATTCTAGTTGAGTAGTATACTGCTCATAATGTTATCAGCGATCCAAACTACAGAATATCTCACCCAAGCAAAGTGACAAAAATCTAGATCAGCATACATAGCAAAGTACCAACAGCAGCAGTTCTTGGATTCTTCTCAATAATCCAGTCCTCTTTCTCTCGTCAAAAGCAAGAATCAATATTGTTATTGTAGGTTCGATTCGAGGTGCTGGATGCACTGACATCTTGCACCATATATTCTTATTAATTGAGTAAAAGTTTAAGTCTTCGAACTAAAATAGAAAAATTAACATCATAACTGATAGAGGAAACAATAGATGATTTGCAGGAACATCAAAGAAACAAACAAGGCTCTCACGTATGTCAGCTCAAAGATTTATTTTGAAAGTTTGGTGCAGTTTTTGCACTTGGAAAGAATTTGGATGCACGCAGTAGCTGCGTCAATGTGACGATATATCGTAACAATGACAAATAAGATCATTTAAGATCGGCTAGCTACAGGTCGTCACAAAAACATTGACGTCCTGACTCCGAGAATGATGTTCCACCCTCATGACAAGGCAATTTCATTTGACATGGAAATGAGACAGATACTATTGAAGCTTTGCTTTAGAATCACCGAGAACAAATCATAGGGACACACCCTATCCTTTATCTAAAAAGAATTTGTTCATATATAGCCAATCCTATATTTCCCACTGCAAACTTGAAAGTCTCAGAAACACTTTAATCTTCAAACAAAATACAGGCCGGAATGAGAATGACTATATGGCTAGTGTTTTCTTTTAAAAAATGTACATTAAAAAGGAAATATCCAAGTATTTTGACAACAAATAACATAGATGGAGAATAGGATGAACAGACTGACGTAATAAAAGAAGAAGAAAGGAACGAAGGAGAAAATATAGAGAGAAGGAGAGAGAGAGAGAAGAACGAGTGTTGAGAAAATTAATGAATCAGAAAAGAAGAAGGAATGACTAAATTATATAAAATGCTAGAAGAATGAGTGATAAATAAATGGATGGAATTAATGACTAAATGAAAGAGAGAGAAAGTGTGATGACTAAGTGAATGAATGAGATAAGAAAGGGAAATGAATGATAAAATGAAAGAAAGTGCGTGAGAGAGTAATAAATGAATGAATAGTAGAAAAAAATGAATGACTACTTGAAACAGTGAAGAAATATGAATGAATAAAGAAATGAGAGTAAAAAGGAATGAGTTAACCAATTAGAGGCGAAATACTATAAGATGAATAAAAAATGGACATGTGTGAATAAACAAGAAAAGAAAGTAAAACGAATATCTGAATGAATGAGAGAAAAGAGAAATAAATGAAATAGAGTAGAAAGAAAAATGGATAAAAGAATGGGAAGAAACAAGAACTAATGAATGGGAACCAATGAAAGAAATTAAGTGAATAAATGATAGAAGGAATAATTGAATGAGAAAAGAAAGATAAACTAATAAATGAATTAATGAAGGAGTAAAGAAAGAGAAATTAATTGAGTGAACGAGATAAAAAGTGAAATGAATGAAATACAGAACGAAAAAGGGAAATATGTGAGTGAATGAGGGTAGAAAGAAGAATAAATTTACGAATGGGAGAAAAGTAGTCAATCAAATATACGACTCCTAAACGGCACCAATATCTTTCTTCTAAATGAACAAATTGTATATATTTACTTCTTAATTAGGACCGACAAGAGAAAAATACACCAATATATATAAATTTCTTTGGGTGTAATTTTAGGAATGTTTAGAAAAATCAAATTTCTTATTTAAAAACGCACGCAAAAAATACTTTCTTTCTTTGATGACCGCTTGTCAAGTAATTAAATGATATACGCTGGTTCATTTTTTTTTATATATATATAGTGCCAAGTCTTCCCTACTATTTAACTATAGCTGGTCGGAGAAGAAATGAAGTTAACACTTTCCCAAGGGCTCTAGTGCAAAGTGCAATGCAAATAACCTCGTCTAGGATTTGAACCGATTCCATTTCTTATGACGATAACCGTTATGCTACGAGCGTAAATAATGAATTGGAAAATTTTTATTAGTGTTGAAAGGGTTGTAAGTGTAACCCGAAACCGACATTTTTTAGATCTTATTTTTCCAATGTAGGTATTATTGGGGAACAAGAAAAGTTCTGATAAACGGGACAATAAAGATAGCTCTTCATTTTCTTTATTAAATCATGCAGAGTGGTCGATATAAAAAGATAGACCAATATCATTTTTCTCTTTGCAAGTTTTTCGCATCATCTTTATCAATAGAAGTCGATGCGCCTGGAACGGTCCTCCAATGGATTGAAAAAGAGTAGGGAGGAATCGAAGATCAGAGTAAGAATCGCGACCCTCCAGACTGCAATATTGTTAAGGTCATCTAAGATACTTTGAATACTCCAGGAGACATGAGGAGACTTGCTGTTTCTTAAACTCATATCAGCCCAGTCGTTTGGGACTGTAGAATATACCGACAGCATCTCTGATTGTGAGGCACCAGTAATACTGGACATTTGGGGAATGCAGAGTACCCCTTCATTGCCATTGCTTCCAGGTCTACCCTGGCCTGGAGGGATAATGGAAAATATATCTACAAAATATGTTTACAAATCATATATTTAATATGTATGTAAAAACAGGATTTGACAACAATGGTTGATATGCTATTAAACCAAACCAAACCAAACCAGACCAAACCAAACCAAGTTCAATGAAATTATTAAAAATAACGTCCATTTAGATATTACAATTATATACATTCATAACATTATATATATACATATATATATATATATATATATATATATATAAAATGATATGTTTACATATATATGTATATATATATATATGATTTAATATTAATTAATAATTAATAACTATTATTGTTAACAATATATAAATAATTAATATGCATTAATAATTGACAATGTATTATAAAAATATAGATAGTGTATATTTTGGCAGTAAATTATTGTATAGACAAGTGAAAGACTGTTTTTCTTTTTCTTTCTTTTATTATCTTTTCTTTTTCTAGCTTTCGATTTTGATTCTTTGTGTCAGATAAACTTCTCTATTAACTGGACTTTGACACAAAGAAAGTAACAAGAAAGCTAGAGAAAAAACAAATTAAGATCATCAAAAGGAAAGATCTAAACTCTTTAACCAAACACACACATATATATATATATATATATATATATATATATATATATATATATATATATATATATATATATATGACAGCACGTATACAAACTAAGATGCATCAAATCAATGGCTGTAACTTGACACGTAACTGTTAGTTGAAAATTGGCATGAAATTTTGCCCGTATAATGGTCGATCTATTTGACTTATATTCAGCATTGAATTGGATACGTTGGTTATTAAGGTTATTATGTAAAAAAATAAATATCTATTGTAAGATAAATGCTTTTTATCTTCCTAAGGCTACGATATTGTTCATGTCACTAGTTGTATGATACGCCGACTAAAACTACATATCTCCAGAGTGATGAGACACACCCTCACCACAACGAGTGTCCTGTATATGACACTAAACAATCTAATGCTGAAGCTCCAGTCTTAGAGCTTTGGGAATGTGAAGTACCTCTTCATTGCCATTACTCCCAGGTATACTCTGACCCGGAGTGGTAGCACCGGATTGGGTCCCATCTATTGATCAAATAGAACTGTTTAACCATTTAACTGTGTGCAAAGAAATATCAGATATCAAATTGAAGTGATAGTGTTACGTAGCAATACTGAAAGCCATTTTAGCACGTGCGAACAAATAATTAAAGCTAAATCGAATTATTCATGTTAGATAGGAATACTTGAAACAATTTAGCTGTTCTTAAAAATTGAATTGTTGGTATTATATTGTAATACTTAGAGCTTTGTGCAAACGAATGAATGATGTTTAATAGAGATATTAGTGTTAAATAGAAAAACTTGAAACCATTTAACTGAGTGCAAATAACAGCAATACCTAATTGTGTGCAACTATATTAGCTCTAAGACAACTGAATATGAAATTATCTATAATCAATTAATTTAGTAATTATATACATACTTTTAGCTCTAAGGAAATAAATGATTAATATTACATAGAATTATTTGAGTTAGATAGGAATACTTGACACCCTTTAGCTTTGTGCAAACAATTAAGCTTCGGCTTGTTTAAAATGTTACGTTCAAACTATTTGTTTACAAATCAAATATATATATATATAAACAGGATTTGGCATAAATCCCAACCAACTACTTAAGTGACTCACTGGGCTGAGTGTAAACCGCTTGCTGTAGAGCAAGGTTTAGCATGTTAATCTCCTTTGTTATTCGCTGGGATGAATTTGATACCCACTGAGCGCAACACTGTAGTGGCCTTGAGGTAATTTAAGTTAAATTTAGCATAAATACCAACGTAGTTTCTATTCAACTCGTCCTCTTATATTGGTGGATAATTTGCGGACAGAAACGCTTATTGATCTACTCTTGTTCAGGCCATCACTTATTTTCTGTCAACAACAAAACATAAGACAGCTGAAAAAGTAGAGAGACGATAATAAATTTCTGCGTATCCCAGGAAAAAAAGAATCTTGGTATTTCATTTCTATTCAAGCTGAGCTTTGAATGCATCGCCTGTTGATCGATTAATGCATTTGAGTTCCTTAAATAATCCTCAAAATATTTGCTTTTCGATAAATAGTGACTATTGTTGTACACATTCGTGTATAAGTCGGGTTTGTAGGATTAAAATTGAGACAAAATCTTCGGAAGTTCTTCGAAGTTAAATTCTGTTTATTTAGTTATTTCTTCTGAAATTGAAAGGCCATTCTGATTTTTTTATATATTGCTCAGAGCAAAGACTACATTTTAACAAGTATAATAATGTTTTATGTTTATAGCTCGATTTGTGATATATTTAAGTCTAATTGTTTATATAACTAGTCAACAAACTAGTGCAGTTGATTTGTTTTGGTTAGTTTTGAATGGCATGTCAACCTTCGCGCCAAAGCCAATCTTGTAGATGGACAAAAATGGTACTATTTAACCCTTGTTCTGAAAGTGAACGACTGTAATTTGAACTTGCTCATTATGATGTCAAAGTCCAACACCTCAGCAACTACACCACTAGGACTAACGTAGTCTTGTTGATGTACTTACATTGGAGTCTGTTTCTACCTTTGCTTGATTGTCAAAATTTTATTATTTTCTATGCAGTTTTGATCTAGATAACTTTGTTGGTAGGTGAAAACGTTTCCGCTTAAAGTTTCATGTATGGCACACAACTGTCTGATAAATGTGTTTTATCATATTTACCCAACCCCTCCGCTCGGGCAGGATATGAAACAAGGTCAATTTTTAATCGGAGTTTAACAGGTTTGAATTCAGAGTTTTCCTTCTCCTAGTCTAGTTGCCTCATCAAGGTTGAAGAACCCAGTCTGCCCTACCATTTACCCATAGCTGGAGGGAGAATAATTGGATTCATACCTTTCCCAAGGGTATTAGTACTATGTGAAATGCAATCAGTCTCGTCCAAGATTTGAACTCGTGTCGCCGTGTCCATATGTCCTACGACGATAACCATTACACCACGGGTACCTCCATGATAAATGTGTTTTATGCAAGTAATATTCTCAACCCAGTATATTACAAAGATACAAGTGTGCGGTACCTTATGTGTATCCATATCACTACAGTAGTAACAGTTTGCTATGATAGCCCGCTAACTATTGCTCAATGGCAAGGAATACAAAATATACAAATCTTAACATAGATAGACACAAGACTATTATAGTTGAACATCGAGTGGAGATCAAAGTTCTCTGGATTAGCGGAAGATCAACAATATATGCTTACTTAGTGCCTCTCGACTAAAAATGTAGAATATTTTCTGAATCTTAGCGTTGCTGATTGATTAAATTTAAAGGCATGTCAGCCCATTTCAGGTTATTTCATGTCATGAGATTGAAGAATTGTGTTAATTGTACATTCATATTTACATTTTTGCGAAGTTGTTTTGACAAGTTTTTTACACACAGCTATAAGAAATCAAGTATTCCTATCCAATACAAATAATTCATACACATTTGTATAGTTTCGGGTATTCCTATCTAATACTTCTAATAATATGGTTTCAAGTAATTATTTCTTTTAAATACTAATCATTTATTTGCACTTATATGCTTTCAAGTTACTAATAGTAAACTATTATAACTTCAAGTAACTATTCTTAATACAAATTATTTACAGTTATATGGAATCAAGGATTCCTATCGAATACGAATAATTTTTAAATAGATCTATTTGACTCATAGGTTTGGTTTGCTTTGGTTTCTTTGTTTAATGGCATATCAACGTTTGTGAGTTATTTAATACCAAAGCTATCCTTGCAGAATAAATGGACGGATACAATTCAACACATGGTTGGCGGGATAAGGAGGTTCAATATTGATCCAAAGATGAGACCCTAATAAGTACTAGCAGTCCGGATGAGAATGGACCTTGAAGTAATGACAATGAAGGGATTCTTCATATTTCCCATATCTTTAGAAATGAAACCTCACCATCTGATACAATTTAGTGTCATATACAGGATACTCTTAATGTTGGGCTGCAATACTGAAGTAAATATTTTCTTCTTTAGTGCCCCGTTCCTTAGCTTTCTGTGTGGCGATTTCTTTTTCATGAATTGTGTTTTATGGACATTATATATAGTTGTAAGTTGGCTGATCGTAGTGGAGAGAAACTCGGAGGCTCCCTTTCCAACTGCTACTTTACCGAGGTGTAGGGTAGGGAGCTACTCCTTTCTCTGGATTGCTCTACTTAGTCTTTATGGGTATCTTATAATGTTGAGTGTTAAGCAAGAAGGCATCAAGTACCATTTTTTGAGTCTCTGATATAACTTGACTTGGGGTTGAAACCCGGTCTCCAGACCATTGAGGAATACTCTAGCCACAATGCCAGTGGCATATATATATATATATATATATATATATATATATATATATATATATATCCCCTGATTAATTTGTCGTATTAGAATGAAAAACTTAGGTCGACCCATGGACAAGTCTTATAATAAATTTTACTCGCGATCAACTACATTTTTGGTTGATGCAAACACAATCAATATCATTCAATATCATTCAAAGAACAATAAAATTTGTTGCAGGATTTAAATTTCATTATTTTAACCGGAGTAGACAATCCGCAGGAAAATCGGTGACCAGAAAATCGATTGGGAATAAATTTCTAATTCTAAAGTGTATAAAAGATACAAAAGATTACGGATTTGAATCGTTAACATTGCTGTTCCATTCAGGAAAGTGCGTTCTTCGGCATTCCAGGTGCAGAAAGAGATAATAAATTATCTCTTATAGAAAATAGATGTATATCTTTAGCGCATCGTGGGCTATCACATAACTATCCCAGAAAACCATTCTTAACTTTCTTTTGTAACTGCTCTTTCAACAGTAGGGATGTTATCTCCTGCTCTGTCATTGAACAGTAAAGCCAATCTGGCTATGACCATTTTACACCGTCGAGTAAGTCTTTTTTTTTTTTCAATTCTTATACCTGCGTGTTCACAGAACAATATGCACATATTTTTAGCTGTTGAGACAGGTCTGTGTAATCTTTCTATAATATTTAAACATGTTAAGCATATATTTATTGAACCGAATATTGGTTAGAGTGTTCGCCAATGGTCTAGGAGACCTGGGTTCAATCCCAGGTCTAGTCATACCAAAGACTCAAAAAATGGTACTTGATGCCTTCTTGTATAATACTCAGCATTATAAGGTTCGGATCAAGGATGAAGAGGTCCAATCCTGGGAAAGGAGTAGCGCCCTCGCTTGGTGTGGTAACTATCGAAAAGGAAGCCTTTGAATCATTCTCGTCTACAGCCACCAACTTGACTTAGTTAAATATTTCTTTATGTGAAAAAGAGCTTATCTTTCCTTAAGTTTGTTCTTTGTTAGTATATCAAGGATAATATTTGAGTAGTTGGTGCTAGGGATGTTATTTAGTTGCGTTTCCACTCATCAAGGTCCAATATTAAGATTAGTATATTCAATTATATACTAACACTAAATAAACGGAAGGAAAAGTCAAGATAAGCTTATTTACGCATATAGGAACATTTATTTTACACGTAATAAGCATACAAGAAGTATTACAAAATATTAAAAAAGTACCTCAACGAATATATACACATGTTGTTCTATGAACAATCTGCATATGAAAGGGAGAACGATAAAGTCTTATTGGTTTTCTTTGGTGAGCAAAGCTGTGTTGTATTGATGTTTTAATGGTGAGGCGAGACAGTCTTCTCCAAGAACAGAGATAAAGGGACTCGTTTTAAAAGTTCAAATAATAGAGACAAGAAAATCATATCTTTACCATCTGAAGAACGTAGACAAAAGAGGCTGATTTGGAGAATAGGATAATACGTGACTATGACATGTCCAAAGACACGCCTCCAACTGCAAAGAAGATAGTTTTTTTTATTGTCTTCATACACTAATATTGGTGGTCGTTGATTAGAGCCTCGACTCAATATCTTCCCTATCTCCTAGCAATCCCAAACAGAATATTGTATGGTACTCTCTTAGAAAGCCCTTACTCAATAAAAAGAAAGAAAAAAGGACCAATCATAGAATTACTTTTAGGTCATATTAAGCTCAATTTTGGAAATATTAAAAGGCAGTGATCTAAACCTCAAAAAGAAAATCTCTTAATCCCTTTCACGAAAATGTAATCTAGTCAAACTCGTATTATTAAACTGAAAACTGACAATAGATATTTTCCTATTGTAATATTGGTAAAATTTTAATTGTATACAGCGCTGTAGTATTACAAGTATATATTTACTTAATCCCTGTGCCATGAGGTCCGTTTTTAAGTGGAATACAACCTTTTTGAATTCAGGGATTTCCTTCTCCTTGACTAGTTGCTATACCAACGTTAAAAAGCCCAGCCTGCTCTAATATTTACCCATAGCTGGAAGGAGAATAGTTGGATTTATGCCTTTCCCAAGGATATTAGCATGATCTAAAATGAAAATAGCCGCGTCCAAGATTTCAACTCGGGTTACTAAGTCTATTTCGTATGACGATTACAATTACGCCCCGAGCGTCTCTTAAGTAGTATTACAAGTAGATTTCCACAGAAATGATCAAAGTATATTAACACAAAGCGGGTTTTTAAAATTAAGCAATGGAATTTTTTTAAAAAGGCGTGCTTTTCACCCTTTTGTAACAGATCTTTAAAAAAAAATAAAGAAAACAACAAAAACTAAAATGAGTTGAAAGTTTTGTAATTCTTGGGTATGTGCTTGTGGTGACAGAAGCCGTGAAAAGTATCCGCAGTGGTTGGTAGCATCGTGCAAGTTTGTGCACTGATACGTTGTACATTGCCCATTGCAGATGAACAGGTAACGTAGTTTAAATCGAGAATTATGCTTTACGAGTTCGAATGGGCTATAACGAAGCGAAAGCAACAAAAAAAGCGCAGCTAATCCCGGAATAGTAACTATAGGAGTGAAGAAATTTTGTCCCGGTTGTAAGAATTGAAGATCTGGCTTAAAATCGTTGATTCCGAGGCCGTGCAAATTTTGCTATACAGAGATTTTTATTGTGCAAAATTATTCGCTCAACAATGATTTCTACCTGACACTATATATAGGGATAAATACCATTCACACTTTTATACGCAACCTTATCTAAAGTGTCCAATAGGATTTACTGCTTAGATTTCAAGTTTTTATTTGTTAATTGTATCAATCTCACTCATTCTCTCGTGATCTCTGTCTGTATCTTCCTATATACGAAAGTCTTTCAATAAATAAGGTGAGGCAAATTTGGTGAGTAGCACACGAAGAGGATCAAGCAATCTCATTCCAGTGTGGTTCATTACCATCACAATCTCCAAAAAAGCAGCTGGAACTATCACATTTTTCCTCATGTTGCCAAAATATAGCAAAACTTTAAACTCTACCAAGTATTTCTGTATTAGACATTGCAGCGATAATTTTGATTTGCATAAAACACAAGACATGGATGGCGATGTTGTCTCCCTTGGCAAAGTTGGACAGGAAGATGTAAATGTCTTTTCCAATAAAAACTGGCTTTATTCTCATTCAATGTTCGTTGTAAGATGCGTGATTGGAATCTGGCAAAATTAATTCTTGCCACTCTCAGACTTGTCATGCACAACCATTTTATGTCTGAGAGAATTTGTTGAAATGTGCGTTTAGATGCCATAAAATATAAGGATTTGCTAAGCTCTGGGATCGAATAGTACACAAAGACAGATAACTTAATTCTTACCCAACCTTCCCCCGAAAAAGGAAAAGAGAAGTGTAAAAGATAAGTTACAATTAAAAGGAAACATTTATCATTAAAAAAAAACAATAGAGATTTTTATTGTGCAAAATTATTGGCTCAACAATGATTTCTACCTTACACTGTATATAGGGAGAAATACCATTCACACTTTTATACGCAACCTTATCTAAAGTGTCCAATAAGATTTACTACTTAGATTTCAAATTTTTATTTGTTAATTGTATCAATCTCACTCATTCTCTCGTGATCTCTTTCTGTCTCTTCCTATATACGAAAGTCTTTCAATAAATAAGGTGAATTCTGCCTCAGAAGCTGACAATAGGAAGCATTGTTTAAAGGGGCAACTTTTTCAAAGAAATCAATACTAATGGTTCCTTTCAGGTCCCAGAAGACTGCCAGCATGACCCTCTTAACTGACAGCTTCTCCCGGAATTTTTTTTACCAGAAAGTCAGTGTGTTCCCACTTCGTGGACCATCTTTTCGATTCAGCCACATATTGGTAAACCGATGTTTAACTCATTTGTAAGCATTTCTTTTGACAAAACATGCTTCTCCGTAAGCATCATACATTCTTCAATAAATTTTATACAGTTTGTTTCTAAATATTTCATGACTGACCTGTGTTTAACCCGGAAGCATTCTGTTATTCTAAATAGCCTTATAACAAAGAAAGTAAAAATTTTATTTTTCCAAAAACCTTTGTAGGTAATAAATGCCAAATCCATTTCATACAAAAGAACAGTTCTATTTCAAACAATTCAGTTTAGCGTAAGTACAGTTTCAATGTCAAAAACAGTTCTATTTCAGACAATTCAGTTAAGCCTTAGTACGCAGTTTACATGTCAAAACAGTTCTATTTCTAGCAGTTCAGTTCAGCATAAGAATGCGGTTTAAATATCAAAACAGTTCTATTTCAAGTAATTCAATTTAGTATAAGTACACATTTTAGTTTTATTTGACCCATACATAGGACCCAATCAGGTGCTACTACTCCAGACTAGAGTGGACCTGGGAGCGATGGTAATGAAGGGGTGCTCTGCATTCCCCAAAGCCCCAGCATTATTGGAACCTCACCATCAGATTGTTTAGTGTCATATACAGGACACTCTTTGAGGGAGCCTTACCCCTCAGCAGAGATGCAGTCGGTGTATTCTACAGCCCCAGCCGACTGGGCAATATATTTATGGGGCTGAAGGGGCTACTGTCTAATGACAAAATTGTGTCAAAGGTAACGCTTCTAGGAGATATTAACTCCAAAATCAAAATTGAAGAGGGAAACTCCAGCATCAAACCTCTGCTGACTTGTAAGCATCCTTTCAGAGGAAAACTCGAAGAGAAGTTAATCTGAAATAAAACCTATAGTCTGCAGAGGCACTAGTTATCCTGTTATGTCTGAAACTGGCCTGTAGCAATGTTGACCCAGAGAGTGGCACACGTGTTGTACAAATTTATATCTCTATAATCCAATGATATACATATGTTTTACAACCTAATCATCGTACGAATCTTGTACGTTTTTCACAAGTTAAAATAGCATACATACACAGCTAAGGGTTCTTGATGAGTAGTTTTTAGCATATGTTATCATCAGATCAAAATGTTCTCATTAGGTGGATATCCTTTTACATATTTCTATGTGGGGAGTGATGGGAAGAGTGATCTTGTTTCTGGAACATTCTAGGAAGGGCGGTCTACTTTAAACTGCGCGATTATATACATGATTATATCATATTGTGCGATTTGTTCATTTTTTTTACTCTGTCAAGTTTGATTTATGGCATTCTCGTGTTTTTTTAAATTATTATTATTATCATTATTATTATACTCCTGGTTCATTTTCCTACCAATGTTAGCTGATGTCTTTCACATGACTCTTAATGATAACAAGTCTTTTTCAGGTCTCCAGGATTTTTCTCCATATTCTTGCCGATTTCAATAATGCTTTTATTTAAGATGGACTCGATTCTTCCTATAAATTCCAACTCTTCAGGTCTCTTTTCCAAGACTTTGGGAACCGTTCCAAGCGCACCAATTACAATAACTAAGACAGCTGTGGAACACGAGGGTAATGGTGATACGAGCTGCTGTAACCGTCATCCTTATGTTCCACAGCTTTCTTAGTTCTCTAGCAAGGTCTAAGCATGTTTCTGTTTTTGCTTTCTTTGATTTTCACCTATTAGTTCGCTGGGACTGCAAAATCCATTATACGGCAAGTTCTTTTTTTTTTGTTAATTATCTCCAAGTCAGGTCTACTGGTCAGAATAAGGTGATCTGTTTGTATCTCAAAATCTATGAGAATTTTATGCATTTCATTTTCTAGGACGGATTCTAGTTTGTGCATACACCATCTGGTAGTATGATCAAATTTTAATTTCTGACACAGTCTACAGTCGCGCCTAGTCTTGTATATCTTTTACAACACTTTACCGCATTTGCTTATAATCTAATAAACCGTTTCATCTCGATGCCCCCATAATCTATACTAGTTATTCTACAGCGAATGATCAATTTTCTCTTTGATATAATTGTTTTTTATGAGATTATTTTGTGCTGCTATTTAGAGATATTCAATTTCTCTTCAGGAGATTTCCCCTTCTTAGCCATCTCTAGGTTATCTCATGCGCAATATCCTTAATTTGTGGTTTGAAGTAATCATATAGTTGTTTTCCTTCCCCATTTTTGTTTTCTAGATTTTGTGGTTTTACTGTTTGACTTTAGGTTGCAATTGCTGTTACTGGTTGCTGCATTTAGTCTTTCTTTGATCTTTTTAGTGTATTCCTCGAGTCCTCGCATCTACACACTCGTCAATGCTGGTGAGTCCTCTTCGTCTTCCTCCTCCTCCTTTTCTGTTCTTCTTTTTTTATTCATTAGTCTTTAGAGTCGTTAGATTTCAGATTGCGTAACAGGAATTTGTTTCAATGCCTACATTTATCTATAAATATAGCAAACTGCATAATTACATATATATTGTTGCGTCCTTAAAAGGAATGCAATCAGACAAAGTGGTACTTGAGTTGAAAGGAACAGTTAACACGTTCGTAAAATAAACAAACGGTTTTATTTCAACAGATATACAATAAGACAAACATGGTATAGTGAGGCATGCTACTAATTCCCGAAGCAAGAACAGGTATAACGCTGTGCTCACTGTGTATATAGTCACTCCACATGACTGAGAGTGGGTGTGGGATATTCCATTACAACTTATATATATATATATATATATATATATATATATATACAAGTGCATGTGTGTGTGTGTTAAGACGAAAATATCTACTGCTATATTTTGCACATTGTTAGGGAAGTCATAACAACCTCTAAACTTTACTCAGCTCTTCATCACTTGTATGATAAGTTGACTGTAGTATGTCGTTTACAGGCCTTAGGAACTTTCTGAAGCCAAGAAAATTGATTCTAAATGAACCTATATAGATGAAAACCAGCCACCATTTAAATAATTGTCTTCCTCTTCTTCATCGATGCAGAAAAAAATTAAACAAGACAGTCATTAACGATCAAACAAATTTATAACGAGAATTGGAAAGAAAGAAAGTAGTAGCTAAATAAAAAAAAGAAAAGAAAAGAAGACACTCACAAATCTGCAACATTTCAACGTAAGCGGAATCTTCTGTTGAAAGATTCAGACGAGATTCAAAAGGAATTCTTTTCACATGTTGCTGGAACTTGGGCAAGCTGTTTCTGTTTAATGATTGTTTGAATAATACATTAGAAAAAAAAATGAAAAAAAAGAAGACCCTCCTGTCTGTGCAAGGAAAATGATCATTGATTTTGAAAGGTAACAAAATTGTCATGCTGCAGCTGCGACACAGCAAACTATCATAGAACTGCTTGCCCTGTCGATGGGACTTAGACTACGTTGACTGAATTCCCTGAACAAACAAGAGGTGTCTTGGTTATGACACTAAACTACAACTGATGGTGAGGCTCCAGTTTTCGGCTTCTGGAGTTTCAACTACCGATAAGAATAGTAAATCTAATGAACAATCGTTGGGGGAAGTCCCCGTGGTGTAATGGTTAACGTGCTGTATTGCAGCCTATCAGTAAGCGAGTTCGCGCTCAACTCGTGCCACTGCGTTTACTTTTGGACTAATACTCCTGGGAAAGGTATGAAACCCCCAGCGATGGGGTAGATTGTATCACTACTGTTCTCCAAGGATGGCTTTGGCATTTAATTATCCTCGAATGCCATTAAAGAAATAATTTAATTATCCTCGAATGCCATTAAAGAAAGAATTTAATTATCCTCGAATACCATTAAAGAAAGAATTTAATTATCCTCGAATACCATTAAAGAAAGAAACTAATCGGGACAATCCCTTCATTTTGTTTTAAATCCCCCAAATTTAATTCTACTTAAAAAGTAAACATATATACTTCACATTTCCGCAATCTGATATCATATTAATGCTATTAAAGATGGTGAAATTTGATAAAAGTCGATAAATATCAACACTTATTTAAATATCCTCCTCAAGATTTTCAATTGTTTAAATAATTTTCCTTTTTTTAATATTTTGCTTTTAAATTCTAATTTTTTAGAACAACGTAATTATCTTAATATATCTATGCCATGTATCACTGAAAAATCAGAAATTTCTTGTAAGTTTTTCATTAAATTAACAGATTTCATCGTTAATTGTAGCACTTAATATTTGCAAGTCTTGTAATTTAAAAACTATTGGTTGATTTTTCATTAAATTTTACCGATTTAATCATTAAAGTCATTACATTCGAACTAATCTAATTATTTCTATTTGGTCATTTTTCAATGTTGTCAACATTAAGGATTCTATTTCGATATTACTTACGTGACTGATTATTGTATGATATTATCAGTATATGATAATTCAATCGTGAAATCTCTGCAGGTTCGGCTAATTTATTTGAAAATCAATTTGATGCTAACTTTCTCTCTCTGATGAATTGTCGATATTTTTTCCTAATTGTTTCATTCTTAATTTTAGTGAAATATAAAGTTTTCTTCGCCCATTGGTATAATGGTTAGAGTGTTCGCCAATGGCTCGGGAGACCGGAGTTCAATTCTAGATTGGGTCATACTAAAGACTAAAAAAAATTTACTTGATGCCTCCTGACTTAACACTCAGCATTATAAGATACGGATCAAGAGTAAGTGGAGAAATCCATGGAAAAGAGCAACACTATCTTCTACACCTCAGTGTTGTAGCTACTGAAAAAGGAATCCTCGGGTCACCATCGACAACGATCGGGCAACTTGTACCGGTGTGTTTTATTGTTTTTTAATTTAATTTTGAGAAAGGTTCAATATAAAACATTCTGTTATAATTTTTTGTTCTTGTTTTCGTATATTTCTTTTATGATGACTATATAAACTTCGCTGCGAACTTCGTTGTGTACATAGTAGAGTATATTAAATTACTTCACCTGGCTAGCTTACCTTTCCCACCAAAAATATTAGTAATGTATCAACATATATTATGTGAGTTTGATTTTATTTGTAAGATATAAGTTCATTTTTTCAACAACCCTAAAAAACAGGATTTCTTGCAAGCTGTAGTCAGTATAATTGCGCAGTTGCACCCCTTAGACTATGAAAATGCCTGGAGAAAAAGCTAGATGGTAACTACATAAGGACACTGAAAGCTATTCTTGTAATATTACGGACGGGCACTGTCATCAATCAGTGAAGGTGTCACGAGACTAGCGCGTGCGGGCAAAATAACCTGCAAAGTTAGACGTGATTTTAGAATAATCACAGATGAATTATTACGTGTTTCACGACAGTTTCACTGGTGACATCGAACATTCAGGGATCTTCGATTTGTTCCCCAAAATCTCTATATAAGAAAACAAGTCAGGAGATTTTGGAGAGTTGAAGGCGGTTGTCGAAACGGGTGCGTTAAAGGTTCCGAGGCCCCGACCCGTCCTGCCCCAGTCTGCTACGACCTATCTGTCAGGCATGTGTCAACAACCAGCTCTTACCCACACCGCCGTCACCACCAAGAGGAAGGGAGAAGAAGAACGTAACTAAAATGAACTTTTCGAGTTGCAACGATCATAACCCAAAGTGAATAATAAACGACTGCAATATTTTCTTCCCTTACCTTCGAATTTGAGTATTTCTTTTTCTGCGGACTTCTTTCTTTACAGCACAACACGTTGGTCCTATGTTGTGTTTGTAGTGTACATTCTGTCGATGGGGTTTAGAATAGGAATACCGTATCCCCTGGTGAAAGGTGAGACCACTCTCCTAAAAAATAGGTTTCCAAGGTATGACACAAAACTGCATCTGATAGCGAGACTTCAATTCCAGAGTTCGGTGAATTTGAGGTACATTTATCACTGCCATTACTTCTAAGTGTACTCTGATCCCGAGCAGTAGAGCCTGTCAGGATCCCATCTATAGATCAAATAGATCTGTTTAAAAATCATTCGTATTCAAGAGGACTGAATACAAAAACAATGTTCAGAAACAGCAGCTCAGAAAATGTAAATATGAACGTACAATGAACGGTATTACTTAACCTCTTGGCATAAAATACCCCGAAACAGATAGGAAAGCCGTTTAATTATTCTAATCAATTATTGTAGTGTCATAGATAGCAAGTAATTCTCTATGATGAATTACAACTGAGAAGAAAGTTCAGTCTTCAATTGGTGCACTATTCACGCTGCCTTTTGCTCAACCTAAGCTTAGCATATTTTAAGGCATCACATTATGGTTAAACAAATTACTACAGGGTAGTTTGTTGTTGTTGGCGACTGTAGTCGAGGGAGGCCAGGAGATGTAGGGGAGGACCCTACTCCTTTCTCTGGATTGCTCCACTTTACCCTTGATACGTACCTTATATTGCTGAGTGTTAAGCAAGGAGGTATCAAGTAACATTTTTAAAGTCTTTGGTATGACGCGACCTGGGATTGAACTCAGGTCTCCCGGACCATAGGCAAACACTCTACCAGTGAATCTGATCTTCACCAGGTGTCCTATTCTAGAGCCAAATCTAAGATGTGCTGAGGTTTTAAGGGGGCATCGCGTGGTGTAATGTTTAACAAGGTAGTCTATAGACTACTTCTTGTGAGTTTGATTCCAACATATTTTTTAGATTATTAGATAAGACTTGAAAATCTCAGATCAAGGAGCCTAAAATAAAGAAGATTCCACTAATATCTATTCAAAGTTACTCGTTTGAATTAGATAAAATATCTTTTATTTTGCTTCTTGCATCTGGTTTGAATGAAATATTAAAATGTCTTCTTCTATCTTCCATGTTCTCCGAAGCCTTCTCTTTTTCAGTGTATGGCGGGGTGGGAATCATTGTTTAAAAATTAGCAAATGCTTGTAGAGAAGAGGAAAATCTCGTATTTTGGTTTGTTGCTCAATTTATTTCGACACTTAATTTCAACCAATCAGGATGACTAATCCTATTCAGCTCGGACCTTCATTTCCGCCCACCAAAGCTTGTTAGCGGCCAAACCCAGTCTCTTTGGCTTGGGAACGCAGACCAGAACAGACGTTCCTCTAGCCGTTCCTACTTAGCGATGCTTTTTAGCTAGACAAGCCACACAGTGTAGATATCTCACTGTGGCTCTAACATAGCAGCAGCAACAACATGGACACACGAGGGAATCCATCTAATTTATGGATTTCTTACGAGGAATCCCAGTTGAATATAAATTAGATGCATACAACATACCTCGCACAGGCCCAACTTTGTGTCACCTCAAAATTGGCTATGTCGATCCGAGCGTAACTCCGCTCTCGCACACACAAGCTCCCATTTCACCGCTGGTCCACATTAATGGAGATAACGCCTACTCCCCCCCAAACACCAGACACAAAACTCACGGTGACATGCAAACACAATCCCTCACACGTCCCGCAACACACGCTGCCATCTCAACATCTCGCTACGCCATTTCGTCTCCATACTAACAAGCCTAAACTCCACGAGTCTTGCAGCACCAAAAGCAAACCATATTCCATGCTGCAATAAAAACCCTATTTCTAAAAACACCTTTCGACCTTCGCCATCTTACTACTTCATCTTCAACCACCTTTTATTACCTAACAACTATTAGCGAGGAAACAACACCACGTAAACACACATACGTTACAACCATTCCTCGCTTACCAACAACAAAAACTCTGGCTACAAAAATGGTTTCCCCTCGCTAAACAATAATACTCATTTCATCATCGCTAAATGCTAACAAACTCAATTTTTTATAAACAACTTGTGACTTGACAATCTCAGATTAGTTAAAGAAATCTGTAGGCATTTTATGATGTGTAATGATGATCGAGTTAAGTTAATAGCCCATTGATAGTGAGGTCGATTCAAAGTGTGTACCCCATACTTCTGGCTTTGCTCCAAATTAAGATAAGCTTAATAAATGATAATCTAGAAACTTGGCGGAAAGTAAGAGTTCCGTAGGATTTCTTTTTTGAGAACATTATCATTCTTATCATTATCCCTTGTCATTTAAAAAAAAATCATTGATAGCCAGTGATCCGTTATAAGTAATGCTATTTCTTGAAGATAAGGTTCCTTGAGCAACATCTCCACTTTTAATCAAAATGAGTCTGTTTTTAACCAACCTCTCTGCCATAGACAGGATATGACAAAATTTTTAAACAGAGTACAACTGGTTTGAACTGAGTTTTCCTTCTCCGAGACCGGTTTCCATACCAAGGCTAAAGAGCCCATGGCTAGGGTTGGGGGGTGAACAGATGAATTCATGCCACTCCTCAAGTGCATTAACGTGAAATGAAACATAAACAACGTCATCTAGGATTTGAAATCAGGTCGCCGATTCCCTGACGTAACAGTTTTCGTAGACTAAAATAAATCTTGTCGGTGGGTACACTCTGATACTACTTGGCTGTGCCAATGCAACAAAGCAATTTTTGGCACCACTTAGATTTACACGTTTACCGAAGACATTGTATCGTAGTATGTCTACGCGGAAAGTCAAATGACATTGAAGAAATTTACGTTACATTACATTGAAAGACATTTTTTTATTTATATCATATCATTGAAAGTTAAAGAACATATAGTTTATTCATGAATTGTCCTCCCTGTCGGTGGGGCTTATAATATGCTGACTGTATCCTATGTATAGGGTTGAGTCTCCTTCTAAAAGAGGTGCCATTATTATGACACTAAACTGCATCAGGTGGCGAGACTTCAGTCGTGGAGGTCTGATGAGTGTTGAATACCTCTTCATTATCATTACTCCCAGGTCGTAGTCACTGTTAGGGTCCACTCTATCGGCCAAATTGGTCTGTTTAAAAATCATTCGTATTGATAGGAATACTTGTAAATCATTTTGTATCAATAATGGTTACTTGAAGCTATAATCGTATACAAAAGATAATTATCAATTGCTTGGTGTCCTGAGTATGACACTGAACTGCATCTGGAGGTGTGGATCCAGTTTCTTGGTATCCTGGGTATGACACTAAACTGCATTTGATGGTAAAGCTCCAATTCTGGAGATTCGAGAAATGTGGACTCTCCCTTTACAACTATTACTCCCAGTTTTACATTGGCCCGGACTGGTAGTACCTGTTAGCGTCTCATCTATGAGTCAAGTAGAACTGTTTTACCATTTACTGTACTGAAAAGCATCAATCAGTGAGCCAAAAAAAAAATTATTAATATTAAATAAAATTATTATTGTTAGATATTGCTGTGGTCTTCAGATAAGACCGGTGGAAGAACAACTCAAACAACGGGTGATAGGTAAACGTTATTGTATTAGCAGAAAAATGAAAGTCATACAAAGGAAGTACTAGCCGTGCTCGGCTTGCAGGCCGTCTGTCAAATGTCTCGTAAGGAACAAGAAGTTGTTTCCATTTATTCCCTGTAAACAGGATACAGGAAGGCACAAGGCCTTAAGTTTTGGGGGGAAGGGGAAGGGTGCGGTCTTGCATTGACTATGTTTTACTAAGGGGACCTAGCTAGCCACATTCACCGACCCATTCAACAATACAATATATAACCATTCATCCATCGCCATGCGCACTGCTACCACCAAAATCCCACATTTGGTCTATGAAGAAAGATCTACTTAAAACCCCGAAAGTGATGTATGTTTTTATTTACAATTTTGTGATATCTTTACAATGAATGATGGGAATGGGAGAAAAAACCCCAAATATGTACAATACGAAAAACAAGGAAAGATTCTCCGTTTGGTTGCCCTCCCATCACCCCGTCTACGAAAATGGGGGCCGACTGTTTTCCGGTGTCCGAAAACACCGAAAACAAGCCGAACCTACCCTAGGTTGGACTGGGATCCTACTCTAGAGGGATAAAGAAATATAGGGTTGGGAGCGGAATGGAGCAATAAAAGAAGGCAGGTAATATAATGTTTTATATGATTTTTTATATACATATGAATTTTTTCAAGATCTTCTGTAAAAGTGGGCTGGAATATGGGCAGAGGTACAAAAATAATGGGGATGGGGAAGATCTTGAGGACTAACGACTGGATGACGGGGACAATGACTGACAACATACTGCTAACTAGGTTCCAAGGGAAAAAAAGCTTTGCCTACTTACCGGGGGTGGTGTCCCGAAGGACCCATACCATAGATGCCATGGGCCGGCAGAGGAGGGAAGGATGACTCCAACATTGCCCTCTTTCTTACGACCAGGCTCGCTGCATTCACCCACCTTCTGCTGAATGTTATGCGATCCAAGCGTTTTCTATCGCATCTGATTTTGACCCTAAGCGAATGCTTAAAATGCAAAACCAGATCACGATGAGAAAAGTTTGCATCGTCATACAATCCCTAACAAGAAGTTGTTTCCCCTGAACGAGCTAAGCTCGGAGAATATGTTTAGGTTGGACGAGTCCATCTTTGGAGCATGGTAGGATATGTCCCCATAACAGATATTAATACTTGAAACTACTTCATCATCATCATCATATCGTGCTGGCAGCACGGATATCCCTGACCCTCTCTCGCCACTCCTCCCTATCGTTCATCGCCCTAGGTAAGTCTTCAGGACAGCAACCTGTATCCTCACATAGCTGCTGAATGTACGTTCGTGCTGGTCGTCCTGCTTTTGCGCGGCCATGTGTGGGGATCCATAAGAGTACATCTCTTATGAGTTCATCTCTGCTTCTCCAGCAATGTCCTGCATGTCTGGTTCGCCTAACTTGAATAGTTTTCATGATAGGGGGCAGGTGGCCGTACAGTTGGTGTCTTGTGGGGTGTTGCTGCCAGGACTTGTTCAGGATTGCACGCAGCATTCTTGTGTAATTGCCATCTAGTTTCTTCTCCAGCCGTTTCGTTAGCGTCCATGTAGTGCATCCATATAGCAGTATCGATGTGACCGCTGCCTGGAAGAAACTGCGTTTCATTTTATCGGTTAGGTCTGATTTCCATATAGTCGATAGTCTATTGATAGCTGTCCATGCTTTCGTTAACCTCGTTTCGATGTCCTTTTCGGTTGATTCGACGCTGCTTCCTAGGTACGTGAATTTGTCTACTTGTTCAAGAGGGGTTCCTTTTAGAGTGGAGATGTCCCCCGTTTTGTTATAGCACATATATTCCGTTTTGTGTGCATTAACATAGAGGCCTATGCTTGCTGCTGCTCGTTCCAAACTATGCAGAAGTGTTTCGGCTTGGTCAGGTGTATTTGCCAGTATCGCTATGTCATCGGCGTAGTCGGCGTAAAATCTTTTGGCTGTAACTTTTATTATCCTCCACTCAAAATTTCCTTCTTCGTTTTAATATTTCGTCAGAGAGTTCCGTAATCTTATAATGTAAATATTTATCCCATCTATTATTTATTGCAAGGATACTTGTCCATGCTTTGAAAGGGTCAAATTAAGACAAAAGAAAATTGTGAACACGAAAAAGAAAGAGCAGGTAAATAAATGTCTTTTTTAGAACTGCAGATTGTATGAGCAAAATGAGATAGAACACTTAGAAGCGGGGAGATATTGATAGACTTAAGAAGTGATTGTCAGCTTGAACCATGATACTGTTTGAAAGAAAGTAAAGATTTATTACAATATTACAATTTTTTTTAGCTTTCTCAATATTCATGCTTGATTATATCGTTCAATGAAGTTACATTATTTGTTTTAAATAAAAAATCTACGGATCTTATCCAAAATGGCGTCAGTGATAATATCATAATATAAAGTAGATACTCTTTATTTTTTGCATATCTTACTGATCGCGAAGTTCATCTAAAATGAAATTTGTTAAATTTTCTGTAGAAATTCGTAAGCTTTTTTTTAACAACCCAACATCTTTAAAATATAATCAGTGCAGTGAAGTTTAAATCTGGCTGTTTGTATCACTTACTGTTTTAGGCAGCTTTTTCCATGCGTTAGAAATAGTTTGTCGGTCTGAAGTTCAATATATCATTCGATTCTATATTTTATTTTGATTGATTGATTGATTGCGTTTAAAGCTTCCTGATGTTTACCGAATATGGCATATACTTGAAGAAGTCTGGGCGACTGGCAAAGAGAACATTTACCGTAACAATGTGGACCATATGATAAAAATGGTGAAACCTGGGAGTAATTAACCTGGGAGTAGTGGACCCAGGAGTAATGGACTAGGGAGTAATAACAATCATTTGCTTGAGTGGACATTGGCCTAGGGGTTAGAGTGTTCGCCAATGGCCCGGGAGACCTGGGTTCAATCCCAAGTCGAGTCATACCAAAGACTAAAAAAATGGTACTTGATGCTTCCTTGCTTAGCACTCAGCATTATAAGGTACGGATCAAGGGTAAAGTAGAGCAATCCAGGAAAGGAGTAGCGCCCTCCCCTACACATTGGTGTAGTAGCTATCGAAAAGGGAGCCTTCGGGTTACCCTCGACTATGGTCGCCAACTTTACTTTTACTTATATCTTCAAGTAACAATTCTTAAGATGAATAATTTGCTCACAGTTATATAGAATCAAATATTTCTACCTAATACGAACAATTTTTAACAGATCTATTTGAACCATGGTTGGGACCCTAACAGGTACTACAACTCTAGGATCAGGGTGAAGCTAAGGGTAATGACAATAAAGGGTACTCCACGTTCCTCAAATATCCAGAACAGGAGCTTCACAATCAGAGGCAGTTTAGTATTATACCCATGTCCCCTCTTTTTTTTTTCAGAGGATCTTAACTCCTCTGCATACGATATAGTCGGCATATTCTAAATCCTGCCGACAGGACGAAATACATACCAGCTATTCTACATATTCATGTTGCAATCAAACACATGGCACACCGTTACTCATGCTTCTTCAACGTTTTCTAAAAACTTCTATTTCAAATTCATTAAAAAAAAATGAAAAATTATTCCCTACTTAGCTGGGTCGAGAACTTTTCAGTTGACTCTTGTTCGAGATTACAGAAAGATAAAGTAATAAAACTACCGTGTCTCTGATCTTGAAGACAAGAAGAAAATTAAATGCTGTATAGTAAGAAAGACTTTTAATAGTTCAATATTATATGTCCACAGTTTCAAAGAAGTATTTTTTAAATTTTTGCTTGAGAAGAATGTTCCATAAATTAAATGTTAGAACTTGTTTCAATACAGGCAGAAGATAAAACTGATCAATTATAAAGTGCAACAGAGAAAGGTTTCCACATTGTGAAATAGAGCGCTATTTGAAAAGATTCCCAATAGAGTCTAGCTAATATAGTCACGTCATAACTGTGGAAAAAATTTAAAAGTGAATGAGTTATGGATGGGTGTGCCATGTGGTCTGTAATTCCTTCCGTCAGAAGTTGGCACAGATCTAAAAAAAATCGGTGCGACATTTCTATTATAGATATTAGCAAAAATATGCACTATCCGAGCGCAAGTATTTAAGTTTTAATGCAATGAAATATATTAAATTAGAAAGACAGACGAAAATAAATATGAACGCATATAAAAAGATTACACATATTTTTATTTTGTTTTAAATGATTACTATATAAAATCATACATAGGATTCCTTTAAGAATTTTCGAATAAACCAATGACACTAGAAATCAAAACACCAAGTAATTATTTATTAAACTCGGTTTTGTTAAAACCACTATACAAATTATCCACACCCTATGATACGTAAACCTTTATTTCTTCGGGATATATAGTACATATTGGAGGATTTTAAACGCATTAATAACATGGTCTGTTTTGAGACAAATCTATCTCAGTTAGACTTTATTTGAAACATCGTTAACGTATAAGTTGCTAATTTTGATTAAATAAGGATTATCTAATAAACATTGAGAATAAAACATAAATAACTAAGGAAATTGTGACATCGATAGTGACGTAGTTTTGGTTGCAGACAGGCATATAATCCCCAAAATAGTTCTGTTATATATTGGGTTATAAATAATTTATGTTTTAGTAAAATATAATGTGTTCATGAATAATTTAGCATCTAAATAATTTCAGCCAATAGTATATCCGCCATTATTTTGAATAATCTCTTCCCATTTATCTGTTTGCTTGGTGATTCCTCTCATGTGAATTTCAGCTGGTTTTGCTCTTTACAAGTTTTCTGCAAACGTTTTCACCTGATCTTGAGAATATTTTTGTTATTCAGAACATGTTATCATGATCATCATCATGTCTTACTGCTAGCATAGATTTACCTGACTCTCTCTCTCTCTTTCTCTCTCTCTCTCTCTCTCTCTCTCTCTCTCTCTCTCTCGCCAATTGTCTCTATCATTCATCGCTTCCGGCAGGTCTTTTAAACTGCATCCTGTGTCCGTACAGAACTGTTGTAGATAAGTCCTAGTTGGTCATCTAACACTTGCACGTCCGTGTGAAGAGGAGAACCTCATTTATGAGTTCGTCCTTACATCTCCAACAGAGTTCCGCATGTCTTGTCCATCTTATTATTTGGATGGTTTTAGAGATAGTAGGTAGGTGGCCGTACAACAGTTGTTTTGTGGGATGTTGCTTCCAGGATTTGTTCAAAATAGCTCGTAGTATTAAAATGATGATATTAATTAATTTTATTTGATATCTAAATATATATAAATATATAAAACTTTACAAATAATCATATACTTATATTTACGTGGTGCCTTCAATAAGTTTCCAGACCTTTTTTGTACAGGCATTTAAAATTGTCGTGGACACTTGAAAATTCACTATGTTATTGCTATACATCTTATGAGATGACTGACCAATTCTTATGATTTCAGGTTCAAATGAACAGCTACAGCAGCAATTGGAATAAACCCTACTAAAGCCTGATTGTCACAGCTGGTGAATTTCAAAAATGCAATCTGGACGTCAGGACACTTTAGAAGAACAATATGCAATAAAATTATGTTTTAAACTTGGAAAAAATGCCACAGAAACGTATGGGATGCTTCAGACTGCTTTTGGAGCATCTTGCATGAATCGAGCATCAGTTTTGGAGTGGCATAAGAGATTCAAGGAAGGCAGGGAGCTTATGAGGGATGATGAGAGGTGTGGGAGGAGTAAGGAGGTCAGAACACCAGAGTTGATTGGCCAAAGGGTTAGGGTTAGGGTTACTATGTTGAGGTTTTAAGGGAGTTCAGGAAGAGATTCTAGGGAAGAGGCCAACACTCTTCAAATCGGATCAGCGGCATTTCCACGAGGACAATGCACCAGTCCACAACTCTATCCTTGTCACCGACTATTTGACCAAGATGGGTATCAAGATAGTTCCACACCCTCTCTATAGTCCAGACCTTGCTCCCCGTGACTTTTGGTTATTCTCTAAGCTCAGAGGCTGTCGTTATGAGACAATTGAGGAGATAAAAGAGGCTGTGACGAAAGTGATTGACACGCTCACACAAGAGGACTTCCATGGGGCCTTCCAGATGTTGTTAGCATGGTACAACAAGTGCATTGAAGGCGGAGGAGATTACTTCGAAGAAGACTAGAGTCTTATGTGTGTACTATCAATAAAAGTGCCAATACTAAAAAAGTCTGGAAACTTATTTAACGATCCTCGTATATAAATAAGACACATTTCGTCTATATAAAGGATCTTAATTAAATCTTATATATATATATATATATATATATATATATATATTACTGGGGAAACATGACTCGTGTCTAAGTTAATTGTTTGTTACTGTGTAATCTGAGTTCATAATCCTTTGTGACCTGTGATATCTGTTTATCTTAGCAAACAGCTAATTTAACTCGGTACTGTAGGTTTAGAGTAGAGGTATTTCCTAAGCTTAATCCGATATAAGACTACATCTAAATGAGAATCATAATCATTGCAGTAGTTATGGTCGGCGAAATCAGCTCTCTAATTATCATACAGACACTCGAGAAGTGAAATTGTAGGACCTGGTTTACACCAAATCGTTTCGAGAAATCTAATAGAAATAAATGAGTTAGAAACGTAGCGGTTAAAAGATATTTTTATCAGCTAGACACCTTACATGATGTAATGGTTAAAAATCTGGACTAACAGACCATTTTTAGTGTGAGTTCGATTCTCCCTAGGTACCTTATACGAAGTTAAGTTTCGTAAATAATTACATTTATCAGTTGAGCCAAAGTGCATAGAATCTACTCAAATATCTATTGATTCTTTGTTAATAAATTTTTGTACATTAATGGATAGAAGATGACACAAGCATTCAATTTTATACATCAAATATAATTGAATAAAACTATCCAACCGTACAGCAATAACTTTCAATTACTTAAATAAAAAAAAAGGACGGGGAACGTGTTTTCCAAAATTTTCTATTGTCTCAGTATTCAAACCACAATCAGTAAACGGGTAGAAGTCTCTGATCAGATGGGAAAATATCGACCCTTTACCGAATTTTAAGAAATGGTTGATTTTAATGGCATGTCAACTCGTCTGGGTATGTTTTATGCTTAGAAGTGAAAGACTCGCGAACATTGTAGGGTTTATATTTACATTTTATGCGTAGTTGTTTCTTAAGATATTTTACACACAGAAATATGGTATCAAGTATCTTTATTTTATATAGATACTTTGCCTACAGTTATATATCAAGTATTCCAATCTAACTCGAATAATTTGCACGTAGTTATTTGGTTTCAAGTATTTCTATTCAATACTAATAATTTATACACAATTTCATGTTTTCTTGTAACAACTTATATTTAATAATAATCATTTATTTGTAAACAGTTATATGGTTTTAAGTTACTACGAAAAATAATCCTTTGTATAGTAAACAGTTCTATCTTCAAGTAACAATTCTTCATCGTAATCATCACCCTCATGTCGAGCTTCAAGCACGGATTTCCCTGACCCTCTCTCGCCGCCCGTCTCTATCGTCCATCTCTCCCAGTAGGTCTTCCAGGCTACATCCTATATCGGCACAGAGCTGTTGCATATAGGTTCTTGCTGATCGTCCAACCTTAGCTCGTCCGGGTGAAGGGGTCCACAGAAGTATAAGGCTTACGAGTTCGTTCTTACTTCTCCAGCAGTGTCCCGCATGTCTGGTTCGTCTAACTTTGGTAGTTTTTGTGATGAGAGGTAGGTGGCCGTACAGCTGGTGTTCAGTGGGGGTGTTGCCTCCTGGACTTGTTCAAAATAATTCAAACACAACAATACAGTACAAAGCATTCCTAACAAATACTAATGATTTTTAACAGATCTATTTAAACCATAGTTGGGACCCGAACAGGTACTACTCCTCTCGAGCAGAGAAAACTTATGAGAAATGGTAATGAAGAGTCTCACCACCAGATAAAGTCTAGTCTCAATATCCAGGCCATGCCTTTGAAGGGCTTCTTACCCTTCTACAGAGGACACTGTAAAACTTTTTAAAAACAGTTTTCAACTTTAAAGTAATTTTTTTTATCAATCCGGAAACGGCAAAATTGAAACCTTGAATCTTCCATACAAGAAATATGAACAAATTGTTTAATGTAGGCCCATCAAAATCGAAGGCCTAGCAGAATCGTAAGTTCGAGCCATACTACCCACTAACCCTTCCCCTTTGCTCAGCACTGATTGTAATGTCTAGATATCTCGGTTAGTATTAAAGCATGACGTTTACTCTGTTACTGATAAAGATACAAGGTCTATGACAGAGCAACAGACACGTTAGGCTGGGTGATTAGAAAGCAAAATGAATCGATCAATTGACTGATCAAAAGTTTCATCAAAGATAAACTGAGAAGATCACACATTTGACATATATTATCATCATCAAATCACGCTGCTAATACGGATTTCCTAATTTCTCTCTCTCTCTCTCTCTCTCTCTCTCTCTCTCTCTCTCTCTCTCTCTCTCTCTCTCTCTCTCTCTCCATCCGTCCCTATCATCCATCGCTCCTGCTGGCAAGTCCTCTAAACTGCATCCCGTGTCTGCAGAGAGCTATTGTAGGTAATCTTACTTGGATGGTTTTATTGATGGGAGATAAGTGGCAGTACAGCTGTTGATTCGTTGGGTGTTGCTTTCAGGAGTGGTTCAATATAACTCGCAACGTTCTTGTGCAGTTCTCATTTAGCTATTTCTCAAAGCATTTTGTCAGCTTCCATGTGAGCATCTGTAGAGTAATATATATATATATATATATATATATATATATATATATATGTGTGTGTGTGTGTGTGTGTGCGTGTGTGTGTGTATGTGTAACAATGAGTATCAAAAAACCTTATAGATAAATTCCCAGTAATATTAAAAGATAAACCGGCAAACAAAACAGAACATCACATCGAAACTTGAATAGACAGATAAAATAAAGGATCCGATGGTTACAATGCAAAGCTTTTAATGCTACCAAGTCTACAACATCCTGACTGTAGATTCGATTTCATCGATTGAAATTGGAAGCAATCACACAATGATTCATAGTCCAATTCTTGATAGATAGATAGATAGATAGATAGATAGAACCAGACATAGATAGATAGATAGATAGATAGATAGATAGATGAATTCAATAAATCCATAACCGAGTTACAAGTTGAATTTTGATTTCAAATAATCAGTATATAACGTTCGATATCCATGTGATTAATATTCATCGTTTTATTTAATGCATTCTCAAGGAAGGAAATGCGTAAAATAATTTTTCTAAGATAAAACTGTGAACTTATTGACGAACCTATATATCTATTATTTTTCTTTCTTTTTTTTTTTCAAATAGTTCATTAATTATTTCTTTCTTTCTTTATTTCTACATTGGGGTAGTGTCCCTCTTATCCAATTTATTACTTTCTCACTGTCTTTTTAAGTTTCTTTATATATTTCTATCTCTCTTTCTCTTTTTTTTTTTTTTTACCCGAGTGGTTTCAACAGATTTTTGTCCAATGTATTCAGGGCGCCAACAGGATTCGTGCCATAATCTCAAAACCATTAGCAAGCATAATACGGATCCAAATATAAATCTCCCCGGCATTTACTACGAGAACTGTTCTAGTGGATATATATATATATATATATATATATATATATATATATATATATATGTGTGTGTGTGTGTGTGTGTGTGTGTGTGTGTGTGTGTGTGTGTGTAATATAAATGGAAAGAAATCTCAACGGACTGTCATTAAGTTTTTATAAATTTATTTCTGCAAGCCGCTGTCGTGGCTTGCCTTATCAGATAGCTTTTCACAAAAGGAAAAGAGAGATCCACAAACATTGCTCATTAAAAAAAATTAATTAAACGGCCGAAAAACCAACTTATAATAGCAGATAGTATAGAGAACCTTCTTAACTCTTGTCATCATTCTCATGTCTTGCATTTTAATCTCAGTGTCGTATTTTTATTTGTGTCTTTTCATCTTTTATTTATTATCCACGTGTTTTTTTGTTTTCGTTTTGCTTTGTTTTTTCATTTATTCGCTAGAATATTTTCCTATTTGACCTTTTTTATTTTAAGAAAATATCTATCTATTTGTTCTTTTCTTTATTTATGCGCCATTGGCCCGGGAGACAGGTGTTCAATCCCAGGTCGAGTCATACAAAAGACTCAAAAAATGATACTTGATACCACCTTGCTTAACACTCAGCATTATAAGGTTCGTATCAAGAGTAAAGTGGAGCAATCCGAGAAAAGGAGTAGTGCCCTTCCCTACACCTCGGTGCAGTAGCTATTGAAAGGGAACTTTCAGGTCACCTTCAATTACGGTCGCCAACTTTACTTACATTATATCTCATTTAAGGATGTCATGAGTTACTATATTTCTAATTCCAAACTATTCCTTCATTAGAAGGGGTTGATTCGGGGGTTACTTCAGTAGTTACTTTGGGGATTATTTATACTTTCATCACCAGTTAACTTCATTCTTTCTTTAGTTTGTGTATCGCTATTTTGATATTTGCCTTCGACTATTGCCGATTTGTCTAGAATAAGATCCTATAGTCAATCTCTTGATAATTCGCGACTTAGAGATGTTTTTATTAATTCTATCAAAGAGCTCCCATGCTTTTAGTTGGTGACCTTAGTCGAGGGTGACCCAAAGTCTCCAATTTCAATAGCTACCACACCGAGACGTAGAGGAGGGCGCTACTCCATTCCCTGGATTGCTCCACTTTACCCTTGATCCGTACCTTATCGTGCATAAAGCACCATTTTTTGAGTCTTTGGTATTGAACCCTGTTCTCCCTGACGATTGGCGAACACTCTACTCATTAGGCCAATGACCATACTTTTAAGCTAATTTAATTTCTGTTAATATGATAGCCATCAATGTTCTGATTATTATTATCATTATTATTATTAAGTTTTTATATTATTACTTTACTCTTACCAGTATCCACATAAAAAGTTGATATTCTGACCTTCATTCACCCATTCTGACATAATAACCTCCATTCTCCTATTATTCCTTTCCATTCTTCTATTCATAACCATAATCATATTAGTTTAAACTTATGTTTGTGTTGGCATTTGAACATTAGTTTGTTTCATTCATTTAATAACTGGCTTGTGGCTTTGTATTCAATTATACTTATTTTTTCCTCAAAGCAAAGATTACATCTACAATTGAAGATTTCCGCCGTCAAAGATTTTTTAATTAAATTTCCACTTTATTTGTAGAGTTACTCTACGCTTTTTTAAATTCCAAAACCAATTCTATAGGGCTTTTTGATTTCTAAGAGGCGAATTAGTGAAGGAATGTGTATTGTTATATAATATCTATTTCCAATTTCCCGCAAAGACTCCACTGCAGACTTTCACTTCATTGCTACTTTCCATGGGGAAAAATGTTATCTTGGTATACCAGATTTTCGGGATTGACTCTTCTAACCATAGGGCATTCTCCTTTGTTTCTACAATAACAATGTGATATATTTTACTCTTATAATCCATATGTGATTTGTCTTTTAATTTTTTGTTATGGCTATATGTAATTCTGGAAATATTATCTGTGCAGGAGTAACTAATTTTTACGGTGTTTCTGTTAAAAATTTTGCTTAACGGGTTGTCTCTATGGAATAGTTTATCTATTGAATTGTGGAAGTCCACTAGAATACTTCTCCAATAGGATATATATATATATATATATATATATATACAGGCTGGAACGATAAAATTGTCGCCCAAAAAGACGACATGATTCTACTTCAGTTTAATGAAAACCGGTTTTCTTTTTTTGTTGCAGACCAGTTGGCCAGTTGTGTACAAATCCCAAGAGCGATAGGAGCCTTCTATCATGTCTGAAAGTGACACAATGTTCATGGAGCGAGATCGGAGATGCGCCGCTGTACAACTCATGCTCTCAACCGATCCAAGTTATACAACAGGACCATTGCCAGCACCCTTAAAATCCAAATCCGGACTGTTCAACGCTTGAGGGTGATGAAAACAAAGTTTCCGGCTGTGGTTATGGTCTTTGGTGTGGTTTCAAGTGAGGGCATCATCATGCCACCTCGCATCTTGGAAGTCGGCTTGAAAGTCAACACCAAAATGTTCCTGGATGTGCTGAAGAGTGTGGTGATCCCCTGGTGCAATCAGGTGGCCGGTGGCAGGCCCTGGGTGTGGCAGCAGGACTCGGCGCCGGCCCACAAGTCTAAAGAAACCCAGGTTTGGCTTCAGAAGGAGTGCTACGACTTTGTACCCTTCTCTCACAGCCCCTCCCCCCCCCCGAACTGAACCCGCTGGACTACTTCGTTTGGTCATACGTCGAGAACATCACCAACATGACCTCCCACAACACCAAAGCCAGCCTGATCGCCGCCATCCGCCGAGTATTCGCCGAGCTCCCGCCGGCGCTGGTGGAAAAGGCATGCTCCCAGTTCCGGATCCGTATCGAGGTGGTGATTGAGGCTGAAGGCGGCTACATTGAATAGATGTCAGCTCTACAACATTATCAAGTTACCTGAATTGATTTTTTCAATAAAAGTTTTAAAATAAAGCTGTAGTGTTGTTTTCTTTAGGACGACCATTTCATCGTTCCACCCTGTATGTGTGTGTGTATGTTTGTGTGTGTTTGTATGTATATATATATATATATATATATACACACACACACACATATATATATATATATATATATATATATATATATATATATATGTATATATAATGAATTCTCTAGTCGATCTTAATGTCTGAGGACACAACAAACGTGAACCACACACAGATGATTGTTTATAGTGGTTAAGGTGTGTGTCGACCCAACCAGACGTTTGGGATAAGCTAATAACTGAAGAATGATGCATCACAGTGTCTCTGATTGCATTGAACAAAACCGGTTTTGAATTTAGATCGTTTCCTTCTTCAATATATATATATATATATATATATATATATATATATACGTGTGTTTGTGTGTGTATTTATGAATGAGAAAACTATCCATCGATATGTGTTCATATCTATATTATTTTGTCCATATATACCAATTTTAAATATTCCATTATACATCTATCCGTCTCCATCAATGTTTGTCTGCTTCTTTCTGTATCTCTTAGCATGTTTGATCCAACAATCTGTTACCTGTTTTAAGATATTTTTTTCACTTTTAACGTTGATAAATAAACGAAACTATGAATAAAATCATCCTTTTCAGACCTTATGTTTTTTTTTCTATTTGCTTATATATATATATATATATACAACTTTAGCATAGGCCTCTATGTTAATGCACACAAAACGGAATATATGTGCTATAATCAAACGGGGGACATCTCCACTCTAGAAGGAACCCCTCTTAAACTAGTAGACAAATTCACTTACCTAGGAAGCAGCGTCGAATCAACCGAAAAGGACATCGAAACCAGGTTAACGAAAGCATGGACAGCTATCAATAGGCTATCGATTATATGGAAATCAGACCTAACCGATAAAATGAAACGCAGTTTCTTCCAGGCAGTGGTCACATCGATACTGCTATATGGCTGCACTACATGGACGCTAACAAAACGGCCGGAGAAGAAGCTAGACGGCAATTACACAAGAATGCTACGTGCAATCTTAAACAAGTCCTGGCGGCAACACCCCACAAGACACCAACTGTACGGCCACCTGCCCCCTATCACGAAAACTATTCAAGTTAGACGAACCAGACATGCAGGACACTGCTGGAGAAGCAGGGACGAACTCATAAGAGATGTACTCTTATGGACCCCCACACATGGCCGTGCAAAAGCAGGACGACCAGCACGAACATACATTCAGCAGCTATGTGAGGATACGGGATGTTGTCCTGAAGACCTACCTAGGGCGATGAACGATAGGGAGGAGTGGCGAGAGAGGGTCAGGGATATCCGTACTACCAGCGCGATATGATGATGATGATGATATATACAAACGCTTATGTGGCTTAACGGTTTTTGTTTTAGTAATGGAGTTGATGAGCCTAGTTCAAATCCTGGATAAGTTGTCAACGTATCACTTCGCGCTAATGACTTTAAGTACTTCTCTTATGCTTCAAGCTATAGTTAAATAATAGGGCAGTTCGGACTGTTAGCTTAATACACACACAGACATTTACAATTATGGATAAAAGTTGCTAAATGAAAGATCAGAGTTAGTTACAAAATGTCGCTGTGAAAATAAATATTTACTTGCAATTTGGTGCCGGATTGAATCCCGTGATTTGGTAAGCTATATACGTAATAGTTCCGTGGCTCAAAAAGAATGCATATTTATCAACTGAATTTAAGTCAAACATGTAGAGTACTAGCTTACCGGAAGTATCAATAACGTGAAACTCTGAATAGTGAGTTTTTATCCTGTTTTATCTTATACTTGAAAAATATCAATATATATATATATATATATAACGAAGAGAAAATGTATGAATTAATAAGAAGTGTGTAAATGTAATGACAAACGTACATAGCATATTCATTTCAAAAAGCAACTGCAATAAAAGATACTAGCAAAAATGTACACCCTCTACCGCACGCAAGTAGTAGTAATTTACTAAAGTTTTGTTTTTCCCTAGATGTGACACTAGGCCATATTAATCGGGCACCCATGAAACTCGAATTCACTCGTGAAGGTTTACTAGTCTAGCTTGCTAACCGTTATACCACCCGAGGTTTTAATGTAAATAAAAGGTATATCAAATTAGAAAGACGTGGAAAAGTCGATAAGAACACTTATAAAAACTTTACACTTATTTTCATTTTACTTAGTTGATTTCTATATAGAATTATACATAAGAGTGTCATAAATATGTTTGAGAATGATATTAGAAATCAGTAAAATCAAATAATTATTCAAATCCAGTTTTGTTAAAATGGTATGCCAATTATCAACACGATATTTTATGGTATATAACTCACATTTCAGGATTTGAACGCATTAATAACTCAGACTCGTCCCACCTGTTTTTTTTTGTTTTTTTTCGGGATTCTACCTAGCGTTCTCGCGGGTGGAGGTAATTGTGCTAACCGCCTGGTCTCTGAGGGCCTTCTCCCAGGTAATATCTGCTTGGCAGCGCTGAATTTATCACTTAGCGCCGGAGGCACCACAAAAATGGGGAATGCCGATAGGATCAAGTACCTTTTGTGCCGGCGACGCGATGAATCTAGAATCGTGTTTGTCCTGCCCTTCACTATAAAATGACTATGTGTCAAATCTGGCAGAAGCTAGGAGGCCGGATAAATATCTCACCCACTCCGGTTTTTTCCCCGGGGTCACCTGACGTGGCTTTTGTTAAGCTGGTTTCCTTGTCCCAGGAGGTCTCGCCTCAGACAATATGTTTAAAATGATAACCAGTCAAATCTGACTTGGTGGGAAGTTGAATAAATACCCAATAGCCAATGTTTACCGTTTGGTGCCTGAGCGCCACAAAATGAGAAATGCGGACAGGATCGAACACTTTTGTGACGACCAAACGTGTGTCTTTTTTTTGTATGACCTCTTACATTAAAAAAGATCTTTTGAGAAAATCTGATCAAATAGGAGTTTGGATAAATGCTACATCAATAAGATGGGTCTCTTTTGGGAAAAATCTAATTCAGGAAGACTTTGATTGTAAGATTGTCATTAAATAAGTAAAGTTGGCGACCTTAGTCGAAGGTGACCAAAAGGCTCCCTTTTCAATAGCTACTACACCGAGGTGTAGGGGAGGGCGCTACTCCATTCCCTGGATTGGTCACTTTACCCTGATCATTACCTTATAATGCTGAGTGTTAAGCAAGAGTGGGATCAAGTACGATTTTTTGAGTCTTTAGTATGACTCGAACGGGATTGTACCCCAGTCTACGGACCATTGGCAAACAATGGCCCGGTAAAGAAACTAGTCAAGATTTAACAATAATTATTTTATAATAATAATGAATAATTGTAATTATAAATAATTATTCTATAATAACAATAAATACACAGATATGTACAGACTTTGATTGAAATAGACAAATATAAGCAGGCTTAGATATGCATAAACAGGATGAGATAGATAGATAGATAGATAGATAGATAGATAGATAGATAGATAGATGTAAGATAAAAAAAAGACCCAAAAATATCAAGAAACATGCAACAGTGGTTACAGAAAGGACACATAATCTCTATTATAATATAAAACATACGTAACTCGGCAATGTTTGATATTTTCACCACGTTTCTCTGGTACATCGTAAGAATCGTATTTATGAGTAAAAGATTTCATTTTCCCAATTCATTTCATTTACTTGCACTTGATCTCCTAGTAAATATCAAAAAGACTCTTTTAAAACATATATACCGTAATGGAAAATTGTAATATTAGCACGACTTTTGGAATCACTGGATTTGACACCAAAAAAGCACCGAAATGGGGTTTTCCAAGTTTTCCCCTCTATGTAAGGAGTATACTATTAAAGAGGCGAAATGTTACATGTGACGTCAATTTTGATCACTAATGTGTTCTGATCGTTTTAAAAAGACAATAGCTGTTTTTATAATTTCTATTACTTTCATTATTTCAAGATTTTATTATTCCTTCTAAAAATATGAAACGAATAAATTTAGGTATTATATATTAACAAACTGTACTTTAGTGAAACACTGCAAACGAAACATATGATTACGTTGCTGTTTAATAAATCACTTGCCTCATACATATATATGTATAAACGTATATACGTAAATATATATAAATATATATGTGTGTTTGTGTGATGTGTGTGTGTGTGTATATATATACTATATATGTACGAGAGATATACTACTATGTATGTATATTATACATAT